>CM033691.1:49503840-50111340 GCA_019514585.1 Dendrobium officinale
GTGTCCAAGTCTACTAAAAACTCTGTTTTGATTTAGAATGACTGATTGATTTTAGAGGATAATTCATCTCCTTCTAGTGGAGATGAATCTAAGTATCAGGAATTTGTGGAGGACCGTTCTGTTATTAAGCGAGGTGCCCTTAATGTGAATGGAAATAAGCACAATAAAAATGGCAGGAAGAAATAGGTGTTCTTCTCTGGCCCTGCGATTTAGTTGGTGCTATTTGTTGGTTTATTAGGCGATGATGAGGAGGAGGAGGCCCCTGTTGCCCCTTGTTGGCTGAGCTGGTTGGAACCCTGGGTATTTTGGATTTGGTTTGCGATTGCTCTGTCACCTATGGATGGTCCGTGTTTGACTGCGGGGATGGTGCTGGGGGCCTCCGTTCTTGAGTCCCCTACCATTGTTTTTCCCTATCTGTTTGAATTTTTGGGGCTTTTATTGTTTTGTAATTTGGACTGTTGGTCCTTCGCTGTTGTACCTCTCTATTTATTCTCAATGAATATTCTTTTTTAGTTTTTTAAGAAAAAGTATTCAAACTAAGAATGAGTTTGTAGTTTAAAATCACATTTTGAATTATATATTTAGACATGACTTATACATATGATATAAATCATTAATAAAATATCAATATATAAGCATTTAATAATATTTATAAAATTTTTTAAAAAATATAATAAACATTTATAAATATAAATATCATTTAAGAATAATATATTTGTAATAATAAAATTTAATATAATATATAAATTTATAATATTATAATTTATATTATTAATTCTTATAATACACGATATAACAAATTCATAATACACATTAAAAAAATTTGTAGCCTAACCAGCCCAAATTCATAACCCAATAAGCTCAAATTTACAGTCCGACTAAGCCCAAATTCACATTAAAATTCATGTAGTATTCATGCAACTTTTTTTAGTCTCACACATAGGAACAATTTAAGATAATTGTCTTTAATTTTTTATATAGTGTGAAGTTTATACTTTTTATTAAACGCATTAGGTGAGATATGTGAGATAACATGCATATATTATGATATAATTAATCTTCATAGTTAATAAAACTTGTTGCGTCCTAGAGTATTTGCGGCGGTAGAGAAATATAAAGCTTAACGTCTTAATTTTGTACGAAGTTCCAGCACGCACACAAATAAAGAGAGATAGTGCTTCAATTATAGGGGCACCAAGATTTTTACATGGAAAACTTCTGCAAAGGGAAAAAAACCATGGGGCCTAGCCCAGTTTGAATTAATCCAGTAGTATTTCAATTGATTATAAATGAGGTCATTCATTGGGAGAAGGCTAGTACATTACATAATGTGAATATAAAGCATCTATGTTGATGTGTTTGTTTGGTCGGAAGGACTGTAGTCGGTGGGCGACGTAAGCCAGAAGGATCGTAGTCGGCAGGCGATAGAGGTCGAAAGCACTGTAGTACGTGGGCGATGTAAGTCAGAAGGATCATAGTCGGCAGGCGACAAAGGTCGAAAAGACTGTAGTCAGTGGGCGATATAAGTCAGAAGAACTGTAGTCAGAGGTGATAGAAGTCCGAAGGACTGTAATCGGTGGGCAACGTAAGTCAGAAGGACATAATTGGCGGGCAATGGAGGTCATTGAGACCATTGTCTGGTGACAGAGGTCGGAAGGATTGTGTTAGGTAGAAGTCTAACAATGAACAAAAATACAGCATCAGATAGATGTCCGACGAAAACCTGACAACATGCAGAAGTCCGGCATCGGGTAGAAATCTGATGACGAGCGAAGGTCCGACGTCGGGTAGAAGTCCGATGTCAATTGGCGGCTGAGGAGAACTCCGATATTAGATGGTATTCAGGCAGAACTCCTGCGTTACTTGGAATTCGGGTGAAACTCCGACATCACTTGGAGGTCGGGCGGAATTCCGGCGTCATTTAGAGTTCGGGCGGAATTCCAGGGTCACTTTAAGGTTGGGCAGAATTCTGGCGTCACTTAAAGGTCGGGCAGAATTCCGGAGTCTCGTGGAAGTCGGGCAGAATTTTGGCGTCCTGTGGAAGTTGGGCAGAATTCTGGTGTCTCGTGGAAGTCGAGCAGAATATGGTAGTGGTCGAGGAGGAGTTTCTTCCCTCATATCCTTTTTCTCTTCTCTTCTCCTTCTTCTCTTCTTATTCTTCTCTTCTTATTCTTCTTATTCTTCTTGCTTCTGTCCCCTCTCAAGAGAAATGAGGGTCTATTTATAGTTTTTTAGGTTGGCATGATCCATAAATAGGAGGAGGATCAAGGGCAAATGTAGAGTGGTTTGGATGGACAACCGATATTGAATCCTTTGATCGTGGACCATTTGTCACACATTTGAAGGTCTTAATGATATTGAAATTCAAACACTCGGGCTCGTTGGATTTGTCTCGTCGAGTCGCTCGATTCGACTATAAGCATGTCATGTTTGGAAACCATTTGGTAATCCAAATTGTGGTTCGAACCTTCCAACAATGCTTCAGGTCCTTGATTCAGACTCATTTGGGCTCGGATTAAGTTGAATTTGGTGTCGTTGGGTTTGTATTTTTGAGACGCTCAGTTTGACTATAAGTTTGCTGAAATTGGAGTTCAAGTGATCCTAGATTTAATTTTTTAAGTTTTCGGCTTGATTTTTGCCTCAAGATTCGTGCCCGACCAAGATAATTTTTTGATTAAATATATTATTTTAAACTAATTAAAATATACAATATTATTTTTTTTTATAGAATCGGTCGGTTCTTTCCAACCTAGATTGGTTAAAAGGTTCATGGTTGAACCGATGGTTTTTGCTGGTTCTATTCTGTTCGATGTGATGGCAGTATTTAAGTTGGATTGGATCGGCCATCTATCTGGTTCATGGTTGAATCGGTTGGCTCAATCTGATTTTTCAAAACATTAGAAATTTTTGAATAAATAGTTTTCATATGGGTAACAAAAGTAAATACCTAATCATAATCGATATTTTCCTTCTATTTATAAGATAAGTTAGTTGCTAAACCATATAAAAATCTAGTCAGGCCTACAGATTGTTACTACAATCATAGTAATAAATTTTGTGTTAATCTCACGTGCAAGTTTTACCTTTTCACTGTAGTCCATAATCAATAGCTTATTTACAACTTTTTTTTTTATAGTTGCTAAGAGATTTAATCTTCGTTGTTTGTATAATAGAGGGCTGTCAAAATTGGGATTCGAATCAGGTCGGATCAAACTCAGATCTGACCCATTTTTGCAAACGTGTCAGTTTTCGGACCCAAACTTGATTCGCTTCTTTTAGTTTTATTAATTATGTTATTTTATTTGATTTAATTAAACCTAAATCGAATTAAGTTAAGATTTACTTCAATAAATTTAAAATAAACCAAGCTTAATTTAGTTTGGGCAACATGATTTTTTATTTTTTGGAAATATCATTTTTTATTTCATAACAATCTTAAAAAATCCTCCTAAATAAATTAAAAAAGATCAAATCTGGTTGATTTCGGGTTTCAGGGTCAACCTAAACCTGACCCGATTTAACTAACATGTCCAAATTATTGCAATCCATGACCCCTAGTATGAGATTTTGATGATGACAAATAATGTCGTTTAAACTACTATTCATTGAATACTTTTAATTTTTTCTCTTATTTATGAGTATTAATATTTCAGGAAGATCACAAGTTACTCAGGACAACGAGAAGACTCAAGACTGGGCAGAGTAGGAGTGTGAGTCTATAACATTATAATTTGTCAGTTATTATTATTTTTTTCTTTTCTTGAGTCTGACCACAAATTGCATGTAAGACTGAACAACCATGCACACACACATGGGGAGAGGTTTTAAAAATGAAGAAATTTTTCCTCTATTAATCGTACAGTACTAGTTTAGTTCGTACTGTACGATCTGATCTTGCTGAAATAGCTCGATAAACAAGTTGTACCGTACGATGTATATCGTACTGTATGAAGTGTTTCTAATTAAAAAATCCTAGCAGCTAGATTAATTTAAGTAAGTTTAATACGAAAACTTTGACTAATCGTACTGTACGATATTTATTGTAATGTACGATAATTTTTTGAATATATTTAAATTAACTTCGTGATTAGCGCGTAAATCAAGGATTAATTTCTAATTGGTTATCATACTTTATGAGATGGTTCATACTGTACGATCAACCGAGGCTATTTTTGATTGTCCCGGACTTCGTACTGGATGATCCCATGATTTTGCCTAATCGTACTGTACGAAGTGGTTCATAACAGAAGAATTTTACATATCGTACTGTATGGGTTTAATCGTATTGTACGATATTATTCAAAACTTTTGCATGTTTGTAAACCTTTGTACCAGGACAAAGACTGTTTTGTACTAATCGTACTATACGATATTGAATCGTATTGTACGATAACAAAGGCTAATTTGAATTTTTTGGGGTTTCTTGGAGCATGTTTTAAGTATAAAAACTTTTGTTTTTTGAAGTGTGACTGAGAGAGAGGAACGTGATTAGAGAGGGTTTCCTTGGGAGAGAGCTCTTGAGAAGATTTTAGGGTTTGGGGAAGGAGAAGGTGGGCTTTGTGAGGGAGGAGTGTGAGGGAGATCACATGGTTGCTTCAAGCTTGCTGCACTTTGCTCCTCCTTTGGCCCGAGAAGATCTTGTGGGAGGCTCTCTGAGGGGGAGATTCTTCTACATCCGTCTCCTCTAAGGTACTCTGCCTTCTCCAAAAGAGAGAAAAATGAGAAGGTACACTGCCGTCGCTAGGAGGGTGACAAAACGCTTGGCACTCCGCCATGCCGGGTTGGTGAAAGTGAGGTTTGTAAGGGCTTCTTCGTCTTGTCGAGAGGGGAAAAGGAGAACTATTGTTTAGTAGTGAAATTCTTATGGAGTGGACGTAGGCCAAGTGACCAAACCACTATAAAATTTCTTATGTGATTTTTCCTTTACTGCTTTTTATTTACGCTTGCATTTTATTTTCATTAAAATTGCTTGATGAAAATCATTGTAAAATTCGTTGTTGCAAATTGTGTTTCAAGCATTCGCTTCCGTATTATTTAATTTTCTTGTTTAAATTTAAAAAACACAAAAAATATTAGAACTCATGTTTAGGAATTTTTTATTGCAACAATTTTCCAATTCACCCACCTCATGGCACATCTCGTAATTTTAGAAATCTCAAACCTGAATATGACCTGATTCAGGTTCAAGTTTATCCGAACCTGAAATTTTCGAACCATATTTTTGGTTCATGGGCTCTGAGTTGGAGAGAAAACTCTCTACCAACTTGTCCACAATTCTTGCGGTATTACTTACGACTTTAAGATACTAAAAAATATATAATTCTATTAGTATTCTCTTTTTTATGCAAAGGATGATAATGAAATTAATTAAGGAATTGAACTAAAACTTATTGTGACTAATTTATGTGATTGAGCTAAGGAGAAATTTAACTATTTTTTCACTATTTTTTTTAATCTCTAAGAAGTTAATTTTTTTCTCATGAAATGAAAACAAAAAACCTTTAAATATTCCATAAGAATTAATTATTTTATTTGCGCACATGAAAACAATAAAAAATTAGTTTTTTATTTACTTAAATTTTATGACATCTTTATAAATTAGAAAAAATAAATATTAAGAGAAAAAAAAACTTTGCATTAAAATTAATAAATATAAAAAATGTATTATCTTTATACGAGCTGAGATAATAAGAGAATTTTTGACTTAAAATTTATTAAATAGATATAGTAATATTGAATTATTTTTGAAATAAATATAATATTAATATTAATTAATTAAATATAATGGCAATTAAAATAACAAAAAAAAAAAAAACTTTTAAGCATTATAAATATGACTGTCCGTAGCCGCTGGATTATTAATCGGACGGTTAGGATTCTTTGATCCTTTTTAGGGTTTATTTGATCTCATTATATAACTCTTGGCTCATCATCTCCGCCTTCTCCTCCTTCCACCCTCCCTCTCTCTTTCCCTCTTTCTCTCTCTCTCATCTCCAGCTCCTCTCTCTCTCTCTCTCTCTCTCTCTCTCTCATATTTTGGAGAAATCATTGTATTTGGAGGGAAACGATGATGAAAGAAGACGATTTTTCATGAGCCAATCAAACAATGATTAGTTCAACATATTCGCTGCGTTCTTTCTGAGCTCTTTCTCTACTTCTACAAATCTTTTTTTTTTTAATTTATTGTTATTGTATTATCGTTGGTATTGCTATTCTTCATTTACAGTCGCCAGTGATACTTCTTCAGAGTTCAGATTAACATATGAAGCTCTGTTATTTTTTTAATGGTCGAACAATTTTCTTTTTCTTTTTGTATCGTTCTGATTTATGCCATTTTTTGCTTTTTAATTTGATTTAATTAAATTTTGTTAATCGGTTTTAGCTTTTCATGTTTTCATTTAAGATTTCTTCAGATGGTTAGAGATTCCAACATCAACCTCTCTCTGCGTCTCTCACGTTTTTCTTCTCAATCTCTTAAAATTTGTTTCTTTGAGGAAGAGTTCTTAAAAATTATGAGAAAGTTATGTTTTTTATGCCTTTGAAATTTCAGATATGCAGATGGTAAGATTGATAGCAAGTTAACAAGTTTTTATATGAAAAGCCATGCACGAAGAAGAAAATGAGTCTTGGCTATGAATTAGAACTGTTAGCTGCAACGCTTATTCATAAAACTCTTGTGAATAATTGATATTTATTGGAGGATGATGGATTACTCAATAATCTGTTTTTCACTCATTAAGGTTTCGGTTGGAATTGATTTTTTATTGCTTTTTTTAGTAAATAAGGTTCTTGAATTAGAAATTGCTGCTGTACTAAAAAGCTCATATTGAAAGCATTAAGAAAGTTCTCCCAAATGAAGTCTAAATCAGCTTAAGGGTTGGTGGTTCCTTTGTTTGAGTTTTGCAATGAATTTGGTAGAATGCATAGGGGTTGTTTTGCAGCACGCAGGATTTGATTGAAGTAGGATTTTCTAAATCCTCTAAATCAAGATTTCGGAAGTTTTCAGGAGTATAAATCTTGAAAAATGTTTGGTAACATTCATGATAAATTCTATTAAATCCCTTGTGACTGTTTGGTTATAGAGCGGATTTAACGAGCAAACTTTTCCTCTCGAGCTAATGGATTTCATAAATCCAACAAAAAAATAAGATTTAAAAAATTCGAGATTTAGCAAGAAAAGGCAGAATTTTCTCTCTACTTCAGCTTTCATTGGCCGTGAGATTTGGTTTTGCATTTTAGGCCATTTGATTGGATTCCACTCAAATCCACCTTAAAGCTGGCCTAAATCCTGATACCAAACAACCCCATAGTGTGTAGGGGACAACAACATTGGAGAAGACAATGCAATTTTAGCTTGTGAAGATATAAAGCTCAATGGCAACATGGCAAGGAAATATTGTTTTTGAGCTTGGTTTGAGGACTTAAACATTGCAAGGGTTGAAAGTAGAAGATAATGCAAGTTTATTTCGCGAAGATGGAATGCACCATAGCAGGTAAGTTTTGTTTTCGTGCTTGCCTTGATTTCCACAAGTCAAGGGGTTAATGAAGAAGACAATGCAAGATAGTTGGGAAGTGGTCTTTTTGAACTTTGCTCGAGGACTTGCACATAGCAAGGGCTTAATTTAGAAGACAATGCAAGCTCAACTTTTGAAGATGAAGAGAATGCACTTGAGCTTGGCTCAATGGACTTCCACATGATAAGGGGTTGATGTAGAAGACAATGTAAGTTTTTCTTTGAAGATTCAATGCATGATAGCAAGGTGATCTTTTCGAGCTTTGCTCGAGGACTTCCACATAGCAAGGGGTCAATGTAGAAGAAAATGCGAGCTCAAGTTGTGAAGAAAGAATGCTTCTGAACTTGTTTCAATGACTTCCACATGATGAGGGATTAATGTAGAAGACAATGTAAGCTTTGTTTTGAAGATTTAATGCATGATAGCAAGTGATGTTTTGAGCAAGTTTGATGGAGGAGAATGAAGGAATGTTTTCTTTTTAGTTTATTAGCTTTTGCTATGTGTGGCTTCTTTGCTGGTTTTCTAATGGTGTAATGGAATGAGAAGGGTGGTGTAATTCTTCCTGTTTGACTCTATCCTTCTTACACATAACAAAAGTGAGAGAGATTACTTTCTTATAAAACAGGAAAAAAGTTGTTCTAAATGAAGTTTTAAGTTTAATTTGAGATGACTTTTTTATTGCTTTCTAAAATAATTTTTTAATGTGAAATTTATTAGTTCAAGGAATTTTTATATTAAAGATTTATTTTAAAAAGGAGTAGGAAAGTTATCTCAAATAAAATTTTAGTCAGTGATCTTTCATTCACCATCACTATAATTTTAAAATCTTTTGGGGGCATGCTTTTTATGGATCTAAATCAAATTAATTTTTGTGATAGGCGAATACATATTTTCAAAATAATTAAATTTTTATATTTTTTTTAATTTATGCTTTATTATGAGTTTAAAAGCACTTTCTAAGCCACAAATTTAAAAATGCTTTACAATCTTAATGTTGGCTCTTGTCCGACTGTGACGTGTGTGCTTGTGGAGCTTGACATTACCAAACGTTTCCTGATCGCATCTGGTTTGATTCGGATAAGTTTGGTTATGTTCAGTTAATTGAAATGGAGGTTTTTTCAAATTAATGTAGTAATTACAAGTCTATTGGTCATGCCAATTCGTATTGTAGTGTCCTATTTCCTAAGCGCATTGATAAGGTTAATGTTAATTCTAATAATTGTTGCTCTTCTGATCCTTCTGGAGACCCTGTTGTCGATGTTTTACTTGTTGAGCAAATTCAATCGGTTCTAATGTTAATGTGGGGGTTGGGGTTAATGCTGGGGGTCCTGTTGCTCCGCTCTCCACACCTACTAAGTGTTTGGATATGGTTCTTGCTGTGGCTCCGCTTGCCTCTTTGGCTGTGCAATTTCCTACCGAGCTTCTGCCTTCCCCGTCCTTACCTGTGGCTATAAGTTCTCGGGTAGTCCTATTGTTGTTTCGTCTTTTGTTGATGGTACCCCGACTCATATCGTGGTTGTTGAACCGTCTGGTCAGGTGGTGTTTGACTTAGTTTTACGTGATTGTGAGGTTAATATTAGTGGAAAGGAGCTTCCTATAGGTCTTTCATGTATTAATGTTGAGGCTGATTCTGGTTCTACTTCGAGAGTTGGTAGTCCTGCTGCTGTTGCTGTGATTGGCTTGCCTTTGTCTGGCTCGAATCGATCGGTTAATTGTGTGGACATTCTTATTACTGTTATGTCTACTTTTGAATTAAATGCTCATCTTAATTAGTCCTCTAATAAGTCGGTCTTGTTCCAAAAGGATTGGCTGGATTTGGAGGTTTGTACTTCACACTAATATAAAGAGTTAAAAGTCAACTATCTTAAACTATTCTATGATGTGAGATTAAAAAAGTTGCATGAATACTATATGAGTTAACATTGAGTTTGAGCTATTTGGGTTGTGAATTTGGGCATGTTGGGTTATGAATTTGAGCAGGTTGGGCGGCAAAGTTTTTAATTTGTATTATAACTTCATACATTATAAATATGTTGTAATGTATATTATAATAATCTAATTTATTATAACTATAATTAAATATAAAAGTTAATTATGAGATATTTATAAATATAATATAATTAAATTATACGCCTAATAATTTAATTATAGTTTATAATTATATTAATTGTTATCTTCTCTTCTAGTATGAAAATAGAAGCTTTTACTTTTTTACTAATTGTTTTCAAACTGTTTTTATTATCACAAAAGCTATTCCAAATAAAGCTTTAAAATGCATTTGGGACAGCTAAAATATTTTATTAAGTTGGATGTAAAATTATTGTGAGTAAAGTAATTAACTTAGGCTTCGTTTGGGACGGCTTTTCATTGCTTTCTAAAACGGAGTTTTAGTACAAATTTTTTTATTTTTGTACTCCGTTTTAGAAAACAATAAAAAAGTCGTCCCAAACGAAGCCTTAGGCTTCATTTCAAACACCTTTTCTATTGCTTCATAAGGCAGACTCTTTGTATAAAAAATTTTTTCATTTAAAAATTTTTGTACTAAAAAGTTATTTTAGAAAGCATTAAGAAAGTTGTGCCAAATGAAGCTTTAGACATTTTGGTTGCAAAAAATAGTTTTTCTATTATAAAAATTTTTGGAAAATCTTTGAGAAAGTAACAGAGAAGTAGTGGCCGAACAAAATTATGGTTGTTTGGAAATCAAATCAGTGAGAAAGCTCTCTCAAACATGCCTTAATTTCTATCTGAAGGAAATAATAATAATAATAATTTTATTTGACAACTAGAACTATCAATTTCGGGTCACGGGTCGGGTTCGGGTCGAACCCGGAACTGACCCGGCACTATTTGGGTTCGGGTTAACCCGACCAGTTTTTACAAACGGTTCAATTTTCTGGAACCGAACACGAACGCGACCGAGCGACGGTGACGCGACTCGAGCGACGCAACGTGAGGGCAGGCAGGGCATGCGGGCGCGGTGCAATGGGGCAGCGTGGCAGCTGGCGCGGTGCGCTGGGCAGCGGGGCAGTTGCCGCAGGTTAGCGGGGCAGCTGGGTAATCGGGTCATTCCGGGTTATTCCCAAGTTCCCGGGTCAACTCGAACCCGACGGTTTTGCAAACAGGTCGGTTTTCATGACCCAAACCCGACCCGCTTCGGATTAGGGCCAATCCAAACCGAAATTTTCGGGTCGGGTCCAATGTTGACGGGTCTATTGACAACCACAACAATTAATCATTAAACTAGCTTTTATATCCAAAAAATTAATTATTTGGGCGAAATAATTAGTCCCCATCAAAGGTTTCCTAATTAGCAAAATAGTTAATTTCTCCAAACTGAATAAAAGAGCGATAAATCCCTTAATTAAATACTCGAAAAAAAATCAGTTTTTCTTTTTCAATCAGTTAAGTTTTATAATCAAATCATTAATAGTAATTATAATTTTTGCTTTACGATTTGTGCTTTCATCATCCTGATTTTACTAAACAAAATCTGATCTTTGTGATTATCTCAAAGCATGATTTTTTTTTTAATTTAAAAATGATTTAAAAAAAGATAAAATAGTTTATATATCTCATTAATTAAAATAATTATTTAAAAAATTATATAAGAATATTCCTATTTAATCCTGATAAGAGCGTGCATAAAAATTCATTTGTGACATTTCCTTTATATTTAAATAACAAAAAATTTCATGATTTTTATTTATAAAAAAATAAATATTATTTTTTATAAAATTTATGATAAAATAATAAATATTTATATATAATGTATGTAATAATTATTATTTATATTATTAAATCTGATCCGTCAATCATTCTTACTTTCTACCGTTCGAACTCAAACGTGTCCCCAAACAACGCCGCGCCGTAACGGAAATCTTTAAAAACCCCCGCGACCCACACGGCGAGCACGATGCTCCGCGGGGCACCACACCGCCTAACGGTAACCTTGCCTTCCCCCTGTATAAATATGAACAACCAATCCCTCATCAAACCATCTCCTACTACTCCTCTGTTTCTCCCCGTCTTCTTCCTCCTCCCCACTATAAGAAAAGCTACAAGCTCCCAATCTGTTTAATTTCTTCTTTTGAAAGAGATTAAGCAGTAGATGGATCGTCTTCTTCCTCTCGCCGGAGTTTTACTGAGCTTGTTCCATGGGAGCTTCGGCTATGACTTCTATGTGGGAGGAAAAGACGGATGGGTGGAGAAGCCACATGAAAGCTATGATCTTTGGGCCGTCAATATGAGATTTCAAGTAAACGATAAGCTTGGTAATGATAATATTCCAGTTCTAAATCCTCTTATTTTATATCGATCGTTTCTTTCTGTTGATCTATTCTAACGTATGTGATTATGTGCGTTCTTCTGTTTCTGCAGTTTTTAAGTACAAGAAAGGGGAGGACTCTGTTCTGCAGGTGAAGGAGAAGGATTTCAATCTCTGCAACACCAGTAATCCGATTAAGAAGTTTAATAATGGCGATACTATTTTCCTTCTTGATCGATCGGGGCCTTTCTACTTCATTAGTGGGGAGCCTGGGCACTGTGCGCAGGGGCAGAAGCTTGTTGTGGTTGTCATGGCGGTTAGGCTTCCACCTTCACCTTCACCTTCGCCGGCTCCGGCGGCCAATTCGGTCTCTCCGCTACCGTCTCCGACGCCTTCCTCCGCCATTGGAGCGGCTGTTTCAAGAGTCTACTGTGGAGTGTTAGCTCTGTTCTTGGGGGCGGTGGTGTTTGGTTAGTTTCATGGAAGGATTTGAAGAGTACTTTGTGGTGTTTTTTCTTCTTCTCGTTGTTGCAAGTTGCAGTGTCTTTTGTTTTTAAAAAAACAGGAGTTTGATTTGGGATTATTGTCTGTTTTTTGTGTTATTTTGCTTTATATGTAATAGTTGTAATTAATGGGGGGTTATATGATAAATTTGGAATTTTATGATGATTGGTAGAAAGACATGAGTGTTATGGGATTTACAAACACGCTTCTAAATACTTAAATTTTAAAAATTTACATATTTAACATTCAAAATTTTTTATTTACAACTCTACACTATGGATTTAATCATGGATTTATGATTTAAACCTACTAAAAATATCATTGTTGCTAGCCACTAGTATATTATTGATCTAATTTTTCGATCAAATTTCGTGCGAATAATATGATTGTCCTATCAGCGGATGCGTTCAATTGATCTTTCAGCTAGTTGTTGTTCTACCAAGGTTTTCGTGAAAAATTTGCCGAAAATATTAAGCAATAGTTTTTAAGGAATTTGAGAATTTCATTTGATATTTGGATCGTTTAGATTCACATCGTAACACATCATATACGAAAAATTAGATGCGAACACTACGAATAAAAGATAAATTTAAACACGTAAAATATTTACCAAAATTCAAATTTCGAAGTATAGGAGAAATTCTATCTTATAATTTTGATGATAACATTCAAAATCATAATCAATGATATTGATTGACGGCTCAAATTTTTTTTTGATGAATTTACCTTTAGATTAGTAAGACAAGTTGAACTTCAAAACCCTTGGATTTACTCAGGATTAGTGCTTTATGTGATATACTGAATTGCACTAATCTTAACACACATCAAGATATCTTGAAATAATTTTTTTTAATTGAAATGCTAATTTAAAATTTAAAGCAGTCAACTAATCTTAAAAAATAAAGAAAAAATCCAAAATCTTAATAGGAAAATTTAACTCTTCTAATCAAATCTTAAAAAAAAAAAGATTTTGTGTTATGAATAAACGTGCATATGCTTCAACGCAGCCTGCACGAACTTAATTAATTTAATTTCAGCTTTAATTTCCCGTCAAAATTTCTATTGAATTATTTAAATTAAAATTTTTATTTAAAAACGACGGGCAAAAAAAAAAAAAACGAAAACATTAAGAAATTTTAATTAAAAAACAACGCCGCGGCCTCCCGACGCCACCGCCTCTCCCTGCATCGGGCAGCATGAAGATTTATGGGATTTGTCTACTACGGGTTAGGTCTGGGTATGGTTGACCCGAATCCAAAATGGGTCAGATTCGGTTCGAAAAATTGATTCTTTTTTGAAAACGGGTCAGATTCGGGTTGACCTGAATAGTGCCATGTTAGTTCCAGGTTGGATCCAAACCCGACCTGTGACCCGATTTTGACAGCCCTAGGTATCACCATCCGAACATCATTTGCCTGTTTGAAGCTCCGATGAGCGTTCAATCGAACAACAAATGGAAACATATTTTTACATTTTATCTCGGTTTTGAAGAATACTCCGTCAATATTAGTATCGCACTATTCACATAAACGCATTTTTTTCGATGTTGCATTTCAATAAAAAAAATTATACGCATAATATTCTTTTAGATGTTAAAAATGGAGTTTGATTTGAAATGAATTACTGTTTGATATGACTGATTGCTAATGCATTTTGAAGTGAAAATAAGCCCATAAGAGGGAACGTCTTTGAGAAGGACGAACTGAATTTATTTATATCTTTTATTATCTATTAGCATGATTATAAAAAATAAAATTCAAAGATTTATGTTTTTTCTATATTTTTTGTTAATTATATAGACCTATCTTAATGTTTATTATTTTATCATTGAGTTAATGAAAGATCAAAATAATTTCCGACTATTTACAAATTCAACATAATAACTAATTTTGTTCTTATTTAAAAAATTAACTGATAAATTCCATTCTTTTTTCTTTATTTCTGAAAAAGTTTTTATTTTTATAAAATTTATGTATAAAGCAAAATTGTACAATTTTATATTATTGATGTAAAATAAAAATATTACTCATTAATTTATTATTATTATTAAATCTTTTATACGGTCATTAGTTAGCTTTAGTCAATACGACAACATTGGCGGATGATAAGATAAACTGAGCAGGAAGTACAACGTGGAGGAACGGGGTTGCTATTTTTTAATTTTATTTTATTTTAAAAAATAAAAAAAATTATTTAATTATAATTATTTATGAATTTTATTTTGTCTTCTTTGTTGAATTTATGTTAAATTTTTAATGCGCAAAATAGAGTATTTTATTTATTTTTCCTTACTCATGAAAATTCAAGGGCAAAATTACGAGAAGGTGAAATTATTCTGTGCGAATGCGGATGATGTTCGGAGGCAAATTAAAGCATGCCATGTCATCCCTTTAGCTATTTACTCACTTTGTATTAGGTGACGTGGTGCGCTCTAGTTTGTCTCTGGAAGATCATGCGTCCGCACAGAATAATTTCGCTATGAGAAGAGGCCTAAATTAAAATTAATTAAGCAGATGGAACTTAATTAAATAAAATTTAGAAGAATGAGCAAAAACAGTAAATAAATATTCATTTTCATGAATATGTAAATTAAAAATTTTTATTCCTTTATATGTATTTGTTTAATTTAGAAATAACTCAAATAAGATTAATACAAATTCTTTAGTTCAAAAAATCTTTATAAAAAAAGTTGTTTTAAAAGCAGCACGAAAGCTGTTCCAAACGAAGCTCAAATAACATGTTTTATATCAAGAAAGCGAGAAATATGATAGGTTTATTGAAGATCTAACCTATGTAAACTTAGGTTTTGTTTGAAATAATTTTCTTACGGCTTTCTAAATCAGCTTTTCAGTACAAAAATTTGTTTAACTAGAAACTTTTGTACTAGACAATTGCTTAGAAAATAATAAGAAAGCCGTCCCAAATGAAGCACTAATATAACGAGTGGCAAAGTGGGGATAACTAAAGTCGGATAAATAGGCCTACCACTTCAAAAAGTCGACAATAAGAGAAAGGATATATGAGATGCTTTCGAACTCACGTGTATCATTCTAAGGCTTTGTTTGTGGCAGCTTTTTTGTTGCTTTCTAAAGCAACTATTTAGTACAAAAGTTTCTAGAACTGAAAATCTTTTGTACTAAAAAATAGTTTTAGAAAACAATAAGAAAACTGTCCCAAACGAAACCTAAGGTTTGAAAAATGAAGATGATAAATGAGCGAATCTCCAAAGATGCCGAGGAGAAGGATGACTTAGGCTTCGTTTGGGGCAGCTTTTTTGTTGCTTCTTAAAATAACTTTTTTGTACAAAAATTTTAAGAAGCGTTAAAAAAGCTGTCCCAAACGAGACCTTAGACAATAATGTCATCGATACAACAATGAGATAATAAATATCACAAATTTTAATACATCCACCAATTATCATTTTGAGCCACAACACGTAAAATGCTACCAAAATTATTCAATAGCATTTTTGAATCCTAAACCTGTCAAAAGAAACAAGTTGCATAAGAAGAAGAATAAATTATATTGGCGGTAGGGGTGTCAATATTTGACACGAACCAAAAATCCGACCCGAAAATTTCGGGTTCGGGTTCAGCATTTCGACCCGTTTGAAAAATCTGGTCGGGTTCGGGTTAACCCTTTGACCCGAAATTGACCAAAAAATGACCCGATTTTGACCCGGCAACCCGAGATTGACCCGAAAAGAGGAGATTGACCCGTTTTGACCCGAAAATTAGCCATTTTCTTGTTGGAAACGGGTCATTCAGGTCTTGTCGGGTTGACACGGACCCGAAGCGGGTCGGGTTCGGGTCAAGAAAACTGACCCGTTTCTAAAAACGGGTCGGGTTCGGGTTGACCCGAATAGTGATGGGTCAATTTAGGGTTCGGGTCAGTTTCGGATTTGACCCGAACCCGACCTGTGACCCGAAATTGACACCCCTAATTGGCGGTGAAAGTAAACTACGTAACGAACACAAAATAAGAAAAAGAAAGCAGCAGAAATAAGAGAACACTAAGATTTATCGTGAAAAAGCCCTGAAATCGAAGAAAAAAACCTAATTGATTGACACAATCAGATTCTACACAGACTAACAATTATTTTGCAGAATAAAGATGGAGGTTCAATAAACAGATTTGCAGATTAAAATCTACATGTTACAGTGAAGTTCAAAGAAGTATTGTCTTACAGATTTTGAGAATATTTGTTAACGATATATTCTTTTGGATTTAAGCCAATTAATCATCAAAATAATTGAAGTCATTCGCTTTCGTTTGTGAAAACTTTTTTATTATTTTATGAAGCGATTTTTTAATATAAAAAACTATTTTAAAAGCAGTAAGAAAGCTATCACAAACGAAGCCTTAAACACTAATAAATCATCAAATTAGATAAAACAATAATGTCAAACTGTGTAGTTCGATAAAAGAAAAAATAAAAAATTCAATTGATTTGTTCAGTGATTTCTTGCGTTCTTGACTTGTTAAAAGTTCGATAAAAGTGAGCTAGCTTCGACTTGACTTGTTAACACAAGAGTTAGCTAGTTTAAAACATATTAATGTAAAATATATTTTTTAAAAAATTAACATTTAGGAGTTTATTAATTATTAAAAAAATTGAAAATTATGCATCATTTTCTTATATCAAATGATTATTTATTATTTCTCTTCCAATTTCTCATTATTTTTTATCATTTTGATAAAACAACTATTTTAATCAAAGCAATTTTCTCTCTTTCAAAATAAATGATTCAGGTTATGAGAAGAATCGAACTCGTACAATTAAGCACGGGCTCGAGCTTGAATTTAATTAATTAATCAAGCTCAAATCAAATGTTACACGAACTCGACTTGGCTCGTTTACACCCTAAACTAAGTGGTTTTTTCTCGTGGAGTAAAATACTAACACTCTACAAAGTAAGGGATGGCTTTCTTACTGCTGCTTAATGCAGTATTTTAGTACGAAATTTTAATTTCTGTACTAAAAAACTGCTTTAAAAAATAGTATGAAAGCCGTTCCAAACAAAACCTAAATTCCGTGTGATTAGGAAAAGATGATTGGGATATTATTAAAAATTCTTGCATTATATGCTACATATATTAATCTTATCGCTTTCAAGCTTTTGGATAAGCTCAAGAAGACGTAATAAAACAGGAAATTAAATATATGTTTATGTTTCAACTATCAAATCCAACGGGCACACAACTCTCCTTGGCCTATTGGTTGAAAGCTTAGGCTTCCAATTAAAAGGTCCAAGGTTCGAGTCCATGTGTATGCGTTATGTGTGTGAGGTTTCCTTAAATGACCTAAATGTCCAAAAAAAAAAAAAAAAAATCCAACGGGCAAAATCCGCTCATAGAAAAATTTTCCCCCTATGAGATTGAAAAACTGGCACAAAGGGCTTAAGTTTGATCAATGAGATTTCTAATGTTATTTTTTTTTTTGAATAAAAAAAGCAAAAAATTCCTTAAAAATTATCAAAAAATTTGAATCCGAAAGCGAAACCCGACTCTTTTACCCGGCTTATGATTCAAATACCATAGAGATTGGTGATAACAAGAATAACGTCTTTATAAGGCGAAATTATTGCTTGTGATCACCGGATGTTGTTCGGAGGCAAATCAGGAAGCGCCACATCACCAATATGTTGTGTTATGTTACTATGTATTGTAGTGTATTGGGTGACGTAGTGCGTCCTGATTGGCCTCTGGACGATCTGATGACTACACGTAATAATCTCTCATTTACAAGCACTACTATTAAATTAGGTTTCACAACACTTTATAAACTATTGTAGCAGTTTAAGCCTTACAAAATTTTTTTAAACAGTTTAAGAACCGTTGCAAATTTGATGTTTTTTTTACTATTGGAAACGAATTTTCTAGCACTTTCAAAATCACTATATATAACTCTTAGTGACAGTTTGCAAATCGCTACTATAATTTTTTGTAGTAAGGCATCATCATTTTGAATGGTAGCTTCTCTAGATTACACGGGCATGAGCAAAGGTGCATCATCAGTAGGGGTGTCAATTCGGGTAACCGGGTTGAGTTCGGGTCCAACCCGAGTTGACCCGAGCATAAACGGGTTGACTCGAACCCAACCCATTTAGCTAGATGGGTTAGGGTATACAACCTAGACCCGACCCGACCCTCAAACCCGAACCGATAGGATTTCCTTTCGTTAGCACAGTCATTGAGTCGCTCCCTGTAGGGAACTAGGGCTTGGGCCTGGCTGCCTCGGCTAATGCAAGCGGTGACTAGTGACTCAATGAGGTCTCATTCGCATGTGAGGTGGACTGCCATAGGCCGGAGGAGGCGGGAGCTGGGATGCGGGTAGTGAATAGAAGGAGACGCCAAGGCGGAGGTGTGTGGGTTGGCGGGAGGAGTCACAAGGGCAGGGTCGTGCGGGTTGGCAGAAGGAGGCTCTGAGGCAGGGTCGGGGGTCAACAATCGAATGTGCGGACATGCGGTCTGTGGCGACTAGGCTAGGTGCAGTCACGTAGATGAGCCTAGGTCACGACTTATGAGTTAGTTGGGCAGGGTCGACCTACGGGTTTTCGGGTCAACCTGAACCGGACCCTTTGTTCATACGGGTCAGAAATCCAAACCGAACCTGACCCGTTTGACAAACAGGTTGACCAGAATCTATATTTTTTTTTGGTCAGGTTCAAGTCTAATTTCAATTAGTGTTAACTTTTGACACACCTAATCATGAATAGCAACAATCAGCATAATTTTATACTTTGTTATGTATCTAGTGTTGTTTGAATTTAGACATTATGTGACTGTAAAAAATGGTAGCAAAACTAAAAACCAACGATAATAAAAGATTATTTGCCACCGAAAAGCCTCTAGTTACATTAATGATTCCCATATCACTGGCTGTAATGGGGAATGTCGTCAATCATACTGCGGTAGGTTTCATTTGAGACAACTTTTTTTCCGCTCAACTTTACAGAAAGTTACTTTAGAAAAAAATAAGAAAGCTGTCCCAAACAAAATCTTTGATTATTTTTAGTTGGTCACTTTTTTTTATCAAATAAGTGGATTGTAAGTCACTTAATGGGAACTACATAGCTTAAAATAGATGAGAAATTAGGGTTGACGAGAGAGAACCCTCTAATAAAAGGAGAGATAATTGATCAAAGATTAAAAATTTTATTTTCTATGATCCGAGAGCTTATAAAGTCTTATTTTAGATTTAAAAGTTGACATTTTAGCCATTTTATCAAACTCTACAAAATTTGATTCACTGTGGACTTTTTTAATGCTTTTTAAAACAAAATTTTAGTACAAACATGTTAATTTTTGAACTAAAACTTTGCTTTAAAAAACAATAAAAAAGACGAACCAAACGAAACCTAAATGGAAATGAAGCGTGAGAAAGTCATACTTAACTTAAATAGAGTTCAAATAAGCTAAAATATACTCATACATAAGTAACATAGCATTGCTTTAGATCAAATAAATGACTTTGAATCGGTATTAGGCTTCGTTTGGGACAGGCGGATAGCTTTCTCATTGCTTTCTAAAACAACTTTTTAGTACAGAAATTTTTAATTAAAAAGCTGTTTTTAGAAAGCGTTAAAAAAGCTTTTTTAACAAGGTCTTAAGCTGTGATCATAACAGCTTAAAATGGGATAATCAATAACTCCACCACAAGAGAAAGAAATCGAAGATGGCGATGTACTCCTGAAGTCCTGATCTGGCAATCTCTATCTTCTTGCTAATGCTACATACTCATTCCATTCGTATTGGTCTCTTAGTTAAACTACAACTATAATAGTAGCAATATCAATCATGCATGTTTCTGCAGAGAAGAGAAAACCCCCACGGATCTTCCTTCTCTCTCTCTCTCTCTCTCTCTCTCTCTCTCTCTCTCTCTCTCTCTCTCTCTCTCTCACGCATGCTCTCTCTCTATCACAGAAATGGTCTCTCACTCTCTTGCTGGTAATCTCTTCATTATTTCTCTGTCTTTCTCTAATGAGCTAATCTTTTCAGTTGTTTTCCCTCTGATATTGATTTCTGATAAACTTATTAATATTTTTATTTTTTAACATATAAACTTATCATAGGAAAATAATATTTTCAAAATTTTCTTTTTTTTTTTCTTTTAATAGATTGAGAATTTTGTGATAACCTTGTTAATAGTTTTATTTACATAATAATTATAGCTATCAAGTCATAATTATTTTTTAAATTTTGAATAAGGGAAAGACTTCTAGAATTAGAGGTATATATCCATGCAAGATAATTTATATTATAAATTAAGTATTTTTTATATTAATGATACAACATCACAAAATTAGCTTGATCGGGCACGAATCTCAAGCCAAAGCTAGTTAGAAACTTCAAAGATTAATTTCGGGAGCACTCGAACTCTGATTTCAGCGAGCTTATAGTCAAACTGAGCGTCTCGGAAATACGAACCCAACGACACCAAGATCAACCAAATCCGAGCCCAAATGAGTCCGAATCAAGGACCCAAAGCGCTGTTGGAAGGTTCAAACTATAATTTGAGTTACCAAATGATCTCCAATTTTAACGAGTTTATACTCGAATCGAGCGGCTCGATGAGACGAATCCAACGAGCTCAATATCACAAAATTCCGACATCATTAAAGCCTCCAAATATCCAACGAATGATGCACGATCGAAGGGTTCAATATCGGCCGTCCATTCAAACCACTCCCTATTCGCCCATGATCCCACACCTATGGGGTTTGGGTTTTGGTGTTTGTGTTGGGGGGTTGGGGTGTGGTTTGGGTAGATGAAGTTAATTGGGGGGTGATGGTGGTGGGTTATGAGTGGATATAAGAAGTTAAATTTTAGGTAAAATAATGGGTGAAAGGGATTGGGGGTTTAGGTAATTTATTGTAATTGAAAAGATTTTAAGAATTTGGTGGGTAAGTTGGTGGTTTTTTGATTTGGTGGTTGGAGGTATGAATGGAATTTGGTTAAATGGGGTTTTAAGGATGTTTATTGGGGGGATATTTGTTTTGATGTTTTTTAGATATTTTTGAATGGATGGTAAATAGGGTGGTGGTTTTGGGAGTTGGGGTTAATGGTATTGTTTTAGAATGGTTGGGGAGTGGGTTTTTTTTTGGATTGAAGGAATTATAGGTAGGGGGGAGGTATGGGAATTATTGATTTAGATTTGTTGATTAGTGAGTGAAAAGAAGAGTGAATGTTTGCATATGGGTTGATAAATAGATTAGTATTGCGGTTTGATGTATTGTTTTATGAGTTAGGGTGTTTAAACATAGTTTTACGATATTTAGTAAGTTGTGGTTAATAATTTTTTAATGGTGAATTTTGAAGGGGGAAAGAATGTGTGATTTTTTGATGATTTAATTTGTGGTTGTGTGGTTAGATTGAGGTGGAGGATTCGTTTAAAAGATTAGTTGTGTTTAGGGATTTTAGAATTAAGTGATTAGAGGAGTGTTATTTTTTTTGGTGGGATGGGGTGGTGAATGATGTAAGGGGTGTAATTTGATTTAATTGGATTTAAGGGTTGTACAAGATATGACTTTAAAATACTGTTAGGTGTTCATGATATTCAAAGGCATTAAAGTATAGAGGCAAATCAACTTCTCAATGAGTGTATGATGAACAACGATATAAGCAAGAAAAAGAAAAAGCTTTTTGCAATTTCATAGATCTATCTCTTATCCTCATATAAAGAAGTTGTGTCAGGTGTCTAAATTTCTCCCCACCGGGTATTATTAGCTACTAAAGGGGAAAAGATACTCTAGACAAAATTTCTCATGGCCCTCCCTTGTTCCCCAAATACAATATAATCCTAACCAAGCCAAGCTTCATCACAAAGGGAGAAAATAACGAGGCATGTCATAACAACGAGAGGACCAAGAATCAAGGAAAGCAAGGAAAAAAAAGAGAATAACCAACTAAGAACAAGAATAATGTCATCTTTAAGAAAAATCTCTCTAATCTAGGCAAACCGCAATTATAACAATTCAACTGCCATCAAGAAGCATGAAGATATAATGGTCAATCCAATTATGCAAATTTAATCTTCCTTCGAAGAGAGCCAACGTTCATGAGGATCAAGAAAGCTCAAAAGGTGCTAAAAAATGTCTAATATCACTACCACTCAAGCAGTGTGGTACCACGCCACATTGGGCCACCCACGTTTGAGGACACAATGCATTACAAAAAGGATAAGTATTATTCCTGCTTTAGATTAGTCCAACAAAAAACCCTCATTAGTCAGTTTCTTGGGGGTCGATCCCACAATTTGGAGAAATTATTACTTGTGGACACCGGACATAGAATTATGTTCAAACTCCAATGAAAATATGATGCGAGTACTAGTGTATTATTAGGTATTGCTATTTATTATTGTGAATTTAATGTGTAATTGTGTATTAGTGTGTATTATTGTGTACTAGCTAATGCACATCAATACACAATAATACGTCCACACGCGTCATATTTTCATTGGAGTCTGAATGTAGCTCTACGTTCAATGTACGCAAGTAATAATTTCTCCACAAATAGGAGGTTATTACAAAATAGAAAGAGTTTAGTCTTAAACAATATTTTATGACTGCCATCTTCCTTGGGACAAATCCAACACCATGAGTGGTAAGCTACACAAATGGTAAATACTGCTAAAATTTGGACATGTCACATCAATTAGTTTATATTTCATGGGAACTTTAAATGTTATATGGTTTAACTACACAATTGAGGGGTCAAATACAAATTATATTTGCATTTCAAACTAACGTTGATTTGCAAGAGCAAATGAACTCCAAAGGGAGGGTCATGATCCTTGTGGTTCTTTTATATAACTTAATATTGGTTAATTAGCAATCCAAATCAAATACAGGGACCAAAAGGGTGCACCAACACTTGGTTAACCATAAATCAAGAAAAAGTCATAATAATATTACACAGAAAAATCAAGCCTAACTGTTAGACCCAACTTAAGGCCTATATGTCACATTGGATTCATAAAGCATAATAGGCTCCATGCAAGCAAGGAAAGGCAGCATTAAATTCAAGGGACATGATTTAAAAATGTAAAAACAAACTCCTAAACATGTAAGGTTGGCCACCATATCCAAAAAAAAAAGGTAGTGCACCTTCAAATTCAAGAGGAATCTAACAAAATCCAAGATTCCATCTCCAAAAATCAACCCAAATACCATATGACCAACCACTAAAGGGGGAGTCGAAAGATTGAATTTATATAGAAAATGTATAACTCATTAACCTGGATGTAAAGGTTATCAAAATAAAGGGCCTTTCCAATCTGATAATTTATTTATCATGAATGAGATTGAGAATAATTCTTAACAATTATCTTCTCTATCCTAGAGTTTTGTTTCCTATAAATAGGAGCTTGCACCTAAAAAATTAAATTCAGATGAATTCCAATTCTACTCATGAATTAATAAGTCTCTCCTCCTCTCCTTCTCATTAGCTATCCAACCTTACACCATCTTGCAAATTTAGGCCATCATTGACCTCTCTGAACAAGATAAAGCCAACCGCCCTCTCTCTCACTAGAATAACATCTCTTTCTTGCTCAAGCCAAGGGAAAAGGGGAGAGAGAGAGAGAGAGTAAGGTGCAATTACTCAAAAAGAAAGAACGCATCAACGAGGCATATCAAGGCAAGAAGAAGAACAAGGAGCAACGAAAGCAAAGAACTTCAAAGAGATAAGTCCAAGCAGCAGAAACAAGGTGATGTGACAGAAAATAGTGCAAAGACACAAAATCTTCCTTTCTTACAAAATAGATAAATATAAACACTAAGATTGCAAATTAAGAGACAACTTCTTCCTTAAAATATAAACAAACATAAACAATATAACAATATTATTAAAAACAATGACACACTACAACTTATAAAAACTTGTGAAGAAGGATACATGTAGAGTTTGAAAACCGTGGAGAGGAGTTATAATTCCAAGATGAAATACAAGAGTGGAAGGGGAAAGGAGGCTAGCTCGCAAGCAAAAAACCTGCAGGTTTTACATTCCACAATTTTTCATCTCTAAAAACCCTCCTTAAATAGCAACAAACAGTCACTATAAATAGGGAAAAAGAATACAAACAGCCTCCCACAAGTGCCACCCAAGCAACCAATCCAAACAGGGGAAAAAAACCAAAGAACAAGGCACGACCAGCCAAGGAACCGAGCAGCCAGGCATTCCAACAGCCAGTCTAGGAACCAAACAGCCAGGAAACCCAACAGACACCAAGGGCAAGGCACGGCCAGCCCAGGAACCGAGCAGCAAGGCAACCCAACAGCCAGCCCAAAAACCAAACAACCAAAGAAACCCATCAGTCGTGACCTCCAAACACCAAGCAGCCAAAGACAAATGGGCCCAGCCCAATAAAAGAAAAAACAGCCCACCAATAAATGCATATTAAGAAAAAATTGAAACTTTTGCCTATATCAATTCTCCCTTTGTGGAAAAATCTCTATCTCCTGATGAGATAGATTCTGAACTTCCATCATGCGCAGACTGAGCCATATCCAACTCCTATATTAGAGCCACATACTTTCTTTTGAATCATTTATTTTTCTTGAATAAATTGGGCTTGAAGTTGACTCTTTCTCTTCTCAGTTCTTTCGGCACAAAAAAACATTTTTTCTTGAATTTTGCATAACTCATTCTAGATTGGATCTGTAGAACTTCCTTAGGACGGGATCCATCTGCTTGTTGGAATTTTGTCTTCACGATTTTTGTCAACAACAGGTTCTATTATATCAGGATTGTCCTTTCTTTTAATTTTTCTAAAGAAAAAAAAGGAAGACACATTAAAATCTAAGGCTCTGATACCAAATTGATGCGACAGGAAATAATGCAAAGACACAAATCTTCCTTTCTTATAACATAGATAAATATAAACGCTAAGATTGCAAATTAAGAGTCTTCTTCTTCCTTAAAACATAGACAAACATAAACAAAATAACAATATTATTAAAAACAAAGACACGCTACAACTTATAAAAACTTGAGAAGACCTAGAGTGTCAACATCATAGAGCAAGCTTAGAGTCCAAATCAAAGAATGAAAACTTAGAAAAGTCTTTTACACTCGAGGTATTTTATAATTGATTGATGATATATATATATTATATATATATATATATATATATATATATAATCATTTTAATCCATTTTAGCCATCTTATTTTGGACTTGCATAATAATGCCATGAGGTTATAATCGAATCAAGTAGACTTAAGAGCAGTTGTTCATGGTTTATAGTTTAAACAAAAAGTAGGCATCAATAAACGAGAGAATATTTTCTTGTCCAAGATTCACATTGAAAGTCCAGAGACAAATGAAATAGAGAGGCACATGAGTCAACTCTTATTTGGTCAAACAAATGGTTGAATTAATTGGAGTGGATGAAAATATAATCCACTAAAACCACATTGAATCCTACCTACACTCTTCCTTATCCTACCTACACTTTTCCTTCTACTTTCATTCCCTCACCAACAAATACTTGTCAAGTAAATGTTGGAAATGTGAAAGGCGTTGATCAGAATGAAGAAGAAAATGTCATTATGATAAATAAACGAATGAATGGATCTTTTAAAGTAAAATCCAAAGTGAAAATTCTAACTTATGAATGGATCTTTTAAAGCCAAACTCTCCCTACCTTAGGCAAGGAAGAGAAGTTGGACGTGCATAACTCTTCAAGGAGGGATAAAGGCTACCATTAAAGAGATTCATCAAGAAAAACATAAATGAAGTTGTTTGCTCAAGAAAAATGGCGCTTCAGCATAAATCCCACTTTACAGAGTTAATATTTCATTCTCCTTAAGGTAGATTGATTTTTAATTAACTAGATTTCTCCTGAGAATTATATCATGGTTTATTTAGATCTAGATCATTACTTCCAATGAGCGCAAGCCCTCACAGTTAATTATCCCTCATACTGCGTAAGAGAGAAGTCTCAATTAAGAATGAATAAATAAAAAAGAGCTTTGGAAGCTTAAGTTTTAGTCTCGTTTGTTGGGGAATGGAGGTAGACCCGATCAAGATCCTATAGTTCTGTCATCCAGGGAATACCGTAAATCTCGATTTACCAATGCTAACAAACCATTGGTTGTAACATCCAAGGAATTTGATTAACAGCCATAGGTTGCCTCCTCTCAGGGATCCTAAGTAGACTGAGGTAATTGGAGGTTGGTTTTGATTTTTTAATTTAAGTTTGAGGCTTATGACTCCTATTAGGAGTTGCCTAGAAGTTTAGTTTATGATGAGGCTTATGACTTCATTTAGAAGTTGACTGATTGTTTGGTTTAGTTTCGGGCTTACGACTATATTTAGGAGTCGCCCAAAAGTTGGATTTAGTTTGGGGCTTACGAATCCACTTAGGAGTTGCTCGTAGATTGAATTTGGTTCGGAGTTTACGGCTCCACTTAGGAGTTGCCCAGTGATTTGATTTAAGATGGGGCTTATGACTCTATTTAGGAGTTGCCCAATAGATTAATTTAGGATAGGGCTTAAGGCTCCACTTAGGAGTTACACGTTCGTTGGTCGAAGCTTACAGCTCCACTTAGGAGTTGCTTGTTTGCTTAATTTAGATTGAGGCTTACGACACCATTTAGAAGTTGCCCGATAATGTGGTTTAAAAAAGGGCTTACTGCTTCCCTTTGAAGTAGCTTGTAATTAAAGTTAGGAATATGTCTTACTTGGTCTCAGGGATCCCGAATAGACTGAGATGGTTGGAGGTTGGTTTTGATTTTTTAATTTAAGTTTTGGGGTCTATAACTCCTAGGAGTTGCACAAAAGTTTAGTTTAAGATGGGGCTTATGACTTTGTTTAGAAGTTGCCCGATAGTTTGGTTTAGTTTAGGGCGTGCGACTCTATTTAGGAGTTGCCCAAAAGTTGGATTTAGTTTGGGGCTTACGGCTCCACTTAGGAGTTGCCCGTAGATTGAATTTGGTTCGGGACTTACAACTCCACTTAAGAGTTGTCTAGTTATTTGATTTGAGATGGGGCTTATGGCTCTATTTAGGAGTTGTCTGATAGTTTAATTTAGGTCAGACTTACGGCTCCACTTAAGAATTGTCAGTTCGTTGATTGAGTCTTACGGCTCCACTTAGGAGTTGCTTGTTTGTTTAATTTAGGTCGGGGCTTATGGCTCCATTTAGAAGTTGCCTGATAATTTGGTTTTAAAAAGGGCTTATTGTTTCCCTTGAAAGTAGCATGTTAATTTTATTTAGGTGTTTAACACTTCTCTTAAAAGTTCCCCGAATAGCAAGTCCTACTACTTCCATTCAAAGTTGTTTGTAGATTTGTTTTGGATGAGTCTTACGACTTTCATTGAAACTTGTATATAATTTTGTAGGACTTACTACTTCCCTTTGAAAGTAGTCTGATTGTTTGTTTGGTAGGTCTTACTGCTTATATTAGAAGTCTGATTGTTTGCTTGGGTAGGTCATATGGCTTTTTTTTAAGTTGCCTGTAAGTTTGTTGTTGATCTGCACGCTGAATCCAAAGGAAACAAAAAAAAAGAAGCCATAAATCCTGCATACAAACCTCTTACCCGACAGATCCATGGATTCTGCCGCAAATCCAGTTGAAATCGGCGCCGAATAAGGTCATCTCCCACGATTCAAGCGTGAATCCCGCCTCGGTTCGTCTCCTTTCGCGTCTTTAAAAGCCAACCGAGCGGACACCAATGGCTGCTCTTCTCCCGTTCGCTACCTCTCTTCCACACTCGCCTCCTCCGAGCTCGCCTCCTCCCGTCGAGCCCGATCCCGAACTCTTCACACGGAGAGAGAGAGAGAGAGAGAGAGAGAGAGAGAGAAAGAGAGAGAGAGAAGCCGAGAGAGGAAGACTTACCTAGCCGAAGCCTCCTCTTGAAGTTCCGATCTCCATCTCCGATCCCGTCGACTTCTCCCCTCTCTGACGCCTTGCTCACAGCCGCACCCCTCTTGTTTTCTTCGGCCGAGAGAGAGAGAGAAAGAGAGAGAGAGAGAGAGAGAGAGAGAGAGAGAGAGAGAGAGAGAGGAGAGAAACCTTACCTTCCCTAACCTCCACCCGACTTTGCTCCTTCGACGACGTCTCTTTCCTGTCGGATCGAGAGTCACGACATTTTGAACAGAAGTAACCACGGGAGCTCGATAGCTAGGAAGGTAACTATCTCCTGTTCGCATGCTTCTCCGGCCGAATACTTTAAAATAGAGAATTAAACTCACTGTTAACAGAGAGTTTAATTCTCTGTTAATCCTACTTAAACTATAACAGAGTTTTATTTAACTAAATTATAATTAATTAAGTTTAATTATAGTTAATTATTTTTAATTTTGATTAATTATTGTTAATTATAAATTAGTTATAATTTAATTTAATTTAATTTAATTATTTATTTTAATTAGAATTAATTAATTATCATTAATTAATTAAGAATAATTAATTAAGTTTAATTATGATTAATTTTGTTAACTATAATTAATTGCTAATTAATTATATTAATTATGATTAATTAAATTCAATTATACTTAATTATTATTAATTTTTTTAATCATTATTAACCATAATTAATTTCTTTTATAATTATAATTAAAAAATAATAAATTCCCCTCTCCTCTCTTTCCTCGGCGTTCGCGTCGGGCCGGCAAACCACCCATGCACGCTTTTCTCTAGCGTGGTGGGAGGGAACCTGGTGCGACGCCAACGAGTGACTCCTCGATCCACGTGCCAGCATCTACAACACCGACGATCGCTAAGGTATAACACTCCTAAACTCTAAACCTTTGAAAACCCATTCCCGGCGCTTGCAACGCGGCGAACAACCAACTCATGCACGCTTTTCTCTAACGTGGTGAGAAGGGAATTCGTTGCGATGCTTGCGACGGGGCGGGTAATCAAAACCCCATTTTCGGCGTTAGCGTCGGACCGGAAAACCAACTCATGCACGCTTTTCTCTAGCGTGGTGGGAAGGGAATCCGGTGCGACGCCTACGGCGAGGAGGGGTAAATTATAAAATTGCTTATTTTAAACTGGTGCTCGCAACCCATGCACGCCTTTCTCTGGCGTGGTGGGGAATAAAAATATTACGGCCGCGGTGTCCTCGTCCGAGGGCACCTACCGTGCACGCTTTTCTCTAGCGTGGCGGGAGGCCCAGTTTTCCCCTAAACGGGGGAGACGCCGGAAGGCTACCGAAATTTCGGGAAAATGCAATTCGTATTTGGGACAATATGGAGCTTTACTTGGACATTGATTAGAGCATCAAATGGACTTAATTCAAACTTAAACAATCAATAATAAGTTCGAATGCAAACGAAACAAGAGAACTTGATTGAACTCGGACTTGAACTCTACAAAACAACAGGGGACTCGAACGAAGGGAAGAGGCTCATCTTAAGCCTGAACCGCATTTGAACTTGAACTTGTGGACCTTTGAAACAAGATTGAACTTGAACAGTGAAATGGACTTGTACTTGGACACAAAGGCAAATGATTAATAAATAATTGAATCTAAATAAGTTCATACTTGAACTTGATTAAAATGCCAAGTGAGCTTTGACATTGAACTCAAGCTTGTGGATAAAGAACTTGATTCAAATTTGACTTGAGTAGTTGAATTCAAGTAAGGACTTAAAGCATATACATAGAACAGAACTTGAATCATTTGCAAGAGAACATGGTTTGAACCAAGTGAAGGGGACATAAAACTTAGACTTAACTTAATCAATCATGGATAATGTGGGATTCAAGCTTGAATTGAGTTACATGAAATTTGAATGACATCAAAATTGAGTATGTGACACATGACAATGTAATAAAGCATGTACAAGACTTGCAACTAATACAAGACTTGGACAATCTAGCCTACAAGCATCATTTATTCACAAATTATGGTGAAGAATCTTGCAACCAAATGCCATCAAAAAGGTTTGATTCATGTAAATCTCATACAAGCAAGCAAAGATCCATGATGAACATTTGCAAGATGATGGTAATAAGAACATTGTGACATCCCCATAGTCAATGCAAACAAGCACATTGTCCTCCTACGCACTACTGCAAAATTCCATCATGAGTACAACACAATGTTCACAAATGAATATATAATATGTGCAACAAAGATGGTAATACCCTGTGATTGACAAACAAGCATATTCGAATAAGAAGATTAAAGGTGATTATAGTCTTCACGAAAACCATGTGGAGGGATACAATAATCCCTACTATGCTCACAAGCAAGTGAATATAGTCACAATGAATGGCGGAGCACCCAATATGTCATATGCAGGGTAAATACAGATGGGAACTATGGCAGATATAAGCTCTTACAAGATGTCATAGAAGACCCACTATATACCACATATTATCTACAAGCGTCTGCAAACATACAAGCAGGAGATTCGTTATTGCACTACGATCCACCTGCAGAAAGCAACGAGAAGTGCAAGACAGTCTACCTGTACGAAGCAGCGAATAACTCTATTCTGGAGCTGCTACGCCACGCCACCGGATCCGTAACTTTTATGCAAGCGGACAGAAGGCGTCTACAAATACTTTCAAAGTACCCCTGCACGTGCACAGTAGTTTGTATGCACATAGGTACACTAAAAGGGGTAAAAATAATCATGAAACCCGCATGGGCCCCGGCGAGCGTGTTATTAGTACACACGTGACGTCTAGGGATGCTGCGCGGGTTAACAAGTGAATTCAGGTTCGAAACCGATCCTTCTATACGGGTCAATAGAAGTCGACAGGGTTCAAACCATTAAGCAAATATAAAGTTGTGGCGACCGGTATATTTGCTTTAAAACATTCATATTAGGCCTTCAAGGCCTACAACAATATGGATTCACTGATAAATGCATAAAGCCTACGAAACCCGATCCTCTGTCAACAGCCCGAAAGAGTTGACAAGGTTCAATCAATAAAGAGAAATGACCCCAAACACCCCGATGATGGCCGTGTTGAATACAGATCTCAACCGGAGGGGTTCCCAAATATTTTCAAATGTCTCTCAAATATCCAAAGTCCATTTCAAAATATTCCAAAGCTCCACCCAAAAACTCCATAAAAATCCCAAAATTCCAAAAATATTTAAAATTGAAATAAATCCATCAAAAAACTTAAAGCAAAGCCCATCCACCCCCCGCAACAGTCTGCCGGGGTGGACAAATTCAAATAAACTCTAGCTCACAAAGAGCCAAATGCCTAGTCGAAAATATCACTATGATCCATTCTCAAACAATCTCTTGCCAGTAAGGATGTGGTATGTGTCCTCTAACCGGCAATTTCGCCGCCAAATGGCACTGCAGGTAAACGGTTATGACCCGGGGCTCTCTGTACCGAGTGATTTTGCCGCCAAATGGCACCACAGATACCGGTTATGGCCAGAGCCAATACGCTCCTTAATTGCGTTAAATCCTTGAGATATGAATCAATAGGATATGATCAATAGGGAACAAAGTCCTCTGTTAGCTAAGGTGGATTCAAATTTGTCCCCTTAGACAAACATCCAACCCAGGTCTACAAGGTACCCTTGGACGAAGCAACCCATGGCTGCCGACAAGGATCCTTCTGTCAGGTTGGGTCGACTACCTCTTCTGACTAAGTAGATCAGGGACCACGATGGCCCGGGATGACAGAACCATGGGATCTTGATCGGGTCCATCATCCATTCCCCCACCATCCGCTTTAAGTGTAAGATGGTGAAATTTCAAGTTTTAAGTATCAAACCCTCCAAATTTCTCAATATCCAAACCTTTCAAATTCCAAACTTCTAATCCTCAATACCAATACTCATTGCTGCTACTATATGCCAGATAACACGTATTCTCTACGTATCTGATTGACGACTAGCCTTAATCGAAAGTTCTCTCTCGTGATCGAGAGGGGTAATTAACTATAGGGGCTTGCGCCTATAGGAAACCAGAACTCAGATCATAAAGCCTCACAAAATGAGGGCGAAATATCTGGTAGTGTCTTATCTACAAACTCATCTGCCTTCCAAAATTTACCCCGGAACTTATCAGTTAAAACTCCCTCGCCAAATAAAAAAGAAAAGCGAGCGGGGAGGCCGGGGCCAAATTTTCGGAGCCCACATTTGTGTTTAGGGTAGATCGGACAACAATTACTCTAGTTTATATTTCTTTATTGCTTCTACAATAATATTTTTGTTTCAGTATTTTCTCTTCTTGATTCAACACAGTTTCTAGTTATAGTACTTATCTTTTAGCACAATAGTTTTTATTACAATACTTATTGTCTTCCTTGCATTGTAGTTTTGTTTACAACACTGATTTTTCTTTGTTCATTTGTTTGCAGGAGCTCCAGTAGAAGATAAGATTAGAGAGAGTCGCCTTAGATAGTTTGGTCACATAAAACGATGACCTTCCGATGACCCGGTTAAGAAAGAAGAGGTATTAGATTTAACTTATGTTAAAAGAAAGGTAGAGGTAGACCTAAAAAGACTTTAAAAAAAATTAGAAATGATCTTTCTTTATTAGATTTATATGACAAAATGACTTTTAATAAGACATAATGGAGAAAAAGGATTAATGTAGTCGACCCCACATAGTGGGATAAAGGCTTGATGTTGTTGTTGTTTTTATTGTATTTGTTTGCAGGAGCTCGCACTGCTTTGGAGCTTGCATTGCTTTGGAGCTTGTGTAGGGATTTTGTTTAGAGAGCTTCGCTTAGGTGTTAGTTTATTTTATTTAAGAGTTTTGAGAGTTTTGTGAATTGGTTTTGTGAGTTTGAAGTTTAAGTTTTGTTAGTTTGAGTTTTAGTTTTGTGAGTTCGAGTTTTAATTTTGTGAGTTTGTATCATGGTTTAAAATTGCGCAATATGAGGCTTGCCTTGAGGCCCGCCTTTGCGCAATTCCAGTAAAAAATGCCTCGATGCTTACGCCTCGAGTTTTTTTATGAGGCTTGCGCCTCAACTTGGTTGAGGCCCGCCTTGAGGACCGTCTCGCCTCACTGGCATGAGGCTTACGCCTCACGCTATATATATTAAAACTTACATAAATCTTAAAGTAAATGCCTGACATTGGACTCTATAGGAGAGGAGGAAAGGGAGAGAGCAGTTCACCATAATGATGATTCAAATGAAGAACCTTAGTGATGACAGTGCTGATGACTTATGAGTTCTTATGTGATATGTCATTGCTATTTATTTTTGGAAATTGGAATTATATGTTAATGAAAAGAATACTGGGATTTGGGAAAGATAGAATTTTGAGTTGAACTATATTTTATGTTGTCTTATTATTGAGATATTTTGATTTCATTTGATATCTTATATTTTTTTATGTTTTATATTATTCACTCATTAATATATAAAAAATTTATCATTTTATATTTACGCAATCTTTTGATTTTGAGGCTTACGCCTCGCCTCACGAATGAAAAACGCCTCAATACCCGAATACGCAATTTTAAAACATTGGTTTGTATTAAGATGTTTAGTGTAAACACGCATTTTTTATTATTTATTACATTTTATCTCATTTTATTATTACTTAATTAATTAAAGGGATTTTGAATTGGTCGATTAATTAGTTAATTAATTAAATGAAATTTCAATTTTATTTTTGAATTGAATGCTAATTAATTAGATTTTTAATTCATTTTAAATTGATTGATTAATTGTTAGATTTTTATTTTAAATTTGATTAATTAATTATATATCAATTAAATGAAATTTTATATTAATTTTTAAATGAATTAATTATTTATTATTAAAATTCTAAAATTACTTTTCACTAGCTCCAAAAGAAAATTCGACAACCTCACGACGTCCCCTCCCTGCAAGTAGGAGATACGACGGCATAGGATCTTTGAATTAGTAATCAACTCACTCGGATAAAAGATCAACAACGCGAGGCCTTCAATTTTAAAATTTATCCCGTCTGAATCAAAAATCACCGAGCAGGTCTTCAAGCTTAAAATTCATCTCGTCCAGATCAAAGATCAATGACACGGGGCCTTTGAATTAGAAATTATCTCGCTCGGATCAAAAATAGATGATGTGAGGCCTTCGATTTTAAAATTTATGGGTCTTTGAATTATAAATTATCTCGCTCCGATCAAAAATAGACTATGTGAGGCCTTCGATTGTAAAATTTATCCAGGCCAGAACAAAGATCACGGTTCGAGTCTTCAACTTTAAAATTCATCACGTCCAGATCAAAGATCAATGGCATGGGGGGGTCTTGAAATCAACAGATACATGTTGCCTTTATTGCCAAAATAATAATGATAATAATAACTATTTAATTATATGGCAATTTCATTTAATTGCTTAAACCAATGCATTCACTCGGGCTCAGTCTGTGAATTAGAGAAAGATAGTTTTGAATACTGTCTCACTAACTATCTTGAAATAATTTAGCCGAAAATAAAATGACACACAAGCAAACAAAATAAGCAGGCTTGCTTGTGAAGTGGAGATCGTGCAGACACATGTGCAGGTAGGGCTAATCGCATAGAGTGGGTAGCAGGCTGATCGCGCGAAGCATATAGGCAGGTCCGATCGAACGAGTGAAAAGGTGTTGGTGGGTCGTGCAAAGCAGGAGTTCACGTGTAGAGGTATGGGGGCATCGAGCACTGAATCACGCTAGTGAGGGAGGACATGCGGCCGTTGGTTTGCCGCTGTGGGTGCATGTGGAGTGCTATGCAGGTCGGACGAGCGAACTTGTGCAAGAGTTTGGACTGTGCGAGGGATGAACGAACAAGATGATAACAAAGCATAAGTTTTTTTTCCTCAATTTCCCTGCCTTTTAATTAATCAAATCATCAAACAAATGTGTTGCTTCGTGAAGCAGTGCATTTGTTTGCTCTGAAACCGTGCTGTATTTTTTTTTCTTTTTCTTTGTTTCTTTTCTTTTTTTTATTAGTCAACAGAAGCCCATCTTCAATACCCACTATTAAATTTGTGGATACTAAACTCTTCATCAAGATTGACTCCACCAAAGTGAAAGCCATCAAAGAGTGGTCAAGGCTGCGTAAAACCACTTACTCACATAGTAGCTTTCAGCCAATCAAAGATACCCAAAAAGAATGAAAAAACTGCCTTCCAAAGAATAACAGAGCAAAATTGCCAAAACTGGAGAATCCTCCATTACTACTGGAGCTTAATGAGCAATCCTCTTGCCAATTCAAGCATGAAAACAAGTATAAGTCAATGTCTCATCAATTTTGGCAAGCATAAAAGCTAAACACTGCTATAGAACAAAGTCAAATCAAGCAGTACATCGAGGTTTGACATTGAGCATTAGCATAAACGAATAAAAACAGCAAAGAGATGCATAATTAAGAGGCTCATAAAATGATGAAAACTACCCAAGCTTCATGAAATATTAAGCTCTTAAAATTCAAAGTTTCAGGTAAGTTCACAAAAACTTCCTAAATGAGTTGTTGCAAAACACATCAACTTGGTAGCTATGAGCCTCGAAAGTCAGACTTCCCCATCTTGAGCTTTAATTTCATAGAATTGAAATCTTCTAAAGTGGGGAAACCATGATCTGAAGATCAAATTGTTTCAAAGAAGTCCATAGAAGAAGTTTTCCTCATAATCAAGGAAAAATGAGAGAATACAAAAACTAATGCCCTTGAAGCATCAAAGCCAGGTCTTAAACATTTTGTTATATGTCAAATATAATTGAAGTGATGAGTTTGGAAATGTGAAACAAATAAATTTTCCATAAAAATTGTCTTATTCATTCTTTTTAAAAATGCCACGAGCAATCCTCCCCCACCATAACACCTGACGACAGCATGGAAGCATTTTTTTCGTGAAATTAGTTATTCCCTACTTAGAACCAAATAGAATAAGCCAGTATAAAAACTATAACTGAAAACAAGAGCATCCAATGCTAATAAATACAGAATTAATTGTAACTTCAAAGTAAATTCAAGATAGAAAAAAATGAATATCATAAGAGCATGTAAATTATACTAACCTTCTCTAATTCCTTGATCCCTCCACTATAATCTTCCCTTTCTAAAATTGCTAGCCCCAACATATAGTGGGCCTATTAAATAAAAACAGTAAATTTTGCTCAGATATGACAACGGAACATGCTACTAGTTCAAACTGAAAAGAAAAGGATGTGGAAATTTAACTGCAGTTCAAAGAGTACTAATGTTTATATTAAAAATTCAGATATGTTCAATGATGAACATGAGCTCAAAAATATTTGAGTAAAATAATAAAATGGTATAAGCATTACGCTGTTTCGGATCATAAAGGTTAAAAGCTGATTGAATGTGAAAATTGAACAACATAACAGCAAGTTAGAGCAAAGTTTTCATGCTATTACAACAACCGGGTCCAAAACTACATAAGAAATTCTCATCTAAATCGTTTAAGTAATCTCATCAATTTTAATGAACTATGCTGTTATAACCAATCCAATCATTCAAGCATCAAAAGTTTAATATAATATGCTTTAATGCAAACATGAAGGAAAATGAGATGAGCGGATTACAAAAGAAAACCTTCAACTATCATCTTCTAAGCTTCATAATGAAAGCCTATTACTAAAAAGTCTGTTGACAACTTAATACTACTCGACAACATTAGAAAAAGTATGCATATGAGATTAAGGATCAGGTTATACATGATTGTATATGAAAAAAGAAAAGAAGAAGCTTAAGTGAGAAAATTAAATTAATTGGAATGGTTTCGAAAAGGGATGGAGATGTAGTGTTGGAGAGAATGAGAGGGGCTAGAAGAGATGGAGGGTGAAACAGGGCAAATTAAATAGAAAATAAAAAGCTTCTGCCCAGCTTTTTGCATTAAGGAGGCTCAAGGTCTGTTTGGCGCAACTTTCTCTCTGCTTTGCTTTTTAGATCATTGCCACACATTTATTTGGTTATTGCATTTTTGCTGTTTTTTTAAAAAATTTATGCTGGAAAACTACTTCTGCCAACTAGATCTATTAGAGTATGATAGCTACAAAAAAGTTGTTGTTTGACTTTTTTAAAAAAAATTGTACTTGCCCTAAATGAACCTAACCCTATTGGTAAGGCTTTATCCTTCATGTGATAATGATATTCCTTGGAGTCAAATTCAGCAAGCAATAGCAGGAAAACCACAGAAAAATAGCAAAAACAGCATATTTAGGAGGTACAATTGGTTGATTTCGATTAATAACTAAACAAGAAACAAAAGATACAAGCGGTCTATAATTAATTAGAGAGGTACATAGGCTCTCCTAAAAAACCCAGACGCCACTAGGAAGCCCTAAAAAACCTATAGAAAACTGCAACAAAATCAAAACATGCATGAAGAAAAATAACTATAAACCCCTCCTTAAATAAGCTCTCAAATTTCCTCCAAAACAGATTTCTTTCCTTATTAATTTCCCCCTTTAACTTGAATTAAATTAGGAAATATTTCCCCCTTTGATTTAAGTTAAATTAGAAAATATTTCCCTCTTTCATTTGGATTCAATTAAGAAATCTTTTCCTCTTTAATTTGAATTCAATTAGGAAATTTTTCCCTAATTAATCCTCCCTTTAATTCATTTCCTAGCATAATAAATTAATTCCTTATTGGGCCCCACAAGAGGGGCCAAAATTCCTCCCTTGAATCCTGTTGCCGTATCAGTACTCCCTTCCTCAAATTGCACCATGTTCTCAAGGTGGAATTATAGAAATCGTCTCCTGATCATCTCATAGGGTTCCCATGTAGCTTTAAAATCTAATAAATCCTTCCATCAAACAAGGACCTCCTTTGCTCTTGTCGTGCTCCCTTAATCTCCATTGATTCCAAAATCACTTCCATGTCCTCAACTAAAATCACTAGTAGTGAGGAAGAGGGTGTGTGATCTTTGATAGTGCGCTTCAGTTGTGATACATGGAATACTGGATGGATGCATGACCTTGTTGGTAACCCCAGCTGAAAGGCTACTGCCTCAATACGCTCCATCACCTCATTGGGCCTGAAGTATCACAGGGATAACTTCTCATTCCTCCTCTTGGACAGTATCTTCTACCTGGATGGTCTTTGTTTTAGATAAATTTTATCCCCAGGCTCGAACTACACTTCCCGTTTGTGTTCATTTGCCTTTTGTTCATAAGTTATTGAGCCCTCAAAAGATGCCCTTTGAGTTCTACTAGTATAATGTCTCCTCCAAGTATTGATCTACATTGAATATTGGTGAAGTGCTTTGCCCGTAGTGTATCAGACGAGGTGAGTCCCTCCCATAAAGGATCATGTAAGGGGTTGTCCGTGCGGCTATGTGGAAGGATGTATTGTACCAATAGTCTATCCATGCCAACCATTTGACCCATAATTTTGGTGTGTCAGATATGAAACAACGCAAGTATGTCTCCACGCTCCTGTTGACTACTTCCTTATGGTCGTCCGTCTGTGGGTGATATATTGTGCTCTTTTTTAAAACCATTCTATGCATCTTGAATAACTCCCTCCAAAAAAGACCCGGGAATATCTTGTCTCTGTCTGATACTATAGATTTTAAAATGCCATGTAAGTGTACTATCTGTCAGATAAAGATTGATACAGCGGTGTAGGGATGTTTGGTGGAGTAAAATGGGCATACTTGCTTAGTCGATCTACTACCACAATTATTATTGAATACCCCTCCGAATGTGGCAATCCCTTAATAAAGTCTATGGTCACTTCCTCCCAAACTCTTTAGGTAAAGCTAAAGGCTACAATAACCCTCCTAGTGCCATAGTAAGTATTATTTATGCCTTTGACACACGTCACAATTTGCCACCATGTCTTCCACATCCTGGTGCATTCCCACCAAATATAGCTCAGTCAATAGTCGGTTGTATGTCTTTTGAACTCCTGAATGTCCCCCTATCGCACTGTCATGAAATTCTTACAACAACTTAAGAATGTAACTTGAAGACAGTGGGAGTACAAACATCCCTTGGTAGAGTAGCTGGTATCCCTTTCAGAGCATAATTGTTGTGATTATTCGGGTCCTTCAATAATTCTTCATTGATCTTCCTCAAGCCTTCATCCTACTCGCACTCCCTCCTCAATGCTTCCCAGTCTAAGATCATTGGTACTGGACAAGGCTACCACTGTGACTCCTCGACCCTCCTAGACAAGGCATCTGCTGCTTTATTTTCTAAACCTGGTCAGTACTGTATCTCAAAGTTGTATCCAAGCAATTTGAAAATCCATCTCTGATGCTCCTCCATGACCATCCGTTGCTCCAACAAACACTTCAGACTTCTCTGATATGTCCTGACTATAAAATGTCTCCTCAATATATAGAATGGCCACTTTTGAATTGCCAAGATAATCGCAATCAGCTCCCATTCATATACTGATTTGATCCTTGCCCTGGTTGTGAGTACTTGACTGAAATATGCAATAGATCTCTGGTCTTGCATGAGTATTAATACTAACCCATAATCTGAGGCATTTGTCTCCCCCACAAATGGTTTCCTTAAATTTGAGAGTGTCAGTACATATACATTTGTCATAACTGTCTTCAACTCCCAGAATGCTCGAGTTGCTTCCTCTCCCCACTTGAAGTTATCTCTATTCAACTGCTCTGTCAGAGGTCTTGCTATGGTGTCGTATCCCTTCACAAACTTCATGTAGTAATCGATGCGCCCCAAGAACCTCCGTAGCTCCCTTAACTTTTTAGGAAGAGGCCAATCCACCATGGCCTAAATCTTGCACTGGTCGGCATACACTTCCTCTTTAGATACCATATGTCCTAGATACTCCACCTATGGTTGCCCAAACATGCACTTTTTCAAATTGGCAAACAACTGATGCTCCCTCAAAATCCCCATAACTATCTTCAATTGCTCCCCATGTTCTGCCTCTATCTTATTGTACATTAAAATGTCATCAAAGAATACCAAGACAAACCTTCGGAGATATGGCTAGAACACTTGGTTCATAAGTGATTGGAAAGTAACATGGGCATTGGTGAGGCCAAAAGGCATCACCAGGAATGCCCTTCATGTGTCCTGAAGGTCGTCTTGTGCACATTTGTTGTATTCATCCTGATTTGATAATATCCCGACTTCAAATCAATTTTGGAGAAAATCACAACTCCAAATAACTCATCAAAGGATTCATCTATCACGGGAATTGAAACCTTATCTAGCAAAGTTTATTTATTTAGAGTCATGTAATCTATACAGAATCTCCAGGAGCCATCCTTCTCTTTTACCAATAATCCCATGCTAGAAAAGGGATCACATTGGGTCTAATGATCCCTATTTCCATCATTTCCCTAATCAACCTCTCTATCTCATCATTTTGGATATGTGGGTAATGGTATGGTCTGACACTAATGAGAGAAGTCCCTTCTTTCAAGTTGATGGCATGCTCGTGCTCTCGAAGGGGTGGTAACCCCACCGGTGGCTGAAATGTTACACTGTTATTGTCTTTGTAGAGTCTATAATAATCTTATAGAGGTAGATGCAGTTGATGCTAATATGAAACTAGATGTTCACTTTTAACCCACTATTACCAGCTAAATCTATCTCATCCATTAGTGAAAACAATCTATAAAAAAGAAGCAGGCAGCAAGTATAAAACTAAACTGAAGCCAAACACTTCAAGAAGTAGTTGATCTACTACTACCATACCTAAAACCAAAAGCTGACTTGAAATGCAAGCTGTTTACTATTGAATATTAGGAAAAGAGCAGAGAAATAGAAAACAGTTTAGTATAGATAATTTGTATATTGAACATCACATATTACAGAGCTTGTAATGGTTATATATAAAATGCTAAAGGACAATTGGTTGTAATGCCATGTGCTGTCGTTAACAACAGAGCAGAGCAGAGCACGTGAATGAATAACTGAATGGTGTGGTAGTGGAGATGATGAGCCCGTGCGGATTTGAGATATCAGCTGATTGTACATGAGTGCTAACATCCCCCCTCAAATTGATGATTCGGTGATTGAATCATTAATTTGTGCCGGAAAGTATGAAACCTTGTGGCTGATAAGGCTTGGTTAGGATATCTGCCATTTGATTTAGTGAGTTGATATGATGAACTGCAATTACATTAGACTTGATATGGTCACTGATGAAGTGATAATCAATCTCTATTTATTTGGTCCTGGTGTGCAAGACGGTATTGTTTGCAACGGTCATTGCTGAGGTATTGTCATAGTAGAGGGTTGTTGCGGATGTTTGCAGTTCTTGAAAGCATGCCAGGAGTCGTTTGAGCTAGATGACATCTGATGTTGCTGAAGCCAGAGCTCTATATTTTTTGTCTCCGTTGATGATTTAGCCACCCTAACTTGTTTTTTAATGCTCCAAGAGATCTTTTTGTCTCCTAGAAATGTGCATAAACCTGTGATGGATTTTTGGTCTAAAGTGTTTGTGGCCCAGCAGCATCCACCTAGGTGCGAAGGTGAAGTTGGTTGCGAACAAGAGGAAGTCCATATTGAATGGTGCCTTGAATGTACCTCAATAATCGTTTGAGAGATTGATAATGAGAGTTAGTGGGATTGTGCATGTGTTAACAAATTTGATTGGTGGCATAGGCAATGTCCGGTCTTGTAATGGTGAGATACTGGAGCGAGCTGGCTAGCTGACTGTAAATAGTAGGAATGTCGAAAGGATGATATGCTAGTAGACATTTGGATGGTTTAGTAGACATAGGCGTGAGAGCTGGCTTACAATTTCCAAAGCCAAAGGCTTTGAGAATATCCTTAACATAGTGTTTTTGGTTTAGGAAGTAACCATTAGGAGTATGATGTATGTGAATGCCCAAAAAGAGTGAGACCGTGCCCAGCTCTTTGAGTGAGAAAGCAGTTTGAAGCTTGGAAAGGAGCTGCCAGATGGCTGGTCGATGATTAAATATGATGAGCATGTCGTCTACATACATTAGTAAATATATTTGTATATTGGTGTGAGAGTAAATAAGTAACGAGGAATCAGAATTATTGAATTTGAAGCCAATGTTAATAAATATGATGGGGAAATTGAACATCTGTGAAACCAGGAGGTTGCTGCATATAAATGCCATCTTTGAGATCTACATATAGAAAAGCATTGGAGACCTCTAATTGGATGATGTTCTAATTTCGGTGAAGAGCTATGATGAGTAAGATCCCGATTGTGGGAATCTTGGTTACTGGACTAAAGGTATCTAGGTAATTAATACTAGGGGTGTAAAAAATTGACATGACCCGTTTCGGGTTAGGGTCAACCTGTTTTAAGAACGGGTCGGATTTGGGTCTTGATTTTTGACCCGTTTCGAATATCGGGTCGGGTTCGGTCAACCCGAAAACCCAATTTTATCTGATTTTGCCCGCAGACCCGCCAGCTGCAGCCCGCTTGCCTGCCCTCATGTTTCAACCTAACATTGTTTGCTCGTCAGCGACCGAAGTCTTCACTATGCACTGTCTTACACACTACTCTCTCAAGCGTCGACGTTGTTCTCTCATTCACACAACTGTCATAGATCCTGCCATCGACTCTTCCTCCTCTCAGATCTACAAGTAACGCTTCCAAGTGCTGTTGAGACGACAAATGCTTGTAATCGGCAAAATGCAAGCACCTTTTCTTGCCTAGAGGACAAGTTAATTATGGAACTCTACCTATCACATTTAGGTAGAACATATGTTCTAAGTTGTTGATTCTGTCTCGACACCTTCCCCGTTGTCGGAGTCGTTCCTCATCTCCCTCTTATTAAGGTTTTTAAAGACCATGTTTCAGAGGATGAGGTTTATGAGGCATCCGCTAGTTCCAACTTCGTCGAACGTAGCCCTAATCCCTCTCCCAATTCATCACTCTTCCGCTCGATGCAAACCCAACAACCACAAGACAAACTCACAGACTGCATGCCTACGACTTCTACCCGCGCATGTCAAGACTCCCGCAAAGGTTTCGTGTCAGGTCAGGTCACCCGAAAACCCGACGAGTCGGGTCCGAGTTGAAATTTTTGACACGTTTGCAAAAAAGATTCGGGTTAGGGTCGTGTAAAACATTAGCAGGTTAGTGTTGGGTTCGACCTGAACCCGGTATGTAACCCAATTTTGACACCCCTAATCGATGTTGAGATCCTGATCGAAACCTTGGGCGACTAATATGGCTTTGTAGCAATCGATTTGGCCATCAGGTCGTAGTTAGTTTTGTATGTCCAATGACATCCAAGTATGGACTGATTTGTGGGAGGTGGAAGTAAGGATCATATGCCCTATTTTTCCAAAGCGAAGAATTCATCAGACATGGCAGAACGCCAATGTGGAGATTTGGTTGCTTGAGTATAACAGGTAGGAGTGGAGGATGGAGAAGTGGCTAAGAGATCAAAGATTGGCTTTGGTTTTAGATGACTTGTTTTTAGACGTGTTTGCATGGGATGAGCTGAAATTGGTGGTGGAAGTGGAGATGTGGAGTTTGAGCGGAGTGTGACAGTTTCAGTGGATGTTGGAGGGATTAGTGAAGACCAAGTGGTGGTTGGAGTAGTTGGGTTGGGATCAGGAGGCTAAGAGGGAATATGTGAGCTAATGTGAGGTGATGATTTAGGAAAGACAGTGGAGATCGGGATAAGCAAGAGAGGAGATTGGAAATGGGAGCTTGTGAGGTGGTTGTTGATGAGGAGCTAGAGGCATACAAAAATGTCAATTCATGAAATAAAACATGTCTGGAGATATGAATTTTCTTAGTTTGTGGATTGAAGCGGCGATAACCCTTTATGTGATGTAAAGTAGCCAAGAAAGATGCATTCTTGAGATCTGGGTGTAAGTTTATTGGAATTTAAATGTTTGAGATGAGAAAAAAAACATAAACATCCAAATGTTCTCAAATGAGCGTAGGAGGGGAGGCGATCTTGTAACAGTTGGAATGGTGTTTGAAGATTGCGGGCCGTGGCAAGTAGACAATTGATAAGGTAATTGGAGGTGAGTAAGGCTTTAGCCCATAATTGGAGAGGGAGATTAGCTTCATGTAAGAGTGTGCGAGTTGTTTCTAGCAGGTGGCGGTGCTTTCATTCTACCAGCCCATTTGTTCTAGGGTGTGGGGACAACTGAATTGATGGGTGATGTCATGGTGTAAGAGAAACTGCTTGAAGTGAGAGCTGGTGTACTCACCTCCACCATCTGAGCGAAGATTTTTTATTTTGGAATTAAATTGATTTTCAACCAGAGTGGTGAACTATTGGAATTTGGAAAGTGTTTCATCTTTGTTATGCATGAGAAATAACTAGTAAAATCGAGAGTAATCATCGATAAAAACCACATAATAGCGAGAGCCGTTGAGAGATGAAACCGGGGTCTGACCTCAAACATCTTAGTGTATTGAAGATAAAGAAGAGCTAACATGAGTGGAGCTTTTAGAAAATGGTAGTTTGTGACTTTTGGCAGTTACATGACTTGCATAAAAAAGAAATAGATGAAATCGATAGGAGGATTTTGTTGTTGAGGGGAGAGTAGAACACGTTGTGGCCAGGTGGGGATTGGTTCATATTGCAAATTACATCTAAGCCAACAGGGAGGAGCAATATGGCCGAATTTATTGTAAATCTGACAGATTTTCTAAGGAACATTGAGAGCTGACTGTCCATGGCTAGCTGGGATCAGAGATTGTTGAAACATGTCGCGACCACGAGAGGAGGTGAGAATGACTGTTGTGTAGATTATGACCTCTGTTGGCTAAGGTTATGGGATTGTTTGAGTACATAGCCAAATGATCCTTTGAAGCGGATGAATCTTTGAGTAATTTGGTCTGTAGGTTGATCTCCTCACTGCATATTAATGAGGTGAGCACATTGAGACTGATGGGATTAAGAGAGGTTCAAGTAGATATTTTGGAGGAGTTATATGTAGATGGTAGACCATTTAGGATGTATAGGATTATATCCTATGGATCAATGTGAGACCTCGTTGCAGTGATGTTATCCACGAAAGCCTTGATCTAAGCAAGATATTGGTTCATGGTGTTGTCAACCATTTGAATGTGGGGAAGTGCATTTTTAAGCTGTATCACACGAGATATGTTGGTCAATTAGAGCATGTTTTCAATAGTCCAGATTTCATGAGTTGTGGTGAGGTTTAAGAATGTAGGGAAGAATGGAGGGGGATATGGTGGAGGATAAGGTTGAGACTAGATTTTGATCAATGAGATGTCATAAACGGTAATCAGTGGTCGTTGAGTTGGTACTGATGGATGATAGGGTGGGTTCAAGTGGGCAATTGAGGCGTCCAGTTAGATAGCCTTCAAAACCATTAGCCGAAAAGAGTTTGTAGACTTGGAGTCGCTAGATGGAGTATTTGTCATTGTTGAGCTGGATGTTTACTATGAGTTTAATATTTGACATGAGGAATTTGAGTGGGGAAAGGTAATGGTATATTCTACCATTGAAGCAGAAAGGGATGAGGTGGATTGAGTGCTTGAGAGGTCTTGATCTTCCATTGATCTAGGAAGAATGAGTTGTGAAGCTTACTGCTCTGATACCATATTTAATATCAGGAAAAGATCAAAGAAATAAAGAAGAAGAAAAAGTTCGGTAGAGATAATTTGTATATTGAACATCACATATTACCGAGCTTGTAATGGTTATATATAAAATGTTAAAGGACAATTGGTTGTAATGCCATGTGCTGCTGTTAGCTGCAGAGCAGAGCACGTTAATGAATAACCGGGAGATGATGAACCTGTGTGAATTTGAGATATAAGTCGATTGTATATGAGTGCTAACATTTACATCATTCTAATCCAAAATTAGAGACTAAAATGCCATCAACCCATAAATAATGATCATAATTCATATTAAGTTACCCCAACGCAGCTAAAAAAACAAGATTTGTGCCATTGTCTTATTTCTTCATCCTAACTGGTTCATAAAACCCTAGTAAACAAATACTCATTACAATCAGTATATCCTAGCCTTTAACTTCGCCCCTATAAATCTACAATGAAATTCAGTTCAAGGCTCAGAAAAATTTGAAAGGCGTATAAGTAACAAAAAGCTTGCTAAGCATAGCGTACAACGGAGGAAGAAACAACACCACATGACCACAGGGCAAGCAGTCAAACCAAATGAGGTGAACTAACCTTCACAGAGCTGCCGTCAAGCTTTATAGCTGATCTACAATCCTCTTCCACACGATTCCAATCTCTAACAAACTCAGCAGAAGACAAAAACTAAAGCATCAATATAGCCAATTAAACCATTTCCGCAAGGAAACAAAGTAGAAAATTATTATGGTGGTTGCACTTACTTTCTTTTATAATAGCAAAGTGCCCTATTTGTCCAGTATACAGCCACATCCGGGCAAAGCGTAATTGCCTAAAATCCAAAACAGCAAAATCTGGTAGTTTACAGGAAGGAACAAAAATCAAACCATAATTAAAAACTAAGACGGCCCCATCGCCCACGTAATTCCACAAATCAAAAAGCGCAAAGGATAGTCCCATTCTACTCCAATCGAGCACCGATTCCCAAAAGAGATGACGTATCCAGGAGGCCAACCAAGAAGAAATGAGAAGAAAATTTTACTTCATTCTTATATTTAGATGAGATCGAATGGAACCTCAGTGTAGGCATCGATTGCTGCTCCAATACGTTCTTTCTTGAAGGCGACGTTACCATGGAGCCTCAGCAGCTCCGCCTGCTTGGCGACGCTCCTTGCTATGGGCGCCATGTCCCCACTACGGTCGCCCGCCTCCTCTCTCTCTCTCTCTCTCTCTCGGCTGAGCAAGCAAGGAAGAAAACCCTCTGCGTATGGAATTGGAATTTGGATCGTCGTGCTCTGTCCCGGGTTTTCTTTAGAAGATTCGAGAAAACAGGGAGGAATGGGGAAGATTGACCGAGGGGTCGAGTTGTCGTTTGGGCTAGCTGAAAATTAAATTAAATAATTTGAGATTATTTGAATGAATGTGAAAAAGAAATGTGGGTGATTAATTTTATTTTGAAATAAAATGAATTTAATGTAAAATTTAAAGATGGTGGTGCTCGGTGATTGATAGAGCTATGATGATGACGACGAAAAACAGTGGCAGATGGTCATCAGAAGTGGCGATGGCAGCAGGTGGTGGGTGGCGGCAAGCAACAAGTGATGATGATGGCTAGCAATGATATGTGGCACAGGTGGTTGGAGATGGGTGGCAGTAATAGTTGGTTGATCGAAGGGGTGGCGGTGAAGGTCAAAGGCAGGTGGGGTTGAAGGTTGAAGGTGGGCGGCAGCGATAAAGGCGGCAACAGGCGATGTAATGTTGATGAATTTACGATGTCTTTTGGAATTCAACTAAATTTGTCTAATTCCAAATACGTCAAATTTTGTGTTAAATGATGCATTTCAAATACATCAAAATTTTGCATTGCACTTATTTTACTTCAAATCAAGCATCAATATCCTCAAGACCCATATATTTGGAATTATTTAAACTCATTTTACTTCGAATCAAACAACTCTTTATACAAAATGAAAAATTTATTTTATGCATGCAAAAAAAATACTTTATATGTCTTTACACAAATAAAATTTATAAATATAAGTTGTTTATTTTCCTGTAAAAATACACAAAAGACTACTTTTTTACTGCGATGATTCGACGAGATGTTCGAGCAAATATATAAAAAAATACTTTGATCAATACGATCCTAATTTTCCTTGCATCTTCACCATCTTCGATTATCATCATAAACATGTGATTGGTCTAAGGCAAAGTATCCATCTTCGCCTTCGTCTCCATCTCTTATTGGTTGGGTTTGAAAATGTCATTCAACCCCAAATCATAAACCCACTACGGCATCAAACAACATGTTTTGTATGCATGTAAATGTTTGAATATATTATGCGGGGATCCCAAGGGTCTGTGTGCATTGTTTGAAAATCTGAAAATTTTTCTACAAGGTGTCATGGCGCCACAACATTGAGCTCATATTTTAGCCAAATTAATTAGAGTAATGCAGTGTTGTGCTTTCCCTAAGGAAGCACTACATACCGTGGGATAGGGCGTCGCAACCCCATGCCTATTTTTTATATTAAAATATTATTTTCCATTAAAATGAAATTTAAGTCTTCCGTAGAGGCAACCGACTAGAGAGGGGAGAATTTTAAAGATATAAAGCTAGGGTTGATAAGCCAAATTGATAAGCTTATTCGCTTATGCATAAGTCGGCTGACTTGTCCACTTACTCCACTACCCCTGCCATGGAGCAGCACACTTTTCTTAATCACCGTAGGATCACTGTTGCTGTAATCAGCATCGTTAAGTTATAACAAACTTCTTACTATATATCACATATTGTAGCTGCTGTAATGAACCATGGGAGAATGAATCATCTGGAACAATGACTTCGGTTTCAATCCTCTTGTTTCCGTTGATGCTCTGTTCTTTGTGCTTTGCTCTTGCAGGTGAAGTTCTTCAGCATGTTTATCATGGTATCAGAGCATTAGGTTAATTTTTTTACACTCCCTCTTCCATGGCTACTTCGTTTACTACCTTTCCCACTGAAATGTATGATTCTACTACTCCGACTACTGCTCCATCCATTCCGCCTCAACTTAAATTTTTCATGTCAAATGTAAAAACTACGGTTACAGTTCAACTGACTGTCGATAATCACCTTCTTTGGAAATCTCAACTCCTCAAGTTGTTCACTGCAAACAACTTTCACGGATATCTCTCTGGTTCGGCACCAAAACCTCCAAAGCAGTTACCATCTACTACTGGCACTATGGTGACAAACCCTCTTTATACTTCTTGGATGCTTATTGATCAACATCTAGCTTCAGCCATCTACTCCACTGTCTCTCCTTCCCTGCTGCCTTACATCCTAAATCTTGAATCTACACAAGATATTTGGGAGACACTTGAACGTCGGTTGCAGTCCACAAATCGATCTAGAATCCTGCAACTCAAGAATGAGTTACATCAACTGCAACTGGGAGATAAGACCATGTTTCAATATCTATATGATATTAAAAACAAAGTAGATGCGATTGCCGCCGCCGGTTCTTCTATAGATCCAGAAGACATCATTCTATACACACTAAACGGTCTACCCACCCCGTATCAATCTTTTAAAACGGCAATCCGCACACATTTGGGTCCGATTTCTCTTGATGATTTTTATGCATTACTGTGCAGTGAAGAACTTCATATTGCAGCTGACTCTAGTCGTGATTCCATTTCTGATCACACTGTTGATTCCAATTTTGCACTCAGTGCTACAAGAGGCTCTTATCGTGAACGTTCTACTTCCTCTTCCCGCGGTCGTGGCTCCTCTTCTCCAGGACGCTCGTTTCCTGGTCGTGGTTCTTCTAGTCGTTCGTCACCAGGCCGATCAGCCTCTTTCCGAGGAGGGCGCAAACAGCGAACCTATATTGGATGCCATATATGTGGAAAATCTGGTCACTCAGCTATTAATTGCTGGTATCGTCATGATACATCCTACAGCTCTTCTCCTCAGGCTTACATCACTACAGATTCTCAGCAAAATGCAGATTGGTTCCTAGACTCTGGTGCTACAGAACATCTCACTGCCAACTCTACGCAACTTCAAAATATACAGCCATATAATGGCTCTTCTCATGTTCAAGTGGGCAATGGTCAGCAACTTCAGATTGCTAATACTGGTCAAGGATTACTTCCCACTCCTCATCGTAAGCTTTACCTTGCTAAAGTTCTACATGTTCCCCATTTATCACATAATCTCCTTTCTATTTATAAATTAACCACTGATAATCCCTATTTTTTACTTCTTGATTCAAATGGGTTTGTTATTAAGGACTCTCGAAACAACAATACTCTTCTCCAAGGCCCCAATCTGCATGGTCTCTACCCAATTAATTCCAAATGCTCTGCATCCTCCAAATTTTCACGCCAGTCCACGACAGCATTTGTTTCAAGCACTCCTACATCCACGGTTTGGCATCAGAGGCTCAGCCACCCGTCCTCCACTACTCAACGTCTCATTCCCACAATTTTCTCACACAGTGCTCCTCTGTCTCAAACTTCTCATTGTACTGCATGTGCTCGTGCTAAATGTACTAGGCTATCGTTTCCTTTATCTTCCACTAGGTCCACTGAATGTTTACAACTTATTCACAGTGATGTATGGGGTCCCTCCCCAACTTTATCAATGCAATTTTATCGTTATTATGTCATATTTGTTGATGATTTCTCTCGTTATTCATGGGTGTATCCGTTACATGCTAAATATCAAGTATGTTCCATATTTCTACCATTTAAAAATATGGTTGAACATCAATTTCAAAACTCAATCAAAATTCTTTGCACTGATAGAGGTGGTGAATATATAAATTCTACATCCAGTACTAATCCCAATGTCAATTCCACATTTTCACAAACATCAACTGAAGCCTCCGTTTCTTCTATTGAACCACCTTCTCTTAATATACCTCACATTCCTCTGCCTTCAAAACACCCAATGATAACTAGAGGTCAAACAGGGAAACTCAAACTGAAGAAAATTCTTGACCTCCAGCATTCTGTAATTCCAACTAATCCCACTTGTTCACTCAAGTTGTCAAGCATTCCGCTGGAGATCTGCCATGAGTGATGAGTTTGAAGCCCTGCAAAAACAAGGCACTTGGGTCTTAGTGCCCATCCCAGTCAAAATATTTTGGGCTGTAAGTGGTTATTTAAATTCAAATATAATTCAAATGGTTCCCTGGCTCGTTACAAGGCGCGGCTAGTGTCACAAGGATTTAAACAGGAACATGGCTATGATTATTATGAAACATTCAGCCCAGTTGCAAAATTTCCCACAATTAGAATATTACTCACAGTTGCTATCTCTCGTCAATGGCCTATCTTACAGTTAGATGTGTCCAATGCTTTTCTACATGGGCCTTTAAATGAGACGGTTTATATGAAGCAACCGCCCGGATTTGTGGATCCTCTCTATCCCCAACAAGTATGTCTTTTTAAAGAAAGCTATTTATGGCCTTAAACAGGCCCCGAGACAATGGTTTGCTACATTTACAACCTATCTACTTCAATATGGATTCACCTCAAGTACAGCAAATCCATCTCTACTATTATTTCAGCGGCACTCCACACAACTTTATATCTTAGTATATGTTGATGACATACTGCTTACCGGAAATTCTCAGCAAGAAATGTAAAAATTCATTACGACCTTGCAGTCACAATTCTGTATGCGGAATCTTAGCCAACTCCATCATTTCCTTGGTCTTCAAGTTTCGAACTCAGCTTCTGGGATTCATCTCAATCAGACGGCATATGCAAATGAAATTCTTCACAAAGCTGTAATGACGGACTGTAAGTCTGTACTCACTCCTTTACCTGTAAATTTTGCTGCTGTTGTTCGCAACTCTGCGCCATACACTCGTCAAGAGTTCTATCGACAGATTGTGGGTTCCCTTCAATATTTGACTATAACCCACCCTGACTTACTATTTGTTGTAAATTTCTTATGCCAACATATGCACAGCCCGCGACAACTACATTTTAAACTTCTCAAACGAGTCCTCCGATATGTTCATGACACTACACATTTGGGATTACCAATTACCAAATCTTCACTTGAGTTAACTGCCTTTGCTAATTCTGATTGGGCGTCTGATCACACAGACCGTCGATCCATTACTGGCAACTGTGCATTTCTTGGCACTACTCTAATATCTTGGACAATAAAGAAACAAACTTCAGTTGCCAAATCTTCCACATAAGCAGAGTATCAGGCTCTCCCCACAGCAGCTTCCGACATCATTTGGCTACGTCGTCTTCTAAGTGAATTTCAAGTCTCCCTCACATCTCCAACTAAGCTCTATTGTGACAATGTCTCTGCACTTGCCTTGGCCAACAATCCTATCTTTCATGCACGAACGAAACATATTGAAATTGATTTTCATTTCATTCGTGACTGTATTAAGTCCCAACACATTTCGGTTCATCATATTTCTACTCAAGACCAGCCGGCTGACATCTTCACCAAAGCTCTTAGTGCTACGCGATTTTCTCTACTGCGTGACAAGTTAACAATTCATCCCACATTGTCAACTTGAGGGGGGCTGATAAGCCAAATTGATAAGCTTATTCGCTTATGCATAAGTCGGCTGACTTGTCCACTTACTCCACTACCCCTGCCATGGAGCAGCACACTTTTCTTAATCACCGTAGGATCACTGTTGTTGTAATCAGCATCGTTAAGTTATAACAAACTTCTTACTATATATCACATACTGTAGCTGCTGTAATGATCCATGGGAGAATGAATCATCGTGAACGATGACTTCGGTTTCAATCCTCTTGTTTCCGTTGATGCTCTATTCTTTGTGCTTTGCTCTTGCAGGTGAAGTTCTTCAGCATGTTTATCAAGGGTTTGGACAACTTTGGTCCATTTTCTGTTTTCGGTCATGTTCTAAAAGTTTTTCAAATCGAGATGGGTGACACTTTGTCTGTCTCATTTACAAAAATACAAAGGTTTTTATGGGGCTTACTGAGTAAATTTTTGAATTGCATAAAAATATAGGGCTATGTCATCTCTAAACAATGCTTAGATTATTATTTTTAATATAAAACTAACAAAACCTCACTTAATATACGCAAATATACATGTCGAATCAAGTAATAAAGTAATATGGTTGAGTGGCGAATCCACGAGAAAGTACGATTACTTACATCAAATTATTACCATTTACTCTAACTGTAATAATTATCCTAAGAAAATAAAAATGATAATTATGGAGATTCTATCACTGAATAAAATAGTTAAAATATTGAATAAAATATTTAATTAAAATATTGTGAATAGATGAGTGTAAATTTCATATTTTTCCTAATGAAACTCTTAATAATTGATGTAATTTAAAGCAAATGCATCCATAGATCTCTATCAAGTTTATAGGAATGAAAATGATATATGATGATCTCTTACAATTATAGTATCTCCTTAAAAATCTAAAATGTTTTACATCATATGTCTAAGCATGTAAACACCATATCTCAATATTCATGATTGTTCTTGCATTCCGCTGTTGAGGTTATATATCACTATATTTTAATTATACATATGATCACTATGTGCATTAAATTAAGAATGGAATAATATTTAAAATATTATTTAAAATTTATAGAATAAGAGTTTTCATTAGTATTCAACATGCACTTTACATCGTCGTTTAAATCGAACTCGGTTTGAGTGGATTTGACTCAAAATCGGGTCAATTTGACTCGGCATGTTTCAATCGACTCTGATTTAATTTTAATCAATTCGAAACACATCGATTTGCGCTAATCGAAGGCCCCGACATTAAACTGAACTCAAATCTAGCCAATTTTACTTGGTAGCATGCCGATTTGCGCCGACATATTTTGATTGATGCCAAATTAGTTTCAATTACTCTGAAATTGAGTAATTTTGATTCGGTTGATGTTGAATTGTCCAAATTAGATTTGATTGATGCCAAATTTGTTGAATTTAATTTTGAATTGACTTTAAATGGCTCAATCATATGTCCAATTAACTCCAATTAGCCTGAGATGGGTTATGTAGCATCTATCGAATGTGTCAAGTTTAAATTGCACTCAAATTGAGCCCAATTAACTTCAACGATGTTTGATTACACTATCCTGCTTGAAGTTAAATTTGATCCAGGTCGAATTGGGTTCAATTTGAGTCGAATTATGGGGCTAAGTCAAAGCTACGTCATTGGGCATCCACCTAAGGGGAATCTTGCTAGTGGACATGTCTATGTTAGGCTAAAAAGACCTAAGCACTAGGATATGATTAGGAAGATTAACCTCATTCCAAAAAAATGAGTTCAACAAGAGCTTAATCTTCACCACAGTCACGAACCTCATATGCACATCATAGAGGTATTGATAAGGGGAAGAGGAAGATTGATGATATTGCAAACTTCTTTGCACCAAGAATAAAACCTTGATCACAACCATAATTGAGAATTGTTATGACATCTAAAAATATCATGCACCGCTCTGATTTGTCCTTAGCTAGATGGTTTTATGATAGTTGCATGTCATTTAATGCTTTAAATTCACTTTTATACATAAGGCTATCAATGTCATCATTAATATTAGACTATGTTACAAGTTGTCATTATATCATAAATTACGAGTGAACCTACTAAGAGATTGAAAAGACAAGTGCAAGCTCCTAATATCTTCACCTAAAAAGCATGAAGAGACACATGTTGTATACTAATGGTCGATGGGTGGATAGATGGAATGAATAGAACTTTGATAACTTTTCTTATGTATTATCCTTGAAAATTTTCTTTTTTGAAGTTCTTTGATACATTACCAAATATGCCACTATTCTATGTTCATTACTTCTTTGAAGTTGTTGATTGGATTGGGTCAGAAAATACTATACAGTTGATGAAAAATAACGTTGCAAGTTATAAGAAAGTTGACGAGTTATCACATGAGAAATATGAGAAGACTTTTTGGTCACCGTGTGCAACACATTGTATAAATCTGATCCTCAAAGACATAGGAAACATACCTCATATAATGGAACTAACAAGAAAAACTTCTAATGTTATAATTTTCATTTACAATCATGTATTTATTTTGACATTGTTAATAAAAATATCAAGCTGGAAAGAAATCATTAGGTCTAGAGTAAAAAGATTTGCAACTACATCCATTATCTTAAGAAGTGTATATGATCATAAACATGATTTCCAAAATTTATAACAACTAAGCTATATGTTGACTCAAAGCTTTTTAAATAAACAAAAGGGCGAAGGTCGTTATTGTTATTTTTTTATGTATGATTTTAGAATAATTATTTGATGATATCAAAATTATCTGCACCTCTTATAAGATTGTTATGAATTGCAGATGTTCTTGAGAAGTCTTCTCTTGGATACCTTTGCGATGGCATTTAGAGAACTATAGAGGTTATAAAGTGTGTATTTAAAAATGTAAAAAGAATGCACAAGTCCCCGCACAAGCATAATAAAGAGACTATGGAACAATCAACTAAGAAGGGACATACACTCAATAACTTATTTCCTCAACCCTCATTTCTAATATGACAGAAAATTACTATAACAAATCTGAAGTTATGCAAAGTTTAGTTGAATTGTAAGTTTAGTATGATCATCGTCACCATACTACAGTCTTTCAGACCTATGTTGCCCATTAAATATGATCTTCCAACCATCGTTATCTAATTATAATCCTTCGCCCTTAGTTGTAGACTATGATCTTTTTGACCCCTGTCTCTTGCTAACGATGATCCTTATGGCCATTGTCACCCACCTATGGTCTTCAAATCACTATCATTTGCCTACAGACCTTCAACCTTAGTTACCTGACTACAGTTTTGCTTATATCTGTTACCCTCCAACTATGATCTTCAACCACCATCGTCTGATTATGATCATCTAACATTAGTCTCTTGAATACGGTCATTCTAACCTCCATCACTTCCTGACTACAGTTCCATTGACTTTGTCGCTCGACTATGATCATTCCGACCACTATCACCAGACTACGATCCATTCCTACAACTGTTGTTTGGCTACTAACCTCAAAACACTATTACCTGACTATGATCCTCTTATCATTGTTGCCCGACTATTGTCCTTTCTAACAAAACAAGCAGGCTAACAATCTTTTAAGAATTTCTTATGTCATTGGGTTATTTCAACTCCAATCATATAATATGCATTATAGAATATATATTTGCTATATTGTGTCAATTTCTTTCCCTCATGAAGGGCATCATTTGTAATCAAATGACTCGACCTGCCAACCCGATCCAAAAAACTTGGGTTATGGTTGACCCATTTAATAAACAGGTCAGGTTCTTGTCTGGAATCTTGACATGTTTATCAAATGGAATGGGTTATGGTTGATCCACCAACCGGAAATGACTCGTTTAAATTATTTTCTCTTAAAAAAAAAATTGGTTGTATGATTGTCTTATTTTTTATTAATTAATATAAAATATATTGCTAAAAAGTTATATAAGAATTTTAAATCAAAACGACTAATCAGTTCAAGTTCAAGTCGATCATTCAGGTTACTAGCTGGTTAGGTTTCTGGTCCACATTTTGACATGTTTATTAACCAGCTCGAATTCAGGCTAACTGGATTCTGTCCGATATAATATCAGGCCTAACTCCCAAACCCAGATCTGTTAAGCCGTTTTGACACCCCTAAGTAAAATTATTTCAACCGGATCAGACCTCATAGTTTTTCTCTTTCTTGAGTTATTCATATAAAAAATCTAAGGTCTTATGATTATTCCACCCTTTCTTTTATCAGCGTGTGTGCTTTATCTTGGTATAAAACTAGAAGATCAAACTCTAGATTTTTCTACCCTCAAACATGAATATTTTGACACGTAACAATGCTCATGATTTTTTTTTAAACATCCTATTAAAATCTGAGAAAATAAAGCAGAATCAAATCCAAACAGGTGGTTTCGCATCCTTGAAAACTGTTCACTAGCTTAGGGCTAATGGAAAGCTTCCCGGCCCATATCCACCACGGGCCAAACCTTGGGCTTGAATTCTGGGCTTAAAAAGAATTACTGGGCTTGAGTAGAAAAGTGTAGATTTATAATCTATTTAAAGAATATCACTTGGTCACTTTTAAATTATATCAAAATAATAAAAAATGTGTTACTTTTATTAAAAATTGTAGCTTTAAAATTGAGAAGTGAAACACTATCTCTTTTGCTCACTAACCTATTGTTCTACTATGATATGTTTGGGATAACTTTCTAGCCGCTTCGTTGTTTATACAGTAACCATAAATTTTATTTGATTGTTGCTTTCTTACTGATTTTTTGAAAATTCTGTAACGAAAAATTATTTCTAACAATCATAATAGCTAAGTTATTTTTTCCACGATAATTTCACGACAAACTTTATAAAATGTCATAGTCATTCCAATATAAACCCCAAGACTTGAGAGATTATTACGTGCGGAGTCCGGATACGTCCGGAGGTCAATCCGGATACACCATGTCCAATCCGAACACTCCACGTCACCCAACGCATTGTGTATTGGGTGGCGTGGCGTATCCGGACTAGCCTTCGGACACGTCCAGACACCACACATAATAATTTTTCCTAAGAATTATGGCCAATTTGTGACCTCTATAGCTTTTTATGAAGATGATTATAAAACTGCTGTAGATAAAATAACTTTTTTAAAACGGCTTTAGAAAGTAATTTTCTACCACAAAAATTTATTAAAAGAACTGAAAAATAGTAGTAAAAAAGCTATTCCAAATTAAGCCTTACACTCCTCATACAAAATTGAACTAAAAATCATTATTTCTTATTTTCAGGCCTATAAGTTATGTTCAACAATGAAAAAAAATATAAAAAAGGTCAAAATTTCTCCACACCCTCTTCTTAGGATAATATTCATAAATTTTAAATTATTTTAAGGAAAATAAAATATAAATTTAATTAACTAAACATGCATTCTCATTTAATTCTCTTATTTAAATAAACCCACACTAATCTTATTAATATAATATATTAATAAACTACTCTTGAGAAAATAAAAATCTATCAAATTAAAGCAAAGTTAGCTGATTGCAATAAATGCCATTAAAGCCTTTAGCAATTCATCTCACATCAATTCTGGTCCAAGAAATAAATTAGATGCATTGATTGATGGATTCATTAAACTAATTTATTTTGAATTTAATTTTAAAAAAATTTATTTTTTATTAAATTATGTGTACAATCAAATCAAATCATAGTATAATTTGTTTGATTTTTAATAAACATAATAGTATAATATCCAACGATGCTTAGCTTGGTTGGTGGGCGAATACGGTTGAAAACCCCCCAACTCGTGCTCGATTCCCCTCAAGCTGCAGCGCCTCTTAAGTGGGGCCAAATCAAGTGCGGACAAGGAGGTTTATGGGGTGGGTGCCTCTTCTAGGTTAGACGAGTATTAGTCACGCCGCCAAGCGCCCTTCTGGGGATGACTAGGTGGATACCATGTTCCAAAAAAGAAAAGAAAAGAATAAACATAATATTTTAGTTATAATCATAATTTTTAATTATTTTTAATCTTTTAACCTGACTTGTTAAACCATTTTGATTTAAAAAAAATTTTTTATAGCCTATTAACGTTAAAATTTAAAATATTTGATAAATAATAATAATATTGTTATATACTTATGTAAAAAAATTAAGAAAAAATATATATTAAATAAATCATTTTAGGGTCAAAAAGGGGTTTGTAGGTCAACTCGAACCCGAATTTGTTGTGACAGGTTGACAGGTCAGGTCATGAATATTTTCTTATAAATTGATTAAATTCTTACTTTTAATTTTATCCAAATAATGTAAATCCCTAATTATTAAAATGAAATATAACTTCATTGGGAAGAAAATTATATTAGTATGACATGCTTATATCAAGGCATGAATATTTTTACATTACATTTTTTATTTCACATATCATAAATTATTAGACAATTACATCTAAATTATTAAACAAATACAGCTAATTTTTTTTAGAAATTTTTAATATTATAAACATCTAATAATTTAACTATATTTATTTAATAATTTACTTGAATTATCTTTATTTAATTACATTTGTAAATAATATCTAATAATGGAAATTCGGTGTGTTCTAATACTTTGGTTGATGTCCTTGTAAACTTGGTCGACACACATACTATGGTCAATCGTTTGGGTGTTAATTTTGGTTTTGATATTAGGAACCATGTGAATTGGCTGCATGGTTCGTCTGAATTTGAATTTGAATCCGAATTTTCGGATTGTGGTTTGGCTTCTCCGAATTTTTGCGGTGGATCTGACCCTAGAAATGATTTTACTCTGGTTCGTGATAGACCTGTTATCCCGATTGCCTCTCGTGGGAGGCTTCGTGGGAGGGGCCGGAGAAGAAGATAATTTATCTGTGTATTGTATTCTTTCCCTGTGTTTTTTTTCGGGATTGATTTTCTATTCATTGGGTCGGTTTGGTGGTGCGCTGGTTTATGGGGCAATGATGTGGCAGAGGCTCGTGTCCTTGTCGTCTTGCTGGTGGCAACCTTTGGTGTTGTTCTTAGAGATGGTTGGAAATTGGGCGCTGTCTTCACCTTATTTGATGGTCTGTGCGATGCTTCGGGGATGTTGGGAGCCTCGGCCGATTACTGAGCCCTCTTTTGGTTGTTTTTTGCCTTCTTTCTCTTTATTTTTTGTTCAATTGCTATTGTAACCGTTTTTGTTTATCTTAATATATTAGTTTTGTTAAAAAAAAAAAAAAAAAAAAGAGTTTTTTTCTCCTCCGTCCACTACAAAAAGTGATAAAGATACAGCCAAGGAAAATGTTTGGAGTATATATTAATTACTAACTATTTCAAAGATTTATGATTTTATTATGAACATATTTACAAATTTATCATAAAATATGTATATATATAACTTAATTTTTTTAATGTTTTCTCATAAAATATTTTTTAGTGATGGAGCTATTGGCTTAAATATACTTGCTCATATATTTAAATTCTTTTATATTTATTAAAAGTGGTTAAATCACATCAAAATATATAGGAAAAATATTTAAAATTGGTATTAAAATTTTTATTTAAGAGCCAGTCACCTGTTCAACGGGCAACAAATAAGTTTCTTGTTGAACAGGTGACTTGCAGTCTTATATGAGAGAATATTTTTTTGATCATTGTGTATGAAAATATTTTTATTTTTCAATATATTTAAATAAAATATTTGTTTATAATTTTTCGTTAAAATTTGTATTAGTTATCACAAAGCCATTTTGTCATGAGATGAATTATGATTCTTTAAATATTTGAGTTATCTTCAATCTCTCATCTTAGCCCTTGTTTAAGTACAGAGGGTTTTTTTTAAAAAAATAATTTTTTAAAAAAATTATTGATTTGAATGGACATAGCCCATGTGATCGGTGGGGGCTATTTGATTTGAATGGACATAGCCCTTGTTTAAGTACAAATATTTTTTAAAAAAATATTTGTTCTTTCTTTTTCTCATCCCCTGCCCCCCGTGTGATCGGTGGGGGCTATTTATAATTTTTTGAGAGTGACATAGCTAGTAAATATGAGGAAGATCAAGGTGAAAATAGGATTGATTTGAATGGACGACATATATAGATCCCGTTGATCATGGACCATTTATTGGTCATTTGAATACCTTAATGATTTCAGAATTTGGTGATCTTGGGCTCGTTAAATTTGTCTCGTTGATCCGCTCGATTCGACTATAAGCTTGTCACGTTGTTTGGTAATTCAAATTATGGCTTGAACCTTCCAAAAGTGCTTTGAGTATTCGATTTGGACCCATTTGGGCTCGGATTGAATCGAATTTGAAGCTGCTGGGTTCGTATTTTCAAGACGTTCCATTCGAATATAGCTTCCATCTCTCATTTGCATTGAGATTTGCACCTGATTAGGGCGATTTTTTGCGACATACCAAATATATATCAAAATCCATAGATTTTTTTTATTTATTTATTTTTTTTTTTTTTTGAAAGATATGAGGTATCATTATGAGCAAGTGGTGTTATTGGCCCACATAAATTCTTGTCTAAAGTAATCAATCTTTTGAAAGGGAAATATGTCATTTATCCTTTTTTTATATATATTTTCCTATTTTATGTGGGGCCCAAGTTCTTATATTTGATTTATTCATCAAAGTGTGATGACTCCTAATAACAAACAATTCAATTTCTTTTTTTTTTATAAATTTTTTTAAAACTTAATTTGTAAACCCTAATTGTGTATTTACAATGAATTTTCTTGGCCAAATTGTTTATTATTATTATTATTATTATTATATGGGTCAATATTCTTCTCTATATTTGTTTTTTATTCTCTAATTAAATTTAGAAAGAGATATTTTATTTAATTATTATTTGTCTTATACTTAGAGTCATTAGAACCTCAAACATCTTATTCATGGATTAAATGATAGCAGCTTTGTTTATGGGATTCGTTTGTCAAATCATTTGTAGAGCTATCAAAAAAGTTATTCTTTCATGAGTAGAAAACAAGCCATCCAAAATAAAAATATATTTTGAGCTTGATTTTATAAATTAGCCGATCATGAATAATAAGAAAACTTTTTCAGTGGGGGCCAAAATTTATTTTGTCAAAAATTTTATCAACCTTTTCATTTAGGTTTGGATTATCATAGACAATTTTAAAGCCAAAAAAAAAAAAAAAAATCCTAGCCATGATTAATTTGTCCAAATTTATAAATTATTTATAAATCATATAAATATCAATTGTAATATATAAAAAATTAAAAAATCAAAATTATTATTAAGACTTTTTTTTAGAACTTGTATTTACTTTTAACATCTATAACATTTATTTTTTTTAATAAAATGTATGATCAAAATTAACATAGACATAGTGAAAGAATCTCATAGTTACCATGTACTAGGATTTGCTACATTTTTTAATAGACTGATATGTGATGCTGTGGATATTGCTTGGTTCATCGTCATGCTATTGATTGGTTTCAACATATATAGCGTGCTTTATTGACAGGTAGCATTAACTATGTAGTAGTTTCATACAAGCCATAAATCTAAATCACATATGTACTTTTTTTAAAAGAAAAAAGGGTGGGGGGTGCACATACCCTCGCTGATGATTATAATCTAATCAACACAACAAAAATATCAATCACATATTTATATCAAAAATTATCACAAAAATAAATGCGAAAAAATAAAGTATATAATAAGAGAAAATCATAATAAATACATTACAATTTTGGGATTTTTACATACATAACAGTTAAAACTGTTAAAAATACATATTCAACACCTAAAATAAAATATTTACTTATATACCACATCTTTCTCATTTGAATTTGTGTTGTACCACTCTATTAAGTCTCCGTCTAAAAGCAAAGAAAAACCTTACTTGTGCCTCCGCTTGCGTTCATTTGCGCAAGGAAAGATTTTGGAGCCGCTCCATCACTTTCGCAAGCGTTGGCTTTCCTCCGGTCGAGAGAGGGATTGTCTTCTCCATTGCATCCGAATCGCACGCTGGTGCTTCCATTGGCATCCATCTTCTAAGCTCGAAAAGGTCATATTAGCTTCTAAAGTTTAAGCGCTTCTTACTGATTTAAGCTTTTTCCAAAATTTCTTACAGGTTTCCCTCTCGCACGCATCTGCTTCCCTTGACATCGCAACTTGTAAGGTCGGCAAGGTCAGATTATGTTCTAAAGTTAAGCATTTCTTACTGATTTTAGCATTTCTTAAGGTCGGCAAGGTCAGATTATGTTTGAGTTGATTATTTCAATTTAAGTTTTTCCCAAATTTCTCAAAGATTGAAGTTATTCTAAAGTTTAAGCATAGCTGAGGGTCTTCAGCGATTTCTTACAGATTTAGCCTTTTCCAAATTTCTTACTGATTTAGGCTTTTCCAAATTTCTTACAGGTTTCCCTTTTACTGGAAAAAATTATATAGGCAAAGAATTTCTTAGTCTAAATTATTTGTATGTGTATGAGCAATGTTTGAGATCTGTTTTGTTTGTTTAGAACCGCACTCAACATGAAATTTTCTGTTTTTTGTCTTTGATTTCATCTTTTAGTTGAATAGTTTTAGTTTTTTTTTTGACAGCAACAATGAGTTCTAGCTCTTCAGCGATGCCGATTAGAAACCCAAGTAATCGAATTTTTTGTCATTGCAAATTGCAATTTGCAATGTACAGTATACACGTCACACAAGTCGCATAGTAAAGGAAGAAAATTCTACAGATGATCTCGGAACCAATCAGAAGACGATTGCAGCTTCTTCCGTTGGTGTGATGAAGTAAATGATTTGTCGTACGATTCAAACTCGCGTTGTGCTGAAGAGCTTGCTATATCATCATTGAGAGATGAACTTTTACAGATAAAAAAATTGTTGGTTATAATCCTAAGTGTAATTGCAGTTATCGCTGTGAAAAATTTGCTTACCAGCTGAAATTGTAATTGTTGATTAGGATTGAAACATTTGGAAGTAACTTTGACTATGAAACGTAATATTAATTCATGAAATTTGTTGCTATAGTTTTTGGTTTCCTCTCGATTAATCTATTTGTATAAATAAAAGTTGGTTTGCTCTCGGTTTATGTAAGGTCAAATTATGTAATTGCTCTTGGTTTGCTCTCGGGAATTCATCCTTACAGGAAAGTATTAAGAACAACAACTATAAATATGTTATAGAATAAATAAAAGTTGCTTTAACAGATAATCGTATTGCGTTTGCTCACGGGACTTGCTCTCAGGAATTCATCCTTAACAGATAAATAAAAGTTGATGTAACACATTTCTAGCTGCTTCAACCGAATTGAGCCAAAATCTTTACAGGAAAGTATTAAGAATAGCAAAACATATGTTAAAACCAATCTTTTGTTACAACAAAATTCTTGAAACAAAATCTGTAACTATGCAAAATTCTTAACATATAAAACCAATCTTCTGTTACAGCAGAATTCTTGAAACAAAATATGTAACTATGCAAAAGTCTTAACAGATAAAACCAATCTTCTGTTACAGTAGAATTCTTGAAACAAAATCTATAACTATGCAAAATTCTTAAAAGATAAAACCAATCTTATGTTATTACAAAATTCTTCTGAACTATGCAACATCTACGCAACATCTTGAACTATGCTCTCATTACCAATGTCTTCTCCTACCGCATTTAATGGATTCTTTCAAGTACTTCTATGATGGCCTAATAAATTGCAACGACTGCACCAGTGTCCAAGTTTTGTTTTCTTTCCTACTTCTAAGAAATTTTTGATTCGCCATACCCTCGCTGATGATTATAATCTAATCAACACAACAAAAATATCAATCACATATTTATATCAAGAATTATCACAAAAATAAATGCGGAAAAATAAAGTATATAATAAGAGAAAATTATAATAAATACATTAGAATTTTATGGTGGTTTGGTTAAACAATGACCTACGTCCACTCCATAGAATTCTCCTCTTTGAGTATTACATTAAACCTTTAGTAGCTCTCCTTTAGCCCCCACAACTAGGCGAAGAAGCCCTTACAATATTTTCACAAACTCGATGTGGTAGAGGACTGTAAACTTTTTTCACTCTCCTAATGAAGACAGAGAACATGAAATCCTTGGTGAAGTGGGGGATTGTGCCATGGCTTTGTCTCATGGTGAGGAGGTGGTGGGGGATGCGAAGGATGAGGTTTCTTGTCAACCAGATGAGTGCTATGATTAATCTGGGGCTGTGATTTCTCCTGAACCTTTAGATGGGGCCCCCTTGTGGGGATTGCAACTAGTGTGCTTGTTTCGCCTGTAGTTGTGGGCTCTCTATATAATGAGAATCTTGTTGAGGTGCCTATTGTTCTTATGTCCGCTAACAATTTGAATGCTCAGGTTGCTTCTAATTTGTTGATTACTTGTATTGGACATTCGGCTTGGCGTGATGGATCTCCATCATCGCATGGTGAGATGGCTGATGACTTTGGTGATGAGCAGGATGAAACATTACATGATTTGTAATGGTATTGATGTTTGTAAGGTGGTTGAGAAAACTTTTTTCTCGTGGTAATAAACATCGTAGAAGGAAAGGTAGAAAGTAGCCCTTTGTTATTTAGGTGGTGGATGTTTATTTATTTATCTAGCGGTTTGATGTTTTTTTACTCTGATTGTAAAAGTCATGGAATTTGTTGTGTGATTCTAGTGGTTTGTCCTATTGGTTGTGGGGGTACTGCTCCTACCTTTTTTTTTTTTCTTTCTCTCTATTTGGTGTTGTTTGCAGGTTGGTGTTTTCTTTACTTGGATTTGATGCGTATCACTTGGGTTGATCTTGATTGTTGTTTGTTGGGTCGATTAGTCGTGTGTTGTGGTGTTATTTTGGATGCTGCATTTGTGACTGTGTGTTTCATTATTTGTTTTGCAGTCGTACTTTGCTTTTTCTTGTTTTTTACTTTTTCATATATTATGTAGGGTTTAAAGTTCTTAAGTTTTATTTTAAATGCTATTTTTTAGCGAGCTTCTAATCCTCTAAGGACTTGTACTATTTACAATTATTAATGCATAGGCTCAACTGTGAGTTTTGCCCAAAAAAAAATGAGAAACTGTAATCCTTTTTTACCCTTCTAGTGAAGGCAGAGAACCTTTCACCCTCCTGATTTCATTAACAAGACATTTGAAAGTTGTAGTTGTACCCTAAACAATTCGATAGTAAATTAAATATGCATTTCTTCTTGTTTGAAACAAGAACCTTGCTAAAAGTGGAAAATTAATTTTTTTAACATGTTAATGGCATGTTTGGACCTTAATTTGGAGTCTATTACTTGTTAAATATACATTAACTATCATTTTAATATTCTTATTATTTTTATTTTAATATTCTTATATTTCCACACTTAGCTTACCATCTATTTTTTTATTGAATAGTAATCTTATATGCTTCTCTTCATTTATGTTCACATTCATTTACATGTTGAATTCAAAATGTTATGATCACTAATAGCTAACTATCAATTGATTTGTTAGTATCATTTCTCTTTCTAATTCACAATATATATATATATATATAACCTTATAACCTTTTTTTAATGTTTACTCATAAAAATATTTTTTAGTAACGAGCTATTGGCTTAAATATACTTGTTCATATATTTTATTTTTCTTAATATTAATTCATAGTGGTTAAATTAGGGGTGTCAATTCGGGTCAACGGGTCGGGTTCGGGTCCAACCCGAGTTAACCTTGACATAAACAGGTTGACACGTACCTGATACGTTTAGCAAACGGGTCGACCTGCGGGTTATCGGGTCAACTCGAACCCGACCCGTTTAACAAACAGGTTGACCCGAACCCGGATTTTTCCGGGTCGGATCTGGGTCAGGTTTCGGGTTGTGTCAATTTTTGACACCCGTAGGTTAAATCAGATCAAAGTATAGGATAAATTTTTAAAAAGGTATTAAAATTTTTATTTAAGAGAAAAATATTACGAATTAAAGAATATCATGAAAAAGAATCTTAAGCTCATTAGATTCGTCACGCTAATATGCTCAATTTGGCCATAAGCATACATTAATTGCAGATCATTAGATCTCCAATCAATATCTCAAAATTTCTAGCTATACTTCTAACGTAAGATTCAACTCATTCAAACTCGGATCGAATCATTTCATATGTCGTTGAGTTCATCTCATCGAGGAATTCAATTCTACTATAAATTTGCCAAATCAAAGCTAAAAATTTTCATAAATTCAAATTCAAAAATTTAAAATTCAAATATATATCAAAATCCATAGATTTTTTTTTATTTTGGAAAGATATGAGGTATCACTATGAGCTAGTGGTGTTATTGGCCCACATAAATCCTTATGCCTAAAATAATCAATCTTTTGAAAGGGAAATGTGTCCTTTATATATATATATATTTTTTTTTTTCTAATACAATTGTGATATTTATAATAAATTTTCTTGGTCAATTTGTTTATCGCTATTATTTTTATTGTTATTGTTATTATTATTATTATTATTATTATTATTATTATTATTGTTGCGTCCTGGAGTATTCGCGGCGGTTGGAAAAATTATTATTATTTAGCGTTGTAAAGATCCAGCACACAATCAGATAAGTCTTCATAAAGAGACACCAAAGTTTTTATTAAAAATAAATCACGGGGGCCTGGCCCTGTTTGAATGAATCCACTAGTATTTGTAGTTGATTACAAATGAGGCCCTTCCTTAGGAGAAGGCCTTGGATTGATTAGCAAATTCATCATTAGAATGCATTACATGGTAAGAGTTACATATACAGGTTTGTTTGGCAAAGGACCGTGGTCGGCAGGAGACCGGAGTCGGCAGGAGACCCGGGGTCAGAAAGACCGTTGTCTGGAGTAGTAGGCGACAAAGATGAAGAACTTTTATTTATAGGAGACCGTAGTCGGCCGGAGACCGTAGTTAGTGGCCTAAAACGAACCGTATTAGGCGACAGTGGTCAGAAGGACCGTAGGCGGTAGGAGATAAGGTATCAGGTAATGTCACTTGGAAGATCGGATGTTGATTTGGCCTTGAGTAGGACGTCGGGTCTTAAGCAACGTCAGGTCTTTAGCAGGACGTCGGGTCTTCAGCAGGACGTCGGGACTTAACGTCGGGCCTTGAACAAGACATCGGGTCTTTTGGCAGGAAGTAGGGACTGATGTCAGGCCTTGAACAAGATCGGGTCTTTTTGGAGGATGTAGGGACTGAGTGTCGGGCCTTGAACAAGACGTCGGGTCTTTGGCAGGACGTCGGGGTTATCTGCATGAACGTCGGGCCTTAATTTATTCCTGGGTGGTTCGACGAGATTCCTGCGGTGGTCCGGCGGTGGTCATATCCTTCCTTCTCTTCTCTTCTTCTCTCTCTTGCTTGGATCCCCCTTATATGAAAATGAGGGCTCTATTTATAGATTTTCTGGAGTGGCATGGCCCGTAAAAAGGCATGAGATCAGAGGCGAATAGGGTGTGGTCCAATGGACGGCCGATATTGAATCCTACGATCATGCACCGTTCATTGGACATTTGAATGCCTTAGTAATGTCGGAATTCTGTGATCTTGGGCTCGTTGGATTCGTCTCGTTGAGCCCTTCGATTCGAGTATAAGCTCTTCAAAATCGGAGTCCGTTTGGTAACTCAAATAGTGGTTTGAACCTTCCAACAGCGCTTCGGATCCATGATTTGGATTCATTTGGACTCGGATTGGGTTGAATTTGGTGTCGTTGGATTCGTATTTCCGAGACGCTCAGTTTGACTGTAAGCTCGCTGAAATCGTAGTTCAAGTGCTCCCAGATTTAATTTTTGAAGTTTCCAACTTGATTTTTGCCTCGAGATTTGTGCCCGGTCAAGTTAATTTTCGCATGACGTATCAATTATTATTCAAATATAGGTCAATATTCTTCTCTATATTTGTTTTTTTATTCTCAAAATACATTTAGGAAAATATATTTTATATTCTTATATTTAGAGTCATTAGCACCTCAAACATCTTATTCATGGATTAAATGATTTCAACTTTATTTGTGGGATTCGTTTGTCAAATCATTTGTAGAGCTATCAAATTTTTTTTCTTTCATCAGTACAAAACAAACCGTCCAAATTCAACAGATATGTTGAGCTTGATTTTATAAATTAGCAAACAAAAATATAATTTTATTTATATAATGAAATGCAAATTTAATTAATTAGATATTTTTTATATATTTCACTCATATACTATTTTTTAAATTAATCTATATTTTATAAAACTTATTTTTGAATAAAAAATTTTGATGACAAACTATTATTTTTTTTACCGATGATACATACATCATCACAAATTATCTTGATCGGGCACGATTGAGGCAAAATTAAGTTGAAAACTTATGAAATTAAATTTGAAATCATATAAATTCTGATCTCAGCAAACTTATAGTCGAACTGAACATCTCGAAAAGGCGAACCCAACGACACCAAATTCAATTCAATTATGCATAGTGCATAGTGTATACATGAAACCAAAGATAGCTTTTTTGCTTTGTATGGTTTAGTCCCGTATCACTTGTGATGTCTTGCTTTTTATAGTTTATATAGCTTTTTTGCTTTCACTTATATAGAATAATGGAGTCATGTGAGTATGTTGCAATTAACATTTAATCATAGTCTTTATTACTTATTTAAGAGTTTTTATATATAATATTATATTAATTGATTAAGGTTAACATTTATTTAATATTAAATAATTTATTTAGTTATTTATTTTTTATTTTTTTGAATCGGCCAATTTTAAAAAATCGGGACCGATTTGGTGCACAGCTGATTTTGAAGGCTTAACCGGACCAGCCTTCAGACTAGTTCACGGTTGAACTCGTCAGATTGGCCGCAATCTGATTGCCCTAAAGTTGGAGGATGAGTCAGTTATTTATAATTTATTCAAATACACTCCCAATATACATTGCAAATTGAAACACGCCGAACAAAAAAAATCCTTATATTTTTATTTGGGCAAATATCTTCCAAAATGCTTTTGGAACCAACAAATAGGGATAACCCTTTTTATTGATGAATAATCTCTCAATATCAAGATGAATACTTTGCTTCTATTTAAATTATCTTTCTTTATCAACACTGGATATATTTGCTTATGTTGAACTTAATTAACCTATTTTTGCATGAAAAAAATTAATTACATAATATGGGGAGGCAATAGTTTTATTAATGGTAATATTTTTTTAATAAATCGATTAAATTCTTATTTTCAATTTTATCCAAATAATGCAAATCCCTAATTATGAAAATGAAATAGAACTTCATTGGGAAGAAAATTATATCAGTATATTCTGCTTATATCAAGACATGATTATTTTTACATTACATTTTTTTATTTTACATATCATAAATTATTAAAAAAATACAACTAAATTATTAAACAAACACAGCTAATTTTTTAGAAATTTATAATATTATAAACATCTAATAATTTAGCTATACTTATTTCATAATATAGTTATATTTATTTAATAGTTTATTTGAACTATCTAATTATTTAATTACATTTGTAAATAATATGTAATATGTAAAATTAAAGATTTTTTTGTTCTCCATCCACTACATAAAGACATAGGTGTCACTGTTGCAAGGAAAATATGCCCATGTGGCCATCAAGTTTTGAGTATATATTAATTACTAACTATTTCAAAGATCTATAATTTTTTAAGAGAGCATGCAGCAGTCATAAGGCACACCAGAGTTTTTATGTGGAAACTCCTCAAAAATGAGAAAAAATCACATGATCTGACTCAGTTTGAATGAATCAACTAGTGTTTTAAAATTATAATATATATCAAAATTCATAGATTTTTTTTTTGAAAGATATGAGTATCACTATGAGCTAGTGGTGTTATTGGCCCACATAAATACTTATTTCTAAAATAATCAATCTTTTGAAAGAGAAATGCGTCATTTATCCTTTTTTTTCCTAATGTTTTCCTATTTTATGTGGAATATTCATGACGATAGATAAATATAAAGTTTAACGTCTTAGCTTTATACGAAAATACAACACACAATCAGATAAAAGAGAGCGTGTAGCAGTCATAAGGCACACCAGAGTTTTTATGTGAAAACCCCTAAAAAGAGGGAAAAATCACGGGGTTGGCCTAGTTTGAATGAATCCATTAGTGTTTTAAATTCTAATATATATCAAAATTCATAGATTTTTTTTTTTGAAAGATAGGAGGTATCAGTATGACTGTATGAGCTAGTGGTGTTATTGCCCCACATAAATCCGTATCTCTAAAATAATCAATCTTTTGAAAGGGAAATGTGTCATTTATCCTTTTTTTTTTCCTAATGTTTTCCTATTTTATGTGGCGCCCAAGTTCTTACATTTGATTTATTCATCAGAGTGTGATGACTCTTAGGCTTCATTTGAGGACGATTTTTTTTATTGCTTTCTAAAACGGAGTTTTAGTACAAAAATAAAAAAAAATTGTACTAAAACTCCGTTTTAGAAAGCAATAAAAAAAGCCGTCCCAAACGAACCCTTAATCACAAACTATTTCAATTTTTTTATTTTTAAATTTTTTGTAAGATTTAATTTGTAAACCCTAATTGTGATATTTACAATGATTTTTTTTGGCCAAATTGTTTATTGCTATGATTATTCAAATATGGGTCAATATTCTACTCTATATTTGTTTTTTTTAATTCTCTAATTAAATTAAGAAAAAGTTATTATTATTATTATTATTTGTCTTATACTTAGAGTCATTAGATTCTCAAACATCTTATTCATGGATTAAATGAGTGCAACTTTATTTATGAAATTCTTTTGTCAAATCATTTGAAGAGCTATCAAAGAAGTTTTTCTTTCATGGATAGAAAACAAACCGTCCAAAATAAACATATATTTTGAGCCTGATTTTATAAATTAGCCAAATATAACTGGAATTTTATTTAATATTGTTCGACTCATTTTAGAATGAATTATATATATATATATATATATATATATATACTACTATATAAGTGTGGCTTGAGATTCTTTTCAAATATAATCTTAGCCTTTCATTTGGTTTATCAAAGATTAATCTAAACAATTCATTTTATTTGCACATTAAATTTATTTTTCCTAACTTATTTATTTAATTAAATGCATGACTTTTTAATTGCATTTAAGTAAGTGATAATTATTAGAGTGCCAAAGGTTTTAGTTGTGTTTATTTCTATATTTAAATATAAATAATTTATATATTTATTAGTATTATAATTTAAATTTATACCTATCAGAGCAATTAATAACATAATTTATTAATTAATACTCATTCAATAATAATTGTTAAAATTCATAATTTTAATAATTAATTACAAAAAGTGTAATTTTTAATTAATTATTTTATTAAGGAATCTTTACATCTATACCACTATTATAAAAACTATTTGAGTTTTAATACCAAATAAAATCTTAGTCTTTTATTTTTTATCATTCAAATAAAATCTTGGCCTTTGATTTTGTTATCTTTGTCACGATTAATTGATAATTTAAAAAGTAATTAATATATTATTACTTTTCATATGAGCAAAATTTTCATTTAAGCAAATAAATGATGAAATCATTTAAATTCTTTAATTTTTCTTATTAGTCTTAATTTAATTAAATATCCCTTTGTATTTGCTCTTTGTATCCCCTAAATAAATGAAGAAAAATTTTAAATTATCTAATACTTCTTATTATTTATTCATATTAATTAAATACCCATTTATACTCCGCTATCCGTATTCCGTACTCTTCCTAGCTAAACTAAATCTCAATCGTAAAAATTAAAATGACAAAATCTTGCCCATGCATTCCATCGCAACCGTTGGGATTCTTACGTGCACCCTTCCTATTCTCTCATATTAATATAATCCGCGAACTCAAAATTATAGTAAATACCTTCCTCTCGCTTTCGAAGTCCCTTGTGAGAGACAAACGCAGCTGCTCGTTCCCGACAGTTGTTCTCTGTAGGCCTTCACGTTGCAATTATCTAGCCCTAAATCCACCGTCTCATATCTCCTCCCATAAACTTTTCATACAACATTATCGTTGTTGCTTCAATCCTTTCTTGATGCTGGATTATTATTTAACATAAAAGTTAGATCCTTTCCTAATGTCAGATTATGCAACTAACATATTTCTACTATTTCTCCTTGATATTTCATCAAAAAATAATGTTGATCGGGCACAAATCTCAAAGTAAAATCAAGATTGAAAACTTCAAAAATTAAATCAGAGACCATATGAATTTCGATTTTAATTACATTCGAATTGAACATCTCAAAAATACGAACCCAACGACACCAAATTCGACTCAATCCGAGCCCAAATGAGACCAAATCAAAGACCTGAAGTGCATTTGGAGGGTTCAAACTATAACTTGGATTACCAAATGGTTTCCAAACATGACATGCTTATAGTCGAACCGAGTGGCTCGACTAGACAAATCTAACGAGCCCAAGATCGTTGAATTCTAGTACCATTAGGGTCTTCAAATGCCTAATAAACAGTCTATGATCAAGGGATTCAACATCGGCCGTCCATTCAAACCACTCTCACTTTATCATTGATCTTCCTCCTATTTACTAGTCATGTCACTCTCATAAAACTATAAATAGACCCCTCATTTCTCATAGAAGGAGGTCCCAAGGGTGAGGGTGGTGGGAGAGAGAGAGAGAGAGAGAGAGAGAGAGAGAGAGAGAGAGAGAGAGAGAAGAAGAAGGCCCAAGCAAGAAGATAATAAATAAAACGAAGAAAGAAAGAGAGCTCTCTTTCCACCAGAATCTTTCTCAACCACCGACAGACTTCCATACGGCAGCCTACCGACATTGGAGTTCTCCCCAATTGCTAATTTATGCCGGAGTTCTGCCCAGTCGCCAACTGATGTCGGAGTTCTACCCGACTTTTACTCGTCGTCAGATTTCTACCCGACCGCCAACTAACATCAGAATTCTGCCCGATTTCTGCCCATCGTCGAATTTTTGCATATTGTCGGACTTTCGTCGGACATCTACCCGACGCCAAAGTTTCGCCCATCACGGGACTTATTCCCATGACCGAACTTTCAACGAACATCTACCCGACATCGCACTTACACCCATCGCCAAATTTATACCCGACGCAAGATTTTCACCTATCACCAGATTTCTTCATGTCATCAAACTTTTGCTCGTTGCAGTACTTCTGCCCTTCGCTAGACTTTCGTCAGACTTCTACTCGAAGCCGAAGTTCCGCTCGTCGCTAGACTTCTTCACATAATCAGACTTTAAGCGGGCTTCTACCCAACATCAGACTTCCACTCATTGCAATATTTCTACTTGATGCCAGACTTCTACTAGTCGATGAATTTTCATTGTGCTTCTACTCGACACCAAATTTTTGCCTGTAGTCGGACTTCTGCCCATTTCCGAACTTTCGTCGGACTTCTATCCAATGATAAACATTCACCCATCACTAGATTCCTACCCAACACTGGATTTCTACCGTCTCTAGACTTATGCCAATCATCGAACTTCTACCCCGCGCTGAACTTCTGCCGATTGCCGAACTTCCGACCTCCATCTCCAGTCAGCTATAGTCATTCCGATCTCCTTCGACAGACAAAAATCTTTTTGATTGCTGTCGCCCACCGACTACGGTCCTTTCTACATTCGTTGCCAAGCATCAATTTTTATGGTTATTATCACTCACTGACTACGGTCCTTCCAACCTTCATCGTCATACAACGATCTTTTTTAACTACTATAGCCCGTCGACTATGGTTCCCTCCGACCACCGTCACTAGACCACGATCTTTCCAACCTTGGTCGCCCGCCAACTATGGTTCTACCGACCAAACAGATGTATCAATAGTGATTCTTTCAAGTCTCATCACATAACACACTCTATATAATGAATATTTGTTACATAAAGCTAAGGCCTTCCCCCAAGGAAGGGCCTCATTTGTAATCGATTACAAATACAAGTGGATTCATTCAAACTGGGTTACCCGTAGTTTTTTTTCCAAAATCTTGGTGTCTCTTATGAATGCTAGACCCACTCTTTTTATTTGATCGTGTGATGGATCTTCGTACAAAGCTAAGATGTTAAAATTTATATTTCTCTACCACTGTGAATATTCCAGGACGCAACACTTCTATTATTTTTTATATGTTTCTTCTATTTTCTGATATAATTTCTCTATGAAATTGTTAGCAGTTGCTCCTCCTGCTCGTTCCTCTTTTCACCCTTACATGGGTTAGCAAGTAATCATGATTTTGGTAAAAAAATATTTCATTTCTTCTACTACTAATTTCATTTTGAGAAAGTTTCTAAAAACTCACAAAAAAAAAAATATTTTTCTTTGTTTTTTTATCTTCATGTAGGAATCAAGACTATGACTTATGAGCTAGAGGTAATGTACATTTCTTCCATTGAGAAGACTGAACAAATGCTTATTTTTATTTTATTCCCCTTTCTTAAATGGAAGTTAATGCTCTTTAAATTTCTAAAGTATATTAAAATTTAGTGAGACATCACCCATGAATATTTTGATAGTCGTAAGGGCATAATCAAGTTTGGAGATATTCAAGTATATTTTATAATCATAAGAAAAATTAAAGTAAAAAAAAAATGATGATGATAATAATAAAGATCTGAATTTATACATCGACTATATGTGAGATTATTGATGTATTATTCTGATTTTATATATATATATATTTTCTCTTCAATGGATGACCATAAAAAAATAAATCATTCATGCTAACTAAATTTCTAACTTATATTTTCCCCAAAAAAAAAAATTCTAACTTATCAAAATTTTTATATATCTCACATTTGAATTTTGATATTTATTCATACAATACCTAAATATTAAAATAATTTTAAAATTATTCTTAAACTTAACTTTTGGATATACCTCTTGATATAAAATAAATAAAAGACAGACTTATCACTCAGTCTCAAAATTATTTTTATTAAATATTTATTATTTGGCTAATATAATTCCATAGCTTTTAATTTTATATGAATTAATAAAATGGTTATAAAAAATAATGAATACTTTTCTCATAAGAGATAATATAAAATAAATATATATTTTTAATTGTAGGTTTTTAACCGCTTTGTAATATGAGTTGCTTTTGTAAACAATTTTCATGATTTTTACCGTCTAATTTGATGCAATTGTTAATCTATTTATTATTGTAGCAAATGAAGTAGATACATTTTTAATCGAATAAAATTAGATTATATTAATTTTTTTATTGGCAATATAATAAGTAATTTTTTTTTACTCTTAAATTACATGTTGACATATTGGAAAAATTATTAGGTGCGGAGTGCACCGTCCGCACAAATAAAGGTACCTAGCGGTACCCAGCGGTACCCAACGGTACCGAGTGCCGGTACCAAGCGCGAAATAAGGCTTGTGCGGACGGTTCTCCCCGTCCGCACTCCGCACCTAATAATCTCTCGACAAATTGAGAGTGAGATAGTTGAAGATTTAGATAAGAATGAAAACAAATTATGATAACTTTAATTAATTTTGCTTGTTATATCTTATGTTTTTATAAATTTGTTATCTCCAAATTTGTATGATATGATTGTGAAATAAATTTATACATCTTAAGCTTCAATTATTAATTCATATAAATAAAAAAATAATTTTTGTAGGGTTTATTTTTTATTTTTATAAGCAGATCAGTGATACAATTAATTAACCTTTAGAAACCACGACTCTTATATTTAAAATAAGCTCTATTTGGAGTCGCATTCCTTGTAGGGTAAATCTCAGTGATGTTGAGTTTTATCTTCATTGAATTAAACAAATGAAATGCAAATTTAATTGATTAGATATTTTTTATACATCTCACTATTTACTCTTTTCTCAAATAATCTATAATTTATATAACTTATTTTTAAAGAAATTTTATTTACAACAATCTAATATGTTTTTTTTTTTTTTTCAAAGGATTTCACCTATATGAATGAAATATAAATCAAGAAAAAAATTATAAAATTTTAGTCTAAAAAACAAAAATCAAGACAAAAATTTAATTATTTATCTCTATGCATGGACATATTTGGATAAATATTCATTTTATGGAGAAATTATTACATGTGGAGTTCGGATGGGAGAATCGTCATAATTTGCTGATTATTTATCGAGTATATGATGAGTATTTGTAAATATTCAACAAATATTCATTTGTGAGTATTTATTATCTTATTGGTATTTGCTGAGTATACTCACATATTTTGTAAGTATTCGATATGTATGGGCTGAGTATTTGCTCATTTGTTGACTATTTATTGAGTATTTATAAATACTTGATAAATTCGGACGGTTCTCCCATCCGGACTCCGCACTTAATAATTTCTCCATTTTAAGAGAGAGTTTGATTTAATGTAAAAAGATTCCATAGTAAAAGAAATGCAATATATATAGTAACTTTTTGAGTTGTTTAGTTTAGTGCACTACAAATGTACTATTTTACTTTTTTTTGTTAGGTTTGAAATAGGAATACCATGTAAATAGCAATAAAAAAGAGTACCATTTAGAAATATTTTTTATCTAAAAAAATATTAAGAAAATATTTTTTGAAATAAAAAATAACATAGATAATAGTCCATATAGATACATTATAAAATAAAAAAAGTTATTTTTATTAAAAATAATATATTAAAATATACATTAATTAGAAAAAGAATATATCAACATTTACATAAATTTAAAAAATAATAGTGTTAGATATTTATATTCTTTAATATTTTTTTTAATTTTTTAAATATTAGACAAATAGATAATGTTTTTTAGTTTTTTTTTTTATGGACGTGATTTATTTAAAAATATTATAAGAAAAATAATATTATAAAGCTCAGTAGCTATATATAAAATTATAAATATTAAATGTTACGATACGAATGCCGACACGACTGCCCTGAAACCGCTCGAGATGAGCGGTGTCACTCTGCCATTACAGTGACTTTCAGAAGCTTCGCGGCGAATTTCCGCGCCTTATCCGACCTTATGGCTTCTCAACCATTGACGGATCAAGGTAAGCCGGTAAGGTATCAATATCACCTCTCTCGCTCATGGCTACAGCTGTTGATTCCGCTAGCTACGATTTGATCTTCTTCTTATCTTCAAGAATGTTCTACTGGTTTGTCAGTGACTGATTTGGTGTTATCTCTTCGCGTCTTTTCTTTACCAATAGGGTCGTGGCCATAGGAATCCTGATCAGGGAGAGGACAGTGGTTAACGTCCATTAATGTTGATGCTTGTCTCTGAAATGCCCGCCTCTTAAATTTGGATGACGGGCAGTATTTGACGCTATTGGGTCACAGAAATCCATATCTGGATGAAGAAAATTCCGTGAAAGGGAAAGTTGTCCTCTAATCCTTCTTTGTTTTTATCTTTTCCTGTTTTATGTGGTGTTCAACTTTTTATAATTGGTGATTTGTGAGGATGCGAGATGAGATTGGTTAGAAACTATTTCGAAATTTTCTTTTTCTTGTTTTAGTATTTGCAAGATTTGATTTGTAAACCCTAATTGCGATATTTGAAACTTGCATGTATCCATCATGATAAAGTTGTTGTCAGTTGGTCAATCGCTTTAATTATTTACATTATATTTACTTGGATAACTTTATTTTTATTACTATTAATATTATTATTTTCAAGAATGAGTCAATTTGTCTAACCATCGGCTGTATAAAAAGATCAGCTATGTTGCTGTTCTATTAAGAGGGTTGAGGAAGCTAACAGCAGCTGGTTGCTTTAGGTAAACTTGGTTCTTCCATGGCTGAGCTCTCAGCTCTAGTTCCCCTTCTTGCGGACAGAAAGTTGGAGTTTGATAACTCCAATAACAGGCCTATTCTGCAAACTTTGGCAAAATTGGTGGTTAAATCTTTGATTTGGGTGGTCTTTATTATATGGGTTGCTACAATATTTTTCTTGCCGACAGAGTTTGTGCAAAAATTATTATCAAACTGGATTAAAACAACTCAAGGATCTATTTTTGGAGTCACAGGTTGGAATTCTTTTCTACTCTATTGATCAGTTTTCTTTCACCAGAGGCTAACTTTTGCTCGGCCTGTTGTTTATCTTTGTGGAAAATGCAGGAAGTATATTCCTTGGTTTCAGTGCTCCAATACTTGCCATTGCAATCTTGGCATGTATTTATGTAGCTTTCTTCTCCAGAGAAAACTTCGAGTATGAAAGTTTCTGGCAACTCAGTAATCTAATTTTTCTTCCACATTAAATTGTATCAATGTATTTAGATGATAATAAGAAGTTGATTTGGTTAAATCTGATAAACCGTTTTGCAGGAGGAACAATTATAAATTCCCAAGGTATCGTTTGTGGACGTTCCCTGTACTTGTCAGTGGACCCTTCGGTGTTGTCTCTGCCGCAGAACTGATTGGAATTGTTATATTTTCTGCATATGTCCTTTGGTCTCTTGCTGCCTATGTACTCCAAATCAATAGCGCGATTGAGAGATATTCACTAACATTGAAGGAAAAAAGGTAATGGCTACATTTATTGTCCTTGATCTAAGCATAGTTAGCCTGCACTCTTTTTCTGAATTTGAAGTGCATATTCTGTTTTTTTTTGTGATGCAGAACATCTCAGACCTTAAGTATCTTAATGTCGATTTAGGATGAGATGCTCGAAGTCAGAGGTGCACAAACCAAAATTGCAATTTATAAATTTTTATCTGAACAAATTTTATCTCTTCTGATAAAAATAATAGGATACATAGAACTTGTCTCAAATGACAATTTAATGATCACCAAAACATAAATTTACCAAATAAATCTATGATAAATGAAAACCACATGAGATTAAGAATACATCACAACAAGAAATTCATATTATACAAAATTTGACCAAACTCAATCATGCACATGAACCATTCATAAAATATGCAGATGAAAAGTTAACCTGTAAATAATTCACCAAATAAGATCTCTAAGTCTTATGAAAATTCCACTGTTTAAAATTGTGCAAAGACAAGGCATGCCTTATTGCAAGTATGCTAAAAATGCCTTGAAGCGCACACCATGGGTCATCTTTGTGAGGTATGTGCCTCGATTTGGCTGGGGCATGCTCTTAGGTGTGAGGCATACCCTCAAGAGTAATTTTTTTTTTTTAAATTAGAAGTAAAATATTATGCCCTAATCCAACTCGGCCGAAGAACACACTCGAGAGTTAGAGTTAAAGGTCGAAACCACGACTTCACGAAGAACAGCGTGCATGTTTTGTCTGGTGCAAGCCGCGCTCTCTAGCAGCCACCACGTGTCCTTTGTTATCATTGTTGAGCTTCGATGAGCAAAACGTTGCCGCCGCCACCTCCTCTTCCTAGTACCCATCTTTCTTTTTTCACTTCTTCTACCTATTTCAAAATTTTTATGAAAATTTCAGTAATTTTTTTTATTTGAATTACTTAATTCATGTCATTTAATTAGCATTTCTTGCTTTTAAACATATTTCATGTCATATAAATTATATGAACATACATCATGTACACCATATGCAATGATTATAGTATGTAGATCTATTTAGTATGCTCATTAGTTTGTATGTATTATGTCAAATATATATTAGATGATATGAATAATAAATCAATACATATCATGCATTTCATGTCTAAATGTAGCACACTGACTCATAATCATTTTGTACTTAATATTATTTCACTCATTTTTAATAAAATAATATATTTGCAAAACTAATCGACGAAATTTTAATATGAGTCTGTTAAAATATTCAGGTTGATGATATTTATCACATATCAAAAGTTATACAGTGAAAGTTGACTAGAACGTGAGATATTACATTTTTATTAATATCAGAAGGAAGAATAGACAAAACTCAAAATCATCAAAAATAAAAGTAGAGTTTAGGTTACCTACCATGATTAGAGTATTTTTTATAATTGGAGCGATGGAAAATACTGGTCTGAACCCCACTTTTTCTCTCATTTCTTTTTTTTTTCTTCTCTATCCCTCTTTATTTCCTCTTATCTCTCTTCTCTCACCTCACATGCAAAGGAAAATGGGGAGGGGGATGGTGGAATGAGGGTTTTGTATAAATGGCTTTAGTTAATTTATTAAAAAAATACTTTTTTTGTCCGTTGCCGCGACACTCAAGATCTGATGCAATATAAGTTCTAAAACAAGTAGGAAAACACTAGGAATGCAATGGAAAATGCTCCCTTTCAAAATAACATAAATATTAAAAATTAAGTAGGAAACAAAGTTTAGAAAATTGATAGGAATGCATATAGAATAACCAAACAACTAAATTAAAATACCCTTATAACAACCTTGTAAGACTACCTCACATGCAAATCACGAAAATAGAGAATGATACTCAAAGGAAAAATCAAACCAGTGGTTTGCCATAGAAATTATGATTCAGCTCAAGTCGACACTCCTCCGGCAAATACCAACAAACGGGGCACAACAACACCTTACACTCACAATATTTGAAGAAGAAAGATACAGGTGGAAGGGAAACTGTGGAGAGAAGATTAGATAGAAAATTGAAACAAAATAGAAGAATGAAGATAGAAGAAGATAGCTCGTAAGCTAAATAACCTGCAAGTTTTAGTGTGATTACACCAACAACAATAACAACCAACCCCTTCCAGTAGCAATGCAACCCATATATAAATAGGAGAAAGGGAGAAATGGTCATAAATTGCTCACTTAATTATGCCACCCAAACAACCAATAGAAGTCTCTCAAGTTAGCCCATTTAATGAGGAGTTAATGAACTTAGTATAGAAAAACAACAAGGTGGAAATTGAACAACCAGTAGCAGGGAAAAATGGGACAACAGCATGGGGAAAAAAATCAGCATAGGGAAAGTCAGCAGCAGGGTAAACGGGACATCAATATGGGGAAAAACAACCAGCATAGAGAAAGAGTTGGGTCAAACCCAATAAGCAAAACCGCCCAAAATAAATATCCAACTAACTAGCAAAGAAGCTAGATCAACACAAGTGGAAACCAAAGGAGTGAAACTTCCTAAAGCACCAAACCCAAGCATGATCATGAGTTGTTTTTCATTATAGGACTAGACAGAATAAACTTACATAGCATCCAAAAACATAAGAAAAAATAAAGTATATTAAAAGACATAAAATTGATTAAACATGATTGCATCAAGATCCTAGCACCATTGGAGTCATGTTATTTTTCAGATGGATGCACCTTACATCATAATTGTCTTCATGAGGATAACCATCTCTAAGATGCATCATTAGAGTGAACTTATCTCTCGCAATGTATATGTCATTGCAAAGGGGAAGGTTGACCCTTAGGGCTTCAATTTTTTATCCCTAAAAATTTACCTTGATGGTATCATGTGCCATTTGGGATGGCTTTCTTACTGTTTTTTAGAATAACTTTCTAGAAAGCTGCTTTAAGAAGCAGTAAGAAAGCCATCCAAAAGAAGCCTTTGTCTGGAACTGCTTATTTCCGGGTTTCTGCTGATAGAAATTAATTTTTGTCGTTACTCTGCTTGAAGAATTTTTTTTTTCCCTTTAGTTCTTGTCGAACAGTTTCATATGTAGTTCTATATTACATATCTTCTTCCCTAAAACACGTTCTATGCACTCTGCATTCTGAATGCTGAGCTTATTTCTGTAAGTTCCACAATGAATAGTGCTCCGTTGCTGCAGTCGCAGCCTCTTTAACCATAAACACATTTGAGCTTAAGGCTTCGTTTGGGACAGCTTTTTATTGCTTCTTAAAACAACTTTTTAGTTTAAAAATTAAAATTTTTATACTAAAAAGCTGCTTTAAGAAGCAGTAAAAAAGCCGTCCCAACCGAAGCCTAATTCTCTGCTCCATTCATTCCAGCTCTTGATCTCATTTCTGGGTTAATTTGATATGCAGGTTGTTGATGCTGGAGATTATTGGGCTTCGTCTGGGTTTAATTGGACTATTTTGTTTAGCATTTCTATTTCTTCCCATTGCAAGAGGGTCGATTCTTCTCCGAATGACCGATATTCCATTTGAGCAAGCTACTCGATATCACGTATGGCTGGGACATCTCACCATGGCTATTTTCACATTGCATGGACTGTTTTATGTGATAGCATGGGCGTTACAGGGACGACTGCTCCAACAAGTAAGTTTAAATTTTAGTTTGGGACGGATTTCTTACTGCTTCTTAATGCAGCTTTTTAGTATAATTTTTTTAATTTTTTACTAGATTGCCGCTTTAAGAAGCAATAGAAAAGCCATTCCAAACGAAGCCTAAGTTAATAGTTTAAGATTTCTATAACTACTTTGCATGGACAATTTTTAGATTTAGCATCGTTTGGTAAATTAGTCGTTGAGTTTAATGGCACTGGAACTTGCACGTATATTGAGGGTAAGGCTTCGCTTGGGGTAGCTTTCTTACTACTGTGTTTTTTAGTTCTTAATCAGATTTTTATTTGGCCACTGTTTTTTCGCTCATCTAAGATAATTTTTATGCTTGGAAGTTGATTTTTATAGCAGCTTTTCAAAAAGTTATTTTTTGCACAATAGTTTTACGATCACCTTTGCAAAAACTTGTTAAGGTGAAATCACTAAAAAAACACGGTCTATTCCACAACATGTACCATTCGGTACATCCAAAGTATCAACCAACCTAGGGGTGTCAATTTCGGGCTACGAGTTGGGTTCGGGTCGAACCTGAAATTGACCTGACACTATTCAAGTTAACCCGAACCCGGCCCGTTTTTATAAACGGGTCCGTTTTTTTTTTGTCACGAATCTGACCTGCTTCGAGTTCGGATCAACACGACACGACCCCAATGACTCGGGGCCGATAGAAAATTGCTAGTTTTCGGGTCAAAAAATGGGTCAATATCAGATTTTTCAGGTAAAAACCGGATCAACCTCGGGGTTTTTCAGGTCAAAAATGAGTTTTCGGGTTTCTGGGTCAACCCGACCCGTTTTTGAAAGGAGTCGATTTGTTGAACCCGAACCTGACCCGTTTCGGGTCCAGGTTGGGCCCTAACCTGGAATTTTTGGATCGGATTCGTATTGGATTTTCGGGTCGTGTCAAATATTAACATCGTTGAACAAACCAATTGAGAGCTCTCACAATAAAATTGGCGGAATTTGATGAAAATTTCGAACTACAAATAAAATATCGGGCAAAATTGCTCATTTTGCAAAACATTGTTAGTGTTTTTAAATATTAAAAATACCCCGAAAAGATTTCCTGCATCACCAAATGAAATTGCTACACGATGAAAATGGCGGACTAAAAACCATAAGCTATGCAAAAATTGCTTGAGCTCTGTTGATTAGCGAAATGGGCTTCATAGGCCCCGCTCGGAACATCAAAATTAGCTGTAAACCTATTACCCATTATCTCTATGCTAAGAGAAACTGCAAAAACTTCATGTGAGAATTTCGAAATTTGATTAGTCTAAGGCTTCATTTGGAATTACTTTGTTACTGTTTTGTAAAGCTATGTTTTAGTATAAAAATCCCTTAAAATATCTCCAGCCGAACACGTAGCACTCGTTTGGCGTCTGTCATTTGATCTATTTGATCTCCAACAAAATGCCATTCGTGTGAGGGTGTCAATAGTTCGCACGTAATCTTTTTTTAAATCCTAAAATTAGGTTATTAATTTTAGTTTTTTAAGTGTAAAATTTTATTAAAAGTAATTAAAAATAATAATTTAAAAACATTTTTTTTGTTGAATTTATAAAATATTTTTTACGCAATTAATTTATTTATTTAAGATATAACATTAATATATAAATTAAGATAAAATTTTCATATATATTTAAAGGATATTGAGTAATACAATACATCAATGAAGTAAAAAACAAAAATTAAAATACTTAACAAATTTGGATAATAAAAAATGGATAAATATAAATAAATGAGTAAAAATAAATATAAAATAAAGTATAAGAAAGAATATACATAAAATATATTTTTTAGTGTTTGAAAATGGAGTTCTGTTGAAGATGAATTATGAAGAATTATTGTATTTTGGAGTGAAAATTAAGTTTTTCAGTTGGAGTTAAGCTTAAAAATAGAAAAAAAAAAATGTAGTGGTATAGAATTGTCCCAAAAAATCTAAATGTCAAATCAATAAATAAAATTAAAAATTAAATAATTTTTTTCTTTTCACTGAATTATTATTAATTTATTATTACTATTATTCAAAATGAACGTAAACTTATCAGTTTAAATTAGTTTTATGTTAATTATATATAGATTTACTGTTTAAAAAATAAAAAATACAAATTAAAGTTTTGGAATCTGAATATCTGTACTCGACGTTGTTGCATTTTGATTTCATGAGGCAGTTTTTTTATTATTATTAAAGATTTTTGAATAAATTTTTTTTTGCTAAAAAATTACTATTTGGCTCAGAAACTCAAATAAAAAAAAGGAAGATTTACATACATATCATCTTATACTATTCTATTTATATATTTAATACTTAAAACTTTAATATAAGATTACATATATATCACTTATAGTTTATTTTCATGTCAAATATGAGTGGTAGTAAAGAAATATAAATGATATATTTAATATTAAAAATAATATAAGGTGGTATGCATGTAATATTAAAGCTTTATTAGATATATAAATAGGATGTTATAAAGTGGTATTTATGTAAATTTACCTAAAAAATAAAACCTAGCCCCGCACCCGGCGCTCCTTGCCCGCTATAAGCATCAGCCCATCTCCCCACCTGAAGGTTCTCGTGCGCCGCCTCCATCTCACTTGTCGACGGCCTCTTATTCTTCACCTGCTGCAGCCCTTTTCTCCCAAATCCCACCGCCGGTGAACCCCATTAAATCGCCTTTCCATAACTAGTCGAAGATCTCTCCGTTTTCCTTCAACGCCAACGAGCTATCCCCGATCTCCCCTCTATTCTTCCGCCAATCTCACCACCATCTCCTCCCCTACTCTGCATCTTTCTCTCTTTCTCCATTCTCTCTCTCTAGATATATAAAGGAGAGCTAGGAACAATCATTTTTGTGTATATTTGCCCTCACAAATCTTGCCTCATTGCAAATATAAAATACAACTCCTCAAAATTCCCAAAATCCCAATTTTAATTTTAATTAATAGTAATAAATTATAATTATGAAGGCTATAATTAAGGTGTTGTCTTAATAAGTGTTTTATTACTAACTTATTTAGGTGTTATTTTAATAAGTATTTGAATGCTAATTATAATGATAATTATCTAATTAATTATTTAATAATAATTTAAAAAATTGATAATTTAATTACTTTGTTGCACTACTAATTATTTCATAAATTTTAAATATTATTTTTAATAAACTTTTAATTTCTAATTATACTTATAATTATCTTATTAATCAATTAATTATTCTATTTCTAACTAATTATTTCATTAATATTTACATGATTAATTTTCTAATTAATTATTTATATTTTAAATTATATTAATTAAGCTAAGTAAATGCTAATTAAATAGTTATGTAATTAATAGTTCTTAATTACTTCATTAATAATTAATCTAATCCTTATAGGCGGGTTTGGTTTCCCTCTTTTCTATTTCTTTGTTACCTTGCGCGTGAAGTAGAGCTATGAATGAGTAGCTGACCATTGCTTGTCTAGGGTTTGCTTTTCCTCTTCTACATTTATTTGTTGTTAGTGAAGTAGAGTTCTGATGGAGTGGAAGCTTCTTCGCCTCCTCCGCCAACGTTCCTTTCGGATCGGAAGTCGCGCCAGGAGCTCGTCGCAAAGGTGTCGATATTTCTCCCTTTTGCGCGCTTCTTCTGTTGAATTTGCAAATTCCGCAAAAACTCGGATTTACAAAATCCGAGGTTTAGGGCAAAAATGACGAAAGCGTTGTGAAATCAATATTAGACATACCATGAGATTTAACTTCGTATTTTTCGGCATTTGGCCGGACTTAGCTTAAATCTGACCTAAATATGGCCTAAATCCTGCATTCGAACAAGTTTATAGTGTGGAGGGTAAAATCATATTTGTTGCAAAATTTTTCTGTACAGATATCCTATACATGCTTAGGGCATCTCCAACCGAAAATGTCATTTTTCACTCCAAAATGCAGGGAAATCAAAAAATGCCGTATTTCATCTCCAATCCAACGCCATTTTGCCGCTAAAATGGTCGTTTTCGTTCGCGCCTTTCTTCCCAAGCTGTTCGGTAGAGAGAAAAAAATGCCGCGGATGAACAGTGCGACGCCAATATTGGCGTCGCACTGTTCATCTGCGATGAAATGGCGTCAAAAATGGAGATCGGTTGGAGCAAAGCAAGAACGGCAAACAAGTGTTTGCCGTTCGGTTGGAGATGCCCTTACCTTTGTGCGATGGGATTTGAAAAATTCTACCATAGTTTTATAGGACATTAACCATGCACTTCTTTTTTTGTGTGATGGACAAGTGATGCAGGACATATGTGAAATTTGATTTAGATAAGGAATTTGTACGCTTAATGAGTATGAGAGAATTAATTAAAGCTTTGTGATGACTCAAACAAATAAATAAAACCAAAGAACGGTAAACACAAGCTTAGGCCAAGTTACTTGCAAAAAGTAAAAACCACATAATAATCAATTGCTTTAGACGTTGCAAACGAAATGGGTTTCAACAAGAGATCCCTAATCTAACAATAAGAGTAGTGCTATGAAAGATCTCTCGCACAACTCCTAATAAATGCTAGGCTTTAGCGGGAAGAATTAACACAACTTTCCATGAGTCAATTAGAGCTACAATTGAGAATGACTAAAAGATAAAAGAATAGGAAGAGAGATCACCCAAATAAATATGCTGAACAAAGCTCCGGTGTGGTGTTTATATGCTTGAGAGGAATTAGACAGCAACCATGATTCTTCTCGACGTCTTTGGACAGCGATTTGAACTTTAAAATCAGCGAGACAGCAATAGGAGATTGCTACAACTGCTGGACAGCAACCTCTAATGCTTGTAAAAACCTTGGGCAGCTGTTATGGACTGCTGGAAGCTTTTAGACAGCAGCTTTAAAGTTTCAATGATGCAGGACAGCAATTATAACAATAGGGACAGCTGCTTTGATTGGGGAGGATTCTGGAAAGCCAAGAACAGGTGCAGGAAATTCTGGCAGCAGGCTTGGAGAACAGGAAATACAAAACGGGTGGAGTTTGGGAGGAATTTTGAGAAGGTAGATCTAGCAAAACTGCTAGGGAGGAGTCGGGTGGGTATTGGCCAGGTTTTGGAAATATTTCCAACTTGAGGGGGCTGAATTTTGTGGACAGAAATTGATGCGGGCCTTTGGGGGGGGGGGGGGGGCCAAGATAGAGGTGGGGATGAGGAATTTGTTTCCAAACTCTAATGTTAGGGTTTGGAAAGTATTTAAGAGTGGTGGGCTTTTCAAAATTTTGGCCAAGGAGGGAGCATGAGATTTGGAAATATTTCTAAAGTGAAGAATTGGGTTTTAGGAAAGAATTCCTAATCCAATCCCTAAGGGGGCCGGCGGCATTAAAGGCCTTGTAGGGAATTAAGGGGAGGGATTAAAGGTTTGTTATTTTGGGTTTAGGAATTAGGAAATGTTTTAATTGAGTCCAAATGAATTTGAAATTTAAATTGGTTTAAATTTAGAAACTTTCCTAAAATAAGTTTTCTTAAGTTAAGAAAGAAAATTTCAAATTCAAATTGTTTGAATTTTGAAATTAGACCTTCCCAAATCAAGAGGAAGTATTTATGGAAAGTATTCAAATAGGGATTTAAATTTCGGAGGTAGGAGGGAGATGAGGCCGGCGGCTTGATGGATTTGAGAGGGGAATTTCGGTGGGGTGGGGAGGTGGTTGTGGTTCGTCGGATGATGGTAGGAATGGAATTGATTTTACCCGATGGCGAGTGGAGGTTGTATGGTGGCCGGCGGCTTGATGGGATGGGATGGGCTTCACGGTTGGCGGCTTGGTGACAAAGGAAGAAAGGGAGATAAAAGAAAGAACCACGAACCCGGCCGTCTCCAAGGTTGGTGGGTGATCCAACTTTCTCCCTAGGGATCTCTCTAAAGTTCTCTCATAGAACTCTCACAACTTAAAGAATATTTGTACATGAATTTTCGTAATATTCATTCATTAACCTCTCCCAAGGAAGAGGGTGACTTTAAATAGCTAAATACATTAAGGGAAAATAACAAAGACATTATTGCCCCTAAGACATACATAAGACAAAGCCCTCAAGTGAGGGTAGAAAGGGAAAAAGAACAATAACAAATCAAATACTCAAAATAGATCAAAATAAATAGGCACGATCGTAGCCGTAGATCTCTGATGTCCTCATCATTCTCCCCGGGTGGGAGAAAACTCGACTCTGTCGAGTGGGTGTCTTGAGAACTCTCGTGCATCTAGGTCGATCCGTTGTAGCTCCTCGCGCTCTGATCATATATCCTCTGACTCTGGTTTACCTTTCCACCTAATTAAATACCTTTTCGACCATCCTCTTTTACAGAAATAATATCATCACTTAAAATCATGCCAATCTTCTCCGCTATATGTATTTTAGAAATAATTGGGAGTGGAGGTAAGCTTGGGTTCTCACAAGGTGGGGTCACATAATGTTCGAATTGAAGTGGATTTGGCGGGTTACACTCCAGACCCTCATAGGCAACCAGATCTTCTATGTTGAAGGAGGGATTAATGTTGAATTATGTTAGCAGATCCACCTCGTAAGCATTGTCGTTGAGTCTCTTGATTATTTTGAATGGCCCCGCACTTTTGGCATGTAACTTCTTAACAATTCCTTGTGGGAATCGTTCCGGACGAATCTACACCATCACTGAGTCACCAATCTCAAAAGTTTTAAGTATTTGTTTAAAATCAACAAGAAGCTTATAATTAATGCTGTTATGCTCAATTTTGCGTACAATTTCCTTATATAAATCATGCAAATGCAATGCAAATGTAGATGCAGACTCAGGAATCCTATACCTAGGACACATGTGTATGAGATCTATCGAAGGCCTAGGTTGGAACCCATAAACAGCTTTGGCGGGACTTATACTAGTGATACGGGTCATAGAGTCAAGGTAGGAGAGCTCGACTGGGGGGAGTTTAGATAGAGAGGCTCCAGGGACCAGATCTAAAACATACTGGATGTCTCTAATCAGAGGCAGTGGATCGGGAAGATCATCTGGGAAGACCTCAACAAGTCTAGTAGGTAAGCAGATCCATCCCATAGGTAAATGATTATAACATGTTCGTTTGATCTAGTGGTATCATTTCAAAATGAAATCATTGAATTATGGTTACAACTAGAGGTTTTCAAGTTCTCCGGTGGCTAATTTTTTTTTTTTTTTAAATAATGAATCATAAGGTGCACTTCATATAACACAAAGTCTTTTGTTAGCTAAGGTCGATTTAAATTTATCCCTTTATACAAACATCCAATCTAAACCTATAAGGTCCCATTGGACAAAATAATCTATAGCTGTCGACAAAGATCTTTTAGTCAAATTGGGTTGATTGCCTTCTCTGATTAAGTGGGCTAGGGATCATAATAGCTTGAATTTACAAAGTAATAAGATATTGATCAAGTTCATCATTATTACCTCTACAATCTGCTTTAAGTTTAAAGTGATAAATTTTCAATTCTTTATGAAATTTGTTACTACTATATGCTAAGCATTTAACTTCTAACAAACCTTAGGTGCTGGTGCCTATGAAAACTTTGGAACTAGATCATAAAGTCCTCATAAAATAAGGGTCAAATCTATAGGCAGTACCTTATATGCAATCTAATCTATCTTCCACAAAATTGACCTAGAAGCACATAAACTTTCGTAGTAGAGTTGGGCATTTGTTTTTCGGGGCCCACACCAAAGTCCATGTAAGTTCAATTTTTGTTCTTTTTATCCAACTTATGCATTTTGGGTCTTTATTTTTGCTTGGTTTTATTATTTTTTTTACCCACCCATTCTTTTGTTGTCATTGCATGGTTTCTTTAAATTGTTTTTGTTTACTTTTTTAGATGGATTTCAAGTGTCTTTGTACTACTCTATCGCATCTCCATTGGGAGATGCATCAGGGTTGTCGAGAATGATGTTAGGCCTGCCCAATACATCACTCGAAGAATATAGCGGTGATGTATAAGGCACGACTTGTGTTTTGTCCTCCACTTTGTCAAGAAAGCTATGTATGGGTGGTTTGGGAGGACTCGAATGAGGTGTAATTGGGTCAACGATATCGGGAAAGGTGTGTATGAGTGTTATGGAGAAGTAACTTGCACATGAAAAATGAAAAAAAAAACAAAAGAAAAAGAGAGCACACAATATAATTTATCCACAGTGCCAAAAAAGATGTATGTAGGCATAGAAGGCTGATGTGTTTGCTTTGTAGGTGTGCTTGTGCCAAAAGGGAGAATGATTGTGTGTGTGAGATGTAGAGATAATGATGCGGATATCGGTACGAAGATTTGACGCATCTATCACAGGCGGCGTCGTAAATCGACATCCATTATTTAAATTTTCAATTATGAGTTATTTTATGCATTTTAATTCTTATTTGATGTATTTCCTGTTTTATCCCTAGGTTAGTTTATTTGAGTGTTGTGGCCGAAGGGGCAATTTTGTAATTTTGATTTTTCTCATGTTGTGGCCTATATATAGGGCCTTAAGCTATTGTAAAAGGGATGAAGATTTGATATTAAATTAATTTGTGTCCACACTTATGTTCTTCTTGGGAGAGAGCATTAGTGAGATTCCTATGGGAAGGAATCGGAGTTTCACCAGCCGCAGGATGGGTCCGGGCTCGTGAATTGAAGTCCCTTGGAGAAGGGCAAAGCATCACCCGTTAGTGTTCGGAAGAGTCCGAGGCTCGCGGTTTTTATCGTTTATCATTTATTTTCTCTCTTTTGTTTTTTATCCCTTGCTTTTGTTCCTCCTTATTGTTCTAGTCGTCTTCATCCTCCACACTTGCCGCCGGATCTCACCCCATCCGACCCCCATCCTTCCTCTCCAAGCCCACGGCCAACTCCCTCACCCGCCGGCCACCTTCCCCATCCAACGCGAGAATCTCCTAGGCCGGCCCCTCCTCCTTTCCTTTGCTTAATTAAGAGCCAATTAATGCTCCTAATTAACTCCCTCATTAACTCAAAATTTTCCCTCCACAAATCCCTCATTTCAAAATTCACAAATTCAAAACTTTTTGAATTTTGAAATCTTTCCTAAATTAGCTAATCTATTTTAGGAGAGTTTCTCAAGTTAACAATATTTGAATTCAAATTCAAATAGAGTTAATTAATTTCCTAAGTCTAAAACTATTTTAGGCAAGCTTGCACACATGGCACCAAACCATGATATTGCCGCCGGCCCCCTTCAATAGCCCAGTGTTGCTTGGTATTTACTCAGTTTTACTTCCTATTTTATTGCCCAAATCAGTTCACTGATTTGTTGAAATCCATCAAATCCCTGTCATCCCGCCGTTCCCTTCCTCTCCAAATTGCTCCAGGTAACGTCCCTAGGCAAGAACCCGTGGAGTGGATTTTCTTCTCAGCCTTTCTCTTCTCCATTAAGGCTAGGCTTCTCCTTCAATCTTCTCTAGACCCTTATCTACTGGAATCTGAGAATTTTTCTCAGGTTTTGAATAAAAAACTGAAGAAAATTTTTAAATTTTATGAGACATTTGAAGTTTGTCCATCTTTCATAGCAAAGCGATTTTCGTTCTACATCAGATAATGAGTTAAATAGAGGGAGGAGAGAGATGCACTGCAAAAGGTGCAGGGAATTTGACTTTTAGGTGCTAGTGACGGTGCATGACACGTTGCATGGGTTGGAGTCTGGGGAAATGCAGAGGATGCGTGGGTGTGCTAGGATAATTCACATGTGTCGGAGTCGATGGGAGAAAGAGAATGTGTGAGGTGAGCAAAATGAAGTTCATTGATGAGGCGTAATGAATGACAAAGGACACCATATAAGTGAATGATAACCAACGGGAAGTGATTAATCATAGTAAATAAGAATCAAGATTTTAAAAGGCGAAATCGGGAATCGAGGCGTTTTTTCTAAGCGAGGCGAGGCGTAAGCCTCAAAACGATTAAAATAAATTAATTTAAATTTTTAAATAATGACAAAAAATAACAAAAATAACAATTATTTGTACTACCAATAATAAAATAACATGAATACAAAAATATACCAGTCTGCTGGGGGTCCAAGGGGGCGCTGCCCCCTGGCGGGGTTCGACCTAGTTATAAGAGTAATTTTGAAATTTTGCTTGTTGTATATGTTCAATACCGAGCGTACCGAGCATGTACCACTCAGTACCGAGCCAGTAACGCTCAGTACCGAGCATGTACCACTCAGTACCGAGCATGTACCGCTCAGTACCGAGCATGTACAACTCAGTACCGAGCATACCGTGTAATTTAAATGTAATTTATATTAATTAGGCTAATTATTTTAAAATTTAATTAATAATTATAATACTAATTATTCAGTTAAGTTACAATAGATAATTAATTCATGCACTAATTATATTATTAATTATTTAATTAATTTGTTTAATTATTAATATTTTAAATTATATTAACTAAGTTAATCAATAATAACTTAGTTGCGTCTACGGTTTGCCTTTCATCTTCTCTTTTCGTCCTTGCTGTTCGGCTTCATTGCTTCACAGGAGGTGTAGAGCTTGCACGCGTCGCTTCTTTAGCTCCTTCGTGGCTATTCGACTTTGCTCCTTCGACGACTTTCCCTTTCCTGTCGGATCGTAAGCTACAACATTTTGATCGAAAGAAACAACGGGAGCTCGCTGACTGTGAAGGTAACTTTCTCACTTTCGAGGCGCTGCCTCGATGCGCCTCGACGCCTCACGCGGTGAGGCGTACGCCTCCGTGGATAAAGGCGTAAGCCTCGCCCGAGCCTCAGTTCGCCCGACCTCCGCCTCGAACGCCTTTTTAATCGATGATAAGAATTAAGTATTTCTAAATATACAAATATCTGGATTTCTATAAATTTATTGAGAACATGACCACCAAGGAATATGTTTGAGCTTTTTGCTCTTTTTTTTTTGAAATTGGATGGATTGTGTCAAACAATCATGTATTGATATATTATAGCTTTGCCAAGTTAAAAAATACTACGATGCGTACTTGAGTTTTTGTACCAACATTGTAATATTTCTCTTGATCTCTATGATAGGAAGTACTTGTAGATCTCAAGTATTTCCTATCAATCTTCGGAAAAACAACGAGATTTCTCTACCAAAATCCACACAAAATTCAAAAACGGTAGATAATTTGTATTTTTTTTATTAAAGGGAAACGAAAAATAGCAAGATGCACTTGATCCTCTATTTGAGAGGAGGATCGATCTCTCCCAAATCTCTAGACGCCGCTAGAGCTCAAATAAAACCTAAATCTAGGAGATCACAAATTTCAGCCAAATTCAAGATGCCCTAACCCCTAGAAAAACAAACTATTTAATGCATACAATTCAAAAGGAAATCTCTAAACAGTCCATACATTCAAACTTCCCTTCCAAACCCCTCAAAAAATCCTTCCAAAACAGCCCCCGACGCCCATAGCCTCCGTTCGGAGCATACAGATAGGCGGAGAGTTCCGCCTGTTTTGTGTGAGGCGGTCCCGTCGGACCGGCTGGACCGGTCTAATACTCTATGAATTGTGAAACATGTAAAGCTTAGCCAGCACATGTACATTCAGATGGAAAAGAGGCTCTTTCATGTGCATTCAGATGAAAAAGAGTCTCTTTCAAACGTTATTATTACTTGCAGGCATCATTTTCTTGTATCATTGTCTTTATTAGTCCAATGAGATCCAATCTTTTGGCTACAGATTCTAGAGTGGAGAGACATTGGTGTTGCCAATCTTGCTGGGGTTATTAGCCTTTCTGCTGGCTTGTTGATGTGGGTGACATCTCTTCGTCCTGTAAGGAGGGCTTATTTCGAAGTTTTCTTCTACACTCATCAACTCTACGTGATTTTTGTTGTCTTCTTGGCTCTACATGTTGGAGATTTCGTATTCAGTTTTGCAGCTGGAGCAATATTCCTTTTCATTCTAGATCGCTTCCTAAGGTTCTGCCAATCACGCACTACTGTTGATGTAGTTTCAGCTGCTTGTCGGCCATGTGGGACTGTAGAATTGATCCTCTCCAAGCCACCAAGTATCAATTTTTTTTTTTATTTTCAGTTATTTCATAGGAATTCTTCTGAATTTTCTAATGGAAGCTCCAGCTTAAATTTCAAATTTATTTAATTACATGCCCTGACTACTCTAGTATAATATTTTGAGCTTTGCTATCATTATAGGACTCCACTATAACGCTCTGAGTTTTATCTTCCTTCAAGTTCGAGAATTGTCATGGTTGCAATGGCATCCATTCAGTGTTTCCTCCAGTCCTTTGGATGGTAAACACCATTTGTCAATTCTGATAAAAGTACTTGGTAAATGGACTGAAAAGCTGAGGGATATAATCAACAGTGTCTCAGATAACCATCAAAATGATTTAAGGTCTAAACTTAATCTGATAACCGTCTCTGTTGAAGGGCCGTATGGGCATGAAGTACCATACCACTTGATGTGAGTAGCCAGGCTTTAATGTTATCCTGAAAACTTTAAAATTACCAGGCTTTAATGTTTTTTTCTTGTTTAGGTATGAAAATCTTATTCTTGTTGCTGGAGGTATTGGAGTTTCACCATTTTTTGCCATCCTGAGTGATATACTGCATCTATCCAGCGAGGGGAAATCCTGCTCGCCAAAGAACATTTTGGTTATTTGGGCTGTAAAAAAATCATTGGAGCTCTCTCTTCTTTCAACAGTTGATGCACAATCGATTTGCCCATCTTTCTCTGACAAGTTGCATCTTGAAATACAAACTTATGTAACTCAAGAATCAGAACCCCCCTTGGTATGCAAACTCCCTGTATCATTAATTTCCCTTCAATAAAAGCTTCGTTTGGGTTTGGGATGACTTTCTTTCTGCTTATTAAAGCAGCTTTCTAGTATTAATTTTTTTTTTTTTGTGCTAAAAAACTATTTTATGAAACAGTAAGAAAGTCATCCCAAACGAAGCCAAAATCCAGTGCTTAACTGTTAACTCTCTTTGTTGTCGTTGCAGGAAGATGGCAGATTCAATGAGAAAATGGGTTACCCTCCCCTCTTGATATCTTCAAGTAATTTGATGTCTTGCTTGGTTGGTACAGGGCATAAAGTCTGGGCAGGAATTTATGTTCTTGTGTCTACTATCGGCTTCATTGTGTTCTATGGTTTGCTGGAGTTATATTACATAAAACCTTTTCAAGTTGTTGCTTGGTGGTACCGAGGTCTTTTGTTCACCTTATGCATGGTTGCAAGTGTAGTAATACTTGGAGCCATTGTTATTTTCTTCTGGAACAAGTGGGAAATGAAGAGTTCAAGCAATGACAGTTGGATGGCAAGCGATAATGAAAAGAAAAGCTTGTTGAATCATAATATTTTCGGAACTGGTGATAAGAAAGAAAATCTTTCAAGCGTTCAAACAATTCAATATGGCACCAGACCGGACTTTCGAGGTAAATTCTTTGATCTATTTTCTTGCTTCCATATAATCTGACAACAACAACAACAACAACAACATCAAGCCTTTATCCCACTACGTGGGGTCGGCTACATGAATCCTTTTTCTCCATTGTGTCCTATTAAAAGTCAAATTCTCGTTTAAATCTAATAAAGAAAAGTCATTCCTAATATTTTCTAACCAAGTCTTTTTAGGTCTACCTCTACCTTTCTTAACATAAGTCAAATCTAATACCTCTACTCTCCTAACCGAGTCATCGGAAGGCCGCCGTTTTATGTGACCAAACCATCTAAGGCGACTCTCTCTAATCTTATCTTCTACTGGAGCTACTCCAACCTTTTCACTTATATGCTCATTTCGTATCCAATCTCTGAGGGTAAAGCCACTCATCCGCCTGAGCATTCTTATCTCTGCCACACTTAACTTAGTATTATGCTTCTCTTTTAATGGCCAACATTTGACATCATAAAGCATTGTAGGCCTCACCACCATCTTATAGAATTTCCCCTTAAATTTGAGCGGTACTTTTTTACACACAACAAGCCCGATGCATTCCACCACTTCAACCATCCAACTTGAATTCTGCTGATAATATCCCCATCTATTTCACCATCACTCTGAACAATAGATCCAAGGTATCTAAAACGTGTACTCTTATTAATGACTTCTCCAAAGTCACAATCCCCTCACTAGGTCTATTACTTCTAAAATTACACTACATATATTCCATTTTAGATCTACTCAAGCGAAAGCCTTTAGACTTTAAGGTTGACCTCCATAATTCAAGTTTATCTTCAACTCCCTCTCTAATCTTATAAGTTCCAACAAGCATGATTTCTGTCAATTATAAAACTTTCATCATATTAACAATTGAGCAACATATCAGTTTCTTATAACCATCATAACTTTGCCATTCTGACCATTATGATGAACAAATTTGATTCCAAATCAAAATGTTGATACAGACTAATCATTTGGCAAGTCTGTGTTCTCTTTTCCAGCAATATTTAGCTCATATGCAGAACAGATGGGACACATTAATGTCGGTGTTATTGTATGTGGACCACCTGGTCTTCAGTCCAGTGTTGCCAGGGAGTGCAGGTATCAGAACATAAGGGGTAAATGGAACCATCCTATCTTCCACTTCAACAGTCACAGCTTTGATCTTTAATTTTCCACCATCCATACAGCCATATCTTAACTATATATTCTACAATTTGGAATATATTGTATGCTATGTATTATTGCATCACAAACCAGGGAAAAATTATTTTGTGCGGACGCCAAACGAACGTGGTCCAGACTCTGAAGACCAATCATAATGCGCCACGTCACCCCTTCGCTCGGTAACGCGGCTCGGTACTGCTCGGTATTGCAGCTTGGTACCGATGACGTGGCTGCACCTGATTTGCCTCCAGAAGTAGAGCTCGTCCGGACTCTGCATAGAATAATTTCTCTAAACCAGATCTCTCTTTCTCTTTTCTTAAACCGAGCTTATGAACAGTTACCATGTAACCTATATATATATATATATATAAAAGGTGCAATGTTGGATAAGCTTCTTGTTCTTTATAATTGAAGACACTTTGTAAACTCCTATCACCCAATCAGTTTTGGAGCTGAGATTCTCTGTCTTCTCCAAATAATTTAGGATTATATAATTTTATAGGTTTCATGTCATGATTGTAAGATAAGTTTTACGCTGGCAGTTAACTACTTAATGCATTTCTTCACTTTTCTCAGTATAGTGAGGATATTTTAACAAACATATAATGTTAGGAGTATTTTTGCTTGAAATGAATTTTTGGATTTTTTTTTTTGTAAGAATTATATTGTAAGGATATTTGGTTAATTATGTATATTATTAGTCATATGAAATTAAATTTATCACAATAAGAATATAAGATATTCTTGTTAAATTTTGATTATAATTAATTTTAGAGCTATTAGATTTATTTTAAATTGAGAATATGATATAATAATAATATATATATGTATTATATTTATGTTAGATAAATTAAAGAATTTGAAAACTTATCATAATTAAATTTTGAGCAAATATAAAATTACATCTTGACTGTTTTTTATGGATATAATGCAAATAAAAATTACATAAAAGCATTATTTTTTATGAGCATTATTGCAAGTCATTTGTTTGTTTTCAAATTTAATTAGTGATAAAATATTCATTAAAATATAATCAAATAAGATCACCAAATTATTCAATCCATTAATCACTAATTAACCCTAATTACTTTAGTTTAGTTTAATTATAATTAACTTATTAACATATCATTGATTAAATTAGTCGCTAATCATGGTTACTAATCTATTAATTCAAATCCTCTAAGCTCCTAATGTTAACAAATAGTCAAACAATTCAAGGATTAAACATATTTGAAATCCTAATTAATCAAATTCTACTTATAACCGTATAATAATTACATATATAACCTCTAATTTTTATTTATTTGCAAAAATAACAATTAAAATTCTAAAATAAACTATCAAACTTTATATATTTACGGTGATAGTTCTTTTTTATTCTTTAAATGGTAATATTATAAATAAAATTAATTTTGTTTTTCTTCAAAAAAAACTTTCTCTAATATTGTGTTGAATTTGTTTGAGGTTTGCTATCATATCTTTAATCGAAGTGTAAGTCAAATTTTTAGGCTGAGTCTGATTTTAAATTAAATTTAAATTTAGCTAATAAAAACATGAAAAAAATTTTATCTTCAAAATTATTAATTTTTTTTTTAATTAGTGTTAAATAAAATATTTATTTACATCTTTAACCTATTTTGAAACTTTTGAATATTATTTGAATGATTAAATGATCTTCAAGAGTATTCAATTGTGACTGTCATTAAGATATTTAAATGCTCCATAAATGATTTATGATCATTGGGATCAATATGGGCAGCTTGGTTAAGCCGTTGTGGATTTCGGCCAAATTTATCAAAATGCTCGTCTCAAAAAGCTATAAGTAGTGAATCATTTTTTTTAGCAGGAGGAGGTTAAAGAGCCAACAAATTCTATTGTAATTTTCAGCAATCACTATCGATGACCATCATTAATAATCTGTTGCAATATGGGAGCTCGACCTTGTGTTTTGATGATTACAAATTTTGTCGGATATTTATTTACTTACTCTTGCATTTACATGTTGGAAGTTTTTTTTATGTGTCACTAACAATTTCATGTACAAGATACATTGAGCATAAGTGAAGAATCAAGGCTCAAGATCGTGTTGCATTAGTGTAAGTTAGTATGTGTTAGAGTTTATACTTTTATATTTTTCTTGTTGTCTTTTATATTAGGTGTATATTAGCTAAACAATCACGCGCACACACATTATAGGGAGTAAATTGAATATTTTTTTCTTGTTAATTGTACTATACATTTTAGATCGTATTGTACTATATGTTCAAATAAAAATTAATTAAAATAGTTCAATAAATGAGATTAATTAAATTTATACTACACTCAATCGTACTGTACAATATGATATTTTGAATATATGTTACTTAAAATAGACAATTTTAAATTTTAAATTTTAAAATGATAATACCGTACGAATATTAATTAAAGTTACATAATTTAATCACATAGATTAAAGAATCGAATCAGGACTTAATCAATCATTAATGATAATGTTGTATGATCTTTATCGTCATGCATTATCAGCAAAGAGCTCAACTAGATGAACTTGATTCGTTCTTTGGCGATATATGATTCAATATAACTACTTGTACTATACAATTGTGAATCGTATAGGATGATCTTCGACATAATTAAACTAATCATATTGTACGATGTATGTATTAAAGTTGTACAATTTGTGCATTTTACTCTACGATCAGAAGACTTTGTATGGAAAATTATGATTTTTGAGAGCCAACTTTATAAACTATTGTTAGGTCTTTAGGGTAAGGACTGCTTGAGCAGTCAAAGAAATTTTCATCTTAGGAGAGAGCTTCGAGAGCTAAAAAAGCTCTATTGCATTTTTCAACAATCACAACCGATGACCACCTTCAATAATCATTGCCACGATCTACCAACTTTCTTCATTTGATTATTGTCACGCGGCAACAAATATTCAACCATGTTATAGTACTTTAATCGTCTATTTTAGACATATGCCCTCTCTAATATCTATAATGAAAATTAGATAATTATTTTCAAATGTATAACCCTACATCCTCTAATTGTTCAAAAGAATCGATCCTTGTACCTATAATTATAATAAGAATTATTGAAACTGGACTAGGCCCTATTGTTGCTCCTCTTCTTTGGTTTTTTATATAAAATATTGGTCTCTCCTCTATCGCCTTTAGATGGTTTGGTCAAATAAAAAGGCGGCCTTCCGATGACCCGGTTAGGAGAGTAGAAGTATTAGATTTGACTTGTGTTAAGAAAGGTAGGGGTAGAACTAAAAAGACTTTGTTAGAAAATATTAGAAATGACCTTTCTTTATTAGATTTAAACGAGAATTTGACTTTTAATAGGACACAATGGAGAAAAAGGATTCATGTAACCGACCCCACGTAGTGGGATAAAGACTTAATGTTGTTGTTGTTCCCCTATCGCCACAAATTTTCTACCGTATAACAAATCTTAAGATAAATCCAATAATTTTAAGCATATCATAACGTAATTTAGGATGTTTTGACAAAAATTTTCTCTTCAAAATATTAATATTATGCATGCTTTTAATATTTACATAAATATCATAAAATTCTTATATATTTACATATCTAACACCTAGTTTTTAATATTTATTATTTATCACTTTAATGTCTCAATCATAGTCAACTAAATATTTGGAAATGTGTGTTTTATTTAATTAAATTAATATTAATAACATTTTTTTATATGATTTAATTTTTTAGTGTTATATGATCAAATATAAAAAATTTGATATTCTATATATATACTTGCTAGTGTGTCTCTCGCACATAATATCTTGATCGTTGATTTCAAAAAGCTGAATAAAATCCTCACCGTTTATTAATTTGACTATTCGTCACGAAATTTCCGTTAGCCATTCTTATCTCCCGGAGTTCTCACGCTCCCGCGCTCTTCTCCCTCTCGTTCGCACGCCCGGCCTGCCGCCGGAACGAAGCCCTCCGCCTCCCCCTTCTCTCGCGCGACCCAAAGCCCGGCTGGCCGCCGACCCTCTCTCACGCACAGGTAACTTCCACCTCATTTATTCTTTTTCTTCGTCCTTCTTTCCTTCCTCATCTTCCTATCCATTTCTTCTTCTTCTTCTTTATTTTCTTCTTGATTATTTTCCCCTATTTTTTCTCTGTTTTTTCCCTTTCTTCCCTTCTTCTTCTCTGCTTTTTTTCCTTCCATTTCTGTCAGTCTTCATCCAGTGACAGGAAGCCCACCCCGCCTCTCACCACATCACTGATGTCGACTGCCACGGCGAAGCCTTCAACATAAAATAAAGGGGATGGAAGAATCGTAGGACGCAGTTTCGTGAGATACTTGCCACAGGACGAGGCGGTGGCTCCGGACCTTGGCGCCGATGCCGACGGATTGGACGCGTCGGAGTCGCAGGCGGTTGTTGATTTTCTCAATGACGAACTTTGTCGTCTCCTCAAGGGATTTTCTGAAAGACGGTAATATCTCATTTATAACCTAATAGGGGTGTCAAATTTTGACACGACACGAAACACGACCCGAAAAAATCCGGGTTCGGGTCAACCAAAATCTGAAACGAGTCGGGTTCGGGTTGAAAAAATCAACCCGTTTTAAAAATCGGGTCGGGTTCGGGTTGACACGGAAACACGAAATTGACCCGAAAGTGACACAAAAACTCATATTTGACCCAAAAATCCGAGGTTGACACGTTTTTGACCCGATTTTGACCCGAAAAATGAAGATTGACCCGATTTTGACACGAAAACTAGCAATTTTGGGTCAATTCTGTGTCATTCGTGTTGGGTCGGGTTGACCCGGACCCGAATCGGGTCGGGTTCGGGTTGACCCGAACAGTGCCGGGTCAGTTCCGGGTTCGACCCGAACCCAACCTGTTGACTCGATTTGACACCCCTGAACCTAACGTGTTTTAACTTAGGCCTCGTTTGAAACTGATTTTTTTCTATTTCTTAAATTAACTCTTTAGTATAAAAATTCAAATTTTTTATTAAAAATTACTAAAAATTTAGGCTTCCTTACCGCTGATATGACGCATTCTGATTGCTGATTTGTCTCTGAAGTACAAACTTCGTTTGACATTCGTACAGAATAATTTCTCCTATATTTAGGTCATGTGTTCATGCGACGTGATTTCTAACAAAAAAAAAATATTTTTGGGTGGATTGAAATCTTTTTTTTTTTTGGACATTTAGGTCATTTAAGGCAAACTCACACACACAACGCAAACACAAAGACTCGAACCCAAGACCTCTTAGTTGGAAGCCTAAGCTCTCAACCAACAAGACAAGGTGAGCTGTGTGTGGATTGAAATCTTATAAAAAGGTTTTTCAGCGTCCGATGATTTTGAGAACACCCATTCAATAAAATTCAGAAGAGATTTTTATTTTTTCCTGATGCATATAATTCTCAGCTTTTCTATATTTGAGATTCGTTTCATGATACTTTTCAGCTACTTTGTTTTGATATTTAATACCATCACCATGCAACCTTACCAAAAGAAGCATTAATCAATGAATAGTTATTACACGTGCATTAAATTCTTCGCTTTTTTTTATCTTTTAATCAAACGATCACAAATGAGTTATAGTCGAGTTGGGCACTGAGTACCTTGTCAAACACTCAATTCTTAGTGGTCCTTCAACATTATTTTATGAAAATAGTAACACTTATGTGTTTGTTATGATGACGACTTCATTCCTATGATGATATTTTTTCTATGTTCACGTATATGTTCATAGTTAACACATATTTGCCTTAATATTAGGGGTGTCAATTTCGGTTTACGGGTCGGGTTCGGGTTGAACCCGAACTGACCCGGCACTATTCGGGTTTAGGTCAACCCGACCCGTTTTTGTAAACGGGTAGATTTTCTGGACCCGAACCCGACCCGCTTCGGGTCCGGGTTGACCCGACCCGACCCGAATGACCCTTGACCAATAAAAATCTGTAATTTTTTGGGTCTAAAAAAGGGTCAATCTCCTTTTTTTCGGGTCAAAATCGGGTAAAAAACGGATCAATCTAGGGTTGATGGGTCAAAAACGAGTTTTCGGGTCACAAACGGGTCAATTTCGAGTCCATGGGTCAATTTCGGGTCAACGGGTAAACCCCAACCCGATCCGTTTCGGGTTGGGGTCAACCCAAACCCGAAATTTTCGGGTCGGGTTTTCAGGTCGAGTCCAATATTGACAGCCCTACTTAAAACTGTATTTGTCATTATTTGTTTTTTATTTTCTTTTTAGACAACTTGAGAATCTGAATGAAATTATATTTTAATGTTAAATTAATATTAATCTGCAATATGAAAGTTTAATTATAATATTAGATTATTTTTAAATTTGTGTGCATTGTTAATTTTTATTATAAATTATAAATAAAGTTTATTTTTTTCCTAAGATTTATTTTACAAATTAAATAAAATAATATTATTGATAATTTTTCAATATTAATTTTATTTTTTTTTAATTTGCCTGCACTATAAGCACATGCAAATAAATATTAGTAATTTTAATTACTTAATAGTGATAAACTTAATATTTTTTCATTTTAACAAAGCTAATATAATTAAAATATTCATAATATGAATTTTTATTTTTTAATTTTTATTCACGTGGATTAAATGGACGTGCAATTAAACTAATTAAAGAAAATATTAGAATTTATGTATACTAAATTTTTTTGGGCGATCATTATCGACAACTATATAAAAAAATATTATCACGTATGTAAAATTTTATTATCTAATTATTTTTCGCTTGGTTACAATTATTTTATTGCACTTTAATCCCAACTTCTTTAATCTTTACAATGAGAATCAAATAATTATTTTCAGTTATGTAACCTTATATTCTCTAATTGTAGATAAGAGTAAATCATTATACTTAAAATTATATAATGAATTATTGTAACTCGGCTATACCTTGTGGTTTTTCTCTTCTTTGATTTTTTATATAGAAAATTTTGGTCTCTTACAAATTCTATCTTTGCGTATTGAATTTTTATATAAAGCTAAATCCAACATATTTTAATCCCATCATGGCATAATTTAGCATATTATGTCATATTTTTTCTCTTCAAAACATTAATAGGGTTTAAGATTTTAATATTTATAAACATACCACAAAATTTTTCTATTTATTGTTCGACAAGTTTTACGCTGAATGTCGACTACCTAATGCAACCCTTCACTTTTTTCATCCAGGACTTGAGACCTGACAACGACAGTGTCACAGAAAACGGCGGCCTTCCGATGATCCGGTTAGGAGAGTAGAGGTATTAGATTTGACTTATGTTAATAAAGATAGGGGTAGACCTAAAAAGACTTGGTTATAAAATATTAGGAATGACCTTTCTTTATTAGATTTAAATAAGAATTTGACTTTTAATAGGACACAATGGATAAAAATGATTAATGTAGCCGACCCCATGTAGTGGGATAAAGGCTTGTTGTTGTTGTTGTTATTATACATACCACAAAATTTTAATATATCTACATATCTAATACTTAAATTTTTATATTTACATATATGCACCTTTAATGTTTATATCATATCAAAATAAATGTATGAAAAATGCATTTTTTATTTTAAATATATTAATATTAGTGATGTTTTTTTATTTGATTTAATTTTAAGTGGTATATAAATAAATATATAGAATTTAGGTATTGGCATATAATATAAATACATCCCTCTTTTTAATATGAAGGGATTTATTAAAAATCAATCCAAAAAATGTCGATTTACTGATTTACATATATATAATACAAAATATTATGATTTGTTTATTTAATACATAAATTTTACTATTATATATTATAAACATTTATTATCTTTGTTAAATGAAGTAATTAAAAAACTGATTTTGATCCCTCATAATCAAACAATTATTATGTCAGGCAACCTGATGTAGCTCTACGTTCGGACGCCAATAACATGTCATCATGTGCTCTTACTCTTTACTGCGTGGCCCGACGACTTGACCCTGATCGGAACTCGGGATTGCTATGTTCGCGTATTGCTAGGTATTACTTGGTATTGCTAAGTATTGCTTGACAATAATGAGAAATACCGCTCTGTAAACACCAATACCGAGCAATACCTAGCAAAATTCGGTATTGCTATGTATTGGTCTTCATAGAATGATATTTCTCATTATTGCCAAGCAAAATTGATCAATACCTAGCAATACCGAGCAATACGAGAACATAGCAATTCCGGATCCGTTCCGGGTCGAATTGTCGGGCTGCACGATAAAAATTAAGAACACGTGACACTATTTTACCGATGTCCAAATATAGAGCTAAATCAGATCACCTGACCAAATAAAAGTTCCTCATAATCAAACAGAATATTTCCTTCCGTGGTCAGAATCAAAATCGGGTTGAAGAAAGCAAAAATAATTCCGCGGTGACACAAAAGAACAAACGCACCTCTGTCTCCCCCTCCTCACACTCTCTCCCTCTGTGTCTCACATCTCTCTCTCTCTCTCTCTCTCTCTCTCTCTCTCCTCCCTCCCTCGCTCGCTCCCTCCTTCTCCTTCCCTCTTCTTACCTCGCCCTCTCATCCCTGTCCCCAATTCGTTTTCAGAGAGTTTGACGGGTTGGATGCTAGTTTTTCTTCGGGTAAGGAAACCCTAAGTCGACGCTTGCTTTGTTCTTCAACAGCCGGCGATATTGTAGGGTGGTAACGTGCTTTCGAGCAGTGTAGAAGTGACGCTACAAATGGATGGAGGACCGGGTGCTTACAATCCGCGGACGGCGGAGGAGGTTTTCAGGGATTTTAGGGGCAGGAGGGCTGGGATGATCAAGGCTCTTACTACTGGTCTTTCTCTGTTTCTCTTTCTGTTCGTGTTGTATTTTTTTCATTTTTTGGTTGTATTTTGGGTGATGGTGTAGTATCTTTTCCTTTGCTGCAGAGGTGGAGAAGTTTTACCAGCTCTGCGATCCTGGTGAGTTTTCTCCTATGTGTACCTTTATTTGTGGTTACTGGATCCTGGATGAGATTACTACCTGATTATAACCCTGCGCACATTTTATTGCGGAGGATGGTTTCTCCGATATTAGAATAGGGGTGATTTGATTGATTTTACCTATCATGTTTCCTCTTTTCTTGGAGGGCTTTGGATGTGCCGTACGATTGCTTTTCAATTGTTTTAGGCACATTTTTGTTAGTTTATTGATGTTTTTGTGATTGATTTAGCTTTAATAACTTGTAGTATATGTTTTTTTCTTACATTCTCATTCAAATTTCCTAACATAGCATGTTGTATGCTTTTGTGGTCTATTCTTAGGCTTCATTTGGGACAGATTTCTCACTTTCTCACTGCTTTCTAAAACAGTTTTCTCATACAAAAATTTCTTTTTAAAAAAAGAAAGTTCTAAAAAACTGCTTTTTAAAGCAATACGAAGCCTTATTTATTTCCTATATTTAGAAAATGGAATTTATGAATATTAGTTGATGGTTAAGCCGGTAGTATTTTTGTGGAGAGTGATTGATATGCTGAAGGCACTTCATAAATTTATTTCCTTTTTGTTATGTGCAGAGAAGGATAACTTATGTCTGTATGGATTTCCTACTGAGACATGGGAAGTAAACTTGCCTGCTGAGGAAGTCCCTCCGGAGCTTCCTGAGCCTGCATTAGGCATAAATTTTGCCAGGGATGGCATGGATGAGAAGGACTGGCTATCACTAGTGGCAGTTCACAGTGATGCATGGTTACTGGCTGTCGCATTCTATTTTGGTGCGCGCTTTGGATTTGACAAAGAAGCAAGGTATACATGTTTATTATTTCTATAAATTATGTGAATTTGTTAAATGATAAAGTGTGACAATTTCGTTCAGTTCTTTGTTAGATTTCCGCAGGCTAATTTCTTTCAATTTATGCTTGCTTTAGTTTTTAATGTCTGTTTTATACTTCTTTTTTTTTACATGTACAAATTGTAACCTGATATGCCCATCCAAGTCCTGGGTAGACTAATTCTTAAGAGTTCATGTACCATGAAGTTCAGTAGTGAACTGTTTGAGATATTAATAACTGAATTTCAGAGTTTGTTAATTTCTACAAAGAAACTATTTAATTTATTTCTTTTCAATTCTAATATGGAGTGCAAGTGGGTGGAGTGTCAAAAAAAGAGTCACTCCTTTGAATTTAGTAGTCGAATACATAGAGTTAGGTAAATTCTTGGGTCGTTCATGAATTGATTGGGGTGAAAGTAGCTAAAATTTTGAGATGTTTGCACTGATATGAGCTTAATGTATTATGCACATTGGAAACACTAACCGTAGGCAGCTTATGTGTAAATCTCAAAAGCAAAAATATTACATTTCTTCATCCTGAAATTGTTTCTTGTTTCAGCAACCAATCATACATCATTCACTGTGTATCTTTCTTGCTTTCTATAAGTCTTGTACTATTTGGGCCCATGCAAACCTTCTTTACTTTAGGGAGCAACAAAACTTGAAGATAGATCTCATTGAATAGTTGAACTTCAGGCGCCAATAAATATTTTCAGCAATAATCTTGTTTGATAGTTTTCCTATTCCATTCGTTCCCTTAAATTGTGGTATGTGGCGTTTAGCTTATATTTATAGCTTGGTTACTATTCATACATCATGTTTTCTTTGCTTTTCTTTTCCTTTTTTATTTTATTGTTTTTTTTTTCAACATTATTCCTATCCCTCAGTCCAATCGGTGCATCTTGTAGCCTTTTTGTGCATTCCCAAATCTCATAAAGTTGTTCTATAATTTTCTCTTATAGGGGTCAGTATCCAATACTCTAATGTGATACTTTTATACTATATATCTTTATAGTTGTGACCTAGATTCATTATAATATTATCTTTCTTGTCACAACAACTATATCTTTAATTATTGGACAAAACCCACACACAATATAGTGTTCTTAGTGATTTTTAGTTTATATATTTTAATATGCTGCTATAACATTCTCTTGTCATTTATAAAACATTAACTTCTTTCCATTTTATCAAGACTCTTAAAGTCAGCTTGATTAGAAATGATTCAAATATAGTAAATTAATGGGTTTCTCTTAAAATAGATTCGAACCAAAGATGGTTACATATGGACCTATGGTTATGGCGGGGTTGTAGTCTGACAGCATTTTTCTATATCTAGCTTGGCCTTGCTATTGAAGTGACTGATTTGGTGACTTGGACCCCAATGTGGGTCTGATTTGGTTTTGCATTACTTTTGCTTTTGAGTCAATGATTTTTTTTCTTAGGCGGGTTTCCTTTGAATCCAATGACCTATCGGGCAATCTTGTGATGGTCAAGGAAGACAACCAAACAAACATCATGATGGAAATGAAATTGTTCCTATGTTCTATGGCATCTTCACGTGGTACTTCTTAACACACATTGATACCTTTCAAATAGATAGGTGCATGAAACTACTTAACACAAGTACATAAAGTTTCCTTCGTCACCTTATTTTTGTTTCTTTGAACTTACCATGTAATCAAATTTGGGTAAGTTTAAATTTGAATGAAACCAAAGTTTAGCATCCTTAGTTCAATCTTGACTTTTTTTGGTTAATTTTATAATTTTTTTCCATGTATTTCTATTGAGTACTAGTTGATATATCAAACCTACGATTTACAAATCATTGTGAACAATTTCTATACCTGTTAATTTAGATCTCATGGTCTTCTCTTTTTTGCTTCTTAATCTTGCAATAATAATTTTACGAACCTATCTAATATTGCAGTGCTGGAAAATTATAACTTTTTTTCTTTTCCTAATTTTATTAGGCTGATCTATTGATGTTGCATTGCCTTGGTGTTTCTGGTAAGTCTCGTGATAGTTGCAGCTCATCCTTGCTATCAAAGTTTCTGCATATATGCAGTGATTGGATAAGTTTAATTACTTCACATAGATCCTAGTGCATTCCTATGATCTCATGATGGTTTCTTTATATTTTATGAGTGATTAAATTTTTAAAAAAAGTTACAATAGTTAATGAAGTAAATATTTTCTGAATTAATAATTAAATAATTCTCCCATAATAATTCAAACGATTGTTTATTTATTATAATTATTAAGCTATGAGTGATAAGTTGCAATACATATGACAGAATAATTTCTATTAATTTTTTTTTATATTAGCCTTGTAAATATTAATTGCCGACCCCACGTAGTGGGACAAAGGCTTGATGTTTTGTTGTTGTTGTTGTAGCCTTGATGTTGTAATTGTTGTCTGTGAAATTGGTGCCTGTAGTCCAGGCTGATCTTATATTTTCTAATGAATTTAATGTTTCTGAATTTTTTTTTGTTTGGATTTTTATCATTCCAATTTTTTTTAGCATAAAAAAATTTAGTAAAAGTCAGAATACTAATTCAAATTAATTTTTTTTTTTCTTTTCCTAATTTTATTATGCTGATCTATAGATGTTGCTTTGCCTTGGTGTTTCTGGTAATTCTCGTGATAGTTTTATCTCATCCCTGCTATCAAAGTTTCTACATATATGCAGCGATTGTTAATCTGACTATGAATTAGCTATCTTCCTTGGACCTATTCTTTCTTGCTAAAAAGTGAGATATTGATTTTCACTCTGAATTAATTCTTAGAAGTCAAACTACATTTTCATCAATTCTGATTTGTTACACTTTGAATTGCAAGTGTATTGCCTTCAAATTATTTCATAAATTGACTGGGTTATTCAATTCCTCATTTCTTAGTTTTTTTTTTTGATCTTTTTTTTTATTTTTATTAGTTGATTTAACAATCACTATCTATCCCGCTTTCATTCTTCCTCTGTCTGCAATATCATTTGACTACTCTCTTTTCGGTCTTGTCGACTTTCATCTATTCAAATTGAACTACTGTTCCTTTTATGTTTATTTATGTTGTTATTTGATTATTAAATATGCAATATACTGGAACATACCACATGCATGCATGAAATTAATGAATTTTGCATGTTTGATTGTATGTATGCTGTAGTCATCTTCACTCTATTTGTAACTAGCAATTATTTTTAAATTTACTTCTTTTTAGCACTTATTTAACTTTATTCTTGAGGATTTATATACTTATCCTATAATGCATGTTATTTTTTAAATTTTATGGGTATATTACTATATTCATAAAAACGGTGGTTACATTCTCACTGACTCCTTAGTATGTTCATACACTATGATAGTATGCGATATTAACTAGGGCATCAAACAAGTCTTTAGCTGAGGGAATAAAGAGCGCAATACCCAATTTTGTTTCTGATAGAGATTTATGCATAGGCCAATTGCATTTTTGTCCGTCAGGGGAAGGAAGCACTTCATCATGTTCCATGTTATTTGAATTCCTTCACATAGATCCTAGTGTATTTGATGTAAAACGGAAGCGCAGACTTTGCTAAGGAGAGGATCTCCTCTCCAAGGTATTTGAAAGCAAGCCTAGGTGATGCCTTGAGAAATTTCAGCCTTGATGAAGAAGAGAAAAGCTGAGAAAATTTCAGATTTCCGGTGAGGAAAAAGCAGGAAAAACTGTAGACTTCTATTTCCAAAATCAGAAAAATGATTTGGGAAATAGAGTAGGAAATAGTTGTGGGGAATAATCGGCTGTTTGCTGGAATCTCAAAACAGCCAAGGAGAAAATTCCGGAACAGGTTTGGAAGTTGATTGACTGAATGGTGGAGCATTAGTTACTCAATTAATGCAGAGGAGATAAGTTTAAATCCAAGCCAATGAAGGGGGGAAACGGCGGGATGTAGAGAGGGCTAGAATCCGACTGTATGAGGAGGAGGAAATTAATTTCCTTTCCAGTAGGAAACAATTCCCTGGAATTTGTTTACTGGGCCGGCAGCAAGTGAGGCCAAAGAAGGAAACTTAGGCAACAATTTGAAAAGGGATTTAATGAGGGAGAATTAATGGGAGGAAGAGGGTTTTGTATGGAAAACTGAAATAGATTTCAGTTTTAATTGGGATGGGGGAAAGTTTTAATTGAAATCAATTTCAGATTTCAAAAAAATAGAAGGGGTGTATTGATGGCAATCAATGGGGAGCCCAATGAGGGGGCTGGCGGTATGGAGAGAGAAAGGGGGAGTTAGGGAAAAGGGGAGAAGGGTTTCCAACATGAATGATGACTAGGAAAAAAAAATTAAATAAATCTAAATCAATTTAATTTTAGATTTGAAGTCATTCAAAATTTTCCATAAATGGAATTTCCAAATTTGGAAATAATTTGAATTTTGAAATTCAAATTCCAATGAGAACTAGGGAAGGGAGATGTGGGGAAGTGGTGGAGAGGGAAGAGGCCGGCGGAACTAGGGTGGCCGGCGGGTAGGGACTCAAATGATGGCGAAACTAGGGAGAGGTTTGGCTTCTTTCAACTATTGGTCGTTGCTTGCGGGAGATTGTGGTGGAGAAGAAGAATGTTGCATGAAGAGGGGGGAAAGGAGATGAACAAGAATATACGAGAAAGATAGAGATAACTAACGAACTCACAAAGAGATCGTAAAAACCGCGAACCTCGGACTCTTCCAGAGATTGACGGGTATTGCCAATTACCCTCCTCGGGCTTCTCCTCTCATGAACTCACTAAGAGATCACATGAACTCACTAAGAGATCAACAAGAACATAAAATTTTTCATTATCAATCAACCATCCATTACAATAGCTTAAGGCCCTTATTTATAGGCCCAAATATGAGAAAATTCGAAATTACAAAATTGCCCCTTGGGCCATAACACTGAAACAAACTATCCTAGGGGTAAAACAGGAAATACATTAATTTAGAACTAAAATTCAGAAAAATAAATCATAATCGACGCCTCCTGTGATAGATGCACCAAATCTTCGTACCGATGTCCGCATCAGTATTCCTATGATTTCACGATGGTCCTCTTAGTATAACTACCGCTCTTCATCTGTCATGAATTTTTATGCCATTCAGTGAAGCCACATGAGAACCTTTGCGAAAGGTTCTATAACCAAGTGTTTGAAGAATTTTGGTTCTCCACTTTTCATGTTTGAGCTGTACAATTTGCAATTTTAATTCACGTTGCTAAAAGAAAATATGATAGCCTAGTGTTGAATATTGGAACTCTTTCTTGTTGCAACTTGACTCTTTAACTCGAGCTAAGAGTTTATGTTTTTGATGATAACAAATATTGTGGCTCACATCCTATTGTTTACCTGTATTTGCAATGTATTTTTGTTTGTTTGTGTACTAACATTTCAGGAACATCATGCACAATCCAACGAAGTCTCAATGCATGCCAAATACACTTACAATGTCTTTGAAACAAGCTTAAATAGAGGATTTTAAAAACACTAAAAATTCAATTCTGCTGTCAAAGATCTTACAGTACGATCATCAGATCGTCATGTATGATCAGTTCAAAATAGCCCTTTCAGCTAGTACGATCAGCATTGCCCTGTACGATTAATTCAAGTATTTGAACAGATCGTTCTGTACGATATTGTGATCGTCCGGGACGATTTGTTCAACCGAAATGCAGTTCGTCCAGGACGACCAAAATCGTCTCTGTTGATCATCCAGCATGATCCAATTTGTATTGTACAATCAAAATATTAAAATCAAGCAGATTCGATTGACTAATCACAAGATCAATTTATGCATGATTTTTATAAATCGTCCAGTACGATATACATTGTCCTGGATGATTAGAACAAAAATCACATTTCCCATTATATTTGCATAAGAGAATCAATTTACTTCTCTTATGTTTTTTTAATGAAAATTTTACATCCTTTTAACTTAAAAATTTTAAGTGGTGATTGATTTTTCTAAATTATTTAAGGAAAAAAATTCAGGATTATGTCTCTCCTTCTCATTTCCTTAATCAGGTTATTGCACTTTTGAATAAAAAATTATATCAATTTAAGAATTAGACTTTGAAATTAATTTTTTTTAATTATCCTACATTTCTTCTATCTTATAGGAATCTTTTGCAAGTTGATGAATCCACTTCATAATTTTCTTAATTAAGCTGTTCGTTTTTATCATTGGATCGGGTTTACTTTGAATCTTTAAAGATTAAGAAAAGAAGTTGATGAACCGGTCCATCCCTCTGAACTCGTGCGGGTCTACAGAAGGAGAAGGGGAGACGGGCGAACCCGCTGGGAGCAAGGAGAAGCCACGGTGGGCCCCATAGGCCCACCTATGTGATCATGGGCATCATGGGGGGGGGGGTACATGGTTGTTTTGGAGGAGGTTACATGGTTGTTTTGGAGGAGGTTACATGGTTGTTAAGGAGGTTACATGGTTGTTGAGGAGGTTACATGATTGTTGAGGAGGTTACATGGTTGTTGAGGATGTTATATGGTTGTTTTGGAGGGGTAATTTAGGGAGGTGGGATGAATTTGGGATGGTATTAAGGGGGCAATTAGGGTTCAATTTTTTCTTCATGCTGATTGAAACTTTTCTATTGTTTTCTTTTTGCTTTTTCTAGAGTTTGTATTGGGAGACATTGTCCTTCTCGAATTGGACAAACGTATCTTATTTTCTCTTGAATTTTAATACAATTATTTTTCTGTTATTCATCCCATTTCTCTTGTGATTGCTTTTCTTTGGATTTGATGGATAAATTCTCTTCATTTGAGGGGAATTAGAGCAAAACCGAAATTGAGAAATCCTAGGGCGTATCAATTTGGTATCAGAGCACTCGATCCAAGACGGCATGGCATCGAAGAAGGTAGAAGTTTTGGAGGGAGAGATGGGCCAATTGAAGGAGGAAGTGGGTGAGAAATTTTTGTCGTTGGAGGGAAAATTCTTAACCCTACAGGAGAGATTTGGGGGAATGGAAGAGATGATCCGTAAATTAGTATAAGTCCAAGTGGTTCAATCAAATCCTACGGAAAAAGGGAAATCGCCGGTGCCGAATCCTAACCCTAATTTTCCAATTAGGGAAGGAGTGATCCAGATTGAAGATGGCGTGCAAGGGCAATGGTCAAAAGAAGGGGGAGAAGGATCTGGAGTGGGCGGCCCTTGGGGGATGACCGGCGGCCAAGGGGGCCGGCCATACATGGGCTCGGTGTGCCACCACGGCACACGTGAAGGATGGCCGAATTAGGTAGGGGGATTTCCGGAAAGGAACCGTGCCACGTGGGAGCAAGGGGGACACACGATGCACATGGGCTATGGAGGAAGAAGGGAAGACTACGACATGGGCTATGGAGAGCCAAGAGAACCACCATGGAGGGGGAATCAAAATCCTTATCTTGGAGAGAGGAGGGGAAGACTCCAAGGAGAGGGATTTGCTCATGGAACATAGGGAGATGGAAGAACCTTCAACCGAGCCGACAACCACATGAGGAAATTGAAGATTCCTATTTTTGAAGGAGAAGATGCTTATGGGTGGATCTACAGGGTGGAGCGCTATTTTGCAGTAAATGGCTTTACAGAAGAGGAGAAATTGATGGCGGTTCCGATATGTTTGGAGGGGAAGTCATTGGCCTGGTTCCAATGGCTTGAAGGAAGACAACATGTTAGGAGTTGGGAGGAGTTCAAAGACCTCCTACTTCATAGATTTCGGGTGTCCAGCGAGGGTACACACTATGAGCAGTTTGTGGCTCTAGTACAGGAGAGCACAGTGGCTGAGTATCGGGAGCGCTTTGAGCTACTCTCAAGCCGATTGAGAGGGATTCCAAATGACCTTTTGGAGGGGAATTTCATGAAGGGGTTGAAGCCCCATATCAGAGCAGCCATAAGAGTAGTTGATCCAAATGGTTTAGTGAAGATCATGGAGACTGCACAACTTATAGAGGACAAGCTGAAGGTGGAGCCATTGAGGAGATCAGGGGTGTCTTACCCCACTTACCGACCACCACTCATGATTGGAGGCCCAAAGGCGACTACCATCCTTCATCCTAAGGAGGTAGCCAAGGAGAAAACCACTATGGCAGTGAACTACGGGGGGTTCAAAAGATTGACTGATTCAGAGTTGAAGGAAAAAGGGGCCAAGGGCCTTTGCTACCGATGTGATGAGAAGTTTACATCTGGGCATAGGTGTAAGGAGAAGACACTACAAGTGATCGTTGTGGGGGATTCAGAGGAGGAGGAAGAGGACACAAGAGCAGTTGAGGAGGATAGAGAGGAGGAAGAGCACCCTCATTTGGCTATGGTGGAGGTCTCACTCAACTCCATAGCCGGACTGACATCGCATTCCACCATGAAGCTAGAAGGGGAGATTGTAGGGTACAAGGTAATGGTTATGATTGATAGTGGGGCCACCTACAACTTCATAGCTTGCAGATTGGTGGAAAGAGTGGGGCTACCGGTGACCCAAGGGAGAGGTGTAGGAGTCATTTTGGGCACGGGGAAAAAGGAGCGCTGTAGCGGGCAATGTAAGGGAGTAACCCTCACGATGCAAGGAGAGGAGACAGTGCAAGACTTTCTACTGTTGGACTTGGGAAGCAATGACGTGATATTGGGGATGCAGTGGCTCCAGTCCTTGGGTGAGATGAAAGTGAATTGGAAAAAGTTATACATGGAGTATAGGAAGGGGAGCAGGAAAGTGACACTACAGGGAGACCCCAGCTTATGCAGAGCCAGAGTGGCCTTGAAGTCCATCTTCAAGACTTTGAGAGATGAGGGAGAGGGCTATTTGATAGAGCTACAACAAGTGGTCATGGAAGCAGAAAGAGAGCCAGAAGTCATACCTGAGGTGATCCAGGACCTTCTACAGCATCACTCCACCGTGTTTCAGATGCCCAAGGGATTACCACCTATCAGATCCAAGGAACATGCTATTGTGTTGAAGACAGGGGTAGCACCCATCTGCGTGCGACCCTACAGATATCCTCATGCTCAGAAGGAGGAGATTGAGAGACTAGTATCAGAGATGTTGGAGGCTCAGGTGATCCAGCCCAGTGTGAGCCCATTTTCCAGCCCTGTACTCTTAGTGAAGAAGAAAGACGGTAGTTGGCGATTCTGTGTAGACTACCGGGCCCTCAAAAAGGAGACTGTGTTGGACAAGTTTCCTATTCCTGTGGTAGATGAGCTTTTGGATGAACTTGGGGGAGCCACCATCTTCTCCAAGGTGGACTTGAAATCTGGTTATCACCAGATTAGGATGAGGACTGAAGACATTCAGAAGACATCCTTCAGGACACACGAAGGTCATTATGAGTTTTTAGTGATGCCGTTCGGGCTCACTAACGCTCCCTCCACCTTCCAAGCCCTGATGAATCAGGTCTTCCAGCCATACTTGAGGAGGTTTGTTTTAGTCTTTTTTGATGACATATTGGTGTATAGCAAATCTCTGTAGGACCATATCACCCATCTTGGGGTGGTACTCACGACATTATTGGAGCATCAGCTATATGCCAACCAGAAGAAATGTTCTTTCGCTCAGCAGGAGGTGGAGTATCTGGGACACATCATTTCAGAGAGTGGAGTGACAGCTGATCCCACCAAAATAGAGGCCATGGTGAATTTGCTTACACCAAAATCCCTTAAAGGACTAAGGGGATTTTTGGGACTGACTGGTTACTACAGGAGGTTCATAAAGGGCTATGGTTCCATAGCAGGTCCTTTGACTGATCAGTTAAAAAAAGACAACTTTCAGTGGGGAGAGAAAGCAGAGGAGGCCATGAAGACTCTGAAGGAAACCATGACTAGTGCTCCGGTTTTGGCACTTCCTGATTTCACCCAGCAGTTTGTGGTTGAGATTGACGCTTCAGGAGTGGGTTTGGGTGCGGTACTCATGCAGAATCATAGGCCGATTGCCTTCTTTAGCCGGATCTTATCAGCTAGGGCCCGGCTGAAATCAGTTTATGAGCGGGAACTGATGGTCATTGTGTTGGCTATTCAAAAATGGCGGCCTTATCTGTTGGGACAACGATTCATAGTTCGTACTGATCAGCGGAGTCTCAAGTACTTACTAGAGCAGAGATTAGTAGCAGAAGAACATCAGAAGTGGCTAGCCAAACTATTGGGGTATGAGTTTGAGATTCAGTATAAGCCAGGAGTTCAAAACAAAGCGGCAGATGCTCTTTCCCGAGTGGAGTACTCACAGCTTATGGCACTATCTGTACCACAGTTGGTAGACTGGGGTGAATTGGTGAAGGAAAATCAACATGCAGAGGAGCTAGGGAGAATTCGGGCGGCTATCCAGAAGGGAGGAGGAGGGTTCAAAGGGTATCACCTGGAGAACTCTCTTTTGTTATACAAGGGGAGGTTGGTACTACACCGTGACTCAGCATTCATCCCCATTCTTCTACGGGAGTACCACAATAGCAGTATTGATGGACATTCAGGAGTGGAGAAGACCTATCGGCGGGTGAAAGCCAATTTTTTTTGGAAATGGCTAAGAGGTCACGTCGAAGACATGGTGAGCAAATGTGATATTTGTCAGCGGAACAAGTATCAAGCTTGTGCCCCTAGTGGTTTGCTACAACCCTTGGTGCTGCCAAATAAGATTTGGGAGGAAGTCACCATGGATTTCATTGAAGGATTACCCAAGTCTGATGGGTATACGGTCATCATAGTGGTAGTTGACCGGTTGAGCAAGTATAGCCATTTCATTCCACTACGACACCCGTTCTCAGCTCCTACTGTAGCCTCTACTTTCATCAGAGAGGTGGTTCGATTGCATGGGGTCCCCACTTCTATTGTCTCAGATCGGGACAAAGTATTCTTGAGCTCTTTTTGGAAGGAGATCTTCAAGATGCAGGGTACATTCTTGAAGCGCAGTACAGCATACCACCCACAGACAGACGGACAATCGAGGTGGTGAACCGGAGTGTGGAGACTTACTTGAGATGCTTTGTTGGGGAGAGGCCTAAGCAGTGGGTCAAATGGCTACTATGGGCAGAATATTGGTACAACACTTGCTATCATACTGCATCTCAATTCACACCTTTCAGGATTCTTTATGGGAGGGATCCACCACCATCGGTGAATTATCAGAAGGGAACGACCCCTGTATATCTAGTGGATCAATACTTGGAGGAGAGGGATAAGATGTTAGGAGAGTTGAGAGAACACCTATTGAGAGCCCAGCAGATCATGAAGACCAAGGCGGATGCTCATCGTAAGGATGTGACATTTGAGGTGGGAGAGATGGTATACTTGAAGCTACGGCCTTACCGACAGAAGACTTTAGCTAGCAGAAGGAGTGAGAAGCTATCTCCACGATACTATGGGCCTTTCGAGATCGAAGGGAAGGTTGGGATGGTGGCCTACCGTCTCAAGTTACCTCCTAATTCCTCCATCCACCTTGTATTTCATGCATCACTATTGAAGAAGAGCATAGGAGATCCTACTGTGGCCAATCCTACTATACCCCAGGGACTCACAGAAGATATGCAATTCTTACTAGAGCCACTACAAGTGAAGGAAGTGAGGAAGAATGATCAAGGCAAGAGGGAGGTGCTCATCGAGTGGAAGGACTTACCGACACATGAGGCTACTTGGGAGATATACGAAGCCATGCGAGATCAATTCCTAGACTTTAACCTTGAGGACAAGGTTGATCTTATAGAGGGTGGTATTGATGAACCGGTCCATCCCTTTGAACCTGTGCGGGTCTACAGAAGGAGAAGGGGAGACGGGCGAACCCGTTGGGAGCAAGGAGAAGCCACGGTGTGCCCCATAGGCCCACCTATGTGATCATGGGCATCATGGGGGGGGGGAGGTACATGGTTGTTTTGGAGGAGGTTACATGGTTGTTAAGGATGTTACATGGTTGTTGAGGAGGTTACATGATTGTTGAGGAGTTTACATGGTTGTTGAGGAGGTTATATGGTTGTTTTGGAGGGGTAATTTATGGAGTTGTGATGAATTTGAGATGGTATTAAGGGGGCAATTAGGGTTCAGTTTTTTCTTCATGCTGATTGAAACTTTTCTATTGTTTTATTTTTGCTTTTTTTAGAGTTTGTATTGGGAGACATTGTCCTTCTCGAATTGGACAAACGTATCTTATTTTCTCTTGAATTTTAATACAATTGTTTTTCTGTTCTTCATCCCATTTCTCTTGTGATTGCTTTTCTTTGGATTTGGTGATAAATTCTCTTTCATTTGAGGGGAATTAGAGCAAAACCGAAATTGAGAAACCCTAGGGCATATCAGAAGTAAAATTAAAAAAATGAAAAGAGACACAAAATTAGTTCAAACATGAAAAGATGCGCAATGTACGCCAAAATTGAAAGATGCATAAAAGTGTATCAAAAATTAAAAGATGTGTAAAATGCGTTAAAATTTGATAAAGATGCACAAAATGAGCCCACAATAAGTTAAATTATCTTTCTTGTATTTTTAAATCTTAGAAAACTCATGTGTTTAAATGATATTTTCGATACTTGGGTTTGAAAATCATGATTCATGACTCACCATTTTTGCATTGATATTTTATTAGATATATTTCATGTAAGAAGATTGAAAAAGACAATTTTTCTTTTCTAATTCTTTTTTTGAATTAGATTTTTGTTGAAAAAAGGGATTTTAACCTGTAAGGAGCCTAAGCTAGGGTTGAAAAAAATTCAAATTTTCAACCTTTCTAGAACTTAGTGTGATCAATCCATTTCTTACTAAGTTTTGAATAAAATTAAGATGTAATTTTCTCATTTTAAAAAAAAATTACTAAAATTAATTGATTCTTCTTAAACATCACCACCATCTCCACCTGATCAGAGTCTATATGATCTTTAGTTTCTTATGTGTGTTTAATTTAATTTTTTGTGTGTTTTCGTTCTTTTTTATAATGTCAAAGGGGAAGAATGTGTTTGACTGGTTGTATTTGTGTTTAAATTATATATATTCATCTTGTATTTGTACTAGTTTATTTATTGTTTAGGTTCTAATTTTTTTTTTTATGTAAAAAAAACCTTTTTGTTTTCCCTTGTTTTTTTTAAAATAATTATCTTAGTGAGGGAGAGATTGGGATAAAATATTTATAATTTTGTAAATTAAACCAATAATGTCTTTTATAAAAAATGATAAGAGTGTTGGAACTCGAGCTCACGAGTTTATATTTTTGATGATAACAAATATTATGGCTCATATCCTATTCTCAACTTTTATTTGTAATGTATTTTTGTTTGTGTGTGTACTAACATTTCAGAAATATCATGCACCATTTAACGAAGATTCAAAGCTCAAGATTGGGTAAAATAGGTTATATTGTAATTTTTTTTGTAATATTCACTGATATATTTTTGATTTCTTGAGTTAAGTTCTTTAAGGGTGTATGCTAGTTTGGTGACAATGCACACACACACTCATGGGCAGTGAGATTGAGTTAAAACTGGAAGTTCAATTTTTGAACTAATCGTATTGTACTATTTATATCGTACTGTACGATCAGCTCATCTAACTAATCGTATTGGACGATTTAAATTGTCCAGAATGATCATTTATGACATGAAAAATAGTCGTCATTCATAATTTAGGCAAGATTATGTATTTTATATTTTATTGTAATCGTCCAGTACGATGTACATTGTCAGTACATTGTACTGAACGATTACAACAAAATATGAAATTTAAAATTTTGCCTAATTTTTATATTCTGATCGTACTGGACGATCTATTCAAATACTTGAATTGATCAAACAGGGCAATGCTGATCATACTGGCTGAAAGAGCTATTTTGAACTAATTGTACAGGACGATCTCAAGATTATACTGTACGATCTTTTGACGACAAAATTAAATTTTTAGGGTTTTTGAAGTCCTCTATTTAAGCTTTCTCCAAAGACATTGTAAGTGTCTTTGGCATGCATTGAGTATTAGTTCTTTTGGAGAAACTTGAATAAAGAGCTTTGAAAGAGAGAGAGGAAAGGGTGGAGTTTGAGAGGGAGAAGATCATTGTGTGTTTCAAGGGAGTGTGGAGGAGATTTCACACGGTTGCTCCGACAAGCTTGCATCTTAGTACTATCAAATTCAAGGTTTTTCTTGAGGGAAGTTTTGGGAAGAAGAATATCTCTTTGGTGTCAAAGGACCCGACTACTCCGCCGCACCAGGGAAGGTGGAAGTGATTCTATAAGGGCTTTTCTGCCTAGCTGTGTGGGTTAAAAGTGAGTCACTAAAAGTTTAGTACAATACTTGGAACAGGAGGTTCTGGGGAGTAGACATGGGTCAGGTTAGAGCGAACCACTATAAATTTGGTGTGTCATTTCTTTTTTTATTTCCGTACTTTATTTTCCGCATTTTTTTTGTGATAACTACGTGGGTGAAATATATGATTTATCTTTTTGTTGTGAATATAAGTTGCTTCCGCATCAAGTTATAAAAAGATTTTTTTTTTGTTAAAGAAGTTTCAAATAACAAATTTATCCCCCCTCCCTTGGTTAGCCTCTCGGGACTAGAAATATATTTTGATGGAAAGAGAATGATATTTTGAATATATATATATATATATATATATATATATATATATATATATATATATATGCGCACATACACATGCATACTTATGAGTGATTAAATTAAAAAAAAGTTGCAATAGTTAACGAAGTAAATATTTTCTGAATTAATAAATAAATAATTCTCTCATAATGTTTCAAACCATTGTTTATTTATTATAATTATTAAGCTATGTGTGATAAATTGCAATTCATGTGACATAATAGTTTCTATTAATTTTTTTTTTTAAATTAGTATTGTAAATATTAAAAATATGTGAAATTAGTGCCTGTAGTCTAAGCTCATCTTAAATTTCCTAATGAATTTAATGTTTCTGAATTTTTGTTTTTGTTTGGATTTTTATTATTCCAAAATAGTTAGCATAAAAAATAGTAAAAGTGAGAATACTAATTCAAATTTAAAATTTTAGGCCCTAACCATCTTATTATAGCCAAATTAATAGAATAAAAATGCACTCCAGTAATAACATTCAACTAATTTATTTACTAAGTCGTCTAAAATTATGTTATGGACACAATTTTTTTCATTATCATTTAAAAGTGTTAATAATATAATCGAGCACTTACAAGGTTGGCTAAATCTATTGAATGATATTAATTATAATTTTAAACCTAGGATTAATTAATTACTTGTTTGAAACCATATTCTTTTGGGATTAAAAACTTCTGTCATTTAAGAAGTATAATTAATTAATTGCACACGCAGAAAGAAATTAAATACCATTTTATTGTTGTTATTCTTAAAACATTTGCCTGTATAAAAACCCTATAAAATTTTATGATGCTGCCAAAATACAGTTTAACTAGCCTGACCTATTAACTTAACATCCTTGACATCTTTTTCTAGTGTTGAATTTGATTGCTGTAGAGCTAAAATTTGCTAAATTTAGCATGCTTCTTTTAGAAAAAATTGGAAAGAAAGTAATGCGAAGGTATCTCAAGCATTTATAAAACTGGTATTTATTGTCCATTGTATAAGTTCATTATTTTAGCTTGAAATATAATAAGGAGAGAAAAAAAAGGAAAAAAAAATCTCTTTAAATTATTGTTATTTATGTGTGTAAATAAATCCTTTTATCAAGCAAAGCATTGTTTCCTGTAAGAATAAGTGAGGAAGATGACATATCTAGAAAATAACAAAGTGATTCTATTTACTTGAAGCTATTTGGTAGGATGTGAAGTACCAAACACTTTTATTTTTGAAGTTGGAAGTAAAGTTCAAACTCTAATGCTCCTTAAAATGACATGTTAAGGTTACCCCCATTTTTTGGTGTGCTCTTTGCATAATATTTAAGTTACAAAATTGACAACTCTTATGCTGAATTTGAGCCAATATCTGAATAAATTATTTCACGTGCCAAAAAAAAAAAATCTCACAAAAATACTCTAGAATTTCTGGGGAAAAAATACTGATGTTTTATCAACAAAAAGTCTTAATTATGGCCATCAATAATAGAACATAATTAAAATGGCTAAACCAGAGGATTTGATAACACATTTAGTGGCCTTAAAAATCTATAAATTACAAATACTTTTAATTATCCCTTTACTTCGACATTCTTGGCTTCTTTGGTCAACATCAAAGATGATTGACCTTTCTTATAACTATGTCGGTGGCTTTCCATATGCTTTTTCAGTCTTATCTTCTATGATGAACTTGCCCAGCTTCTCTGGCGGCTTGAGTGACAATTCTTGATTTCTCTAAGAACTTCTGCAATAGAATGCCTTTTTCTTTAGCAGCATTGTTGATTATATTTTTCACTAAGTCCATCAGCATTACTTGATTTAATGGCTTCTCCAAAGGTCGTAACTTTCTCATCTACAAAAAATGGTGTCTCTACGAAGCTGGGAAAGTGATGAGAGATGTAAAAACGATATATAGGCAAGTTTAGATGAATATGATATATCCAATGAATGGAGAATCATATAAGAAGTATAATAAATGAATCAAGGATTGCATAAGTAATTCAGGGTTAAAAGGTTACATGCTAAGATTTTTTTTTTTGGTAATAATTGTTTAGTTGGCTTTGATTTTAAATGTTTTTCAATAGTTTGATAGTTTTGAAGTAAGAATCATTTAAGTATATTTCATAAAAGATAATGATTCATGAAAAAAGGATTGAAAAATAATAAATGCACCTATGACAACTTCAACAAAATGGTCTAATTGTTCAAGGAATTTGTTATTTGGTCACAAAGAAATAAGTGATTAAAATAATTTGTGGAGTGATAAGCTAACTTAATACCTAAAAATTGAGGGTTATGATTTCTTTGAATAAATTGAGTCCAAGGAGCGTGAAGCCAATACAAACTAAGAGCACATTCTTAAATTGGGTCCTCTCCCCGGTCCCCCTTTCTATTTTTCATCTGAACAACACTCACCCTACTTATCTTCCCTACCAAATTGAGAGCCCAAAGGAGTTGAGAGGATTTGGAAGCTAAGGAGAAGGGCTATTTCAGCCAAGCTTGGAGAAAAGGGAAGTGTTAAGACCAGGAAAAGTCATCACCATGAAGGAGGTTTGGTATCATTTTCCAATGTATTTAGTGAAGTTTCATTCTTTAGTGTTTGCTTGGTTCTTAAGCACTCATACTCTCAATTATCTCACTTGGCCATGTATCACGCACTATCAAACCCACCTTGGCCAAAACCCTAATTGCTTGGAAAGCTTTTGAGACCTTCATCTTACCTTCAAGTGAGTTGCATTTGAGTAATTCAATTGTCTAACCATATTGCCTTAGGTAGATAGGTTTGTGTATGCCCTTGTCTCAAGCCATCTTAACGTTTTACGTTAACTTGACCTTACACAATAACCCAAGGTCATCTCTTATTTGGCGCCATTCATCTGAAAGGTTTTGGATACCAACCTTAGTGGATCCGGATGATTTCAGCATTTAGTTGCTCTACACTTGGGTATTCAACATTTATTGTGGACTTAATAATTACTGTGCCATATTTGTATCCTTTTCAATCCTTTTGAAAAGGCAAAACTCCGCTTAATGCTATAATGTTGTGTTGGATGTGGACCTCGTTTGCTGGAGTTTTGTGAGATGGATTAGGGTTACCTTGATGAACTTTATATTATATTTTGATTATAAGTGATCCAATGAGCTTTGTGGTTGCTTGGTAAATATATACATGCACTAAGTGCATTTGGCTTATTATTTTAAAGAATTATTCAGATAATATTAAAATTGCTTATTTGATATAATTATAACTAGTTTTCAATATAAAGTTTACATTAGATTATTTTTACTGCAAAATCTACTCATCTATATCTAAGTTGAGAGCCATATAATGAGCAAAGCAATAAGCATTTTTGCTACTTCTATTTCCTAGGCATTCATGATTTAGTCAAGTTATTAAGCTACTTTTTAATATGTAGTTTGTAAGGCTAAGATTAGCTGATTATAGGATTTTCTTTTTTACTTATTAAATTATATACATTATAATAAATAAAAATTTGAAATAAAATTCTAATTCCTTAAAAAAGATGATTTTGATAATAATATCAAAATTGATTTATTTATGATAGGCAAGAGAATCCTCTTCAATCAGCTTTTTAAGATATTGCTTAAGGCTCATTTGGTTACTTGCACATATATACAAGCTTGAAAGTAATATCATCACATCTTTTATAGGTTTTGAAAGCCTTTGCATTCTATAAAATTAATATTAATATTAGTTCCATTCAATAACATGAAAATTAATAAGTTCACTATTTTGCAAAATATGTTCTCATCGTTGTAGTCATCATCATTATTAGTTAGAGTCATAGTAAGAATCATCATCAAATCATCTACCTTTTTTGATGGTAGTTCCTAGTGTCACCATAATCATTTTCCTTATTAGTGATTTCATCATTAGCTTCTCTTTTCTAGGGTCAAAGCCAATTGCATCCTCTTAATCTTTAGCATAGGCCATAAGCCAAACAAGGTATTCTATTTGCATTTCCTCCTCACCATAATGATTCTCATTGCTGCCATCATGGTTATTATTACCACTATCATCGTCTTTGTTATCATTATGGCATTAAAGTACTTTACCTCCTTCCCCCTCTCTTCATTTTCTTCCTCATCATCCGCTGAGTACACTTGTGCACTATTGATCCTTAGTTGCACTAACACGTCATCAACATCTTCCATTTATTCTTCATCTTCACCCTCCAATGCCCTATCCACAATTGCTATCCTCATCCTTTATTTTTTACTCCAAATCGTCCTTTAGACCCACATTATCTTCCTCATTCATCATCTTTTCCTCTTCTAACCACTTCAGTCTACTCCACTCCATCTTAAAAAGTCGAGAGGAAGGCGCTAGGGATATTGTGGAGAATAATTTTGAAGGATATTTTGTAGTAGTTAGGATTTGGATTAATATGGTTTTGCTTTGAATAAGTAAATTAACTAAGAAATTAAATGATATATTAAATTTCTATTTTGAAATTGAGAGTTTGATTCATATTTTTAAGAATAAAATTGATGCATAAAATAGTGCGAATTGTAGAGGAATTAAGTCAATGTGTCATACTTTAAAACTGTGGAAGAGAGTTATGGAGCATAGGTTACAACGTTGTACTAATGTTTCTCAAAATCAATTTGCATTCATGCCGGGTACGTCTACTATGGAGCTATACATTTATTGAAAGGTTTGATTGAGAAGTATAGAGAGAATAAGGAGGATCTACATATGATATTTATTGATTTAGAGAAAGCATATGATAAAGTTCCAAAGGAAGTGCTATGGAGAGTTCTACATAAGAAAGGGGTTAATAATGTTTATATTCAAGTCATTAAGGATATGTATGCAGGAGCTGTTACTTGTGTTCGAACACAAGGTGGTTTGATCAAGTATTTTTCTATTTCAGTTGGATTAAATCAAAAGATCAGCCTGCAGCCCATATCTTTTTGCTGTAGTAATGGATGTTCTCACTATACATTTGCAAGAGGTTTTACCTTGGTACACTTTTTGCTAATGATATTTATTGATAAGACTAGAGAGGGAGTTGAAATTAAACTTAAATTATTGAGGACAATCTTAGAGTCTAAAGATTTTAATTTGAGTATATTTAAAATCAAATATATGTAGTTTAGTTTTAGTAGTAATAGATTTTGTGGGGGGATTTTGACTTTTGGCAATTAAGTCATTAATAATAATACACGTTTTAGATATCTTGGTCTATTGTTCAGTGTGATGGTGAAATAGATGGATATATTATTAGTAGAATTCAAGTTAGATGGTTGAAGCGGAGGATTGCATTGGGCTTGTTGTGATAGAAAAGTCCCCATAAAACTTAAGGAAAAATTCTGTAAGATCGTGGTGGGACTTTGAAATGCTTTATGGTGCAGAATGTTGGCCATTAAAAGAGAAGCATAATATTAAGCTAAGTGTTGCAGAGATGAGGATGCTCGAGTGGATGAGTGGCTTTACTCTTACTGTCAGGATACAAAATGAGCATATACGTGAAAAGGTTGTAGTAGCTCCAGTGGAAGATAAGATTAGAGAGAGTCGCCTTAGATGGTTTGGTCACTTAAAACGACGGCCTTTCGATGACCTGTTTAGGAGAGTAGATGTATTATATTTAAACTTGTGTTAAGAAAGGTAGAGGTAGAGCTAAAAAGACTTAGTTAGAAAATATTAGAAATGACCTTATTTATTAGATTTAAACGGGAATTTGGCTCTTAATATGACACAATAGAGAAAAAAGATTCATGTAGCCAACCCTACGTAGTGGGATAAAGGTTTGATGTTGTTGTTGTTGAAATTGAGACAGGCTAAGATTCCCTACATGAAATAAAGTATCAGAAATTTTGATTGAATGAAATTGCAAGCGTCTTTTAAATGGCAGTATGGATATATAGATATATTTTATGGTAAACTTTTCTATTTGATCCCTTTGAATTCCGTATTAGTAGTGCTGATCAGATCTATTCAGTGAAAATAATCAATTTGATGCAGTTCTTTAATACGAGTAGGTGCCTTATTGAATTTGAATTGGATTTCATATTAATTGCCCTCGTTGTTTTGATGCTACCAAATACTATTTTTATACCAATACTTATTGAATTTGAACTGCTCAATCGATTCTTCTTGGCTTGGTTACTTTACCTTTGTCACATTATGACCAAATTAGTTTGTACTCTCAGTTGCACGTTTCTTGGCTGGAACTATAGAAAGTAGAATCACTGGAATTTCTGGGCTTCTCTTGCTTCGTAGAAAAACTTATATTCTTACTCATGTATTTTCTTTATACATGAATAATAAATTTTTTTATCCTCTCGCAATGTGGGCATTGGTTTTAAAGTGGATACACTTGAATCTAATCGTGTTTGTGATTATTGTCTTGAATTTGCTATAAAACCCCAAGTGATCATTTATTGGACTGCCAGCTGAAGATGAACTACCAAGCATATTTCCTTGATGAGAGAAGGAGATCTCTTAAATGCATCTATTCTTTTGATTTCTTACTGCTTGTATGTTGTGTTCGCTCTTGCAGCCCGCATGAACAGATCTAGGCTAACTGTATTTGTTTATGCCTCTTCCCTTCAGTACAAAGTCCTTTCAGTCTGGAACTTAATTCTGGAGCCCTTTTTATTTCACAAACTGTTTTATGATTGCCTTGGTTTTTGTTGGGTATATCCTTCTTTTTGTCTCATAAACTTATTATATTCAATTTAGTGTCCATAAAAGGATATTTTTGTATTTCAATGTTATAAACATTTTATTAATGTTTCTGATACGCCGGGGGGTTCACAGCCAGGCAGGAGGAGCTATTATTCATCTTTATAAGGAGCTATTATTCATTATATAAAGAATCAAGGGGGCTGTTTAGAAAGATTTTTATTGTGGAAGATTTTATATTTTAAGAAGGTTTTAATTGTGGAGGGTTTTAATACTTTAGGAAGGGTTTAATTGTGTGTTAGGGTTATTTAAGGAGTTTTGTCTTGGGTTTTCATGTTGTGTATGCTTAGTTTATTTTCCTCTTGTTGGCGTGAGTTTCCTAGCGGTTGTTAGGATTTGTGGGAGAGCCGATCTACCTCTTGAATAGTAGCTTAATTGTATTTTTTGTTATTAGTTGGAGTAATAAAAAACCAGCCCCTATATTTGTGTTTGTGCATTTCTTTTTTATTATTTTGTTGCTTTTGCTTCCAAGATGCATCAAATTGGTATTAGAGCGAGGTTTTGGTGAGATGACAACTAAGAAGGTATATCTGTTGAAAGGCAAAAGTGGAACAAATCAAATACCTAATGGAGGAGAAGTTCTAAACCATAAAAGGAATATTTTTAGCTGTGGAGAATTGGATGGAGAGCCAATTGGAGGCTTAGAGGACATGATGAGGAAGCTCACGCAGTTGCAATTTAAAACTCCACCGGTAGTTCCGATTGTTAACCATAACCAGATTTGATCGGGATTCCCTTGATCGAATCGAAGGGAAATGAGATTGTGCGGGTGGAGTTCGACAAAGAGAATGATGTAGAACGGGAGGAGGTGGGAGAGATTTAAAAAAATTCGAATTTCAAACAAGAAGAATAAAGGAGGGAAGAGGTAATTAATATTCCCTAATCTTAGGCCATAAATCAGGGAATAAATAATTAGAGAGGGGAGAGAAGGTGGGCCGGCCAATGGAGGGAAGAGAAAATGTGTCCACATACAATGTATGTGGACCCATGCATTAATGGGAGATTTGGGAGTTAAATTTGAAATAATTTCAGATTTAATATGATTGAAGGATGCTTCCTAAAATAGATGTAGACCCATGCATTAATGGGAGATTTGGGAGTTAAATTTGAAATAATTTCAAATTTAATATGATTGAAGGATGCTTCCTAAAATAGATGTACTAATTAAGAAAGCATTTGAAATTTGGATATGAGATTAAATAATCAATCAATTTCAAAATTGATTAATTAACTAAATAAAGAAACTTTTAAAAATTAATGTAATTAATGAGGGTGGATTTGAAATTCAAATTATATTAATTCGAATTTGAAATCTTTCTGAATTAATGACATCCTAAATAAGGAAAGAGGAGTTTTAAAAGGAAGTGATATTAGGCAAAGAGATTGCTGGCGGGTGGATTTGGGTGATGGTGGGGATGAAGCCGACGGATTGGAGAGACTGACGGCTAGGGAGGTTGGCGGGGGGTGTTGGAGGTGGAGCTAAGGCTGTGGGGAGGGAGAAGGGGAGGTAGGTTTTGTGGAAGTGGAAGGGTTTATGGGAGAATCGACCGGTGGAAAGTGGGGGATTTTGGCCGGTGGTCAAGGGAGGAGAAGAAGAGGATTTAGGGAAAGAAAGATATATCAACGAGCCCGGACACATCCTGCAGCTGACGTGTACTGCGTTGTCCTTCACCAAGGGACTTCAGGCCACGAGCCCGGATACGTCCTGCGGCTGGTGGTAGCTATGAATTCCTCCCATAGGAATCTCACCCCAGGTTCTTTCCAAAGAACACAAGTGCAAACACAAAATTTTATTAATCATCCAACATTATATTACACAAGTAAGGGCCTCTATATATAGGCCTAAGAAACTAAAACAAGACACATGCTCCTAGGGCTTACATAGGACGACCCTCTTAAGTAAGGGTAAAAACAGAAAATTCATAATAAAAATAAAAATTACAAGTAACAAATTAATATAAAGGTAGAATGATCTCGGCCGTCGATCGTCGTCTCCTCCTTTGAAAATCTTCAAGATTGGATGTTCATATCAGAGGTTTTCTATCATATAGAGCCAACTCCTAAGGCTTCGATAAGGGGCGGATCAGGGTTTCTGGATGGGGAGAAAACAAGGAGGGAATTTTGTGGTGGAGAGGGTGGGGTGGCCTGTAAAACCCCTATAGATTTCATTTTTTGGGTGCAGGTTCGTCTGTACGAACTGACCTTAGTACAGATGAACTGTTGAAAATTTCTTCATTTAGTCTGTACGAACCGTCAGTACGAACTGAAAAAATTTAAGGTTCGTCTATACGAACTGAACAAAAATTTTTGACAGAGCCTATCGTCCAGGGATGAAATTAATTATCATACGTACAGTCTGTGTATAGAGGAGATCGTCCCGGGACAAACGTAAATATCGTATGTGCAAACCAAAATATCTTTTTCTCTATATATGGACCGTTTAACATGTTTTGAGGAGAGAGAAAAGATGGAGAGAGAAAGAGAAGGAAGGAGGGAAAAGCTTGATTTCAGAGGCCGCGGAGCGATTTTCGTCCGTCGACGCAGTTGGAAGAATAATTTTTCTCGCAGTAAGGAATCCGAATCCTATTTCTAGTTTCGAAGATTTTGTGTTTTGATATTTTTTTGCTCAGTTTTGCATTTCCGTTATCGAAAAACGTGCATATCTTTGTATTGACGAAACTTTTACCGCGTAACTTTCTGTATGTTATAGAGAATGTGATTACAGGTATTTTGAATATTCATTTGTAATTTTTCACTGGGTATTCCGAATTTTGTGGGTTTTTTATCGAATAGAAAATTATCTAGATGTTGAAAAATAGTGTTTCAGTACAATAAAAGCCTTAAAATGTTGTTTTACATGATCACTGATAATTTGGTAATTTTCTGAAACTGTGCATTTTACAACGACTTCTGTCTACTATACGATATTTTTAAGGGTTTTCTAAATTGAGCTAAATCATGTTTTACGGTTGCAATGCATTGATGAGTTGATGATGAATATGACTATATGAATGAAATTACTTTTATATTACTATAATATGGTTGTATGTGTAAAGACAAGTAAAGACTGGTTGAACCATTGGTTAGAGACTGATCGACCTGTACATGATTTTGTGTTATCCTCTACTAATCACATGATTACTGATAGGAGTTATAAGGAGATGATTACTGTGCCGACGGGCAAAGAGTGACGACTCTTTTTACTGAGCCAACGGATACTGATACTGACACTGATACAAGACTGAAAAACACCTTAATAGCCAGCGCTTGTACTTGTTGAATATGACTACTGTACTGAATTACATGTTTACCAGTATTGTTACTGCTACTATACAAATTTATTGATATTGAACAGATTTATTGTACGGATTTATCGTTACTGTACAGATTTACTGTTACTACACGATTTCACTATTATAACATTATCGTTCATGTCACTGAATTATTATGGATATTGATATTGATACTGATATAGATACTGATACTACTGATTCACTGTACTGACATTATGCATGTGATATACTGAGCAAGTGACATGTGATTCATTGAACACATGATATAGATTACTGGATTGCATGTGATTCGCTGAGCACGTGATATTGAATAACTGGAATTGTAAGTGTACGTTTTGATACGATTTTACTGCATTGGTTTGATTTCAACAGTCACAAACGATAGTATTGATTTGATGTTTTATGTCGACTGATATTATTGAATTGATGGTCTCTCTTTATACGACTAGTATTATTGACACGATGATTTGTTGACTGATTTGATTGATATTACTGATACGAGAATTTATTTAATGATTTGACTGATGTTATAGATACGACGACTACTGTAGAGATTTGATGCACGTACTGGTTCATTGAGCTTTATGGGTTTTTCTACTGTTCACTGATTCTATCACCAATGATTGTACATTCAACTGTTTATGTATTGACCACTGTTACTGTACTGATTACTGTTTATGCATTGATTTCTGTTTCTTCATCGACTCAATGATCATGTGTAAGTGACTGCCATGATTTAATTGATTGACATGCATATTGATTCCGTACCGTGCTTTGATTTTAGTTGTAGGTATTTGGTGACCTGCTGGGCTTTTTAAGCTCATTATATGTGGTTAATAATTTCAGATCAGGGCAAGGGAGCAGGAGTGTGAGGTTGATAAGGAATGTTCAGGTTTTTGTTTCTTTTTGTTATAGTTATTCTTTTTTACTCAAGACTGGATATATGTGATTAATGTGTAAATCTTGAGTATTGTAAATGAACTTTTGGGAATGAATAGAAATGTTTACATGATGTTTTAAATTATAGATTTTGTTAAACTGTTTATCAGTGATTGATGACTATAGATAACTCTGGTAGTTGATGGTTTAAAGGATTGACTGAATAATTCTTCCAAGTTAGATCTTGGGGCGTGACATGGCCGACCACTATGGGAGGCATTTCTGGCAAGGGGAGGGGGTGACCAGAGATGGAGGGGGTCAAGCTGAGCCATGGGATCGGATCATACAAGGAGTGTGGAAGAAAGGTGGGATACACACCCTTGATACACAAGGAAAACATGGAGGGATTACGACAATCGCTACATTGTAGAAGGAAGAAGTTATTGGGGCGGTGACGATCCTAGGGTTAGAAAGTTGAAGATGCTAATGATTGAGAAGAAGAAGAGTGAGAGTTCAATCAGTGATGCACAAGCACCTTTCGAGGATAAACTGATCGACAATGAGAAAGATGTGAATGAGGAGGGAAAATACATAAACTTGCAAAAAGCCAAGCTGATAGTGTTTATCGAATCCTTAGTCTTGTGCAAAGTGATTCTACTGAGACCTCCATATGCCGAGAACCTGTGTTTTCAAAATCCAAAAACGAAGATGGAAAGACATTAAAACCAAGTCAATGTTTGAGAATGAAAGAAAAGTAGTGGAAGCACCTTTGGTTTCTATTGGTATGGGTATTTCTGAAGACGGGAATGTTGAGGCTGAATCACAGGATGCAGCTAATACATAGTTCTCAAAGGACAAAGTTGACATCGAATTGTTTAAGCCGGAAAATTCAAAGGTTGAAATTCAGGTGGAATTGCATCTTCCAAGCCTAGAGAATCGATTTGTGGCATTAGAAGGCAACGAAGAGATTATAGACGAGAAGGATCTAGCAGATCATGATATGGAAGAATTGCATTGTCCATTTCAACAAGGAAAACTAGAGGATGAACATAATATCAGTTTCTTTAGTAGTCAATTGATTATTTTGAGTAATCAAATCAAAATATTGAAAAACAAATCCAAGTTACAAAACAGGAGCTTGAGGAGGAGCTTATAAAGTAGTAAATATTGGGATTGTTAGTTTCATCCTGATTCAATTGTTGGTTGAATTGATTGAAAACAATCTATTTCTCTCCAAAGATTGCGGAAAGTACATAGAGAAATTGAAGCATGCATAAAATTTCTTTTTTGAACTTAAACAGGAATGGGCCACTCAAGAGAGGAAGTTAATTACACCGTCGGATTATAATGTGAAACTTTTGGAAGGAATTCATGTGATGATGAAAACATATGACATTAAAATTTGTTAACTAAAAAGATGCTTTAAGAAGCAATAAAAAAAGCCGCCCCAAATGAAGCCTAAGAAGGTTTGTGACTCAAGAGAGGAAGTTAATTACACCGTCGGATTATAATGTGAAACTTTTGGAAGGAATTCATGTGATGATGATAACATATGACATTCAGGCTTCGTTTGGGATGACTTTTTTACTGCTTAAAGCATCTTTCAAGTACAAAAATTAAAATTTGTTAACTAAAAAGATGCTTTAAGAAGCAATAAAAAAAGCCGCCCCAAATGAAGCCTAAGAAGGTTTGTGAGTCATTTTCAAATGATTGTTATGATAATATTTTGCAGATTATTTCATATAAAATTGCAATGCTGCAGGCTATTGATCTAGTTACCAATGGTGGCATCCATCATTTTCAACTTGAGAAACCATCTTTTTTCACACTTTTAGAGCAGCTTGCATTTTATTAGTTGAGCTTAGAGCTCAAAAATAAAGTGCTTGAGCAAGAATCTATTTGAAGAATCAAGAAAATTTTAACCTTCAAAAGAAAAAAAATCATGGTGTAATGGAGGTAAGTAAGCATTTGTAGAAGGATTAATGCAAGCAAACAGCGGGAGGAAATGCTAAATGTAGGATTGGAGAGAATGTGCGGAAGATTATCGGATTTACAGGAAGCTTGTCTTATGTCTCAGAATGAAATCTCGTAGTTGCTCAAGGAAAATGAATTGTTGTCAAAGAAATTTTATGATTCAAGTGAGCAAAATGAAGCATGAGAAGAAGAAAATGATGATATTCTTGAAGAAACTATTGCTGAGGAGCTCCTCTCATTAATTTCCAAGAGTTGCATTATTGAAATTTTTTTTGATATGTAATGGTTACTTAGTGATGTGAACTATCTTTATAGGTTCACAAATATCCAAGTATCAATTGGGACAACTGATATTGTGTAAATGAAGTTTCCAGTTGAAGAAATTCTTGCGGAAATGTTCAAGAAGATGTAAAAGAAAAAGTTGAAGCACTTGGAAAATAAAATAAGGGGCTGAAGGCAGAATTAAATGCCTATGCTACCCTTTTTGCTTCTTTGGAAAATGTGATTGCGTCTCTGGAAGAACACATCATTTCATAGATAAATCTTCACATTCTGAACAGTAACAGAAAAAAACCTAAAAATTTCAGACTTTTATGAGGCAAGCATCACAACCCAAGAAGTCTAAGAGCATTCGCCCTAATCTTGGAGCTAAAAAAGTTGTGTGCAAAGGTTAAGGTGCTTTAGCAAGCAGTAGGCGATAATGGACTGCTAGAACAAGGAGTTGTTTCTGGTATCAATGTGGATGATGAAGCAAGAAAAATCAAAGCATGGAAGTCAAATAGAAGCACAAGATTGGATCTGATAAAAAGTGAAATCTTTAGCAAAGGTGTTAAACTATTGCAAGATGGTATATAATACACGACGGGGACACACAGCCAAGCCCGAGGAGCTATTATTCATTATGTAAGGAATCAAGGGGAGTTGTTTAGAAAGATTATAATTGTGGGAGAGCTGATCTACCTCTCGAATAGTAGATCAATTGTATCTTTCATTATTAGTTGAAACAATATTAAAATACCAGCCCCTAAATTTGTGTTCCTGCATTTCTTCTTCTCTATTTTACTGTTTTTGCTTCCAAAACACATCAGTTTCATATCTGATATGGAATTGCTGTTAAAAACCTCAAAGTCTGATCAATCATATCGAAGAATTGGTTTCTTTTAAATTAGATCTTTCATCATGGTTATCTAAATGGATATCTTCTAGTTGCTTCAGAACATTAAAACGGCTCGAGTTTAAATAAGAAATAAGACAAAGCTTGATATACCTTATGCTCTTTATTCACAGGAAGCGGTTGTTCAACATGATTAACAACCTGCCCACCATATTTGAAGTTGTCACAGGATCCGTCAAGAAACAATCAAAAGAAAAAACTCCCAATGGCAACAACAAGAGCAGCAAACCAAACTCAAAGGTAATTTACACACTCATCAAATCTAGAATACTACTGATCTATTTTTTTTTATTTATTTATTTATTTAAAAATCTTCTGAGCACAGCCCTCACAGCCCTCCCAACCCTCCCAGACTAAGACGTTGAAGTTGGCTCTTCCAAAAGACGACGACGACGATGAGAGCGAAGAAGAAGAAGACGAGGAGGACGAGCATGGGAATACCTTATGCGGCGCTTGCGGCGACAACTACGCAAATGATGAGTTCTGGATATGCTGCGACATTTGCGAAAAATGGTTCCATGGCAAATGTGTTAGGATCACTCCAGCCAGGGCCGAGCACATCAAGCAATACAAGTGCCCTGCTTGTAGCAACAAGAGGGCCAGGGCATGAAAGATTAGTAATTTTATTATGTTTAGTTTAGTTTTGTTGTTTTAGTTCTCTGATGTCTGAACCTTTTGCAATTGCAGTCTAGACTTCTGATTATTACTGTGTTTGGGCATGTTAATGATTATTGGTCTCTGCAGTGCTAAAGCTGAACCTTTGTGTTAGTCTTTGATTTAATTCTGGATTGATCAGGTTTTTTTAGTTAGAATTGTATGTTAGATCAAATTTATCTTCTTTTTTTTTTTTAAATTATTGTTGAATTTTATGATTGATTTACTTGATTTTTACTGTCCGACGATGCTTTGAGTTTGTTTGATTATATTTAGACATACAGTCCGAAATGGTCTCCTGATTTTTTATGAATGATCAAAATGATCTTCAATTATTTAGAAGAAATCTCATTTTAGTTTATTGATTTTATTTTTAAGTAGGGATTTGAATGATTCTCCGGTGGAAAAGGTTGGAGTATAGCTCCAGTGGAAGTTAATATTAGAGTGTCGTCTTAGATGGTTTGGTCATATAAAACGCCTTTCGATGACACGGTTAGGAAAGTAGATGTATCAGATTTGAGTAATGTTAAGAAAGATAGAGGTAGATTTAAAAAGACTTGGTTAGAAAATATTAGAAATGATCTTTCTTTTTTAGATTTACATGAGAATTTGACTCTTAATCGTAGACAGTAGAAAAAGGATTCATGTAGCCGATCCCACATAGTGAAATAAAAGCTTGTTGTTGTTGTTGTAGGGACTTGAATGATTCTAGAGAATGATTAATTTGATCGTTATTTAAGAAGTTAAGGGATTAGGTTGGTATTTTAATATAGTTGGAGGTTATTTTGATTGTTAATAAAGAGTTAAGGATACCAAAATGATTGGTATATTTTATATTTATTTGACATCTGTTCTTAATTTTGTGGGTACTGTTTGTGAACTTTGAATTGATGAATCGTTTTTCAAGTTTTTAGATTTTCTTGGAAGGGCAAATTATTGCATCCGATCACCAGATGCGGAGATAGGTCCGAATATTAATAAAATATTATTTTAAATTAAGCGCATCAAAAGCGCAGGTAAAGCACAGTCAAAAGCGCATGTAAAGTACAGTCAAAGCGCAAGTTAAAAGCGCAGGTGATGTGGCAAATTTTTATTGGATGTTTGAACCTATTTTCTGCGTTCGGTGACCGGATGCAATAATTTGCCTCTTGGAAGAGCTCTGTTGACAGTTACAGAATGGAAAGTTTCTTCTTTAAGAGGTATTCGAATTAGTTCTTGTTGGCAGTTGACTTTGCATGTTTTTATTATAATGGCTTTGTTTGTGATAGTTTATTATTATTATTATTATTATTATTATTATTATTATTATTATTATTTTGCTTTTAAGATTTTGTTTGGGTTAGCTTTCGAATTATTTTTTAGTATAATGTTTTTTGAAATCAGTAAAAATAATGGTGTGGTCAAAAGTTGTAATAAATGAAGTTTAAAAAATGTTTGTACTAAAAAGTTGTTTTAAAAATCAATAATTAAGTTGTCACAAATGAAGCTTATTTTTGTTTCCTTGTTATAACTAGTATTGAATTAGGCTTGGTTTGGGACGACTCTCTTAGTGCTTCTTAAAATAGCTTTCTAGTACAAAAATTGGAAAGCTGGTTTAAAAAGCAGTAGGAAAGTCATCCCAAACGAAGCCGTAGTTAGAAGATTTAGGCTTCATTTGAGATGATTTTTTTGTTGCTTATTAAAAAGTTGTTTTAAGAAGCAGTAAGAAAGTCGCATCAAATGAAGTTTTAATTAGTATATATATTTTATATGTATTTAAAATAAATAAATAAATAAATTTTAACTTTTAAACTATTTAACTTTCAAGTGGGAAATTGTTAAAAAAATTTATGAGAATATTTTAATTAAAATTTATCAATCTAAACTTTTTGGATTTTTTTTATTGAGATGAGTGTAATATAAAGATAATTTATATTATAATATTAAAAAAAAATAAATTTAGAAATTTTCTGATTTATTTGATCATAAAATTTTATATCTGAATATTGATGTAATTTTTTTTTTCATGGAAAGCAAGAGATTAGGGAAACTTTTATAAGGCGGTAAGGTCTACAATGTTTTATGGCGTAAAATATTGGACTTTAAAATAGAAGCATAAAATTAAGTTAAGTGTTACATGGATGTAAATGCTCAGGTGGATGAGTGGCTTTACAGTTAGAGATAAAATGTGAAATGAGTATATATGTAAAAAGGTTGGAGTAGCTCCAGTGGCAATAAGATCAGAAAGAGTCGTCTTAAATAGTTTGGTTATATAATGTTGGCTTTCTGATGAGCTTATTATGAGAGTAGATGTGTCATATTTAGCTTATGTTAAGAAAGATAGAAACAGATCTAAAATGATTTGATTAGAAAACATTCAAAATGATCTTCTTTTTTAATTATATTTAAATGAGAATTTGACTTTTTTATGACACGATAGAGAAAAAAGATTTATGTTGCCATCTCATTTAGTGCAATAAAAACTTGTTGTGGAAAGCAAGAGATAGGTAAGCACAAATAGTTAATATGGAAAAAAGATTAAGAAAAAATTGATAAGTAGGGGGTGCATATTAACTAAAGGTAAGGAAAGTTTTTGTCCCAAGACTTTCTAGCTAAATTTTTTATTTAGATGATGCTTAAAATTATTGAATTTATTTTGAGATAAGTATAATATAAAATTTAAATATTTTCTCTCATATCATTTTTTTTACAAAAATTTTAATAATTTCAAACTTAATTATCATTAAATTTGATCAAAATATCTAATTGAAATTTTAATTTAAATTACTTGGGTGATTAGGTGGCCCTCCCCTCTATCTCTCCTCTTTTTAATTTTTTGTTTATTATTATTATTATTTTTTGTGTTTTTTGGTATTATCATTAGGTTTTAAGGCCGAATTATCTTTCCCTTTTTTGCATAAAATTATTTTAATATTTTTAATGTAAAAATTGCAATATTTTTTTTAATGTGATTGAGCTTATGCAAGTTATTTTGATGAGAGGATCACACTGGCACAATAATGAATATTTTTATATGTTCTATATTTAAAAAAATATAGAATTATTGATCTATTGTTCCTTTGTTTTTTATGTTTATGTAAATGAAGTTTGACGGGCGAGTGTTTTTATTCACAGGGTTGGTGGAGCCAGGAAAAGCTTAGGGCGGGCAATTGCTCACTCTGAAATCTTTTTTGTTTCGTAGAAAATAAATATTTTACCTATTTTAACCATCTTCAATAAATGCAGTTGCACCAATTATAAGAAAAAAATTAATTTTATATTTCAAATATAAAATTATGCATTTCACAATTCTATTTTATCCACTCTCAAAAAAGAGGCTAATTTTGTTCGTGCTATATTCATATTTTTATTATCTATCTTATTGATATAAAAATAAAGAAATCTTTTGATAGATCTATCTCTTCACCCTTAATTTTGTAGACCAATATGATATGACATAGGAATATAAAGGAATCCAATGTTATTTATTGTATTAAAAGAACTTCAACAACCATAGTTAATTTCAAGTTAATGAAAAATATATGTGGTTGTGGTACCTTGTCTTGTGTTGTCTTATATGTACTTACCTAGAGCCTTTATAGAAAGATACACAAAATTCATGTTGCTCATAGGTTAACGATAAGATCGAACCTTTATCTAAGTATGTGAGGTCCATTATATGAATTAATTTTCTTCAATAAATACTATAGACTGATTAATTTAGTCAAAAGAGTTGCTTGATATATAATTCATCTTCAACATCCATTCAAAAATCATATTTCACATCAATTTGATAGATATAATAAACATTTTGTGTACTTTGAGAAATTATCAAGGTTGTGAAAATCGGAGCGGACAACGAACCAGAAGAAGGAGATGTTTATGGTTCCACTGGTTTGACCGGTCGAATCGGGATTGAACCAGATGTCGTAATAAATAATAATATTATTAAAAATTAATAAAATTTTAAAAAATAATATGACAATCTAACCTTAAACACAAATCCATCTTATCATACATAATAAGTATTCAAACTAAGAATATATGTCCGCTTGTGGTCAGCTATGCTAGAGAAATGTATGCTCTGCTAGGATTTTTTCCTCTATGGTGATTTAGGTTTTCTGCTTGTGGTCGCACCTTTTGTCGCCTCTCTTCGGTCAGGGAAGTGATCTTGTGCTTTCCTTTTGCCTTTTATGTGTTTTTTTCGTTTATTGCTTCCGATGGCTGGTTCGAAGTTGCTCGATACTGGTTTTCTTGCGGGTAATTCTTCTTCTAAGTCTTTTAGAGATGCTCTCTCGGGTAACATTTTTTTTCTTCCCTGATTTGAAGATTTCTTCTCATCGTGGGATGCCTTTATTGTGGATTTCTGAGGCTGAGGTGCTTTCTCTAGCTGCTCCGTCTGAGTTTGCATTGGTGGTGAAGTTTCCGACCAACAGGCCATCCCTTGATGCCATTAGGAGATTTTTTGTCAATCTTAAACTTAATGGCGATTTTTCTGCTACTATGCTCAATGAGTAGAATGTTTTGATTAAGTTATCGAACGATTTGGATTACTGTCGTGTTTTTGTGCATCATTCCTATTTTCTTAACAATTGATATATGTGATTGATCAAGCGGTTGCCTTCGTTTGATGTGGATGTTGAATCCCCTAATGTCCCTGTTTGGGTGTCTTTCCCGAATTTGCATCCCCATATATTTTCTCCTAGGATCCTTCAGGGTCTCGATTCGATTTTTGGCCGACCCCTAATGGCAGAGCAAGAAAATGTATTTAGGGGGGCCTTTTTTTTTTCTTCAACTTTTTACATCCGAGCTTGGGATCAGAATAGTTAGTTTTAAAAAAGATAAAACTTTGATAATGAATTAGTTTATTTTTTTTCTTCACAAAATGACTTTCAATCATCAAATCACTTGATTACTGTTAGAACAAGTTCAATATATTAATTAAATACGTGATATCAAAAATCTCATTGCACAAAAACAAATCATAAAATATCTTTAAGATCGAATCAATACATGATTAAGCTAATATAAACCAAGAAAAAAAATTTAAATGAATAGGAAATTAAATTGGGAGTGATTTGAATGCATGATCGATCTTAAATCTTTTGATCATGGATTATTTATTTGGCATTTAAATGTCTTAGTGATATCAAAATTTGGCAATCTTGGGCTCATTGGATTCGTCTTGTCTAGCCGCTCAATTCGACTATAAGCATGTCATGTTTGGAAATCATTTGGTAATCCAAATTATGGTTTAGACCTTTCAAGTATGCTTTGAGTCTTTGATTTGGAGTCATTTGGGTTCGGATTGAGTCGAATTTGGCGCCATTGGGTTCGCATTTTCGAGACGTTCAGTTCGATTAAAAGTTTGCTGAAATCGAAGTTCATATGATCTCAGATTTAATTTTTGAAGTTTCCTACTTGATTTTATCTCTAGATTCATTTTCAGATTCAAGTTCGAATTCCCCCCCCCCCCCCCCGCCTATGCCGACCCCCCAAAATTGATCAGGCTACCTCGGTTGGTTCTAGGCCCTTTGTTGCTCGTGTTTTGATTGAATTGGATGTGTCAAAATAATTTCTAGAGAATGTTTGTATTGGTTCGAAAAATCTGGGGTATGTTCAATCTGTTGTTATGGAAGATGTGCCATCTTACTACTTGCATTGCAAAGCATTGGGTCATTCCAATGCGGGGTGCTTGTTTTTGCATCCGTATTTAGCTAGGGAGCGTTGTGTGCCTGAGCTAGATTTAAACATGGATTCGGGTAGGGGTTTAGTTTAATCGACTATTAATCCTATTGTGTCTCTTGTCTCCCTGGGGGTGGGTTGTATTGACAGTCCTGCGCCTGTTATTGCCAATGTCAAGGCTTTATTTGTCTATGTAGATATTAATGATATTTTTGGTTTAACCATTGTATTGCCTGTCTTTATGGATCATATTGTTGTTGAACTTGCTGAGGGTAATGTTTTGGGTTTTGGTGGAGGCCGATCCTAATGTGGTTTTTATTCATGTTTTTCCTCCTGCCGCCCTCGCTAATGTTGAGCTATCTCGTGCTGTGGATAATGCTTCGAATGTGTCTGAGGGAGTTAATTTTCATCCTTCGGACAATTTGGGTTCACCTGTCGCTTTTGCCTAGGTTGACTCTGTCGTGCTTGGGGATGTTCATGTATCTCATATCCCACGTTTATGTCTTAGTGATGCTGGTGTTACAAATTATTGTTTGAATTTGTCTCCTGTGTTGTCTTGTGTGGTGTCTGTCCCGTGCGGTTTAGCCTCGGCTGATCTTCTTGGTGTGATCGCTGAGCAATATACTTCTTTCGTCTCCCCAATTCAAGTTTTATCAGTTGGTGGGTGTTCTGCGAATCCTGTTGCCATTTCATCCTCTGTAGGCTTGTAGGGCAATATCAATTTAGTTAACATCCATATTGCGGTAATGCCTAATCTAGAAATGAAAGATCAGGTGTCTAAGTCTGCTAAAAACTCTATTTTGATTTAGAATGACTGGTTGATTTTAGAGGATGATTCATCTCCTTCTAGTGGAGATGAATCTGAGTATCAAGAATTTGAGGAGGACCGTTCTATTATTAAGCGAGGTGCTCTTAATGTGAATGACAATAAGCACAATAGAAATGGCAAGAAGAAATAGGTGTTCTTCTCTGGCCCTGCGATTTAGTTGGTGCTATTTGTTGGTTTATTAGACGATAATGTGGAGGCCCCTGTTGCCCCTTGTTGGCTGAGCTGGGTTGCAACCTGGGTGTTTGGATTTGGTTTGCAATTGCTCTGTCACCTATGGATGGTCCGTGTTTGACTGCGGGGATGGTGCTGGGGGCCTCCGTTCCTGAGTCCCCTACCATTGCTTTTCCCTATCTGTTTGAATTTTTTGGGCTTTTATTGTTTTGTATTTTGGACTGTTGGTCCTTCGCTGTTGTACCTCTCTATTTATTATCAATGAATGTTCTTTTTTAGTTTTAAAAAAATGTATTCAAACTAAGAATGAGTTTGAAATTTAAAATCACATTTTGCATTATATATTTAGACATGACTTATACATATGATATAAATCATTAATAAAATATCAGTATATAAGCATTTAATAATATTTATATATTTTTTTAAAATATAATAAACATTTATAAATATAAATATCATTTAAGAATAATTTATTTGTAATAATAAAATTTAATATAATAGATAAATTTATAATATTATAATTTTATATTATTAATTCTTATAATATACATTATAACAAATTCATAATACACATTTAAAAAAATTTTGTAGCCCAACCAGCCTAAATTCATAGCCCAATAAGCTCAAATTTACAGTCCGACTAAGCCCAAATTCACATTAAAATTCATGTAGTATTCATGCAACTTTTTTTAGTCTTACATCATAGGAACAATTTGAGATAATTGTCTTTATTTTTTTATATAGTGTGAAGTTTATACTTTTTATTAAACGCATTAGGTGAGATATGTGAGATAACATGCATATATTATGATATAATTAATCTTCATAGTTAATAAAGCTTGTTGCGTCCTGGAGTATTCGTGGCGGTAGAGAAATATAAAGCTTAACGTCTTAGTTTTGTACAAGATCCAGCAAGCACAAAGATAAAGAGAGATGGTGCTTCAATTATAGGGACACCAAGATTTTCACATAGAAAACTTCTGAAAAGGGGAAAAAACTATAAGGCCTAGCCCAGTTTGAATGAATCTACTATTATTTCAGTTGATTACAAATGAGGCCATTCCTTGGGGGAAGGCCTTAGCTTAATGTATATCTTATGGAGTACATTAAATAATGTGAATATAAAGCATCTATGTTGATGTGTTTGTTTGGTCGGAAGGACTGTAGTCGGTGGGCGACGTAAGCTAGAAGGATCGTAGTCGGCGAGCGATAGAGGTCGAAAGAACTGTAGTACGTGGGCGACGTAGGTCAGAAGGATCGTAGTCGGTAGGTGACAGAGGTCGGATGGACTGTAGTCAGTGGGCGATATAAGTCAGAAGGACTGTAGTCAGCAGGTGATAGAGGTCCGAAGGATTGTAATCGGTGGGCAACGTAAGTCAGAAGGACATAGTCGGTGGGCGATGGAGGTCATTAAGACCATTATCTGGTGACGGAGGTCGGAAGGACTGTGTCAGGTAGAAGTCCAGCAATGAACAAAAATCCAACATTAGATAGATGTCTAGTGAAAACCCGACAACATGCAGAACTTCGGCGTCGAGTATAAATCTGATGACGAGCAAAGGTCTGGCGTCAGGTACAAGTCCGATGTCAATTGGTGGCTGAGGAGAACTCTAACATTAGATGGTATTCGGGCAGAACTCCGGCGTTACTTGGAATTTGGGTGAAACTCCGACGTCACTTGGAGGTCGGGCGAAATTCCAGCGTCATTTAGAGTTTGGGTGGAATTCTAGGGTCACTTGAAGGTCGGGCAGAATTCTGGCGTCACTTAGAGGTTGGGCGGAATTCCGGAGTCTCGTGGAAGTCAGGTAGAATTCTGGCGTCTCGTGGAAGTCGGGTAGAATTCCAGCGTCCCATGGAAGTCGAGCAGAATCTGGCGGTGGTCGAGGAGTTTCTTCCCTCATATCCTTTTTCTCTTCTCTTCTTATTCTTCTTGCTTCCGTCCCCTCTCAATAGAAATGAGGGGCTATTTATAGTTTTTTAGGATGGCATGACCCGTAAATAGGAGGAGGATCTAGGGTAAATGTAGAGTGGTTTGGATGGACGACCGATATTGAATCCTTTGATCGTGGACCGTTTGTCAGACATTTGAAGGTCTTTTTCATTTGTCAGACATTTGAAGGTCTTAATGATATTGGAATTCAAACACTTGGGCTCGTTGGATTTTTCTCGTCGAGCCGCTCGATTTAACTATAAGCATGTCATGTTTGGAAACCATTTGGTAATCCAAATTGTGGTTCGAACCTTCCAATAATGCTTCAGGTTCATGATTCGGACTCATTTGGGCCCGGATTGAATTTAATTTGGTTTTGTTGGGTTTGTAGTTTCGAGACGCTCAGTTTGACTATAAGTTTGCTTATAGTAGAGTTCAGGTGATCCCGGATTTGATTTTTTAAATTTATGGCTTCATTTTTGCCTCGAGATTCGTGCCCGACCAAGATAATTTTTTGATGATATATCAAAGCTAAAAAAATCTAATAAAATAAAATATATTATTTTAAATTTAATTAAAATATACAATATTATTTTTTTATAGAATCGGTCGGTTCTTTCCAACCTGGATTGGTTCAAAGGTTCATGGTTGAACCGACGGTTTTTGCCGGTTCTATTCGGTTCGATGTGATGCCGATATTTAAGCTGGATTGGATCGGCCATCTGACTGGTTCACCGTTGAATAGGTTGGTCCGATCTGATTTTCAAAACATTGGAAATTATTGAATAAATAGTTTTCATATGGGTAACAAAAGTAAATACCTAATCATAATCGATATTTTCCTTCTATTTATATGATAAGTTAGTTTCTAAACCATATAAAAATCTAGTCAGGCCTACAAATTGTTACTACAATCATAGTAATAAATTTTGTGTTAATCTCACGTGCAAGTTTTACCTTTTCACTGTAGGCCATAATCAATAGCTTATTTACAACTTTTTTTATAGCTGCTAAGAGATTTAATCGTCGTTGTTTGTATAGTATAGGGCTGTCAAAATTGGGATTCGGATCAAACTCAGATCTGACCCATTTTTGCAAACGTGTTAGTTTTCGGACCTGAACTTGATCCGCTTCTTTTAGTTTAATTAATTTTTTTATTTTATTCGATTTATTTAAACCTAAATCAAATTAAGTTAAGATTTACTTCAATGAATTTAAAATAAACCAAGCTTAATTTAGTTTCGGCAACATGATTTTTTATTTTTTTTGGAAATATAATTTATTTATTTCATAACAATCTTAAAAAATCCTCCTAAATAAATTAAAAAAGGATCAAATCGGTTTGATTTCGGGTTTCAGGATCAACCCAAATCTGACCCGATTTTACTAACAGGTCTAAATAATTGCAATCCATGACCCCTAGTCTGAGATTTTGATGATGACAAATAATGTCGTTTAAACTACTATTCATTGAATACTTTAATTTTTGCTCTTGTTTATGAGTATTAATATTTCAGGGAGATCGCAAGTTACTCAGGATAACAAGAAGACTCAAGATTGGGTAGAATAGAAGTGTGAGTCTATAACTTTGTAATTTGTCAGTTATTATTATTTTTTTATTTTCTTGAGTCTGGCCACAAATTGCGTGTAAGACTGAGCAACCATGCACACACATATGGGGAGAGGATTTTAAAAATGAAGAAAATTTTCCTATGTTAATCTTGCAGTACGAGTTTAGTTCGTACTGTACGATCTGATCTTGCTGAAATGGCTATGTAAATAAGTCGTACTGTACGATGTATCTCACACTGCACGAAGTGTTTCTAATTTAAAAATCCTAGACGTCAGATTAATTTAAGTAAGTTTAATACAAAAACTTTGACTAATCGCACTTTACGATATTTATCGTACTGTACGATAATTTTTTGAATATTTATTTAAATTAACCCCACGATTAGTGCGTAAATCAAGGATTAATTTCTGATTTGTTATCATACTGTACGAGATGGTTCATACTGTACGATCAACCAAGGCTACTTTCGATTGTCCCGGACTTCGTACTGGACGATCCCATGATTTTGACTAATAGTACTGAGACGAGTTTCTTCGTCTCAGCAATCGTCCTGTACGAACAGAAGAATTTTACATATCGTACTGTACGGGTTTAATCGTATTGTACGATATTATTCAGAACTTTTTGCATGTTCGTAAACCTTCGTATCAGGACGAAGGCTGTTTTGTACTAATCGTACTGTACGATATTGAATTGTACTATACGATAACAAAGGCTAATTTGAAATTTTTGGGGTTTCTTGGAGCATGTTTTAAGTATAAAAACTTCTATTTTTTGAAGTGTGACTGAGAGAGAGGAACGTGATTAGAGAGGGTTTCCATGGGAGAGAGCTCTTGAGAAGATTTTAGAGTTTGTGAGGGGAAGGAGAAGGTGAGCTTTGTGAGGGAGGAGTGTGAGGGAGATCACATGGTTGCTCCAAGCTTGCTGTACTTTGCTCCTCTTGTGGCCCGAGAAGATCTTGTGGGAGGCTCTCTGAGGGGGAGATTCTTCTACATCCGTGTCCTCTAAGGTATTTTGCCTTCTCCAGGAGAGAGAAAAATGAGAATGTACGTTGTCGTCGCCAGGAGGGTGACAAAGCGCTTGACACTCCGCCACGCTGGGTTAGTGAAAGTGAGGATTGTAAGGGCTTCTTCGCCTTGCCGAGGGGGGAAAAGGAGAACTATTATTTAGTAGTGAAATTCCCGAAGTGGAGGACTCTATGGAGTGGACGTAGGCCAAGTGACCAAACCACTATAAAATTTCTTATGTGATTTTTCCTTTATTGCTTTTTATTTACGCTTGCATTTTATTTTCATTAAAATTGCTTGATGAAAATCATTGTAAAATTCGTTGTTGCAAATTGTGTTTCAAGCATTCGCTTCCGTATTATTTAATTTTCTTGTTTAAATTTAAAAAACACAAAAGATATTAGAACTCATGTTTAGGAATTTTTTATTGCAACAATTTTCCAATTCACCCACCTCATGGCACATCTCGTAATTTTAGAAATCTCAAACCTGAATATGACCTGATTCAGGTTCAAGTTTACCCGAACCTGAAATTTTCGAACCATATTTTTGGTTCATGGGCTCTGAGTTGGAGAGAAAACTCTCTACCAACTTGTCCACAATTCTTGCGGTATTACTTACGACTTTAAGATACTAAAAAATATATAATTCTATTAGTATTCTCTTTTTTATGCAAAGGATGATAATGAAATTAATTAAGGAATTGAACTAAAACTTATTGTGACTAATTTATGTGATTGAGCTAAGGAGAAATTTAACTATATTTTCACTATTTTTTTTAATCTCTAAGAAGTTAATTTTTTTCTCATGAAATGAAAACAAAAAACCTTTATTTGCGCACATGAAAACAATAAAAAATTAGTTTTTTATTTACTTAAATTTTATGATATTTTTATAAATTAGAAAAAATAAATATTAAGAGAAAAAAAAACTTTGCATTAAAATTAATAAATATAAAAAATGTATTATCTTTATACGAGGTGAGATAATAAGAGAATTTTTGACTTAAAATTTATTAAATAGATATAATAATATTGAATTATTTTTGAAATAAATATAATATTAATATTAATTAATTAAATATAATGGCAATTAATATAACAAAAAAAAAACTTTTAAGCATTATAAATATGACTGTCCGTAGCCGCTGGATTATTAATCGGACGGTTAGGATTCTTTGATCCTTTTTAGGGTTTATTTGATCTCATTATATAACTCTTGGCTCATCATCTCCGCCTTCTCCTCCTTCCACCCTCCCTCTCTCTTTCCCTCTTTCTGTCTCTCTCTCATCTCCAGCTCCTCTCTCTCTCTCTCTCTCTCTCATATTTTGGAGAAATCATTGTATTTGGAGGGAAACGATGATGAAAGAAGACGATTTTTCATGAGCCAATCAAACAATGATTAGTTCAACATATTCGCTGCGTTCTTTCTGAGCTCTTTCTCTACTTCTACAAATCTTTTTTTTTTTAATTTATTGTTATTGTATTATCGTTGGTATTGCTATTCTTCATTTACAGTCGCCAGTGATACTTCTTCAGAGTTCAGATTAACATATGAAGCTCTGTTATTTTTTTAATGGTCGAACAATTTTCTTTTTCTTTTTGTATCGTTCTGATTTATGCCATTTTTTGCTTTTTAATTTGATTTAATTAAATTTTGTTAATCGGTTTTAGCTTTTCATGTTTTCATTTTAGTTTTCTTCAGATTGTGCAGAGATTCCAACAGCAACCTCTCTCTGTGCCTCGTACGTTTTTCTTCTCAATCTTTTAAAATTTGTTTCTTTGAGGAAGTGTTCTTAAAAATTATGAGAAAGTTATGTTTTTTATGCCTTTGAAATTTCAGATATGCAGATGGTAAGATTGATAGCAAGTTAACAAGTTTTTATATGAAAAGCCATGCACGAAGAAGAAAATGAGTCTTGGCTATGAATTAGAACTGTTAGCTGCAACGCTTATTCATAAAACTCTTGTGAATAATTGATATTTATTGGAGGTTGATGGATTACTCAATAATCTGTTTTTCACTCATTAAGGTTTCGGTTGGAACTGATTTTTTATTGCTTTTTTTAGTAAATAAGGTTCTTGAATTAGAAATTGCTGCTGTACTAAAAAGCTCATATAGAAAGCATTAAGAAAGTTCTCCCCAAATGAAGTCTAAATCAGCTTAATGATTGGTGGTTCCTTTGTTTGAGTTTTGCAATGAATTTGGTAGAATGCGTAGGGGTTGTTTGGCAGCACACAGGATTTGATTCAAGTAGGATTTTCTAAATCCTCTAAATCAAGATTTCGGAAATTTTCAGGAGTATAAATCTTGAAAAATGTTTGGAAACATTCATGATAAATTCTATTAAATCCCTTGTGACTGTTTGGTTATAGAGCGGATTTAACGAGCAAATTTTTCCTCTCGAGCTAATGGATTTCGTAAATCCAACAAAAAAACAAGATTTAAAAAATTCGAGATTTAGCAAGAAAAGGCAGAATTTTCTCTCTACTTCAGCTTTCATTGGCCGTGAGATTTGGTTTTGCATTTTAGGCCATTTGATTGGATTCCACTCAAATCCACCTTAAATCTGGCCTAAATCCTGATACCAAACAACCCCATAGTGTGGAGTAGGGGACAACAACATTGGAGAAGACAATGCAATTTTAGCTTGTGAAGATATAAAGCTCTATGGCAACTTGGCAAGGAAGTATTGTTTTTGAGCTTAGTTCGAGGACTTCAACATGGCAAGGGTTGAATGTAGAAGATAATGCAAGTTTATTTTGCGAAGATGGAGTGCACCATGGCAGGTAAATTTTGTTTTCGTGCTTGTGAAGATAGAATGCAAGATAGTTGGGAAGTGGTCTTTTTGAACTTTGCTCGAGGACTTGCACATAGCAAGGGCTTAATGTAGAAGACAATGCAAGCTCAACTTTTGAAGATGAAGATAGAATGCACTTGAGCTTGGCTCAATGGACTTCCACATGATAAGGGGGTTGATGTAGAAGACAATGTCAGTTTTTCTTTAAAGATTCAATGCATGATAGCAAGGTGATCTTTTTGAACTTTGCTCGAGGACTTACACATAGCAAGGGCTTAATGTAGAAGACAATGCAAGCTCAACTTGTGAATATGAAGATAGAATGCACTTGAGCTTGGCTCAATGGACTTCCACATGATAAGGGGTTGATGTAGAAGACAATGTAAGTTTTGCTTTGAAGATTCAATGCATGATAGCAAGGTGATCTTTTCGAGCTTTGCTCGAGGGCTTACACATAGCAAGGGCTTAATGTAGAAGACAATGCAAGCTCAACTTGTGAAGATAGAATGCTTCTGAACTTGTTTCAATGACTTCCACATGATGAGGGATTAATGTAGAAGACAATGTAAGTTTTGTTTTGAAGATTCAATGCATGATAGCAAGTGATGTTTTGAGCAAGTTTGATGGAGGAGAATGAAGGAATGTTTTCTTTTTAGTTTATTAGCTTTTGCTATGTGTGGCTTCTTTGCTGGTTTTCTAATGGTGTAATGGAATGAGAAGGGTGGTGTAATTCTTCCTGTTAGACTCTATCCTTCTTACACATAACAAAAGTGAGAGAGATTACTTTCTTATAAAACAGGAAAAAAGTTGTTCTAAATGAAGTTTTAAGTTTAGTTTGAGATGACTTTTTTATTGCTTTCTAAAATAATTTTTTAATGTGAAATTTATTAGTTCAAGGAATTTTTATATTAAAGATTTATTTTAAAAAGGAGTAGGAAAGTTATCTAAAATAAAATTTTAGTCAGTGATCTTTCATTCACCATCACTATAATTTTAAAAGATTAAAATCTTTTGGGGGCATGCTTTTTATGGATCTAAATCAAATTAATTTTTGTGATAGGCGAATACATATTTTCAAAATAATTAAATTTTTATATTTTTTTTAATTTATGCTTTATTATGAGTTTAAAAGCACTTTCTAAGCCACAAATTTAAAAATGCTTTACAATCTTAATGTTGGCTCTTGTCCGACTGTGACGTGTGTGCTTGTGGAGCTTGACATTACCAAACGTTTCCTGATCGCATCTGGTTTGACTCGGATAAGTTTGGTTATGTTCAGTTAATTGAAATGGAGGTTTTTTCAAATTAATGTAGTAATTACAAGTCTATTGGTCATGCCAATTCGTATTGTAGTGTCCTATTTCCTAAGCGCATTGATAAGGTTAATGTTAATTCTAATAATTGTTGCTCTTCTGATCCTTCTGGAGACCCTGTTGTCGATGTTTTACTTGTTGAGCAAATTCAATCGGTTCTAATGTTAATGTGGGGGTTGGGGTTAATGCTGGGGGTCCTGTTGCTCCGCTCTCCACACCTACTAAGTGTTTGGACATGGTTCTTGATGTGGCTCCGCTTGCCTCTTTGGCTGTGCAATTTCCTACCGAGCTTCTGCCTTCCCCGTCCTTACCTGTGGCTATAAGTTCTCGGGTAGTCCTATTGTTGTTTCGTCTTTTGTTGATGGTACCCCGACTCATATCGTGGTTGTTGAACCGTCTGTTCAGGTGGTGTTTGACTTAGTTTTACGTGATTGTGAGGTTAATATTAGTGGAAAGGAGCTTCCTATAGGTCTTTCATGTATTAATGTTGAGGCTGATTCTGGTTCTACTTCGAGAGTTGGTAGTCCTGCTGCTGTTGCTGTGATTGGCTTGCCTTTGTCTGGCTCGAATCGATTAGTTAATTGTGTGGACATTCTTATTACTGTTATGTCTACTGTTGAATTAAATGCTCATCTTAATTAGTTCTCTAATAAGTCGGTCTTGTTCCAAAAGGATTGACTGGATTTGGAGGTTTGTACTTCACACTAATATAAAGAGTTAAAAGTCAACTATCTCAAACTATTCTATGATGTGAGATTAAAAAAGTTGCATGAATACTATATGAGTTAAAATTGAGTTTGAGCTATTTGGGTTGTGAATTTGGGCATGTTGGGTTATGAATTTGAGCAGGTTGGGCGGCAAAGTTTTTAATTTGTATTATAACTTCATATATTATAAATATGTTGTAATGTATATTATAATAATCTAATTTATTATAACTATAATTAAATATAAAAGTTAATTATGAGATATTTATAAATATAATATAATTAAATTATACGCCTAATAATTTAATTATAGTTTATAATTATATTAATTGTTATCTTCTCTTCTAGTATGAAAATAGAAGCTTTTACTTTTTTACTAATTGTTTTCAAACTGTTTTTATTATCACAAAAGCTATTCCAAATAAAGCTTTAAAATGCATTTGGGACAGCTTAAATATTTTATTAAGTTGGATGTAAAATTATTGTGAGTAAAGTAATTAACTTAGGCTTCGTTTGGGACAGCTTTTTCATTGCTTTCTAAAACGGAGTTTTAGTACAAATTTTTTTATTTTTGTACTGCGTTTTAGAAAACAATAAAAAAGTCGTCCCAAACGAAGCCTTAGGCTTCATTTCAAACACCTTTTCTATTGCTTCATAAGGCAGACTCTTTGTATAAAAAATTTTTTCATTTAAAAATTTTTGAACTAAAAAGTTATTTTAGAAAGCATTAAGAAAGTTGTGCCAAATGAAGCTTTAGACATTTTGGTTGCAAAAAATAGCTTTTCTATTATAAAAATTTTTGGTAAATCTTTGAGAAAGTAACAGAGAAGTAGTGGCCGAACAAAATTATGGTTGTTTGGAAATCAAATCAGTGAGAAAGCTCTCTCAAACATGCCTTAATTTCTATCTGAAGGAAATAATAATAATAATAATTTTATTTGACAACTAGAACTGTCAATTTCGGGTCACGGGTCGGGTTCGGGTCGAACCCGGAACTGACCCGGCACTATTTGGGTTCGGGTTAACCCGACCAGTTTTTACAAACGGTTCAATTTTCCGGAATCGAACACGAACGCGACCGAGCGACGGTGACGCGACTCGAGCGACGCAACGTGAGGGCAGGCAGGGCATGCGGGCGCGGTGCAGTGGGGCAGCGTGGCAGCTGGCGCGGTGCGCTGGGCAGCGGGGCAGTTGCCGCAGGTTAGCGGTGCAGCTGGGTTTCCGGGTCATTCCGGGTTATTCCCGGGTTCCCGGGTCAACTCGAACCCGACGGTTTTGCAAACGGGTCGGTTTTCATGACCCAAACCCGACCCGCTTCGGATTCGGGCCAACCCAAACCGAAATTTTCGGGTCGGGTCCAATGTTGACGGGTCTATTGACAACCACAACAATTAATCATTAAACTAGCTTTTATATCCAAAAAATTAATTATTTGGGCGAAATAATTAGTCCCCATCAAAGGTTTCCTAATTAGCAAAATAGTTAATTTCTCCAAACTGAATAAAAGAGCGATAAATCCCTTAATTAAATACTCGAAAAAAAATCAGTTTTTCTTTTTCAATCAGTTAAGTTTTATAATCAAATCATTAATAGTAATTATAATTTTTGCTTTACGATTTGTGCTTTCATCATCCTGATTTTTACTAAACAAAATCTGATCTTTGTGATTATCTCAAAGCATGATTTTTTTTTTAATTTTAAAAATGATTTAAAAAAAAGATAAAATAGTTTATATATCTCATTAATTAAAATAATTATTTAAAAAATTATATAAGAATATTCCTATTTAATCCTGATAAGAGCGTGCATAAAAATTCATTTGTGACATTTCCTTTATATTTAAATAACAAAAAATTTCATGATTTTTATTTATAAAAAAATAAATATTATTTTTTATAAAATTTATGATAAAATAATAAATATTTATATATAATGTATGTAATAATTATTATTTATATTATTAAATCTGATCCGTCAATCATTCTTACTTTCTACCGTTCGAACTCAAACGTGTCCCCAAACAACGCCGCGCCGTAACGGAAATCTTTAAAAACCCCCGCGACCCACACGGCGAGCACGATGCTCCGCGGCGCACCACACCGCCTAACGGTAACCTTGCCTTCCCCCTGTATAAATATGAACAACCAATCCCTCATCAAACCATCTCCTACTACTCCTCTGTTTCTCCCCGTCTTCTTCCTCCTCCCCACTATAAGAAAAGCTACAAGCTCCCAATCTGTTTAATTTCTTCTTTTGAAAGAGATTAAGCAGTAGATGGATCGTCTTCTTCCTATCGCCGGAGTTTTACTGAGCTTGTTCCATGGGAGCTTCGGCTATGACTTCTATGTGGGAGGAAAAGACGGATGGGTGCTGAAGCCACATGAAAGCTATGATCTTTGGGCCGTGAATATGAGATTTCAAGTAAACGATAAGCTTGGTAATGATAATATTCCAGTTCTAAATCCTCTTATTTTATATCGATCGTTTCTTTATGTTGATCTATTCTAACGTATGTGATTATGTGCGTTCTTCTGTTTCTGCAGTTTTTAAGTACAAGAAAGGGGAGGACTCTGTTCTGCAGGTGAAGGAGAAGGATTTCAATCTCTGCAACACCAGTAATCCGATTAAGAAGTTTAATAATGGCGATACTGTTTTCCTACTTGATCGATCGGGGCCTTTCTACTTCATTAGTGGGGAGCCTGGGCACTGTGCGCAGGGGCAGAAGCTTGTTGTGGTTGTCATGGCGGTTAGGCTTCCACCTTCACCTTCACCTTCGCCGGCTCCGGCGGCCAATTCGGTCTCTCCGCTACCGTCTCCGACGCCTTCCTCCGCCATTGGAGCGGCTGTTTCAAGAGTCTACTGTGGAGTGTTAGCTCTGTTCTTGGGGGCGGTGGTGTTTGGTTAGTTTCATGGAAGGATTTGAAGAGTACTTTGTGGTGTTTTTTCTTCTTCTCGTTGTTGCAAGTTGCAGTGTCTTTTGTTTTTAAAAAAACAGGAGTTTGATTTGGGATTATTGTCTGTTTTTTGTGTTATTTTGCTTTATATGTAATAGTTGTAATTAATGGGGGGTTATATGATAAATTTGGAATTTTATGATGATTGGTAGAAAGACATGAGTGTTATGGGATTTACAAACACGCTTCTAAATACTTAAATTTTAAAAATTTACATATTTAACATTCAAAATTTTTTATTTACAACTCTACACTATGGATTTAATCATGGATTTATGATTTAAACCTACTAAAAATATCATTGTTGCTAGCCACTAGTATATTATCGATCTAATTTTTCGATCAAATTTCGTGTGAATAATATGATTGTCCTATCAGCGGATACGTTCAATTGATCTTTCAACTAGTTGTCGTTCTACCAAGGTTTTCGTGAAAAATTTGCCGAAAATATTAAGCCATAGTTTTTAAGGAATTTGAGAATTTCATTTGATATTTGGATCGTTTAGATTCACATCGTAACACATCATATACGATAAATTAGATGCGAACACTACGAATAAAAGATAAATTTAAACACGTAAAATATTTACCAAAATTCAAATTTCGAAGTATAGGAGAAATTCTATCTTATAATTTTGATGATAACATTCAAAATCATAATCAATGATATTGATTGACGGCTCAATTTTTTTTTTTTTTTTTTTGATGAATTTACCTTTAGATTAGTAAGACAAGATGAACTTCAGAACCCTTGGATTTACTCAGGATTAGTGCTTTATGTGATATCATGAATTGCACTAATCTCAGCACACATCAAGATATCTTGAAATATTTTTTTTAATTGAAATGCTAATTTAAAATTTAAAGCAGTCAACTAATCTTAAAAAATAAAGAAAAAATCCAAAATCTTAATAGGAAAATTTAACTCTTCTAATCAAATATTTTTTTTTTTAATTAATTTTGTGTTATGAATAAACGTGCATATGCTTCAACGCAGCCTGCACGAACTTAATTAAATTAATTTCAGCTTTAATTTCCCGTCAAATTTTCTATTGAATTATTTAAATTAAAATTTTTATTTAAAAACGGGCAAAAAAAAAAAAAAAAAAAAACCTAAAACATTAAGAAATTTTAATTAAAAAACAACACCGCCGCCTCCCGACGCCACCGCCTCTCCCTGCTTTGAGCCGCATGCAGATTTATGGGATTTGTCTACTACGGGCTAGGTCTGGGTATGGTTGACCCGAATCGAAAATGGGTCAGATTTGGTTCGAAAAATTGATTCGTTTTTAAAAACGGGTCAGATTCGAGTTGACCTGAATAGTGCCATGTTAGTTCCGGGTTGGATTCGAACCTGATCCGTGACCCGATTTTGACATCCCTAGGTATCACCATCCGTACATCATTCGCCTGTTTGAAGCTCCGGTGAGCATTCAATCGAACAACAAATGGAAACATATTTTTACATTTTATCTCGGTTTTGAAGAATACTCCGTCAATATTAGTATCGCACTATTCACATAAACGCATTTTTTCGATGTTGCATTTCAATAAAAAAAAATATACGCATAATATTCTTTTAGATGTTAAAAATGGAGTTTGATTTGAAATGAATTACTGTTTGATATGACTGATTGCTAATGCATTTTGAAGTGAAAATAAGCCCGTAAGAGGGAACCTCTTTGAGAAGGACGAATTGAATTTATTTATATCTTTTATTATCTATTAGCATGATTATAAAAAATAAAATTCAAAGATTTATGTTTTTCTATATTTTTTGTTAATTATATAGACCTATCTTAATGTTTATTATTTTATCATTGAGTTAATGAAAGATCAAAATAATTTCCGACTATTTACAAATTCAACATAATAACTAATTTTGTTCTTATTTAAAAAATTATCTGATAAATTCCATTCTTTTTTCTTTATTTCTGGAAAAGTTTTTATTTTTATAAAATTTATGTATAAACCAAAATTGTATAATTTTATATTATTGAAATAAAATAAAAATATTACTCATTAATTTATTATTATTATTAAATCTTTTATACGGTCATTAGTTAGCTTTAGTCAATACGACAACATTGGCGGATGATAAGATAAACTGAGCAGGAAGTACAACGTGGAGGAACGGGGTTGCTATTTTTTAATTTTATTTTATTTTAAAAAATAAAAAAATTATTTAATTATAATTATTTATGAATTTTATTTTGTCTTCTTTGTTGAATTTATGTTAAATTTTTAATGCGCAAAATAGAGTATTTTATTTATTTTTCCTTACTCATGAAAATTCAAGGGCAAAATTCCGAGAAGGTGAAATTATTCTGTGCGAATGCGGATGATGTTCGGAGGCAAATTAAAGCATGCCATGTCATCCCTTTAGCTATTTACTCACTTTGTATTAGGTGACGTGGTGCGCTCTAATTTGTCTCTGGAAGATCATGCGTCCGCACAGAATAATTTCGCTATGAGAAGAGGCCTAAATTAAAATTAATTAAGCAGATGGAACTTAATTAAATAAAATTTAGAAGAATGAGCAAAAACAGTAAATAAATTTTCATTTTCATGAATATGTAAATTAAAAATTTTTATTCCTTTATATGTATTTGTTTAATTTAGAAATAACTCAAATAAGATTAATACAAATTCTTTAGTTCAAGAAATTTTTATAAAAAAAGTTGTTTTAAAAGCAACACGAAAGCTGTTCCAAACGAAGCTCAAATAACATGTTTTATATCAAGAAAGCGAGAAATATGATAGGTTTATTGAAGATCTAACCTATGTAAACTTAGGTTTTGTTTGAAATAATTTTCTTACGGCTTTCTAAATCAGCTTTTTAGTACAAAAATTTGTTTAACTAGAAACTTTTGTACTAGACAATTGCTTAGAAAATAATAAGAAAGCCGTCCAAAATGAAGCACTAATATAACGAGTGGCAAAGTGGGGATAACTAAAGTCGGATAAATGGCCCTACCACTTCAAGAAGTCGACAATAAGAGAAAGGATATATGAGATGCTTTCGAACTCACGTGTATCATTCTAAGGCTTTGTTTGTGGCAGCTTTTTTGTTGCTTTCTAAAGCAACTATTTAGTACAAAAGTTTCTAGAACTGAAAAAATTTTGTACTAAAAAATAGTTTTAGAAAACAATAAGAAAACTGTCCCAAACGAAACCTAAGATTTGAAAAATGAAGATGATAAATGAGCGAATCTCCGAAGATGCTGTGGAGAAGGATGACTTAGGCTTCGTTTGGGGCAGCTTTCTTGTTGCTTCTTAAAATAACTTTTTTGTACAAAAATTTTAAGAAACGTTAAAAAAGCTGTCCCAAACGAGACCTTAAACAATAATGTCATCGATACAACAATGAGATAATAAATATCACAAATTTTAATACATCCACCAATTATCATTTTGAGCCCCAACACATAAAATGCTACCAAAATTATTCAATAGCATTTTTGAATCCAAAACTTGTCAAAAGAAACAAGTTGCATAAGAAGAAGAATAAATTATATTGGCGGTGGAAGTAAACTACGCAACGAACACAAAATACGAAAAAGAAAGCAGCAGAAATAAGAGAACATACACTAAGATTTAACGTGAAAAAACTCTGAAATCGAAAAAAAAAAAACCTAACTGATTGACACAATCAGATTCTACACAGACTAACAAATATTTTGAAGAATAAAGATGGAGGTTCAATAAACAGATTTGCAGATTAAAATCTACATGTTACAGTGAAGTTCAAAGAAGTATTGTCTTACAGATTTTGAGAATATTTGTTAACGATATATTCTTTTGGATTTAAGCCAATTAATCATCAAAATAATTGAAGTCATTCGCTTTCGTTTGTGAAAACTTTTTTATTATTTTATGAAGCGATTTTTTAATATAAAAAGTTATTTTAAAAACAGTAAGAAAGCTATCACAAACGAAGCCTTAAACACTAATAAATCATCAAATTAGATAAAACAATAATGTCAAACTGTGTAGTTCGATAAAAGAAAAAATAAAAAATTCAATTGATTTGTTCAGTGATTTCTTTCGTTCTTCACTTGTTAAATGTTCGATAAAAGTGAGCTAGCTCCGACTTGACTTGTTAACACAAGAGTTAGCTATTTTAAAACATATTAATGTAAAATATATTTTTTAAAAAATTAACATTTAGGAGGTTATTAATTATTAAAAAAATTGAAAATTATGCATCATTTTCTTATATCAAATGATTATTTATTATTTCTTTTCCAATTTCTCATTATTTTTTATCATTTTGATAAAACAACTATTTTAATCAAAACAATTTTCTCTCTTTCAAAATAAATGATTCATGTTATGAGTAGAATCGAACTCGTAAAATTAAGCTCGAGCTCGATCTTGAATTTAATTAATTAATCAAGCTCAAACCAAATGTTTCACGAACTCGACTCGGCTCGTTTACACCCTAAATTAAGTGGTTTTTTCTCCTGGAGTAAAATACTAACACTCTACAAATTAAGGCTTCGTTTGGGATGGCTTTCTTACCGCTTCTTAATGCACTATTTTATACAAAATTTTTATTTATGTACTAAAATACTGCTTTAAGAAATAGTATGAAAGTCGTTCCAAACGGAACCTAAATTCCGTCTGATTAGGAAAAGATGATTGGGATATTATTAAAAATTCTTGCATTATATGCTACATATATTAATATTATCGCTTTCAAGCTTTTGGATAAGCTCAAGAAGACGTAATAAAATAGGAAATTAAATCTATGTTTATATTTAAACTATCAAATCCAACGGGCAAAATCCGCTCATAGAAAACTTTTTCCCCCTATGAGATTGAAAAACTGGCACAAAGGGCATAAGTTTGATCAATGAGATTTCTAATGTTAATTTTTTTTTGAATAAAAACAGCAAAAAAGTCCTTAAAAATTAAAAATTTCCTGAAATTTTGAATCCGAATGCGAAACCCGACTCTTTTTGAATGGTAGGAAGGACATTTATTTAGTATTATTAGTAGGGTAGTGAGGATGATGATGGCTTATGATTCAAATACCATAGAGATTGGTGATGACAAGAATAACATCTTTATAAGGCGAAATTATTACTCGTGATCAACGGATGTTGTTCAGAGGTAAATCAGGAAGCGCCACGTCACATATATGTTGTGTCCTGTTACTATGTACTGTAGTGTATTGGGTGACGTAGTGCGTTCTGATTGGCCACCGGACGATTTGATGACCACACTTAATAATCTCTCATTTACAAGCACCACTGTTAAATTAGGTTTCACAATACTTTATAAACTATTGTAGCGGTTTAAAGCCTTACAATTTTTTTTTTCAAAGGTTTAAGAACCGTTGCAAATATGATATATTTGTTACTACTGAAAACAAAATTTCTAGCACTTTCTAAATCACTATATATAACTCTCTATAGTGACAGTTTGCAAATCACTACTATAAATTTTTTGTAGTGAAGGCATCATCATTTTGAATGGTAGCTTCTCTAGATTACACAGGCATGAGCAATGGTGCATCATCAGTAGGGGTGTCAATTCGGGTAATCGGGTCGGATTCGGGTCCAACCCGAGTTGACCCGAGCATAAACGAGTTAGGATATACAACCCAGACTCGACCCGTACGGGTTGACCCAACCCGACCCTCGAACCCGAACCGATATGGATTTCCTTTCGTTAGCATAGTCATTGAGTCGCTTCCCGTAGGGAACTAGGGCTTGGGCCTGGCCGCCTCGGCTAATGCAAGCAGTGACCGATGACCGGTGACTTGGTGAGGCCTCATTCACATGTGGGGTTGATTGCCATAGGCCGGAGGAGGCGGGAGATGGGATGCGGTGGTGAATAGAAGGAGACGCCAAGAAGTGTGGGTTGGCGGGAGGAGTCACTGGTAAGGTCATGCGGGTTGGCCGATGGAGGTGCCGGGGCTGGGTTGAGGGTCGACAATCGAACATGCGGACATGCGGTCCGTGGCGACTAGGCTAGGCGGAGTCACGGAGATGAGCCTAGGTGGCGACTTAAGAGTTAGTCGGGTTGATCCGCGGGTTTTCGGGTCAACCTGAACATACGGGTCCGAAATCCGAACCGAAACTGACCCATTTAACAAACAGGTTGACTCGAACCCGTATTTTTTTGGGTCGGGTCCGGGTTTGGTTTTAGTTTGTGTCAACTTTTGACACCACTAATCATGAGTAGTAACAATTAGCATAATTTTATACTTAGTTTGATCAATGAGATTTCTAATGTTAATTTTTTTTTGAATAAAAACAGCAAAAAAATCCTTAAAATTTACCAAAAAATTTGAATCCGAAAGCGTAACCCGACTCTTTTACCCGGCTTATGATTCAAATACCATAGAGATTGGTGATGACAAGAATAACGTCTTTAAAAGGCGAAATTATTGCTTGTGATCACCGGATGTTGTTCGGAGGAAAATCAGGAAGCACCACATCACCAATATATTGTGTTATATTACTATGTATTGTAGTGTATTGGGTGACGTAGTGCGTCATGATTGGCCTCTGGATGATCTGATGACTACACATAATAATCTCTCATTTTCAAGCACTACTATTAAATTAGGTTTCACAACACTTTATAAACTATTGTAGCAGTTTAAGCCTTACAAAATTTTTTTAAGCAGTTTAAGAACTGTTGCAAATCTTATGTTTTTTTTACTATTGGAAACGAATTTTCTAGCACTTTCAAAATCACTATATATAACTCTTAGTGACAGTTTGCAAATCGCTACTATAATTTTTTTGTAGTAAGGCATCATCATTTTGAATGGTAGCTTCTCTAGATTACACGGGCATTAGCAAAGGTGCATCATCAGTAGGGGTGTCAATTTGGGTAACCGGGTTGAGTTCGGGTCCAACCCGAGTTGACCCGAGCATAAACGGGTTGACTCGAACCCAACCCATTTAGTTAGATGGGTTAGGGTATACAACCCAGACCCGACCAGACCCTCAAACCCGAACCGATAGGATTTCCTTTCGTTAGCACAGTCATTGAGTCGCTCCTTGTAGGGAACTAGGGCTTGGGCCTGGCCGCCTTGGCTAATGCAAGCTGTGACCGGTGACTCAGTGAGGTGGACTGCCATAGGCCGGAGGAGGCGGGAGCTGGGATGCGGGTAGTGAATAGAAGGAGACGCCAAGGCGGAGGTGTGTGGGTTGGCGGGAGGAGTCACAAGGGCAGGGTCGTGCGGGTTGGCAGAAGGAGGCTCCGAGGCAGGGTCGGGGGTCAACAATCGAATGTGCGGACATGCGGTCCGTGGCGACTAGGCTAGGCGCAGTCACGTAGATGAGCCTAGGTCACGACTTATGAGTTAGTTGGGCAGGGTCGACCTACGGGTTTTCGGGTCAACCTGAACCGGACCCTTTGTTCATACGGGTCAGAAATCCAAACCGAACCTGACCCGTTTGACAAACAGGTTGACCTGAATCTATATTTTTTTTGGGTCAGGTTTAAGTCTAATTTCAATTAGTGTTAACTTTTGACACACCTAATCATGAATAGCAACAATCAGCATAATTTTATACTTTGTTATGTATCTAGTGTTGTTTGAATTTAGACATTATGTGACTGTAAAAAATGGTAGCAAAACTAAAAACCAACGATAATAAAAGATTATTTGCCACCGAAAAGCCTCTAGTTACCATAATGATTTCAATATCACTGGCTGTAATGGGGAATGTCGTCAATCTTACTGCGGTAGGCTTCATTTGAGACAACTTTTTCTCCGCTCAACTTTACAGAAAATTACTTTAGAAAATAATAAGAAAGCTGTCCCAAACAAAATCTTTGATTATTTTTAGTTGGTCACTTCTTTTTATCAAATAAGTGGACTGTAAGTCACTTAATGGGAACTACATAGCTTAAAATAGATGAGAAATTAGGGTTGACGAGAGAGAACCCTCTAATAAAAGGAGAGATAATTGATCAAAGATTAAAAATTTTATTTTCTATGATCCGAGAGCTTATAAAGTCTTATTTTAGATTTAAAAGTTGACATTTTAGCCATTTGATCAAAATCTACAAAATTTGATTCACTAAGGTTTCGTTTGGGACGATTTTTTTATTGCATTTTAAAACAAATTTTAGTACAAAAATTATGTTTTAAAAAGCAATAAAAAAAGTCATCCCAAACAAAATCTAAATAAAAATGAAGCTTGAGAGAGTCATACTTAACTTGAAAAGAGTTCAAATAAGCTAAAATATACTCATAAACAAGTAACATAGCATTGCTCGAGATCAAATAAATGACTTTGAATCTGTATTAGACTTCGTTTGGAACAGCTTTCTAATATATTGTTTTCTAAAATAATTTTTTAGTACAAAAATTTTTAATCCAAGAAATTTTTTAACTAAAAAAAGTTGTTTGTAAAAAGCATTAAGAAATCTGTCCCAAACAAGGCCTTAAGCTGTGATCATAACTAGGGATGTCAATATTTGACACGACACGAAAATCCGACCCCGAAAATTCGGGTTGGACCCGACCCGATTTCAAAACGGGTCGGGTTCGGTTTCCAGAAATTGACCCGCCGGGTCAACCCGCGAACCCGTTTAATTCAAAAAATTTCGAATCCCGCCGCTACCCGCCCGCGCTGCCCCTGCGCCAGCTCCCGCTGCATGCCCAGCGCGTCTGGGCCAGCAACGGCGCTGCCCAGTGCGCGCGCCCCGCCCGCGTTGCTGCGCCCGCTCTCGCCCGCCCGCTGCGGCGCTGCCCAATGCGCTTGCGTCCGCCCCCGTAGTCCGCCAGCCGCTGTTCCGGCGCCGGCAGAACCCAAAACCCGGTCAGGTCGGGTTCGGGTTTGGATTTCCGACCCGTTTGTCTTCCCGGGTCGGGTTAGGGTCGACCCATTTGAACCCGGGTAAGTTCCGGATTCGACCCGAACCCGACCCGTGACCCGAAATTGACACCCCTAACATAACAGCTTAAAATGGGATCTTCAATAACTCCACCCCAAGAGAAAGAAATCGAAGATGGAGTAGCAATATCATTCATGCATGTTTCTGCAGAGAAGAGAAAACCCCCACGGATCTTCCTTCTCTCTCTCTCTTTCTCTCTCTCTCTCTCACTATATCACAAAAATTGTCTCTCACTCTCTTGCTAGTAATCTCTTCATTATTTCTCTGTCTTTCTCTAATGAGCTAATCTTTTCAGTTGTTTTCTCTCTGATATTGATTTCTGATAAACTTATTAATATTTTTATTTTTTAACATATAAACTTATCATAGGAAAATAATATTTTCAAAATTTTCTTTTTTTTTTCTTTTAATAGATTGAGAATTTTGTGATAACCTTGTTAATAGTTTTATTTACATAATAATTATAGCTATCAAGTCATAATTATTTTTTAAATTTTGAATAAGGGAAAGACTTCTAGAATTAGAGGTATATATCCATGCAAGATAATTTATATTATAAATTAAGTATTTTTTATATTAATGATACAACATCACAAAATTAGCTTGAACGGGCACGAATCTCAAGCCAAAGCTAGTTGGAAACTTCAAAGATTAATTTCGGGAGCACTCAAACTCTGATTTCAGCGAGCTTATAGTCAAACTGAGCGTCTCGGAAATACGAACCCAACGACACCAAGATCAACCAAATCCGAGCCCAAATGAGTCCGAATCAAGGACCCAAAGCGCTGTTGGAAGGTTCAAACTGTAATTTGAGTTACCAAACGATCTCCAATTTTAACGAGTTTATACTCGAATCGAGCGGCTCGATGAGACGAATCCAACGAGCTCAATATCACAAAATTCCGACATCATTAAAGCCTCCAAATATCCAACGAATGATGCACGATCGAAGGGTTCAATATCGGCCGTCCATTCAAACCACTCCCTATTCGCCCATGATCCCACACCTATTTACGAGCCATGCCACTTCAGAAAAACTATAAATAGAGTCCTCATTCTTCACAAAGGGGGCTCAAGTGAAGAGAGAGAAGAAGAAGAGAAGGGGGAGAAGGAAGAAGCTCCTCCTCGATCACCGTCGGAGCTCTTCCTGCCGCCTGAAGACGCCGGAACTCTGCCGGATTTTCTGGAAACGCCGGGAGTTTGCAGAACTTTGTAACTTTGTGAGAAGTTAATTGTAAATTGATCGTCTTGATTTGTAAGACGGATCAACCTTTGTATTTCAAACAAATACTAGTGAAATTTTGCAACTGGGCGAGGCCCCGTGGTTTTTTCCCTCTTTTGGGTTTTCCACGTAAAAACCTTGGTGTTCACCTCTCTTTTCTGCTTGTGTGCTGAATACTCGTACTACGCTAGGATGCGAATTTACAAACTCTACCGCCACGTATATTCTAGCACACAACAATTACTAGTTAACGTTTTAATATTACCAAATCATATGTGGATATACATTCTCAGAAGAATATTAATTTTGCACATTTATCAAATTTTGTGGTAATAAAATGTCATATTTCTTTGACATTTTCACTATCATTTAGGAGGAAATTATGATATATTTAAAATGCACTAAAATACGACGAGTTGATGTATGTAGTGTTAAGATCGACGGGCGATGGTTACGTACATGACGAGTGATGGTGGGATGCAGCCGTGGGAAGTCGGCGGTGATGGTTGAATTTATTGGTGGCTTGACATTATAGTGAGTAAGCAATGGACGGTAGATGGCAAGCAATGATAGCTAGGGTTGTTTGGGAATCGATTCACTCAATGAATATCTCAATAATCACTTTACAAGACTCTTTAATTTATGCCTATTTATTTACATAGCTAAATAATTCTAAGAAAATTTTTAAAATCTACCATAAAATGAGCAAACTTGGGAGTTTATCACCACTTATTCATTTATGTTTATAAATATAAATGTTTATTATTTATTATATAAAATTACTCGAAGCTTCTTCTATATCTCATTGAATTCTGACTATTATGTTCATGTATATGTAACATGGACTTATATTAAATGTTTTTTAATTATTCATTATATAAAATTAGTCCAAGCTTCTTCTATATCCCTCATAGCTCTATAAATATAAAGCTAGAAAGTAATAAACCTATAGTGATATCTAAAATAAATTTGAGTATTTTGAGCTAAATATAAAATCTAAGAGTTTCTCTCTATATAATTTTCTCTTTCTCTCTATCTTTGTTCTCTTTGCTTGACCTCATGAGCATTGAGTATGGCTTTGGTGTTGCCCACATTCAAATTCAACATATATTATTAGAGATATTAAAATTATTTATTAGCATACAATTATTTTAATATGTGTTGAAATTTTATAGTGAAATCTATAGTCATCAGTATTGTATTATATTCTTGTTGTGTCTTGGAACATTCACGATAGTAGGGAGATATAAGGTTTAACACCCAAGCTTTATTTGAAGATCAAGCACTAGACAGATAAGAGAGAGTGGTGTAAGAGTTATAAGAGATACCAAAAATTTTTTTAGTGAAAACCCCTTAAAAAGGGAAAAAATCATGGGGCCTACACTACAGAAAAATGTGCTATTATAGGCGGAAGGAATTCGCCGGTAACAATCAAAATTCGTTGGAAATACGACCTTTCTGGCGCATTTTCGACGCAAATTATTCCAGCATTAATTCACGCATCGGAAAGTCAACACTAGCGAATTTTTTTCATCAAAAATATTTCTGGTGGATCTTCCAGCGAAAAAATAGGAGCAGTCGAAGCCTTTTTTGTTGTCGTATTCCCGCGAACAAGTTACGCCAGAAATACCGGCGCATAATCCGCCGCATAAAAAACGTCGTCATGTTATCAACGTACATGACCTTTGCAATATCCGCCGGAAGTAACCACTACAGACAAATCACCTATTACAGGCGGAATATTCCGGCGATCAATTTTCCGACGGCTTTTCGACAATTTTCTGACGGATTTCCGGCGATCAATTTTCCTGCGGCTTTTCTAGATTTCCGGCGGCTAATAAATAATTTAAATAAAATGTTAAAAAATTTATTTATTTAAATGATTTAACAAAAAAGAATAAAAATTATATTAAAAATTTAAGTTAACTTTTTCCTTAATTTAAGATTTCAATTTAAAATTTAAATTTTATTTTCATTTTAATAGAATTTTATTAAATTATGAAGTTATTAATTTGTTTTAATTAAATTTTAATGATAATACTTTATTTTAATTACTTTCTATTTATTAATAATTTTAATTATAATACTTTAGTTGAAATAATTACTAATTTTAATTTTTACATTTATTATTAATTTCAATTTAATATAATTTCAGTTTTTAAAATGAATATTAATTTTTTGAATGAATATAGTTTAAATATAAAACATTAAGCAATAAAATGTATTTTTCATTGCAGCAAAATGGTTAAGAGTTTAATACGAAACTGAATTGGACAGAATTCGAATCCCACCATGCGCACGGGCAGGCGGGCAGAGCTCGTGGGAAGTCGGGCAGCGAGCAGGCGGGGCAGGGCGACCGGGCAGTCGGTCAGGGCGGGATTGCAGCAGGCAGCGCCGGATTGAGTCCGAGCAATCGGGCAGAGCTCCTGGGCAGTCGGGCGGTCAGCGGCGGAAAGCCATCTGGGCAGGCGGCCAAAGAATTTTTATTTTGAATTTTTTTTAATTGTCAGAAGGCCAAATAGCGCCAGAAGGCCGCCGGAATATTTTACCGTCAGAAAAGGCCGCCATAAAAAAATTTCCGTCGTGTGGTTTACCAGCGGTGATTTTTCCACCGGAAAACTGCCGATAAAGTCCAAAACTGCCGAAAAAATATCACATTTGGCCGGAAAAAGCCACTGGTAATTGATGATTTTGCTATAGTGAACAGCGCAAATTTCAATCGGAAACAACGTTGTATCGTATTACCGACATTGTTTCCGACGAAAAATTGGCCAGAAACCTGTATCATAAAAAAAACTTTCCTCCTTTTGAAATTGATTTCCAACAATTAAACTTGCATAGAAAAAAATACAATAAGAGTATCATCAATAAATATCTAATAATAAGAAAGTCATGATGTCCAAACAACAAATAACTAAACATGTCCAAAAATACATAAATGCAAATGTCCACATAAGAAAAATAAATAACGTCAACTCTGATTCAGTCTCCCCCTCAGCTGATGTTGTACTCCTCCCACTACTCATCTGCTCCCTTATCTTTCTCATTTCCTCTAACATTTGAGCTTGTTGTATCTATATATGCCGTTGCATCTCCAATTGAAGTTGCTGCATCTGCATCTGTTGCTGATGCATATGCATCTGTCAGTCAGCTTGTGCTTTCCTTACCTGTTCTAGCTCGGCTATAAGGGCAGCTCTCTGTTGGGTATATAAAGACTCGTGTGTGGTAGTTGAGAAACTGGAGATATTTCCTCCTAAACTGAATTCTATAAATAATATCCTCATATATTTCACCTTAAATAGATCAATGATATTAAAATGTGTACTTTTATTAAAGACTTTATCGCCCAAAGTTACAATCTCTCAACTAGGTCTATTATTACTAAAAAATACACTCCATATATTAAATTTTAGATCAATTTATACAAAATCCTTTAGACTCTAAAGTTGACCAACATAATTCAAGATTACCTTCAACTCTCTCTCTACTATTATTAATTACAAGAATAATATCATCAGTAAAAAGTATACACCAAGGTATAATATTCTCTTGCAAATATTTAGTGAGAACATCCATAACTAAAATCAAGGACAAATACTAAGAAATATTTTCTTGCAAACATCTAGTGAGAACATCCATAACAAAAACAAATTAAAAGCATACACAAAGATATATTCTCTTACAAATGTCTAATGAGAACATCCATTAAAAAATCAAAAGCATACGCTAAGATTTAATATTCTCTTAAAAATGTATACTTAGAACATCCAAAGTCATGAGATAATACCTTTTCTTATCGGTGGTGTTCGAGGCTGCTTTTGGCGAAAGTCAGTGAGGGTTCAGTCGGAGTAACTTTCGGACACGAGGAAGAACTGCTTGTCGGTTGGTCGTTAGGGCAGCTCTCGGACTTGAGCGAAGAGAGGGAAAGAATGGCTCGATCTCGGAGCATCAGTGCAGCTCTTGGACATGAGAAAGGGAAAGCAAGCGAAGAGGATTTAACAGTTCTCTGATGCGAGAGAGGAAAAGAAATGAGAACTCGTTCAACGGATTGGCCAAAATAGGGCTTTAATAGATGCATTTTCTGGCGTATCCTTCGATTATATAACTGACGAATATTATGCACCGGCGGATAAAACGCTGGTATTGCTTCATCGAGTTTAAGTAAGCTAGTGTAATATTTGCTGGTGATTCTATCAGTAATTAATGGCGGAATATGCGTTAGAAACCTTTAAACAGCGATGAAAAGCTGACAAAAATTATGACAGTATTTCCATGGCGGATATTGCGCTAAAAATTCCATCGTTAACTTACCAATGCATATTCCACCGGTACGTGTGCCAGTGTTACCGGCGTAAAATATTTCACTAAAAATTCCGACGATAATAGTGCATTTTCTTGTAGTGGTAGGCCAATTTGAATGAATATACTAATATTTATTATTAATGACAAATGATGTCATTCATCAGGGGAATACGTTGGCTCAATGTAGAAAAAAACCCATCATATAAAGCACTTTATATGGGTAAGGATGGAAGAACCCAATGCTATTAGAGCTGTTATCAACATATTGGCCTGTTCATTTGGTTGGTAGGATTGTATTTGAGCGATAGAGGTCGGAAGGATAGTAGTCAGCAAGTGATGGAGGTTATATGGAAGGACAGTAGTTGGGCGAAGGTGGTCGACGGGACCATTTTTAGGTGATATAGGTTATATAGACCGTGGTTGGTGGGCAGACGATGGAGGTCGGAGGGATCATAATCGATGATAACAATGGTTAGAGAGACTGTAATTGGTCATCGATGGAATTGGAGGGAATGTAGTCGGCAAGCGACGGTGGTTGGAGTGACCATAGTAACTAACGACAGTGGTCAGAGGGACTATAGACGGCCAGCGACGAAGGTTTAAAGAGCTTAGTCGGTGGGCAATGAAAGTCAAATGAAGACCCTATGATGGCTTTCAGGTGGACGTCTCGTGGTGATGGTTGAGTAGAGGTACAACATCAGTGGCCTGATGGTGAGGGTTAACCAGCGGTGGTGTCGAAGTGGAGCTCAAGGATGCTTTAAGCCTTATAACTCTCTTGAGTCTCTAGCCTAGGGTCTAATTCTCCAAAAGTCCAAGCACCTTTTCATGTGATAAGATAGAATCTATCTATAGAATTTAAGAGTGGTATTCTCGTAAATATGTAAAAGATCTAGAACAAATTCGAAGTGTTTCATCCGGTGGCTTATAATGATTCCCTTGATGATGAAATATTTGTTAAGCATTTAAGTGCCTTAGTGATGCCATATTTAAGTAGTCATGGGTTCGTTGAATCCGTCTCATCGAGCCACTTGCATGCCATATTTAGAGATCATTTGATCATCAACTTAATGTTTTGAACCTTTCAAACATGCTTTAGTCGTTTGATTTGAGCCCATTTGGGCTCTTATTGGACTAATTTTGGTGTCATTGGGTTCGTCTCACTAAGACGTTCAATTTGATTATGAGTTTGCTGAAGTTAAATTTTTGATGACCCCAAATTTAATTTTGAAAATTTCAAATTTGGATATACCTCAAGATTTGTGCTCGATCATGATGATTTTTAAGTAAAATATCAATTCTCATTATTAAAAACATTCTCATTTATTTTATTTTATATTTATAGCACTTTCAATAAAATTAGGGGTGTTAAATGGTTGGGTTCGGGTTGAACCCAGCCTAACCCGGGTCCAAAAGGGTCAACTCGAACTCAACCCAATTTTACAAACGGGGCAGGTTTCTCAACCCAAACCCGACCCATTCAAGTTATCAGGTTGACCCCAACTCGACTCTCAAATCTTTCGATTATCGGCCGAACAGGAGAAGTGCTGCTTCGTCTTGCTCCCAGTTTTAACTAGAGGATAAAACAAGAGGGATATCGTTACCTTTGAAGTGAGGCATGGCTGCCACTGCGGTGGGTCGAGCAGGTTAGAGGCCTGGAGGCCCTCAAGAGACGGAATGATTGGGAGCAAGGCCTCGGCTAGGCAAGTCAACAGGTTTCGGGTCACACGAGAGAAGAGAAGGCGGAGGAGCTTTGGCTTTTCCTTGGAGCTTGTGAACCAGACGGAGTTGGGAGATATGATTGCAGCTTTTGTCTAAGGAGCGGACCGAACCAAAGAGACTGAGAGAAAGAGGCCGAAGGAAGGAGGTTCGTTCCACCTTTTCTAGGGAGTTCCTTGGGTCGAGCAGGCTTCAGGTCACAATACAAGAGGAAGGAGTTCCAAATGAGAAAGACGAGAGAGATGAGAGGTTAGTTGGCCCTATCTTGGCATGAGGAAGAAATAGAGAGGATGGGAGTTTCGCATGGGCTTCTTCAAACCAGAGAGAGACGGGGTGCTCGCGAACTAGGGAAATCTGCAGCTTCACCTAGGAGAGCCAAGCTGTCCACCGTCCCTGTTTCACAAGCACTGGATGAAACATTCGATGAAGCCTTTTTAGAGCTGCAAAGACGACCAAGCCTTTTCAAAGTTCGGGTCAAATCGGGTCATATTTGGATTAGCGAGTTGACCCGGACTATACCCGATTTTATAAACAGGGCAAAAAATGTAACCCGAACCCGACCCATTTTTTAAATGGGTCAATCCAAATCCAAATTTTTCAAGATCGGGTTATTGGGTCATGTCAATAATTGACACTCCAAAATAAAACAAAGTTGTGGTCGCAAATGTCTAGGAAAACATTCGTGTAAATAAAAATTTTAAAGGTATGTAACTGCAAAAAGAACTGGACAGACGTGCAAGATTTTCTTGTCTTAAACCGCTTACCAGAAAGCATATTCAGCAATCAGCACGCTTATTCTCGTACTCTTTCCTTCTCTCTCTATATTTCTTTCTCTCTCTATATTATATATATTCCAATTCCTCCCATCTCCGGACAATAACAGAGAGAAAAAACCATGGAGGAGCTAATGGAGTTTCAGGTGATTTGGCCGGAGAACGAGGAACGTCCGATCACCATCGAATGGTATTCAGATGAGGCTGAAGGTGACACGAGAGACTTCCAGAGGCTAGAAGCGGCGGCGCTGGTGAGCATACAGAGGCCAATGGGCTGGAGGCCGCCGGTTTCAGATTCCGATTCGGATTCAGAGTCGGAGTCGGAAGAGATGGTTCCGCCGCACGTTCTGGTGGCCCGGAGGTGGAGTGAACCGTCGTCGGCGGCGGCTTTCTCGCTGTGCTCCGGTCCCGGACGCACGCTCAAGGGCCGCGACCTGAGGAATGTTCGCGATTTCGTTCTGCGGATGACGGGGTTCCTGGAGACATAGATTAAGGATTTGGGTTCATTAGATGATGCCGCGAGACACCACACCGAATTTTTTTTTTTATATAGATTATTACAAAAAAAACTGAGATTAAAAATATGTAAATAAATTAATTTTTTGGGCTGAATGTATAAATATCATTTTGATACAACATATCAGCATGTTCTCATATAACTTGTAATGATAGAATAAAATATTCTTAATAATAAGATGAACTAAAATATGAAAATATTAATATTACTATTTTTATTTTTTTATTTCTTTTCAAATAACTTTTAATTTTAATTATTTCTCTTATAATTACTATAATTCTGATAAAGATCACATATTCACATTAGAATTGTTTATTTATAAAATCTTTTTTTTTTATTTTAGTTTGATGATATATATATATATGGTGTTATTAGTGTAATTTTATGGGGAAATTGTAGGCTTAAATATAGTTAGATATGCTTTGAGATTAGTATAGAAAAATTATTCATGGCTTTGATTGAATAAATTTTTTGACAACCATAATTATAAGTGTTTTATATGATGCTAATTATGATTTAAATGTCATTATAGTGCAAGGCTATGTCAAAGAATATGAGTGTCATCAATATGTTTTTCCTCTACTTACCTACCAATGATAGGAATGAGCATAAAGCTCAATAAATATAAGGAAATCAAACATTGTAAGCAATTAATAGAAGAAAGGGACAATATGCATGTTTTCTATTAATCAATCACATTTATTAAAGATATTTATAGGCATAGTTAATCATTTATCAATTAAACTAACGATAAATTCTAAATGAATTATAATAATAACAAGTAACTCATTTTGATCTGTTGGTTGACTTCAACCTAAAAGGTCTTGGGTTCGAAACTTTTTGTCATAACCTAACCCGATATGACATGATATTACAAAGGTTATACAATGTCAGATTGTGGCAGAGCTGATCCTAAGATTAAATTGGAGAAGTACTAAAATAAAACTTTCAATTTATGTACTAAATAAAGCCACTATATATTCAATTCAATATAAAGCGGAAGACTACAGAAACTCAACATGATTTTCAATATATCATTCAAAACATATTTAATCTTAAATATATCTACAACAGCTCTTGATGACAGAGGAAATAACAAGATAAAAGTCAAACCTGCAAATATATATATATATATATATATATTAACATCACATATTAGGGCATATTATCCAAACCATTCAGCTTGCTTCTTATCCTTTCCTTGCTTTGAAAACAAAAGCAAAAATAGGGATGAACTAACACAGCTCAATAGGCCATCATAGTAAAAAAAAGAAATCAATATCTAAAAAAAAAAAATTGAAAACTAAACTGAAATATATATTTAAATTGAATACAATTAAAAAAAATACTGAAATTAACTAAATTATAAACAAACATTTCATAATGATTATCATAGTAGCTCTTAAGCCCAAATTTTTATATATCTTTGTTACCAAAATCCCACCTCAGCACCCATTGGCACTGGCATAACAGAATTCCACCTCGGTCACCCACAGGTCTAGGCATCACAACACTTCGTCAACAAAATTCCATGCTCACTTATGCGCTTGCATCACAACACTTCAATAAAAAAATCTCACATGGATTGCCGGCATTACATCACATCACATCACATCACATTTCTTTCATATTTTTTCAATGCATTTCATTAATTAAATCATAACTGGATTGGATTTTAAAAAATTGCCAAAATGTCATAATAGTAGACAACAGAAATACTATTGAGCAAAAATTCACAATTTTTAAAAAATAATAATCAAATTATCATGAATTGTGTAAAATATCATTATGAAGTTTTTATTGAACTTAAACTCTATTTTTAGATGTCATAATAAATTTTTAAGTAGACAAAAATCTCAATTTTTTTAAAATCACCCTACAAAAAATTTGAGAATATACTCAAAATATTCATAATCTCAATTTCTATAACATATAAAAAGTTATGTACGTAGCAAAAATTTTACCAAGGGAAAGTTATATTCATTTTTCGGTAATAGAATTATAAATTTGATATGAAAAATATAAAAATATTAAATTATTGAAAAATGAAATAGGCAAAAAAATATATCTCAAGATGAGAAAATTTCTCAACTAGAAAGACAGGCAAAAACACAATATGATCACTAAATACTAACTTTTTTTCTCTCTCTCCTTTCTTTCTTCTCAATTCTCCCAAACCCTTTTCTTTTAACGAAAACAAAAAGGGAAATAAGATTTAAAGTCATTTTAATAATATATTATGCTTTTATTTTTTTTAATAAAATAATAAAATAATAATATTATTATGGTATATTTTTAGTGTAAAATTCATAAAAAATTTTTTAGGGATTCCAAAAATTTTAAAAAAATAACTATAAATAGCTCATTTTATTTAAAATTTTTTGACAAAATCGATTTGAAAAATGGATACTTGATCCCAAAACCCCCACTTGTACTGTTAGGTATCAATTTTTTAAAGAATTTTACTGGTATACCCAAAAATTATAAAAAATTGGTTAAACGAAAACTCAATAACTGATATGCTATGACAAAGACAATTTGTGTATTAGACTTATAATGAATCCTAAATAAATTCTTAACTATTGTAGGTAAAAATATATTTTTAATTTTTTTTAAATTATAATATTTTGTGTGTAAGTTTATTTCAAAAGTTTTCAATTCAAAGATTATCTTGAGATTCATGTGGATCATATGAATTTTTTGGAGTTTATCAAAATTAAAATATATATATTGAAATAAAATTAAAATAATATTATAGATTAAGTTTATCTTTACAAAAAAATTTAAAAATTTATTTTAATTTTAAAAATTTTAATTCAAATTAATCCAAATGCAATTTTTGTGCAATTATTTAGGAATATCCTTTGTTTAAAATGGCTTATGAATTAAGATACTAAATCAGTAGATTTGCATACATAAAATTCAAAATTTTCATATTTACATATTTAATATCAACATTTTACTATTTACATATGTTATCACTCGGTTAAATCTTTTCAAGCATGTAACGGGTAGAAAAAGTTGTGCGGGATCGCAAAGTGATAATTCGTTGAAGGCCATCGACCAGACAACGACATGTTTATACAAAGAGAAAGTCATGACCAGGTCAACTTAGGGATTCTCATCAACGAGACCAACAACTTCTACTGCACTGAAACTCTCAATGAAGAAAAAGATGGGGGAAGTTGCAAGAGATCGTAGAAATTATTCTGTGCAGATTCTGGACGGAAAGAATCGTCTGGACACATGTGACTGTGCACACTATGTATATATTTGTACACAGTGTGTATCAAATTTTATACATATTATATACACACTTTGTGTACAACCACAATTTGAACGGTTCTTTTTGTTTGGACTCCGCACAAAATAATTTCTCCGCGCGTTGAGAGGGCCAACAATGCCGCACTTAAGCCCTCGTGGTTAAAATTTATAAATATTTATGTAGTAAATATATAAATAAAAATATGTCGAGTGGTTGCGTGTTAAGTCATTTTATTATCTTTACTAGCAAATTCTATTTGAAGTTCTTCCCTTATGATTCTTTTGCTTGTCTATTTATTCTAAATATCTTAGCATTCGGTGCATTTATTCTAAATAATAATGCAATCTACAAGTTTATGAAAATACTTATAAAAATATGAATTCAATTTAAAATAATGTTTATTTATTTTAATAAATTGAAATTAACATGTAAATGAATTTTTTAAAATCATGAAATTCAATTTTTACAAAAAAAATTATTTGTTTGTGAGATTTTTCTCAAAATTTGTAAGAAACATTCTATGAACTTTTAGTACAAAAATAGTTTGAGCTTGATTTGGCTTTGTTAAGGATATTTTTCTTAAACAAATTTTCAGTATAAAAATTTTTTAATTTAAGATATTTTTGTACTAAAAAATTACGTAAGAAAGCTATCTTAAATGAAACGTTGATTCATTTGAAGTATTTCCATGACTATTTTTCTTATTAAGGCTGTAGGTGTAATTTATAATTGGACAAATATTGTGAGTATGTGTACTATATAAGTTATGATTGTGTTGAATTGGGCTTGTTATGATTCAAGTTATTTGAAATGGTTTTATTTGGGATATATTTCTTAGTGCTTTGTAAAATGATAGTATATAGATATATAAAGTGATTTTATAAAGCTATTGTGGAAATTAATTTTCTAGCACAAAATTATTTTAAAAAGCAACGAAAAGGCAATGGCTAAATAGAAATTATGGTTACGATTAGGGGTGTCAATTCGGGTCAACGGGTCGGTTTCGGGTCGAACCCGGAACTGACCCGACACTATTCGGGTCAACCCGAACCCGACCTGTTTTTAAAAATGGGTCAGGTTTTCGGACCTGAACCCGACCCGATTCGGGTCCGGGTCAACCCGACCCGATTCGGGTCCGGGTCAACCCGACCCAACACGAATGGCCCGGGATTGATCCAAAATTGCTAGTTTTTCGTGTCAATCTTCGATTTTCGGGTCAAAAATGGGTCTATCTCGGGTTTTCGGGTCAAATATGAGTTTTTGTGTCAATTACGGGTTACTGGGTCAACCCGAACCCGACACGATTTTTAAAACGGGTTGATTTGCTGAACCCGACCCATTTCGGGTTAGGGTTGACCCTAACCCGGATTTTTCAGGGTCGGGTTTCGGGTCGTGTCAAAAATTGACACCCCTAGTTACGATCTTAAAAACAAAGTAGTAAGAAAGTCATTTCAATTGAAGCTTTAATTAACATATTAGACTCGCGAGCCGGCTCGGGTCTGACTAGTTGAGCTTAGGGAGCTCGCGAGTTGAGCTTGACTAGGATTTCGAGCTCAAAGGCCTTATTGAGCTCGAATAGCCTTCCGGTCAACTCGATTTCTCTAGTGGCTTGCCGAAAGCTAAATGATAGGGGACGACAGATTGCATGCAGATGACGGATCGCATGCCTGAAGACGAGAACCACACACTTGGTTGTGGGATAAATGTCGGGATTGGAGTCGGACATCGAACGCAGGAAAATGAAAGGTCGGACATCAAATGAATGTTAGGATCGCACGTGGTCGGGTTTGTGGGCGGAAAAACGAAAATGTGGGCGGGAAAACGAAAGGTCGAACGCCATACGTGGGATCGAAACTCGGACGTGAAATCGGAGCTCGAAACTTCGAATCGAGCAGCTCGACGAGCTCGTTTCAGTGGGACGAGTCGAGCTACTTTTGTGCTCGACTCTAGCTTGAGTTCAGTATTCGACTCACGAGTCGAGTTCGAACAACCCCGGACTCATCTGCACGGTTGACTTGACTCATCTGCACGTACCGATAGGACGGGTCATCCAACTAATAGAATAGGGTCAAAATAAAATTAAAGATTAATACGCAGATATGCCGAAGAAAGTTTTCTTCATGCAATGACTTCAAAGCTTTGATATATAACAGTAGAAGAAAGAGGAGCTTATAGAACGTAAGCAATTACGTAGTTTCTACTTGTAGAGAAATTCTAATTCACGAATAAATAATATTCGAAAATAGCTTTCTAAATAATAAGAAGGGCAATAGAGCTTTGGAATTTGCTGATTTTTCTACAGCAAAATGAAGCAAAAGAGGAAATACGAAAAAATGTGGAAGCGATGATAAGGGGGTGTAAATGAGTCGAGTCGAGCTCGACTCACGAGTCAAAGTTGAACTCAAGTTGAGCTCAAAGATGAGCCACACTGAAAAACGAGCTGATGCGTATAATCACTAATTCACTATCATTAATTAGATAAATAAATTAAAATATATATGAAAAGTCCAAAATGCCCTTCGTAAAGGATTTGTTTGAGATAACTTTCTTACTGCTTTTTAAACCAGCTTGCTAGTATAAAAATTTATAGCTAACAAACTTTTGTAGAAAGCATTAAAAAATTGTCTCAAAACAAACCTAAGGCTTCATTTGTGACAGCTTTCTTACTGCTTTAGGAAGCCATTTCTTAGTACAAATTTTCTTTTAATTTAAAATTTTGTATTAAAAAGCAGCTTCATAGAACAATTAAAAAGCTAGACAAACGAAGCCTAAATTTTGTACATAATTTCTTTTTCACCGCATGCTTGCTCCATTATTGCTGTCACCGTTATGCACTGCCATCTTCTGTTACCTGCCACCATCAACCACCCCTATCTTTGCCTGCCCACTACCCCCACCGCCACCCGCCGCCGCCATCATCGACGGTTATCACTCATCGCGTCATAGCTCGCTAGCCATCACCATTTTATTTTACTTCATACAACAAAGGAATCATCTGCATTTATATTACTCTTATCCAAAAAAACTCTAAATATTTTAAATACTACTTTGTATTCTTTTTTGCAGTGTTTTTTTTTTTTTTTTCAACAAATCAAATAGCCCCAAAGATGACTAGGCTAAATTGATCAAAGTCATCAATGCAGCTCGCTTAAAATAAACTACTCGCCATATGGATTCAGGTCTAATTCATATTTGACCTAAACCAAAATTAGTTGACCCAAATCTAATCCGTTGTATGTTGGGTCAAAATCTGACACGACATAAAATATGTTGAATTGAACCCAACACATATGACCTGTGTACTAAGCCGGTCCGGCATATTACACGGGCCAATCAAAAGCCTGATTTTTTGCACTGAATTTATTATACTACATTTTTTTTATATCTTTATTCTTTACCAACTAAAAATGAGATGGAATATTCATACATCTTAATAAGATTTTCTACAACTTATCAATAATATATATATATATATATATATATATATATATATATATATATATATATATATATATATATATATATATATATATATATATATATATATATATATATATATATATTTGACACGACCCAAAAATTCGACTCGAACCCGACCCAAAAATTTCGGGTTAGGGTCAACCCGAACCCGAAATGGGTCAGGTTCGGTTTCAACATTTCGACTCGTTTCAAAAATTGGATCGGGTTCAGGTTAACCCTTTGACCCGAAATTGACCCGACAACCCTAGATTGACCCGTTTTTTACCCGAAAAAGAGAAGATATGCCCGTTTTTGACCCGAAAATTAGGAATTTTTGTTGGAAACGGGTCATTCGGGTGGTATCGGGTTGACCCGGACCTGAAGCGGGTCGGGTTCGGGTCAGGAAAATTGACCCGTTTTCAAAAATGGGTCGGGTTCGGGTTCGGGTTGATGAGAATAGTTCCGGGTCAGTTTCGAGTTCGACCCGAAACCGACCAGTGACCCGAAATTGACCCCTATATATATATATATATATATATATATATATATATATATATAGAGAGAGAGAGAGAGAGAGAGAGAGAGAGAGAGAGAGAGAGAGAGAGGGGTGGTTGATGTTGGTAGTGGATTCATCCCTTGCATTAAATGGATTTAACCTCCATCTAAATGGTAATATTATCTCATTTTCTTTGATACATTAACTTAATTGGAAGAGCTTTTTTGGATAATTTTTTTATTGCTTCTTAAAGCAGTTTTTTAATACAAAAATTAAAATTTTTATACTAAAAAGTTTCTTTAAGAAAAGTAAAAAAAATCATCCCAAACAAAATCTCAGTCTCCATATGCTTATTTCGTATCTCTTTAATATGGACAAATATAAGAACTAAAAAGATGAACATTTAATGTGTATTTGTGAAGCCAAACATATCACTATCGTGGTAGTTGGCAGTAGGAGACTTCAATAAAAAAGGGCATTTACATGCATAGTACTCAAATGTTCAAAACTTACCTATTTAACACCTAATTTTTTACTTTAAATAAAGTAAAAAAAAAAAAAAAAACCTACTATTACAATCTCATCATTGTGCCTTCCATACAGTTGCCTTTCTCTGTTGGTCATGTGAACCTTCTACTGCAACTTCCTCATTTTTTTCGTCTGTCTATTAGTGTCGGTCCGTCCGTCGGTCCCTTTCTCAACGAGATCCTGTCTCCCTCGCCTTCTGCAATTGCTATCACTCCCAACCTCCCACTATTTTCCAACAAATATCTCACTGAATGCTGGTTCCATCTCAATTCGCTTCTATCCTACATAGGGGTGTCAATATTTGACACGACACGAAAACCCGACCCGGAAAATTCGGGTTGAACCCGACCCGATTTCAAAACGGGTCCGGTTCGGGTTCCAGAAATTGACCCGTTTAAAAAACGGGTTTGACCCGGCGGATTGCCGGGTCAACCCGCCAACCCGTTTAATTTAAATAAATTTGAAATTCCGCTCCCTGCCCGAATTCGAATCGGTGAATCCCGATTCGGCGATTCCCGCGTGACCGGCTGGCTGCCCTGCTGCCCGCGGTCGTTTCGCTCGCGACTTCGCATCAACGTCAAGCCGTCAATCCAGCCATCCAGGCATCCATCGCATCGCGCATCGCGTGACCGCTGCCGCCGGTCGTTTCGTTCGCGTGACCACTGCCCGCCGGACACCGCTGCCGCGCTGAAGCAGATCCCGGCCTTGCCGTGTCCGCGGGTCGGGTCGGGTTGATCCGAACCCGAAGCAGGTCGGGTTCGGGTCCGGTAAATCAACCCGTTTGTAAAAACAGGTCGGGTTCGAGTTGACCCGAATAGTGCCGGGTCATTTCCGGGTTCGACCCGAACCAGACCCGTGACCCGAAATTGACACCCTAATCCTACGTCCGTTGCGACCAGAATGCTAAAATCGAGCTCAGCTTCTCCATATCCTAATGATGGAGAGATTATTATGTGCGGAGCCCGAACGTGTCCGGAGGCTAATCTGGACGCACCACATCACCCAATTCACTATATATTGGATAACATGATGCAGCCAGATTGACCTTCAGACACGTCCAGACACGTCCGAACACCGTAGTAATAATTTTTTTTCTAATAATGAACAAAGTTTACCAATTTGGTTGACTTGGGTGAATCGGTGGCTCCGCGTGCAATTAATTAGGAAGCCAAGCCATCAACTTGACCACATGCCCTGACAAGCTTGTCTGCCCATTCCTTCCATTCTAAAGTTCTAAGCCTGTTCCCAACTCCCTATTTAATTTTGGGCCCTTTGCCCCTTTGTTCTTTCTCCACAGCTAAGAATAGGCTTTCATATCTTCTCAATTATTTATGCCTATTATCACCCTATACATCTATAAGATTATTTGTTTATTTTTTTCACTTTTATTAGAAAGCCAATTAGTTTTAAAAAATTAGAAAAATATTTTTTTATGATTTATCACTCATCAATTTTAAAAATTTAGATATCTAATATATAATATAATGCTTTTATATATTTGTTTGTATCATCAACCGCAAAATTTGGATATATATATAATATAATGTTTTTATATATTTAGATATATAATATATAATTTTTATATATTTGTTTGTATACTATTTAAATATCTGATTAAAATTACAAATTTTAGTTTATTTGAAATAAAATGTATATTTTATGCTATGATATGATTTAGACAAATGGGATGTAAATAAATATAAAGATTAAGATATTGCATATGTAAATTTATAAAAATTTTGTGGAATATATGTAAATGCTCCTAAAATAAATATTAGTATGCATTTAAGTGTGTGATTTATGTTATGTTTTTTTTTTTAATAATGAGGAATAAATGATAAATAAATGGTTTGAATTTGAAATCTAGCATATTTTACATATTGATGTTTTAATATATTATTTTTAAACTATAATTTCATATAAGATATTATTATTATTATTTTAAATTATGTAAATAAAAGAATATAATTTCATATTATTTAAATATAATAGAGATGCTATGTGTCCATTTTTAGAGCTCATTTTTATCAAATATTATAAAGATATTCTAACCCAATTTTTTCTCATTTAAAATTATAATCTTTATAGAACACCCTTTTTTTCCTTAAATTTAAAATTAATTTTTTTTCAATTTTCAGATTATTTTGAATTTTATTTTGTGAAAATAGTAAACAAATTAATATATGTTTGTTATTTTTATAAAGGACAATCTAACTTTTTGTATAATGATAAATTTTGAGTTTTAAATTTGAGTCAAATATTTATGAAAAAATTTATATTTAAAAAATATTATTGAAATTTTGGTTTTAAGTTATCTTTAAATTATTATATATATTTTAAAATAAATATAATATATCAATAATCAATCAAAATTTATATTATACTTATCTTTAAAAAATTAATAGTAACTCTTTGTAATAACAAAAATGATCAAAGCATCATATATAAACTATTTTTTTCAGTATAAATAAAATTATTTTGAACAATTGATAAATTTAAATTTGGAAAAATTATGAACAAAATAAACTACATATTAAAAACAAAGTTTTTCACAAATTGAAGCATATCTAAAATAATAAGAACTCTGCAAAGACTTGGACTTCACTCTAATATAAATATTTTTCTCGTGCAAAATTGCACTAACCGTTTGAAGTCAATTTTCTCCTAATCAGCTAAGTAGTTTTAATTTTTACTAAGTTTAAACTCCGGGTTGAGCTTGACATGAGCCATTTACTGAGCTCAAATTTGGCTCGATCAATAATTATGATGCTCGTGCTTGGCTCGATTACAATTCAATTGAAAAGGTCGAATTTGACTTGAAAAAAAATTTAAAAATATTTAGTATATATATTATTAAATTATTCTAAAATTAATTTTGAAAGACATTTTAATTTAAAGGAGAGACTCGTCAAGCTTACGAGCCGAGGCAGGCTGAGTTGGAGCTTGAACTCATCGCTCGATTAGCTCACCTCGTGAGTTCATTCATAAGCCAATTAAGTTCAACCCAGATCATGAACCGGCTCATCTCACTTAAACCCCTAATCCCAATGGACATATCAAAAAAATTCTAAATATATTTATGATTTCATAAAGGACAAATCATTCTTAATTTCTTTCTCATAATAACCCTTTAATTTATTATTTTTATCACAAAAGGTCTATATTGAATTTATGGTGACTTTATTCTTGTTTAATCAATTTTCTTGAATAACATGTCTCATGAATGCTTATAAACAAATAATAATGATAAGAAAATTGCCCTTCCATAGTCTCTCATGTTCCCTCCACTGTGAAAGGCAACAGTGCTCCTCACATGTATGCTATAAAGAGTTGTACTAATTCAAAGTGAGGACATTAATTAGGGTTTTCAAATAATTGAAGCAAAGATATTGAACATTTTTGTCAAATCCTTCTCAAATGGAAAAGATTATAATAGAAGAAAATGTTCAAGGCACGATGTTCGACTCATTTAAGACACATCATGTATGCGATTAGGGGTGTCAATTTCGGGTCACGGGTCGGGTTCGGGTCGAACCCGAACTGACCCGGGTGGAAAACGGGTCGACCCTAACCCTACCCGGGTAGAGAAACGGGTCGAAAATCCGAACCCGGACCCGACCCGGCGGGTTGCCGGTTTGACACGACCCGACCCGCGCGGCATGGTACTCGGCAGCGAGCGACGACGAGAACGGCAGTAGGCGACGGCGGCACCGCGGCAGCCGAGCGGCGCGCGGCAGTGCGCGACAACGAGAGCGCGGGGCAGGCGGGCAGAGGGCGGGAATTCGAAATTTTTTAAATTAAACGGGTTGGCGGGTTGACCCAGCAACCCGCCGGGTCAACCCGGACTCGACCCGTTTTTTAAACGGGTCAATTTCTGGAACCCGAACCCGACCCGTTTTGCAATCGGGTCGGGTCCAACCCGGATTTTCCGGTCGGGTCCGGGTCGGGTTTTCGTGTCGTGTCAAATATTGACACCACTATATGCGATGTATCTCTGATATGTATCAGACACGTCATCTATGTGTCTAATTAGCAGTATGATATATATATATATATATATATATATATATATATATATATATATATATATATATATATATATATATATATATATATATATATATATATATATATATATATCGAATGATTAAGGCCTTGTTTGATTCCCCGGCTCTATTTTCTCGTTTTTAACGGAGCTTTCAGAATGGCAAATAGAGAAAAAAATTTCTTCTCAAATCGGCAGAAATACGGGGGTTCATCGGACTTTACTTTGAAGAAGCGATGTTACCAAACAGAAAAACAATCCTTTTTTCGTCGATTCAAACCGCAGACGAAGAAATTACGGAGAAACAAACTAGGACTAAGTCAAAATGCTTAAAAACCTAATTTTGTTTCGAGGACCGACGTCCCTGTAATGCGAGCACCCATATATAACATTCGTACTGTGATACATATTAGAGATACATCGCATACAGTCTATCTCTAATTTGGATACATAAAAGAGTCAACCAACTCCTTCAACTTTGGAGACTTAGGGTTTGTTTGGGATAGCTTTCTTAATGCTTTTTAAAACAATATTTTAGTTAAAAGTTTTCTTGAAATTAGAATTTTTGTACAAAAAGTTGTTTTAGAAAGCAATCAAAAAGTTATCCCAAACGAAGTCTTAGGTTTCATTTGTGATAGCTTTCTCTCTGCTTTCTAAAGCAGCTTTCTAGAGAAAGTTTTTTGTTTGTTTGTTTATTTTTTTAAGAATTTTTTGCATTAAAAAGCTGCTTTAGAAAGAAATAAGAAAGCTGTCGCAAGCGAAACCTTAGATTAGTTCTAAAAATAATTAGTGGTATAATCAAAACTTGATTTCAATAATAAAGTACCGTTACTTCGCCGAAGAAATTTTTATTAATTAATTAAAGAAATTTCTTATCAAACTGTCTGAATAAATATAAAAAATTTAAATTTTAAATATAACTTTCTTTTAATGAATAAATAAATAAATAATTATTTATATTCACGTGGTAGCTTTCTTGCTGAGTTATTACAAGTGATGAGCCACACGGGGCTCTGCCTCTTGTAGAATGATGGAATGAATGATAACGGTAGAAACTGGGTGGCAATTAATGTAATTTTTTTTAAAATTATTGTCAAATTATATAATTAAATTCAAATTTTAATATTTATATTATTTCCTATATATATATATAACGGTGGAGGAACAGAAAAAGGATGGATTTTTTTTTTTTTTCTCTGAAGGATTTACTGATGAGATTCACACTGATCATTCTCTGTGCGACTAGAAAGTTTTTTTTTGGGGAATTTTGGGGCCGTAGCCCGTATATTAATAACTAAAGCATTACAAAAAGAACAACATCCCAACCAGTGGGGAAGAAAAGGAGGGCATAAAAAAGACCCTCAAATACAACTAACAAAAAGAGAAGAGACCAAAAATTAAACCGGACTCAGGTATACAGAACTAACAGAAAAAAGCAACAAGTGCTTATCAAAACAGGCAACCCGAAAAACCCACTCCTCCCTGGTTGCCCAAAAGAAGCATCCGGGTTCAAAATAGAGAAACCACAGGGCCGAAAAACTGGGAAGCAACCCAAAAAATAACAATCTCCCAGCATCCATATCAGTCAAAAGAAAATCAGCTAACAAGAAGAACCGAAGCTCCCAGCAGGCCATCCAAGGGAAGAGACCATCATCACGAAGATTGCTAGTTCTACTCATCATCGTCCGGTTATGGAGAACAGAATTCTCCACCAAAAAACCCATCCGATAAAAAAACCTGGAAGGCATCATAACATCAGTGGTCCATAAAGCAGAAAGAGAACATCTGCTTAATCCGATCAATATGCTTCCAGGATTCAGTTTTAGCAGCAATGGCATGAGAGATTTTCTTAACAGAGGCAGCAACGTCATTCTCATCATTCCCATATCTTCTCTCATTTCGTTCTCTCCACAAGTGATACAGAGAGCAACATATAACAAAATAACAGAAATTCTTCTCAAAACTCCTCAGATTGTGAATCCCATCAAAAAATTCAAAAACCTGTAGCAACGTGGGATGAAGCAGAAAGGAGCGCAATGCAGGTATAAGAGTAGAGATGACAGCAAAAGAATAATCACACTGAAAGAAACAGTGAGAAACCGATTCATCCTCCCTCCTACAGAAAGAGCAAGTAGTAGGGATTAAAATGTTTCTTTTAGCTAAAACATCAGCTGTTTTAAGCCCATCCAGCAAAGCCATCCACGTATAAGCCGAAAAACGTAAAGCATAATGAGAATGCCAAATATATTTGTACCAGGGAACATCTTCAAAATTATCAAAAAAATACTTATAGAAAGTGTTGAAGGTTGGGTTCCCAGTAGGATTCCAAGAAAGAAGGGGGTGCGGCTGTGGAAGAATGGGAATATTAGAAATACGTCTGTTAGCCTCCAGGCCCAGCTGAGGAGGCAAAGACCAACTACCATTAACAATAAAATCACACAACCACCCACTGAAAAATTCCGGTTGAACCAAATCAGTCATAGAAGTGCCCTGGCACCAAGGATCCCAAAGTGCAGAAAAATTACAGTTTTCTGCAACCACATGAATTTCAATAAGAGATTTTATAAGTTGGATAATAAATAGGGCTTATAAATGCTCAAAGGGTTTGGTTGGATTATTTAAAAATATAAATGTTTTAGAAATATATAATAATATATAATTTAAAAATATATATATAATGAATGTATTTAACAAATATAGAAGTTGTTTGGTTTCATATATATCAAGCATATTGATTTTTTTTTTATTATGATATGTTTTCGATGAGGCTACATTTGTGATAGCTTTTTTACTATCTTATGAAGTAGTTTTCTAATTCGAGAAGTTTTTGTATTAAAAAGTTGTTTTCTTGAAAGCAAAAAAAAAAAAAAACAGTCGACAAAAACTATTCGAAACGAAGCCTAAAGTGACGATGATGACGGTGATGAACAGAGGCAAGCAGCAAACACAGATCCCTTGGCTTAGTGATTTTGAAGCTCTTGCACCTCTGTCGTTGCTAGGGATTCAATTCTAGCATTGATGTCTACGTGTATATTATGATTAAATTTACGCAAAATACTTCATAAAAGATTTCAAGGAAAATTAACACAAATGATAAAAATTTACATTAACTATATTTTAGATATTGAAAAAATATTCCATTTTTTTGTTATATATTTGATTTTTTTCAATTATTTGTTTTATTTCATATTAATTAAATTTGAGAAATTACATCATTATTTTATGATTAGTAATCATATGCTACAAATTCAATTCATATGTGATTAATTTTACAAATAGGACAAAATAATAATAATAATAATAATAATAATGAGAAGTATTAATTGCCACCCATAGCATTATTATAATGGAGAGCAGTTAACAACGACAAGTTTGGAAGTGAGCTTATTAATGGTTTCCAGTGAGGCTTCTACTAGCTAACATAATTCAAGAAGCCATTAATAGTACATAATTTAAAGAGGAGGTCGTGGTCTTGTTCATCATGCATTTATTATTTTCGGAAGACAATGGAGATTTGTATGATTTTTTTAGGCTCATGGACTCTGAAAATGCCAATTTTAATATAAATCCATAATAATAATACTATTATTATTATTATTATTTAGAATTACTTCCAAACTAGTTCAATAAAACTATAATGTCTTTAACATCCTATAAAATAATGTCATCTCTGGCGACTGGCATCTACGATGGCTCGACCGTACCCTCATCATTTTCGATGATCGAAAAGGTATATTAGTCCTAATGAAGTTAGGGTATCCCCACCCTAGCTATGTTCACTACATTAAAAAAAAAGGCTTCGCAACACTTAGAATAGGCTTTCGTGCATAGCGGTATTAACCCCCACAAAAATAGCCTGCGGGGATTTCAAAATCGTTGCATATTCGCTGGGAGTCTAAATGCTCCATGATATATAGTGTACCAAAATTTCTAGTGTTGAGAAGGTATCAAAATGTCATGAATTTTATTTTTTTTAGTACTTAGAAAGTACATAATATGTGCTCCAAAAATAGAATGTTATAAACTGAATGCACAATTGTGTAGCTTTATATATATAGTGTATACATAACTATATACTCATCACTCACACTGAGAATATGATCTATCACTATACATATTTACATAGCTCTCTCTCTCTCTCTCTCTCTCTCTCTCTCTCTCTCTCTCTCTCTCTCTCTCTCTCTCTCTCTTTAAAAATTATAGAATATGATGAGAAGCTTAAGCACTCAACTAACAGACTAAGGGTTTGTTTGGGGCAGCTTTCTATTTCAGGCTATATCCACAATTTTGCTTGGCTGCTGCTTTCTCACTACTTTTGTGATGGAAAGTTGTTTTTTGCAACCATAATAACAAAGTTATTTTCTTCACATCAAATTCACAATCAACTTAATAAAATGATGCATTTGTCCCAAATTAGAAAAATTATTTTGTTAAGACATCACTGGATGACGTTTGGAGACCAATCAGAATGCGTCACGTCACTTTTTTGCTCGGTACCGGGGCTCAATACTGCTGTGCACGGCGTGATGTAGCGCGTTCTAGTTGATCTCCAGACTATTCGGTGTCCACTCAGAATAATTTCTCCCTAAATAGAGACTGAAATGAATTGCAACATATAGCTCTCTCATTTTTCATTTTTTAGTTTTCAAATCAAAATGTCTCATAAAATGCTCCTAAATTATGATTGAAATTTTCATTAAATAAATTTCCATTTTCTCGTGCAATAATAAGATCGGTAATTTACTCTTATATTATATTTGGAGCTAAGGATAAGCTCATAAGCCATAAATGCAACACGTGATATTTGATCCCTACATATATTTAGCCGTTCACGTTTCTTGCATGCAAAGGAATGGGACAACCTTCACTGTCAAAACGTTGAAGGGGCATTGGAGTAGTTAACCAAGGAAAAAAGATACATCTTATATTATTTTAGTATTTAGGGTTTTATTTTTATTTTTTTCAATTGAATTGAAATACACTTTTTTGTGAGTGTGACTCGATCTGAATTTTTCAAATTTAATTATATATATATATATATATATATATATATATATATATATATATATATATATACAAAAGAATGGCTGACATAGTTGACTAACATATAAATTGTGACATACTAATACACAAATCAAATATCATCCTGTGAAAAAAATTGATGATTTACAGGTTGACTTTGGACTACGAAAGTTTTTTTTTTTTTCTAATTATATCATCTAAATGATAGAGATATAGTGAAAAGAACATGCTTAATAAGTGGATCTATCAACCTTAAGATCATGAATTCAAGTAGGCAAAAATTGAAAATAAATTACGTAGATTTAATCCTATATTGTTTAATTATTATAAAGTATGGTTAGAGTACAGTCCCATCAAAGATGCAGCTTATTGCTAATTTTGTTGTTTTTATATATGAGAAGAAGGAGAGCAATTAAGTGGTCATAGATTTAACACAAAGAGATTTCTAAATTGAAAAAAAAAAAAAAAAAATTTCAAATCCATGTTTTTGAAGTTAATAGTTTTCATAAAAAAAAATGTGAAGATTTGTTGAATCAAAAGCAAGACATCAACTTTGCTATTAGAAGATCGTTTGATCAAAATTTGAGAGATTACATAACTCATTTACCTGCTAGTATTGATTGTCTAATTTTTGTTGCATCAAAGCTTAGCTTTCCATGTTCATGATTAATCATGTGAGAGTGAGAGTGTGAGACAATGAAAAAATATATTTACCCATTTTTATTCTTACTTATAAAACATGCTATGATATTTCCTATTGCTGCAACAACAATCGAACGAGCATTCTCTTCAATGAAATTATAAAGAATCGTTTGTGCAATTTTATAGGAGACTCTTGGACAAATGATTGCTTGATCAGCTAATTGATAATGAAAGGATTGTACAACGGTTTCAAAATATGAAGACTCGAAGGGAGAAACCGTAGGTGTAATGCAAGAAAAATATGAATTTCACATGCTTTTCATTGTAAGTTTTTTAATTATAAAAGTTATCCTATTATATAATAAGTCTAAATAATAAAAAAAAAACTACTTATGTTGGATCCAGGTCTAGATGAAAAAGGTAGAGAATTTTTTCAATATTCATAATTTATGCCTCCACATAAAAAATCATAATTCCGCTAGTGTATATATAAGATAGACAAAGATAATATTATATGCAAATAAATAAAAAAAGAATTAAAACATATTATGTTTGTTGCGTGCTAGAAAATACGCGGCGGTAGAGTTTATAAATTAGCGTCCGAGCGTTGCACGTATATTTAACACACAAACAGGAAAATGAAAGAACACCGGGATTTATACGTAGAAAACCCAAAAAGGGAAAAAATCACGGGGCCTCGCCCAGTTGCAAAATTCCACTAGCGTTTTTGTAAATTACAAGAAATTGATTCGTCCCACAAATCGAGACGATCAGATTACAACTTGAAGCAAATTTACAAAGTTTTGCAGAATCCCGTCGTTTCCCGAAAATACGGCAGAGTTCCGGCGTATTCAGGCGGCGGGTAGAGCTCCGGCGGTGGTCGAGGAGGAAAGGATTCGCCTTCTTCTTCTCTTCTTCTTCTCTTTCTTCACTTGAGTCCCCCTTGTGAAGAATGAGGGCTTTCTTTATAGTTTTTCTGGAGTGGCGTGGCTCGTAAATAGGTGTGAGATCATGGGCGAATAGGGAGTGGTTTGAATGGACGGTCGATATTGAACCCTTCGATGGTGCACCGTTTGTTGGACATTTGGAGGCCTTAATGATGTCGTAATTCAGAGATCTTGGACTCGTTGGATTCGTCTCGTCGAGCCGCTCGATTCGAGTATAAGCTCGTTAAAATCGGAGACCGTTTGGTAACTCAAATTTCGGTTTGAACCTTCCAACAGCGCTTCGGGTCCTTGATTCGGGATCATTTGGGCTCGGATTGGGTTGAACTTGATGTCGTTGGGTTCGTTTTTCCGAGACGCTCAGTTTGACTATAGGCTCGTTGAAATCGGAATTCTGGTGCTTTCGGATTTAATTTTTGAAGTATCCAACTAGCTTTTTGCCTCCAGATTCGTGCCCGATCAAGATAATTAAATTTGTGACGCCGTATCAATGTTTATTTTAGTTTATATTCTCAAATATAAGCATTTTGAATGCATGCATGCAATAAAATGCATTCCAAGTTTAAATGTACATTTTAAATAAACAGTTGATCAGCTATAATTTTTGTTTTAAAAATTTATCAGCTCTTTAGGGGTTGCCTATATATATTGGGATAATCCAACAAATTTAGACATATAAAACTTTCTGTTGTTTTCATGATCTTCAAAATATGCACTCTGAATCACCCAATCTCGCTCAACATGTATTGGACAAGCTCAAATCCTTCGTTGACCAAATCCGTTACCATCACAAATAAGTAGTAGATTTCTGCATAAATCTCACGTAATCATTAGCCCATTCTTACAATAACATGAACAAGTTAGTTATGCTTATAGTATGTCTTTAATGGATTATGTTGTTATGATTGTCTGAACTGGAAAAATTTTCGGCAGATTTTTGACGGAAATTATCCACCGGAAATTTTTTTTTTAAAAAAAATCTGCTGGCTTGCGCCCACGCGCTGCAGCCCGCTATTCATTTGCCCGCCCGCAATGGCCTGCATTGCCCCCGCCTGCATTGTCCCCTCATGAACCCCATTGCCTGCGCCCAAGCCCTATATACGTGGATTTATTATTCTATGCAGAAACTGGATGGCGTCCAGAGACCAATAAAAATGTGCCACGCCACCTCAAAAATATACCGCGTGCTCGGTACTGCGCTTGGTACCACTCGGTACCTAAGCGTAACCAGACGGGAGAATTGTCCGGTGTCCACACATAATAATAGCTCGTAAACATGACATTCATGAGATTCGAACTCTACTCACTAGGAAGATCTTCAAATGTCCAACCATGCACCCTGCTGCAATGAAAAAAAATCTTAATTATTACTATCATTCTGGACTACATCCTCAGAAGAACAAGCTACTATCATACATTTTATAATCTCATCTTCTCAAACTGAGCGAATTATTACGGACGTCCGGTAAGTCCGGTCACCCAATCCAAACGTGCCATGTCACCCGAATGCACTGACTCCGATGTATTTTAGTGACGTGGCGCATTTGGATTGAATCTGGACAACAGACATAATAATTTTCCCTCAAACTGAGATGAAGAGTAGACAGACTTCCACTCACCAAAAATATTATGGTAAAAGTCAAGCAAACAGGCATCGATCACCCTCATCTTTCACACCAATGTAACTCCTACGATCCAGTTTAACACAAAAGCTAGCAAGCTGAAATCATGGTGAAGATGGTGGAAGGAAGCTAATTTGACTAAGTAAAAACTTGCGGACGCGGTCGCGGCCACATGACTCCACGTTAAGACCGCGCGAGCCATTTAATGCCTCAAACCAACAGCAACCTAATAACCATTAATTCTGCTCCCTTCCTTTCTCCTTCTCCACACTATAAATATAAACAAATACTGCACCACACTCTCCACTTCCCCATATAGTACTCCTTCCACCGCCACCGCCACCGCTCCCGCCACCGCCACCTCCTGCTTTCAATTCAGTATCAGTACTGCATCACTTCTCCCTTCGTAAGCTACCTCTTTCGTTCTTCCATGGCTTTCTCACAGAAGCAGCTTCTCCTGCTGCTGAGATCAACGCTCTGTGCTTTGCTTCTTCTACTGCTGGCTTTTCCCGGCCCGGTTCGACCGGCTCCTCAGGTTCCTTGTTATTTTATCTTCGGGGACTCGCTCGTCGATAATGGGAACAATAACGATATCGCTTCGTTGGCGAGGGCGAATTACTTGCCGTATGGGATCGACTTCCCCGGCGGGCCGTCCGGCAGGTTCAGCAATGGGCTCACCACCGTCGATGTCATCTGTAAGCGTTTTGCTTTAAAATTAGTGCTGAAAATAAAAATATATATATATATATATATATATATATATATATATATATATATATATATATATATATATATATATATTTATGATATTTAGTATGATAATTATATGTGATATTTTAATATTTCATTAAATATTTTTATTATAATGGAATTAAATAATTTCATGTTATTAAAATTTTGCTTGTTGTTTTTTTAAATGAAATTATGAGATAGCAATTTTATTCTTATTATGATTTATTTTTATTAAAATGTTTAGATATAATTATTTTTCATAAATTAAATATTTTTTAAAGGATAAATGAGATTTTGATTTATCAAAATTTATATATTTATAAAAACATGCCTTAATTTACTAGCTGTGGAATTTTTTGTTTTTACGCAAAGAAAAAAATATTAATTTATAAATTAAGAAAATAATTTTTTGCATTATTTTTTATATAATATTTATTATGATAATTATATGTAATATTTAATATTTTATCAAATACCTTTATTATTATTTGTTGAATTTATCTGTACAACGAAATTAGATAATTTCTTGCTATTATAATTTTGCATGATAATAAAATTAAGGGACAATAGTGTTTTTTTATTATGATGGTTTATTTTTAAATAAAAAGATTAAGATATAATTATTTTTCAAAAAAATAATATTTCTTAAAGGATGAATAAGATTTTGATTTAGAAATATGTAAAAATTGATATATTTATGAAAACCATCCTTAATTTTCTAATTATAGAGCCTTCTCATCTATTTATTTATTTTAAAGTAGAATAAAAAAATTAATAATTTATAAATTAAGAAAATAAAAATATTACATTAATTCATAATTAAATTTATTATAAATATATTGAGTTTTTTTTTTTTTTCAAAAATTATTAGCCACATAACTGTTCGTCACCTTTTTCTCTGTAATCTGTACTTGGTTTGTTGTTCTCGTGCACCTATTACTGTCCACCACCGACACTGTACTGAACTGCTGGATTTTTTTAATATTAAATATAAATTTAATAAATAAAAAATCATTATTATATTTTGATAATTAAATTTTCACTCTCAAAGCAAATAACAATAAAATTATTATATTCCCAAATATATTTTTTTTATTGCAAAAAAAAAAACTAATTTTACATTTTAATAATTGCTCCGAAATTGTGCAGCTCAACTTCTAGGCTTCGACGACTACATTCCACCTTATGCAAACACAAGGGGGCAAGCACTTCTCGGTGGAGTGAATTTTGCCTCCGCAGCTGCGGGGATAAGGGATGAGACCGGTCAACAATTAGTACGTTACTAATTCTATATTTTTACATTATCATAAATATATATTAAATTCTCTTTATTCTTATAGGATTAACATAGTTAAAAATATATATTAACGTAAAAATATTATCAAATATTTTAGATTCAAATCCGACTCAAAATTTAATCGGGTCAACCTGAATCTTAATTTTTTGAGTCTGGTTTACTTGGAGTTGTTGTATGTGTCATTTATTGGGCAAATTATTGTGTCCGGTGTCCGGATTCATCCGGACACCAATAAAAACACTTCACGTCACTCAAAAATGATGGGGCCCAGTGCATCAGGGTGAGGTGGCGTCTCTGGATTGGCTGTCAGCATGTCAGGTGACCGGACGCAATAATTTGCCCATTTATTGACACCTCAAGTGGCACTCTCATAAGAGAGAAAGATTACTAAGGCTTCATTTGAGACAACTTTCTTAGTACTTTTTAAAAGTTGTTATTCAGTTCAGAAATTTTTTGGACTAGAAAATTTTATATTAAAAAACTGCTTCAGAAAGCTGACTCAAATGAAGCTTAAGGCACACAAGGCTTTAGGTTTAGTCTCACATTAGATATTTGAAAAAAAAATGTTGATTTATTAGGTGTCTCACCTTAACTCAATTTCTTAAGCTTTTGGATTGAATAAGGGTTTGACAACTACTTTATTTGGCCAAACTTTTGCCTATTTTGCTTCACAATATCTCATAGTTTGGATCAAAGAAGATCAAAATTTGATTCGATTTAGATTTTGTTTGGGACGATTTTCTTACTACTTTGTGAAGTAGTTTTTTAATACCAATTTTTTTTTTTTAGTTTAAAAACTTCTTGTACTGAAAAATTGATTTAAAAAACAGCAAAAAAACATCTCAAACAAAACCTTAGGCTTTGTTTGTGACAGCTTTATTACTGCTTTTTAAAGCAGCTTTCTAAAAAACTGTTTTAAGAAGCAGTAATAAAGCCATACCAAATAAAATCTTAATCAAGATCATAGTGTGCATCACATAATCTAGTCTAAATCTAATAACTTATATCAACATATAACCATGAAGATCATCATATCTATTTTGAGATCAATGTAGCACAATATCCTAAACCCTAAAACACCAATCTCAAAGCATACGCAATGATCTTGAAGCCCATCTTAATAAAACTTACATCCTCACATAAATTTTTTCACCATACAGGGTGGTCGGATAACCTTCAGCGGGCAAATGCAGAACTACGTACAAGCAGCGCAGGAAATTGTAGAAATATTAGGAGATGAAGACACTGCCGCCAACTATTTGAGCAAATGCCTCTTCCAGGTGGGCATGGGGAGCAACGATTATCTCAACAATTACTTCATGCCGGCCGTCTACTCCAGCAGCCGCCAATACACGCCTGATCAGTTCGCCGACGTCTTAATCCAGCAGTATTCCGAGCAGATTAGGGTAAGCTTTTATCATTATAATCTTGATTAGAGAATCTAATTACATTCATTAATTACGAGCTTTTGAAGATTATTACTACGTGAAGATTTGTATTGCACGAATCTCAATGCAAAATATGACACGTACGTGTTTCAAAAATAATAGTCATTATTGCACTAATCTTAAAGCTGAAAACATTTTAATACGATCGAAATTTTGGTTGAGATATTCTGAGCCATTTGAAATTTAAAAAAAAAAAAGTATCATGTACTGCACTAATCTTAATGCTAATCCATTGATTAATTTAAAAAGTCATTAGGCCCAATTTCTTTTCATTAATTTATAGCTTGTCAGAACCTTCTCACAAAGAGCTTTGCATTAGATGAGCTGGTTGAATGACACGTGTTTCAAAATAGATATCATTACTGCACTAATCTTAAAGTTAATTAAATAGATTTAAAACTTATAATTGTGATAAAATTTTGGTCAAGATATCCTGCACTAATCACTATAACTCTTAATAAAGTTTTTTTTTTAGATTAGTGCATTAAAAAAATTATAACGACATATCCTCATATAAATTATATCAATATGGGATACAAGATAAATGAGTTTGTTTTAAAATTAGTAATTTGTATATTAAAATTTTGAATCTCACTAATCTTATTGCAAATATAGTAGTTTATAATCTCACGCTAAAACAATTTATATCATACATATTCTACAAAAAAAAATCAATGCTTAATGCATGAATACTAATCAATCAAAATCTATATTACACTAATCTTAAAGTTGATCGATACATCCTGATCTGATTTTCTTTCCATCAAAATTCTGATAGATACTTTACAACTACGGAGCAAGAAAGGTGGCAATCATCGGAGTTGGTCAGGTTGGCTGCAGCCCCAGTGAGCTAGCCCAATTGAGCTCCGATGGCGTCACTTGCATCGACCGGATTGATAGCGCCATCCAATTGTTCAACAAAAGGCTCATACAATTAGTGAATGAATTCAACAGGCTCGATAGTGCTCATTTCACCTTCATCAATGCTTTCAATATCTTTCAGGACATCATCACGAACCCATCAGCTAATGGTAATTAAACTAAACCATCTTCGAATAATTATCCATAATACTCTTCTTATATAAGATTCAAACATTATAAAAACAATATTATATTTTGATTTTTTCAGGCTTGAGAGTAACTAATAGAGGATGTTGTGGAGTAGGGAGAAATAATGGACAAATAACTTGTCTTCCTTATCAAACTCCATGCCCTAATAGGAGAGAGTACTTGTTTTGGGATGCCTTCCATCCTACTGAGGCAGGAAACATACTTATAGGAAGGAGATCATACAGTGCTCAATCTTCTTCAGATGCTTCTCCGATGGATATTCGTCACCTCGCTCAAATTTGATTTGTATTTACTAATAGTATATTACGTAAGAAGTATCTGAACTCATAATGAACTGATCGGAAATAAGTTGGGGAATCATAACGGGTCGAATTTGAGCACTGATCCTGTCTGGAAAAAAATAACAGTATATGATGTTATAGTTGCTTTGATAATTCAAAACTTTATAATTGTATTTTATGTTGAAATTGTTGTGAGGGTTAGTCTATTTGAGCTTGAATTAGGGTTTTGATTTCATGAGAGACTGAAAGGCTATTTATATAGCCTTTGGTTCGAATTTGTGTAAGACGATATTCACAAGTCTGAGAAATATAAGATTTTTCTAATGGAAAGTTATTTGTTAAATGTAATTCATCAGAATGAGAGACTGATTACGATTAATTTTTTGTTCGTGTTGATTTTGTTTTTGTTATGTATTAGTCAGCCTCATTTCTTACTTCCATTTTATTTACAATTAGCTCATTTTGGAACTGATGATAGTCATCTGGTATTTTCTTCTAGATTCTTCTAAATTTGGTTAATTAAATTTTTATTATTTTTAGAAAAAAAAAATTCAATAAAAAAGCATAGAAATTAAACTTTCTTTCACAAATAATTTCAATTATTATAAAAAAATAAATAGCTAAATATTGAAATGAGATATATTTTCACCCAAGAATGGGTTAACATTGTAATAGAATAAATTGGAATCAGTTCAATGCTTCCTTGCTTCCTTCTCAGCCTGCAAAACAAAAAAAATAAAAAAATTATTAGGCTTAAAACTAATCATCTCCGCATCTCAAAACCCTAAATCTGCTCTAAGATTAGTGCAATGCAAAAGTTGATTGAATATTTACGTATCGCACTCATCTCAAAGACAATCTTACCGCGTCGATGACTCTGTCAAAGGCCTCGGGGCCATACCGCTCGATGTAGCGCTCGACGGCCTTCCTCGCGTCGAGGCTCATCAGCTGTATCGCCCTTCGCTGCTCCGCGCTGTAGTTTGAGCTCACATAGCTTCCAATTCTGACATATTTCCTCACATAATTCTCGTAGAGGAAAGCAGCGCCATTGAAGATTGGCAAAACCAGCCACATGCAGAAGAGAAGCTTAAGGTATGGCCACAAAGGAAACCTATTCATTGTTGAAAATTATTCATTTGAGAAATTTTAGGGTTTATGTGGATAAATATTAATATTAATTATATATATTATATGATGTCTAAATATTCAATTGTGATCTAATTAAGAATTATTATAAATAGGGGTGTCAATATTTGACACGACCCAAAAATTTGACTTGAATTTGATCCGAAAATTTCGGGTTAGGGTCAACTTGGACCCGAAACGGGTCGGGTTCAGGTTCAACAATTAGACCCGTTTCAAAAATCGGGTCGAGTTCGAGTTAACCTTTTGACCCGAAATTTTAACCCGAACTCGACCCGTTTTTTACCCGAAAACCCGAGATAGACCCATTTTCGACCCTCTTTGACCCGAAAAGCGAAGTTTGACCCGATTTTTGAACCAAAAACTAGCAATATTTTTACGGTTCCGGGTCATTCGGGTCGTTTTGAGTTGACCCAGACTCGAACCGGATCCGGTTCGGGTTAATCCAAATAACGCCTGGTCAATTTCGGATTTAACCCGAACCCGACCCATGACCTCGAAATTGACACCCCTAATTATAAATTTTAGACATTTCATAAATTGATATGAAATTTGTAAGATGTAATGATCAAATATTTTATTTCATTTTTATAATGGAAATATATTAAAAATAATAATTTGATATACTTATAGCTACTTAGGCTTCGCCTGGGACAGCTTTTCTATTGCTTTGTAAAACTATTTTTTAGTACAAAAAATCTCTTGAAAGCAGAAAAAAAATAGTGGTCTAAACCTATCCCAAACGGAGCCTTTAGAAAATAAAATTGTGAGATTTTTTTGTGACGACTCTTTTAACTAAATTTTCTTGCTGATTCGACGTGAGATCTTACGTGTATCTGGTAGACGACTCTTATCATAAAAACAGTGACAAATATTTAAAATATTTATTCAAAAACACATACCATACTAGAACTTTATAGAAAGAGAGCTCAAAAAGAGTGATCAATGAATACAAAACCCAATAAGTGAGCCACTGTTGATCATCAAGTGATGAAGGGCTTTCAATAGCTCTCATTGATGCATATCTAATGATCATATCAAATACATTTACTATAATGTTAGCAAATTATGTAAGCAATAACATAAAATCAAATCATTTCATAAATGTTGGAGCAATTAGTCACTTACAAAGGGTAGAGAAGCATCATTCCAGGGCTGATTCAGAAGAACAAATAGAAGGTTTCTATTAGTAAGAGTCATTGGAACAAAAGGGTTGTTTGGTTCGAAGGAAAGTACATAAAATGAAATGAAATTGCAATAATTTATAACTTTATTGTGAATATGCAATCAATGATCGACCCTTACATATAGGATAAAATTCTCGAATCGAAAAGAAATGTGATCAGTACTGATATTTCTGACCATGCTAATTAGGTCCTCTCTTAGTTCAAATTCTCATATTAATAACTCGGCTAGAACTATGTCGTTCATATGGATTATGAACCTCACTACTCTTTCGCAGGTTTTTATCGTGATCGATCAAAGTTTAACGGTGCGTAGATCTCATAACATCTCCATTTGATTAAATGAACCTTTACTGGAAAATACTTGATAAGATTCCATTTGAGAAGCTATAAAGCTCTCACACATGAGGAAGATTTTGAAGACTTAGAAGGCTTTGAATTCATTCTCATATCAAATAATTCGAAATTATGTTAATGTAAAAATATATAATTACTAACCCTAGCTTAAAAAAATTAAATTTTTGATTGAAAATTGATATGATCATCAGTCTTTCTGGCTTAATTTTGATCACCTATTCATTTATACTCGTATACATAAAGATCATAATAATAACAATAATTATTATTACTATTATGATGATGATGATGATGATGACGACGATGATAATAAGTAAGAAACTTACCCTATTAAAGCATCCAAATTGAGAGCAATAGTCTTAAGGAAGCCCATTTTTGCTTTTGAGTAACAAAATGAAACTTAATTTTTCAAGGAGAAATGCAAGCTCATGTCATTTAAATGGAGAGAAATGGTAAGGAGAAGAAGCAAACAAGTGAATATATTAATACCACTACAACAAATCAAAGCCTCCTTTTCTCCAAAGACAAAGAAAGGAAGCACCAAAAAACTTGGAAAGAGAGAGAATAACTTGAGGCCTTAGATAACTTTATGAATTAAAGAATCTATATAGTTTATTATTAAATTCTAAATAAATTTATGGATTATTTTAATATAATTTTATTATTAATTAAATTCAAATTAAATTACATTTTTTATTTTTTCAAATGAGATAAATATATTAAGATTTAATGTAGAATGTATTTATTACAATTTTAAGATTAAATTTGTCTAAGATTTTTATCAAAATAGACATATTAAAATAAAATAAATAAAACATTAAATAAACAATTTATTACTTCATTATTTAAATTATTTCTAGCTTTCATTACCCTCATTCAATCCAATTATCCAAAGTAGGCCTTAGAAGGGTCTTCTATTCCAGCCCTCACGACTGGCTTATCTTCAATTATGGGCCATTAAAGTTGAGCCCAGCTAAATCCTAAGTTCAAGCCCAATTAGCAAAGGAGACTTTGATTTGGGCTGTCATTAATCCAATTTTGCGCTGAACACTAAAAAGAAATTGCTTAAAATTGGACCGTTTGGAGAAGGCCCAAATGGAATTAGCCCGCTTTCGTTCTGCTCGAAATTAATAAAATAGGTATCGAAAATATAATTCTATTTTCGTTCTTAATTCAAGATTTGAAGGAATATAATAACATATTCAATAAAATAATATGATTATTTTAATATAAATATTTTAAATTATTTTGTATGGAAAATTGAAATCTCCTTTCAATAATATACATGAATATGATTTATTTACTTCAATTTAAATGAATTAAAGTTCTCAAATAAAAAAATAATTTAATGATATGTTCAAATTTTAAATTGAAAAAATATAAACTTGTATGAAAGTTTGAGAAAAAATATAACTTAGATTTTTTGGTAATTTAATAAAAATTTGAAATAAGAAAATTATTATTATTTCCTAAATAATACAGTTTCAAGTATAAATTTCTGCTTTTGTCAGCTAGTGTTGTCGTGCCCCCCCCGGCTTCATTTGGTACAATTTTCGCTACTTTCTACCGTATCTTCCTAGTACAAAAAATATCTGAAAGTGACAAAAAAAAATCAGAAAATTGTCACAAACAAAACCTTAAGGTCTGAATAGATTATTATCATTAGGAGCAAGATTTCATTTAACCAAAAAATTGAAGTCAGATCAATATGATAAAAACTATATTGTTTTCATTTTAAAATAAATATAATTATTTTCAAATATAAATATTAATTAGAGAAATGAGTTTTTTTTTTTTCTTTTTATTTTTACATAATACTTGTTTGGTCACATCTGCCAGAAATGTCATGTGCTTATAAGTTGTTTTAAATCACGCATTTTTATTTAAAATAAAATAAAAATTCTTTTTTTTTTTTAATTTATTCAGTGAGTTATAATACCTTATAACTCCTTCATAAAGGAATGAAATACTATTAGTTATATATATAATATCATATAATGTTATATTTTTAAGTTAATAAAATTTTATTTTCTAAAATAAATGTATTAAATGTTATTTTATGTTAATAAAATTTATTAAACCCAATTAAAAGAATAGTTTTTTAATTTTATAATTAATATATATATACACACACAAAAATAAAAATGAATTATTCATTTTGAATTCCCAAAAACAATAATTATTCAGTTTGATTTGTTTTCATGATCAGTCATTTTGATTTTGATATTTTTACTTCTTATGATATATTTAATCAATTCTATTTGATTTGATTTAGAGTCCCATTTAAATTTCCAAAAAAAAAAAAAAAAGAGTCCCATTTATTCAAATTTAATCATTTCATTTTCTCTCTATTCTCTTGTCTTTCTCTCTTCTCTGCTGGTCTATCCCATCCATCCATTTCCAGTACTTTTGAGGGTAAATATGTAATTTCAATATATATATATATATATATATATATATATATAATGCTATTATATATATGAAATTCCTATATATATAATATTATTGAGGTTCATTAAAATAAAATTTATAAAAAAATTTTTTGCTAATAAAATTTACATTATTTTATTCACATAAAATCAAAATAGGCTTTTGTTTGAAATTTTTTATTTTCAAATTTAAAAATCTATTAATTCTTGTAAATACAAAAAAAAAAAAAAAAATTGTAAAAAAAAAATATCTATGTAAATTTTTTTTGCTACTTTTTTTAAAAATATTCATTATTGAGTGTGAAATGTATATTTATATTTATAAAATAAAGTGGAATGCTAATCTAATTAATTTAAATCAATGTGCTAACATAATAAATATACCCAATGCAAAAATGAAATATTAAATTGTCTATTTTTTCTTAATATCAATGCATATATTTTTTCAATTTACATTTATATCAGAATATTCAAATTAATAAGTAATTTTAAATGATTAAATTTATTTTAAGATTATAATAATATTAAGAATAATTAATCATAATTTATACTACATTAATCTTAAAATAAGCTCAAAAAATTAATTTTATTATTATTAAAAAATTTATCTTACCTATTTTGTTTACTTTACTAAAAAGACTACAATACTAAATTTTAGTGATATTTTTCCCTCTGCTCTTCCTTTTTTGATGTATTGTAAACTCATCTTATTTTGATTGAGTTTATTATTATTATTATTATTGCAAGTAAACAATGTTATCACCACCACCACCAAGTGTTACCCGCGACAACCCCGCCAACAGCCCGTCATCAACAGCACTAGTCGTTGTCGGCCACGAACATCAAATTACTTCATATTGCACCCATTTTACTTTAAGGGTTTGTTTGGTTGGTTACAAAAAAAAAATATTATATAAAAGGAAATACTTTGAAGTTGTATGATAAGAGTAAAGTAAAGACAATTAATTTTATTTTTGATGTGAAATGCATGTAGTGTGAAGTTCATAGATGGTGGAGGCCAGCGGTATTGGCCGACTGCCACTGACAGCTGACGGTGGTGGAGGTTTATGAGTAGTGACGGCGATGACGATTGGTGGCGGGTGCAACCGGCGGGGAGTGACGACGGTGATAAGCAGCAGAAGGTTGGGGAGGTGGTGCGAGGCAGAGAGTGGCGAAAATGGTAAGCAACAGAGGGTGATGGAGGCGGTGAGAAGCAGCGGATAACGACGGTGATGGGAGGACGCAATGGTGGCTGTATGTTGTGATGAGCAGTATTAATAATTTTTATTAAATCAAACATCCTCAAAATACAAAAAATAAAATAAAAATAAATTTTTAAAAGTATAATAAAAATTCATAGAAATAAAATTCAATTTAAGGAAGAAGAATCATTGATGTCTCCTCTCTCTCCATCACAATCTTCTTTCCAAAGTCCACTGGCCTGCTGACCCAACCTATTTATTAAATAAATAAATTAATTAAATTAAATTAATTTTTCTCAAAATAAATAAATTAAATTTTCTCAAAATAAATAAATAAATAACCCAACTTCTATCATTTCTATCACATCACTAACACTTCATCTGCAGTTTTCCACTGTGCAAAACCTTAGCTTTCCCACCCCTTCTTTTCAAATCTGAAGATATAATTTTCCCAAAAAAAAAAAAAATCTGAAGATATTTATTTATTTATTTATTTTTAGTATTCAACAAAAAATATGAAATTTAATTTTATAATTTTGAATTTTAATTTTCTTTTTTAATTAATAAAATACGAAATTTCCATCCAGAAAAATTGAAGAATTTTAACTGAATTATATTAAAATTTAGGTAAAACTAAGATTTTTTATTAAAAATTCCTAAATAAGTTGTAAAAAAATTAAATTATTAAAATCTCATTTGTATTAACTATTAAGATTTGAATATAATTCCATAATTATTTTTATTTCTGATTTAAATATATATTTCAATTATCTTATACTAAAAATTTAATTAAATTCATGATTAAAATATATATATATATCACCATATATTTATGCTTCTCCACTCAATTTTTTAAAAAATCATACTCAAAATCAAATATTAAAATAATTAAAATATGCCAAAAAATAATACGAATAATATAAATAAATAAATCTCATTAAAAATATGAAAAATAAAACCATGAGCATATAACATAAACCATTCTCCTTCTTCCTCTACCTCTCCACAATGCCACCTCTTCTTCTTCCTCCTCCTCCCTCCTTCCTCCTAATCTCCACTCTTCTTCTCCTCTCTCTCCAAATCTGTAAAACCCTAAACCTCTCAGAAAAAGAAACCCTCTTCTCCATTATGGAATCCATCTCCTCTGATAAAGACTGGAGATCCTTCAGCCCTGAACCCTGCAATCCAAGCTCTTCATGGCCTGGAATGGAGTGTAAGCCTGGTTCAGACAACCTTCTCCATGTAACCAAACTGGTCTTTGGAACTCCTCCTAACCCAACTTGCATGAACTCTGCAACTTTTCCTTCTCAAATCTTCAACCTTCCATTTCTCCAATCCATTCACTTCGTCAGCTGCTTCAAAACCAAGAAGACAACTCTGTTCTTCCCTAACTCGCCATCTTCTTCTCTCAAACAACTCAGTTTCAGATCAAATCCTGCTCTTATCAGCCTCATACCACCTCAGATTTCCTCTCTCAAATCACTCCAAATTCTCACTCTTTCACAGAACCATCTGTATGGAAAGATCCCAGACTCTATTTCTTCTCTGAACTCACTGATTCATCTTGACCTGAGCTACAACAAGTTAACTGGAGGAATCCCAGCAGAAATATGGAGACTGAACAACCTTGTTGATCTAGATTTGAGCTATAACTCTCTTACAGGACCAATCCCATCATCAATTGGAGAATTGGTTAAGCTTCAAAACCTCGACTTGAGTTCAAATTCACTAACGGAAACCATTCCAGAGAGTGTGGAGAAGCTAAAGATGCTAACTTTCCTTGCTTTAAGCGACAATAAGCTTAGTGGATATGATCCTAATGGAGTTGCCAAACTTCAGAAGCTTGAATACTTGATCATGGAAGGCAATCCAATGTTCATTCCATTGCCGCCGGAGCTCGGGAGGCTGCCGAGGCTTCAGGAACTGAGACTGGGGAGCTCAGGCTACTCAGGGATGATACCAAAGAGCTTCTGTTGGTTAAAGAATCTGACCAGTCTGTCTCTTGAGAAGAATAATCTCAGTGGTGAAATACCTCCTGAGTTTAATGGACTTAGAAAAATTTATCACTTGAATCTGAGTAGAAACTTGCTTAGTGGAGTTGTTCCTTTCAGTTCTGAGTTTTTTAGAAGGCTTGGGAGGAATTTGGATCTGAGTGGGAATGGTGGACTTTGTGTGAATGAGTATGAGGGGTTGAATGGGAATGTTGGGGTTGGAGTGTGTGGAAGTAATGGGTCTTCTTCTGTTGATTCTGATGAGATGAGGAAGCCATTGGAGAGCTCTGAAATTGCTTCCTTAGCTTTGGGGATCTGGTCATGGCGTTCAGAGGCTGGGTTTATGGGTTTCAGTGCTTTGTACTTTTGTCTTTGGAGTTTCTAGACAGGATTTTGGCTATGTTTTCTACTGGTTTTTTCTCTTTCTCTAATTGTTTTAACTGATCTGAAATTTTCTGGGTGATTTTGCTGTATGTTTATAAGTTGATCAGTTTAAATATATAGGAATTAGGAACTTGTTTAGGTGAAATTAATGGTCTGTTTGGGGTTGCTATTTTGATTTTTAGATTACAATCGAAATTTTCTTTAATCATTATTTTCTCATTGCTTCAAAAAATTTGTGTTAGAAAGCTGATTTATAGCAACTTTCAAAAGATGTAGTTTTTATTTGGAATGATTTTTTTATTGCTTTGTAAAGCTGTTGTAGAGAAAATAATTTTTTTTAAATTATTATAAAAAACAATTTTCTAGTACACATTTTTGTAAGCAATGAAAAAATAGTTACCAAAGAGAAATTATAATTGCAGTCTAAAAAACAAAGCAATAATAAAGATGTCTCAAATGAAGCCATAGAGGCTGAGGCTACAGCATTTTGTAAGGTTGTAAAATTGATAAGGAGACAATAACTTTACTACTATGATTGCATAAAACCGCTTTCTACAATAAGAATTTTTTAAAACAATTAGAAAGCAACAAGAAAGTAATTTCCAAATAAAATTATGATTTCTGTCTAAAAAACAAAGCAGTTTAAAAATTATCACAACCAAGCCTTTACTTTCCCCACAATTATTTTACACCAAATTTGCAAAAAATTGCAAACATCTCAAATAGAGGAGATTATTACATGCGGAGTCCGGACACAGAATCATTCGAGTTTGTGACTGTGAACAATTAAAACACAATAAAAGTGCAGCTGTAAACAATAACAGCAAAGTGATGAACATTAAGCACACATTTACTGTTCACAGTCACAAACTGAATGATTATTTATATCCAAACTCTGCACCAAATAATCTCTCAAACAAAATAGACCCTTTATCTATTTGGGTCTTTGAAAGCTCTATTATTTAGTTTTCGGGATTTATCTCGCAAATTCATAATCTTAAAAATTTTAGTTTTGATCTAAAGAAATATTAATATGCTTGCACTAAGAAATACAGAGAGGCTTGATATGATAAATGACTTAAACTCAACTTATTAGCATACAAATCGACTAGATTAAAAATATTAATATAAAATACACTTAAAATATATTAATATTAAAATTTATTTAAAATATTTAAAAATTATATTTTATTATCCTATAATAACCATTTTTTAAGTTTTTTTTTTAAATTATTTTATTATAATAATTGCTTGAATCATAATTATTTTCTCACTTTAATATTAAATGAGCCAACTCAAACTCAAAAAGCACTGAAGCGTTCATAATTAATAAAAAAAAAGTTATTATCTGTGCAACTAAAAATTAAATTCAAACATAAATAAAATATTTTATTTTTTAAACCAATTCTTATTCAGTGAGGGCTAAGCAAGCTCCAATTTCTATATAGAAGAAAAGTGAGGGCTAAGCTCCAACTATAAGAGAGAATTACATGCAGACATATGCTCACAAATGCAACTCCAAAGATAAAAATTCTATACAAAAAGCTTCAACAATAACTATCAATAATCAAATTAGAAGGCTGAAAAAAAAAATTTTGGCCAAAAGATGAACAAAAATGACCCAAAAACTTCTGAAACTCTCCCTCGATCGATTTCCGTTAGGGATAAGATTTCTAGCACTATTAAGGAAAACGCGCATTCAATATTATTCAAGTTGCTCATTCAAAACTCATAAACATAGCACTAAAGCTTCATTTGGGACAATTTTTCGTCACAATTCTTTCGCTGCTTTCAAGAAATTTTTATACTAGAAAACTGCTTTAGAAAACAATAAGAAAACTATCCCAAACAAAACTTGAGAGCAAACCATCTTACAAGATTTCCATCTCAATATCTTGACACTAATAACTTTTTTAATTCCATAGCAAAGACTAGAATGGCTCTTCATTGCATTCTCAAATCTCCTGTTATTTCTTTCCCTTCATAAGTAGTAAAGAACACAGCAGATAGCTTGAATTCTTATATTACAAGAAGAGCTTGATAGCCTCATTTACTACATATTTGAGTCATTCTAACAAACTTTACTAATAATTTGCTCTCTGAACTCAAAATTAATACATAAAAATGTTATATATGTATGAAACTTGATCAATATCCTGTCCCATTATTACAGTCTTTAAGCAAAATAACAAGGCAGAGCAGGTTTTTTAACTACACTTATTTAACTAAGAATTTAAGAGCCATTACTTTGCCATAATTCAGAAATATTTACAGAAGCTTAGCCATCAGAACTTAGCATATTGGGGCTAAATCTTAGTAGTTTAAGGCTTCGTTTGGGACGGCTGTTTTACTGTTTCTTGAAGCAGCTTTTTAGTATAAAAATTTTGATTTTTATACTAAGAAGCAGTAAAAAAGTCATCCCAAATGTATATATATATATCTATATAACTGACCTACACACCAAATCCAGCCAGGCGCCTTCTGGTAGCATTTGAAACTGAGACCTGCCAATGCTCTTCAGTTTCAGTTGAAGCCACTCGTTCGTTCACGGGCTGGTAATGTCTAAGCCAAACGCCAGTGTAAACCTGAGTGATTGAAAGCAGAAGAGGAAGGTTATTTGACTGAATGAGAAAGGAATAGAAAGATGATTATAAACATGAAAATATAAATCATAATGAATGGAAGTTTTCAATTTCTGTATCAATCAATGTGAAATTGTATGAAAATGAAAGACTGGGAAAACAATCTAGCATTTACAAATTGCTGGAAATGTTTGATGATTGAGAGTAAATAAGATGAATTTTAAACGTGTATATATCATGGTTTTTAAAAACAGATCGATACACATGGTTTTAAAAAACAGATCGGACCGGACAGTTCAACAGTAAACCGGCTGGCCAACCGGTCTAATTAAACCACAAAATTACTCCAGCCTAAAACCGCCAAAAATTAGACAAACCGCTCGTTCGACCGTATAACCAGCGAACCAGAAGAAATTGAAAAAACCGTCCGGTTCTGAATGTGATGAATGGGTGCCGTTGATTGCAAATCGCATGGTCAAAATATTACTTCTTGAACTGTATAACCCTAAAGCAATTTCGTATTTCCTACCTCTCTTACTCCTCTGGTCGCGAGACTCATGACAGATCTCACTTGTTCGCTCCAATCTCAGGTCCGTCTTCTTCCACAAGGCTTGCTTGCACAGTCAATACTGCAAAAGAATGCTCAAGATCTTCATTACCAACTTCTTTCCTTTTTTTTCCTCAATCGTCTTCTTCTTCCCCCCATCTGCTTGCCTCACAGCTATGTTTTGGTGTTTAATTATGGTTTTGACTTGTTTTATTTGGTTTGTGTTTGATTTCGCATACATTAATTGTGTTTTTGTGGTTTTAACGCTATCATGGCTCATAATTCTGCCAAGGATTTGGTGGAATTGGCGGCATTCTATGCTATCAGCTTGATATCAGGTCATTTGATGAGTTTTCAGATGGGGAGGCATATGAAGATTCTCGTTAGAAATTAACAAGTTGATTAGTTTGAGCTTGCGGTTGGTTTCCGATGGTTGATTCTCCGAGGATGCTACAACGTGTAGGTTGATAAACAATTCTTAGTGTGAGTTCTTCTATTAGATTCTTGCATCATCTGTGTGCAACTTGCTCGAAACGTTATGCTTCAATGTATAAGTTATGAGTGCTGAAATTAATCTCAAATCTCATACATTTGGAGTTGTCACAAATGCTTAATAAATGTATAAATAGTGATGTTAAAAATATTAGAGAAAATGTGATGATTGAAAGTGATAAAGTTGCACAAAGGTTAAATTTTAGGCCATTTAAATTCAAAATGATGTTAAATGGTTGTGGAGGTGGAACTAATTTTATTAATTTTTAATAATATTATTATTGATTACATCATCCGGTTTAACTAGTGGGTCGACTTGAACCGGTCGGACCGTGAACCTCTCATTCTTCCAATTCGTTGTCCGGTCCGATTTTCACAACAACCTTGATATATATTGTACTGTCAAGAAATGAAATATTTGTGGAACTCCGAAAATAAATAAGAAATGCAAATTTGGACATATGGATTTCTCAACACGTCGAAGCTGAGGGCTCAGCAAATGGATAGTAAGTTTGGAGAAAATTGGGTCAGGATGGGTTTAATAATTCTTAGATTTGCTTTGAGATTAGTGCAATACCAAAAAGTCAATCGATTAATGTATTGAATAATTTACTATTTCTATTTAAAAGAACTTTCTGATTTTGTATTAGAAATTTCTCATGGCCCATTAAATAAAACTTTATTTCATTTTTTATTTTTTTTAAGTTCTCATATCATGAATTCAAAACTAACGCAAGCAATTCAAACAAAACAATTAAGTTATAGCCAAATAGAAGTTGCAGGAAACGAATTCATTTGTACGAAGTATATAGAATCAAGAGTTTTACAGAAAAATTGCAGAACGAATATAGATTTCATTTATGTAAAAGCATTCTTTTCAGAATTTATATTAGATAGAAGGTCGGATAGAAATTCCATGGAATTCTCTCGCATAGGGAAAGATGGATTGCCATTATAGGTGTAAATAAGCCGAGTTTAAGAGAGTTCAAGAATTATTCGGATTGGCTCGTTACACGAACAAGATAAAATTAAATTTTAAACTTGTTAACCTATTCAAATAAACACAAGTTATTCACCAACATAAAATCTGATTGAAAGTTATATATAAATTATAGACTCTCTCTCTCTCTCTCTATCTATCTATCTATCCATCAATATGAGGAAATAAAAATTTGCACAAACAACACTAAACCAACCTGCTGCGGTCTCATAATCTTCGTGTCAGGATCATCAAGTGATTCTCTCCAGTGTGCCAAGTATCCAGCCATTCGTGGAATAGCAAATAAAACAGGAAAAAACTCCGTCGGAAATCCCATGGCACTGGTTTTACATAGTACAGTTAATATCAGATGCAAGCTTTAAAAGAATGAAAGAAAACTGGAAGATAACTCACCGATATATCAAGCCAGAATAGAAGTCGACATTAGGATAGAGCTTCCTCTTGACAAAGTAATCATCGGATAAAGCAGCTTTCTCCAACTCAACAGCCACCTGAAAGCAATAAGCACATTAAAATGACTTGGCATTAGTAAGCTGACTGAAAGTCTATTAAATTTAATTTCACATGCAGTAAAATATAAGGATCTGTTAGGTTGAGATATGAAATTTGATAGGAAAAGGTAAAGCAAAGACCAGTAGTAAAAGGAAAATAAAATTTTATCATATTTAACCTAAAATTTCCCCACAAGAAACTGGAATATTCGTGAGTACAAATTCTGGGTCATTTCAATTTCATTTCACCCTAGGAACAGTCATTCTTCAGAAAAACCGGACATTCTTAACCTCTTACACTAGTAGCGTACATACTGTCAAATTTCCACCATAACTTCTTTTAAATAAAAAATAGAAATGAAAGCAAAACATACAGTGAGAGCATAAAGAAACTGAAGATGAACTAGTTAGGATTGTAATGCCGAGGTCCAACACAACAAATTTGCAAACGAACTGAAAATGTACATTCATGCTCGGCTTATTTATTATCAAACCATAACAAAAGCAACAAGCCAAAGTGATGACAATTGCGGGCTTCGAAAATTCACGCCCCGGCCTCTCCATGCCCTACTTTTTTTGTTTATGAGCAGAATTTTAACAGATTTAAGTTCCAGGTAAATTTTTAGAAGGCAAATTAGGTTTTAGATAAGACACTACCTAGAGATTTCGCCCTCATTTTGTTAGGACTTTATGATCTGAGTTATGATTTCCTATAGGCGCAAGCACCTATAGTTAATTGTCCTTCCCAATAACGATAGTAGGCGCAAGCACCTATAGTTAATTGTCCTTCCCAATAACGATAGTAGGCGCAAGCCCCTATAGTTAATTGTCCTTCCCAATAAGGATAGAGAATTTTTTTATTAAGGTTAATTGTGAGATGGGCACTGAGTACCCAACGTATAGAAGCAACAACTTTAAGGATTTTTAAATTAGATTTTAGTGATTTTTAATATTTGAAATTTATCACCATAAACATAAAACAAGTGATGGGGGGGATGAAGATTAGTCTGATCAAGATCCCATAGTTTTGTCTTCCCGAGCAATGGTCTATTTAGTCAAAGAAGATTGTCGACCCAACCTGACAAAAGGCACCTTATCGGTAGTCATGGGTTGATTCGTCCAAGGATACCTTGTAAACCCAGGGGTGGTGTCTAAGGAGATACATTTTAGTTCAACTTAGCTGACAAGGGGGCTTTATGCTTATCAAGTACATCCTATGATTCATTACTGAAGGACTTGAAACAATTAGGGAACATACGGGCTTTAGCCGTGATTGTAATATAATTGCATCATTTTGCAACAAAACTATCCAATCAGAAGGCACGTGTCACATCTCATCCGACGAGAGACTATTTGAGAATAAATCTTAGTTATACACCTTATACGATATTCCAGAAGGTAGATGAGTTTTAGTTTTAAGTTTCTAGATAATAAATTTCATTTTAGGACTTCATACTTTAGTTTAATTTTGGAATTTTAATAGGATTTGAGTATTGACCCCTCCAGTTGAGATTAACATTCAGCATGACCATCATGGGATGCATGATTGTCATTTGAAAAATATATGTATTTTGTAGAAATTTAGGAGGCCTGCAATGCTTTATGGTGTTGAATGTTGGCCATTAAAAGAGAAGCATAATACTAAGTTAAGGGTTGCAGAGCTGAGGATGCTCAGGTGGATGAGAGGCTTTACCCTTAAAGATAGGATACGAAATGAGCATATACGTGAAAAGGTTGGAGTAGCTCCAATGGAAGATAAGATTAAAGAGAATTGCCTTAGATGGTTTGGTCACATAAAACAGCGGCCTTCCGATGACCCGATTAGGAAAGTAGAGGTATTAGATTTGACTTGTGTTAAGAATGGTAGAGGTAGATCTAAAAAAGACTTGGTTAGAAAATATTAGAAATGATCTTTCTTTATTAGATTTAAATGAGAATTTGCCTTTTAACATGACATAATAGAGAAAAAGGATTCATGTAGCCGACCCCACGTAATGAGACAAAGGCTTGATGTTGTTGTTGTTGTTGTTGTAGTAGAAATTTAGGAGGCATCTTATAATTCAAGTCAGATCAATTCCAATCCTTTTTAAAGAGAAGGATGAAACTTGAATATCTAACCCGCACAACATTCTTGAACCGTTAGATTTAAAAACAAATATGACAGTCAGAGCACATGCAGGATATATTTTTCAGCAATAGATTAGGGCTATCATAGAAGTATCTTCTATTTGCTTGTACAAATGTTATAGATCCGATGACATACATTGTCAATGAATTTTGTTTTAGAAAAGATATATTTTGGCATTTCATATGATTCTATCTTCTATTGTACAATTTTTCTCCATCTTCTATTGTACAATTTTTCTCCAAGCAATCAGTATTGGGGGTGTTCAAAATTTGTCATTATCCTTCTTTTTCACATTTATCACTTCTTGCTCTTGCTCCATATAAAAAGTTGTGAAGGAATTTCAATTTTATGTTCATTGGAATTGGACTGGATCTGTAGCATTGATATAACTATTTCTATAATGGGTTTCAACGATATTAAGATAACATTTTCCCGTGCATTGAATATCTTGTGGACACATGTTACCATATATTTCTAAGCTTTTCTACTGATAGTGGGGGTTTTTTTTTTCTTTTTTTTTTTTGAAGAAATTTTGCAGCACCGAGTGCTACACACTTCATCAGTGTTCAAGCAATGAACTTCCGAAATAACTATAGTTGGAATGTCCTTAACCATTTAAAGAAACTTAAAGCTGGAATGACCATTGATAATAGTAACCGCCACAATTGCAATATGGTAGTTCTCAGCCTTCCTCAAAATAGCTTCTCCTGCATCTTCTACTTTGCAATATGAATGTACCCCGTCGCCCATGGCTTCAAGTTTCATTCTAGTATCAGCTACAGATTCTCTATCTTAATTACATAGGAGGGTCTTAAATCCTTTAGGAAAATCTTTCCACAAAGTCAAATCATCAGCAGAGCAAGGCATAGTTGGTTTTGCATATTTCTCTCAATCAAAATTACAAATACATGAACTACCCATTTCAAAACTGAACTAGTTTCTTATATTCATATGTTCTCTTCACCAAAATTTCTCTTAAGATAAGATTAGGGGTAGAGAAATGTTGCTTTCACCCATTCAAATAATTCAGAAGGTCAGAGAGTTGCAATTATATATATATATATATATCAGCAATTTTTAATTCAAATTCAATAATCCTCCAAAAAATTATTTTTGCTCATATTTTCATTCAGTAAAAGTTTCGGCAACCTCTCGACATCCCCTCCCCACGAAGGGAGGTTTCATTCAGTAAAAATTTCGGCAATCTCTCGACATCTCCTCCCCACAAAGGGAGGTCGGGAGGCACTTGCCTTTGGTTCGTTTCGCTCGGATCTAAGATACGACGGCGCAAGGTCTTCGAATTAGCAATCATCCCGCCATAATCAAAGATACAACTGTGCAAGGCCTTCAAATTAAAATTCCTGCCCGGATCAAAGATGCAATGGCGCGGGTTTTGAAATTAGCAATTAACTATTTAAAACCCCTTTTCTTTCTTCTTTTTTTTTTTCTCTCTTATGTATGTGTATGTATATATTCCTTAAACAATTTATTCCTCAGATGAATGGTTCGCCAGAGGGGTATTTGATGTCATGTGAGGAAGTTACAGGAGCAAAGACTTGCGTCGTTTAGGAGCGATGGTTATAAGATCATGGGTGAGTGGGGTCGACTGAAGGCAGTTAGAGGTCAACAACAATCAAATGCATTAATAATCTTTTCATGACAGCTTTGATTGTAAAATATTTTCATAATGAAACAAAATGTGTTTCGTCCATAATTTTTTGAGTATATTCAAAGTTTTTGATATAAAGCATGAGAAAAAATAAAGTCACATGCATAAATAATGATGGCTTCAATTATAATGTTAGTTTTGTGTGGAATCTGCTTGTATCGATCAATCGGGTTGTACATTAGTCTCAAATATCATCAGGGGAGGGGATTGCAGGGGGCAAACACTCCTCTTGCTTGCCCATAGAAAAAAATTTACATACAAGCATTGTGCATTGTATGTTGGAGCGTTCCAGCACTTCAGGCTTGAGCTAGAGACAAAGAGAGGAGCACTATAGTGCTCCAAACCCTGGCACTGCAGCACTGTAAGTTATAGCGCCACAACGCTACAGGGTGGGCTAAGAGATAGAGAGTGAGTGCCACAATGCTCCAGACCTCAACGCAGATGCACATAGAGTCGTGCTCAATAGTTTTCGTTCCTCTTTGCCTTATTTCACTTGAAGGGGGTTGTGTTCTTCGGTGCATTAAAAAGCATTTCTTTCTCTGTTTTGAGTGTAGAATGAAGAGAGAAGTGAAGAGAGACAATGAGAGAGCATGAGAAAATAGATTTGTACAATTTCTCTTAATTTTCAAGGGGAATTTCTACTTGTGGTGTGACTCCATGGTTTTTTTCTAAATTTTGGATTTTCCACATGAAATCCTGGTGTTCATTTCTGGTGTTTTCTTTTCTTGTCTATTTTATTGCATGATTTTCTTCCCAACATATAAAACATTTTTTAACCATAAAAAAAACAATAAATGTTTGGTCTATAACTTCTTTTCAAATCCAAGAATGGAAGAATCGTAATTTTTTTATTTTAATTTTGTATCTACCAATTTAGATAATTTTCAAACTCAATATCTACAACATTAAGTTACTTATGGATTGATTTTTACCAATCTTCAAAACAATTTAATAATTCATCAAGCATGTATAAAAAAACAAACATGAGGTCTAGTTTACACATTTCATCAATCAAAATTGTGATCCAAGAGGCTCATAGAGAATTTATCCAAAATCAATACTCTTAAAGTCTCACATTCAAAAGCTAATAAGGCACATAATCCACCAGCATCAAAAGACAAAACTCCAAGGAACGCAAGTTAACGTCAAGCCAAGCTCTAGATGGCCACATGTTGAAAACAAATGAGAAACCCTAATATGGGGAGACCTTGAATGACCACATGGTGGAAATCAAAGAGTATCCACTCTTATTGAAGCATCATGGCTTTGAAATGAGGAAACCTTAAAGATACCATAAAGCTGCCACATGATTAATAAAAAAGGGGAAAACCAAATTTAGAAAGAGCCTTGGTCAACAGCATGGGAGAATCAAAGAGAATCCACAACTTAGAAAACTTAGCATGGCCAACTACACGAATAAGATTAAGCATAATATAAAATTTCTTAGAATAAAGAGCATACAACGCATCTTACTTATATCACAAGGATTTGCATGTTTTTTATTGGCCCCTATGATCTAAAAATAGGAAACCCTTCTACATATTTTTCACTCCAAAATTGAATAGAAATACAATTCCTTCCCAAAAAAAAACATCCTTCACTCCCTTAACTTTTAACTCTGGCCTGCCTCTCTCTCCAACTCAAGCTCTCCCTTCCTCCAACAATTCCAAAACTGAGAGCTCGGGTAGGAAATAAAAAAGGAAAAGCGAGAAGATTTGCAAAAGAAGCAAAGGAGGGCATTGAAAAAGGTGCTTGAAGGAAGCCATCACAACAACAACATCAAGCTTTTATCCCACTATGTGGGGTCGGCTACATGAATCCTTTTTCTCCATTGTGTCCTATTAAAAGTCAAATTCTCGTTTAAATTTAATAAAGAAAGGTCATTCTTAATATTTTCTAATCAAGTCTTTTTAGGTCTGCCTCTACCTTTCTTAACATAATTCAAATCTAATACCTCTACTCTCCTAACCGGGTCATTGGAAGGCCGCTGTTTTATGTGACCAAACCATCTAAGGCGACTCTCTCTAATCTTATCTTCTACTGGAGCTACTCCAACCTTTTCACTTATATGCACATTTCTTATCCTATCTCTAAGGGTAAAGCCACTCATCCACCTGAGCATCCTCATCTCTGCCACACTTAACTTAGTATTATGCTTCTATTTTAATGGCAAACATTCAGCATCATAAAGCATTACAGGCCTCACTACCATCTTATAGAATTTTCCCTTAAGTTTGAGAGGTACTTTTCTATCACACAATAAGCCTGATGCATTCCTCCACTTCAACCATCCAACTTGAATTCTGTTGATAATATCCCCATCAATTTCACCATCACTCTGAACAATAGATCCAAGATATATAAAACATGTACTCTTATTAATGACTGGATCGCCCAAAGTCACAATCCCCTCACTAGGTCTATTACTACTAAATTTATACTCCATATATTCCGTTTTAGATCTACTTAAGGGAAAACCTTTAGTCTCTAAAGTTGACCTCCATAATTCAAGTTTACTTTCAACTCCCTCTCTAATCTTATCAACAAGAAGAATATCATCAGCAAAAAGCATACACCAAGGTACATCCTCTTGCAAATGTCTAGTGAGAACATCCATGACTAAAGCAAAAAGATATGGGCTTCAGGCTGATCCTTGATGTAGCTCAACCGAAATAAGGAAATACTTGGTCAAACCACCTTGTGTTTGAACACAATTAATAGCTCCTACATACATATCTTTAATGATTTAAATATAAGCATTATTAACTCCTTTCTTTTCAAGAACTCTCCATAGCACTTCTCTTGAAACTTTATCGTATGCTTTTTCTAAATCAATAAATATCATATGTAGATCCACCTTATTTTCTCTATATTTCTCCATCAAACCTCTTAATAAATGTATGGCTTCCATAGTCGACCTACCCGACATGAATCCAAATTGATTTTGAGAAACATTAGTATCACGCCGCAACCTATGCTCCATAACTCGCTCCCATAGTTTTAAAGTATGACACATTAACTTAATTCCTCTATAATTCGCACAATCTTGTGCATCACCTTTATTCTTAAAAATAGGAATTAACACACTCATTCTCCACTCATCTGGCATCCTTTTAGTCTTCAAAATAGTATTAAAAAGTTTAGTAAGCCAAGAAATTCCTTCATCTCCTAAGCATTTCCACACCTCTATTGGAATATCATCAGGTCCAACTGCTTTTCCAACCTTCATTTTCTTTAAAGCCTCTCTAACTTCGGTTTTACTAATACGCCGATAAAAATAGAAATCTTTATTTTCAATTAGGGTGCTAAGGTCACTATAGTCAATCTTATTTTCACAATTTTCATTAAAAAATTTAGCAAAAGCTTGAAGGAAGCCATCAAGGTTCAAAATTGGTAAATCTATTACCTTCCTCTCTACTTAACAAATCTTAGGTGTTTGCCAATTTCATCACAACTTTTCCCTTTTTTTCTTATATTGGTTGAATCCAAATCTTCAGAGTTCTATAAACCCTAATTGCATTGAAGAAAAGAATACTCTCTTGGTTACCACCTTAGCAGAGTTATCTTATGTAGATTGATTTAATATTCTATAGGTGGGCCCAAGAAACCTTCTACCTTATGATTTCATCCATTAAGAAGATTAGACACATAGCCTACCGTGGCAGATTTGGATCATAATTAATATTAGACAAATTTTCATAGACTCTTCAAATAAGTGAGAATTTTTTTATAATCTGGTTTACTCTAGATCCACTAGCCGCAATCCTAACTAGTGTTAGTGAATCATCATCAACATAAGGGAATACACCATTTCCCGAGAGTTAATACACTCGATTTGCACAACTAGAGAGAAATGTGCCCAAATTTGTCAAATAGATGACCATACAAAGCACAATAATACCTCAGAAATAGAGGTTCTTATCGCTAAACTTAGGAAGAAAACCACATTACCAAGGGAAGATAATAAATAAAATTGGAAAAATGCATCTATAGCGTAGGTTAAGAACAACCAAACACGACTCCCACCTTTCTTTAAAGTCAATGCCAAGCTGGAGTTACCAACCATTAACAGTTATGTGAATGCCAACAAGATGAATACCTTGGAGACAAACTCTTCTTTTTACAAGCATGACTCTATACAAAAAATCGTTTTTGCTCTCCTGGAAAATTTGCATTCACGGTCTAATGTGGTTGAACTCAACATCCAAGAATTAGTAATCCAGGACAAAGTAAATTGATCATGCATGTAGAGATTTATGCTAGGGAATAAATAAAAACAACAAATTAAAACTCCAAGGAAATTTATCAAGACAAGAAATTTAGGCAACGCAACTACGCAAAACAAGAAACTTGGCTAGTAACGACATTCACAATTTAAAAGGAGTAAAGTAATTTAAAAAAAAAACTTTGAGAACATGGGTGGCTAGAGTTCCACTTTTAATTTAGAATTAGTTGCAAATGAAGTCTGAAGCTCTTTATTAAGAAAGTAGACTAAGCAGATTAGTTGCTACACTTGTATGATGCTACTTCGGAGCGGAGAATAAGATATCTAGGCTAAACAGTAAATAAGAGAAGATGTAAGACACTTATCTTGCTTGGACGTTGAACAAAGTGTTGACGAAGAGGCCAATAACTCCCTTGGTTGACAACAACTTTTGCTGAATCTCTGAAAGTAGTCCTCTATGGTGATTTTGGAGGACAACATTTACTGATTTAATTGTTTGGGAAGGGAGAATGTTGTTTGGAGTGTTAGTGGAGGTTAAAGAGATGGTGGAGGGTCTAATGGAGGAGTGTGGAATTTTCTAATGGCTGGGAAAGGAGTGGGGATTAGTTTCGGCTGTTTTGGGAAGGGGATATAGTGGAAAAACGTGGTTTAGTGACTGTTAGGAAAAGTAGGCAGCAAATTTGGGGGGAGTTGGAAGGTCATGTGGCTTTTATTTAATAGGAAAATGAAAAGGGGCTTTGGGAAAGTTAAAAGACAGCACTTTAACATTTGGAAAAAGGTTTTGGAGAATACAAAGACACAAAGTTACTTTCCAACTTCCAATGAGGAAGATGTAAAGACAGAATTTTGTTGGCTGTTGGGAGGGGAAATTTCAGTAGTTTTTGGAAGAGGATGGGTCACCAAAGTGGATGTTGGGTGATTGGTTACTATCACTAGGAGTGAGGGTAAACAGAGGGCTGTTGGTGGGGTTAGAAGGCTTCAGACAGCAGGTTTCCAAGCAGAAATCTACTGCAGGAGTTTGAAAACGTTGGCTGGGAGTAGGGGAAGGGTTCGGTTGGGAGTTGGGAAGGAGATGGAGAGACTTGGGAACAAGGATAAAAATCAAGAGCCAACGGGCAGTTGGGTACTTCACACTCACACCACTAAACTAATCTTTATCAAGCTACTTAGAAAGAAAAAACTAAGCTCCAAAGGTAAAAACGTTTTCAGCATTCATTAACCAAATTACAAATGATGAGGGCTCTTATATATAAGCCCAAAAAGAAGAAAAAACAACAAGACCAAAATACCCTTGGTCACCAAACATAACATCCCCCTCACATGAGGGTAAAATAGGAAATAAAACAACACAAATCCAAAAGATCAAATAAAACAAACTACATATACAGCGACTCAATCACGACCGTTGATCTCTGACCTCGGCGACGATAAACTTTCCATGACCGGATGTCCCCATCAATTAGACAAATTCAAAATGACATTGTCACGCTTTAAAGAATTATTAATTTTTTAGTTTTACTCTATCGACCAAAAAGAAGAAAAAACGGCCAACTGGTATCAATTGTGATAAAGTACAAGAAGTTGATGTATGTGTGCACTAAAAAGACAAACTTTCTCCTAAGCACCCTTTTGCAAGGGAAGTTTAAAAGTATGAGATATCAAACCCACGTCTAGCACTCTTTCCATTAAGCATAAGTACATAGGCTAGCTCAAAAGCAATTGCAATTAAAAGTATGAGATATCAAACCCACGTCTAGCACAAAAGATAAAAAGAACTAGAACGAATATAAGAAAAAGTGAAGAAAAAGGCCATCAAAGCGACATAAAAGACCTTATTGCACTCTTTGTAAATTTTAGTTGGGGGGGAGGGGGTGGTGGTAATAAAAATTTCTAGAAGCTCCATCTAAACCTAATTAAGTTGACTCTATTACTATTCTGGTCAAGTTCAAGTTTAAATTATAAACCTGAATTTATTTTGGTCAACTTCAATTGACCCGAATAACTCAAAATACACCAAATTACTATTCAAATTTGGTTAAGCTAGTTCGTGCTAGATTAAATAGGTTAAACCGGTTATATTTGAATTAATTGGGTAATTTTGATCCAAAAAAATTGAATGATCCATATAATAAATGGGTAAAGTTTAAGTTTAAATTATAAACCTGAATTTATTTTGGTCAACTTCAATTGACCCGAATAACTCAAAATACACCAAATTACTATTCAAATTTGGTTAGGCTAGTTCGTGCTAGATTAAATAGGTTAAACCAGCTATATTTGAATTAATTGGGTAGTATTGATCCAAAAAAATGGAATGATCCATATAATAAATGGGTAAATAACTCAAGTTTGAATTAGGCGGGTTTTAAATACTTTGACTCACAAAATAAACAGGTCAGATATGAAGCATATTCGGGATGGATCAACATCGGGTCACCTGTTCCTGATCCCAACAAATCAACACCAATTGATACCCCTAATCCCAAGATAATACAAATTGGTAAAAAATTTCCTCTTAGAGAACTTTACACTCAAATATCTAATTAGATCTTACGCTACGTATAGCAAACAGAATAACCATATGTTCCCAAGAATGAAAGCTTAGAGACAATATTAATCATATGTGCACAAACAAAAAGTAGGGTATGCCCTATCAGCAAAAAGTTATTGATGTGCAGTTAGACGAATATTATATGTAAAATCAAATAAAGATACCTCAATAAGGGGGTCACGACCAACAATTGAAAAGACCTCCTCTGCCAGCTTCCGGATAACCTTAGCACGAGGATCATAGTTTTTGTACACTCGATGTCCAAACCCTGACATTTTTCTTCTCCTATAAAAACCAATACAATCATACGTTTAATAAAAATGAGTTTATAAGAAACTCAGACATGGAAACTTAACAAACACTCAGGGAAAGTTAAAAAAACCTGTTTTTCACACCATCAATGAAATCTGGAATATTTTCAACAGTTCCAATCTCATTAAGCATCTTAAGGACGGCCTGCAGTTACCAGGATGAAGCAAATCATTCAGTTTATCCGACAAAGCATGGTAAAAACTGGTCCAAGCTCAAACCGAAGTATATTTTGCGCAGCGGTAGTAGATTATGGCAAAGCAATTGACGTAGGGTGTAAAGAATATGGATACCAAAAACATTAATTGATTAACCAAGCTTTAATCCTTTAGCATTCAATGGCACATAAATATCCTAATATTAAATAAAAGGTATTTCAGAAAGCAGAAGCCAAATAAACAGTGAATAAATAAGTGAACGTACCAAACTTTACAAAATCACAGGCTCACCAAAGAATCAACAATGAAGTAACATTCTACCAATAGAGGTAACTGCTACTGAGCACTAAATAGACAAATCAAGCATCTACAGCTGTTCCAAAAAAAAAATGCATCCTGATTGCGATATTTCAAGTTATCAAAAGTAAAACTAAGAACATGTTATCAACATGTGTAATGTAACTGCCAGAAATAAAATTTAGTAGCAGAAACTAAATGGGAGATGGGAGAATTTGATCATTCCAAATTACACTTCCGATCCAAGTAATATAAAAAGCAAAATTCACAAGGTATTCAATAGACTGAAATTTTTTTTAAAGTCCCAGCAATTATATATCGTCATGCGGGTGAGTTTTTTTCAATACCTCATTTGCTCCGCCGTGAAGAGGGCCATATAGTGCTCCTACAGCTCCTGCCAGAGCAGTATATACATCCACGCCACTGTAAAAATGACGCAAGAAATCACCATGGGAAGAGCAAAAATAGAGAAAACAATGACTTTCAAGTTTTAATTCATTGAGGAATGGAAACCTTGACGCAAGATGTCTTGCAGCAGCTGTAGAGCAGTTCATTTCATGCTCTGCATGTAGGATAAATAGAATGTCAAGGGCCCGAGAAAGCCTAGGATTAGGTTTATATGACCTGTCACCCCTGTATCATACGAAAAGCAGAGTCAGAAAGGGTAGTTACAGGTCTCCAGTTACCTGCTAATGGGCAATTTTTACATGTAGAATGTGCAGAAATGCCACATATGGGATGAAAATCAATATATAAGAATAAGAAGTTAGAGAGTTCTTACAAAGAATCCAACATATATAAAAAGTTTTCCGAATAAGATAGGTTACTGGAAGGGAGCACCGGAGGCCTTCCAGCCAATCTCAAATAGGCAGCTGCAGCAATTGTTGGTGCCTTCAAACACAAAAGAACCCAGTGTTCAATAGAGTGTTTTCTGTAATCAACTAAAGCTATAACATGGTCACTAGTAACTTCACAAGGATCTCCAATCAATCAAAGTAAAAATGGCATAAGCGAGTACCTTTCCAAGAATTCTTGCTATCTGCTTGTCCCTCACCGTTTTTGATGTATAAAGATCTTGGCCCTGCATAAGCAGAGCATACAAAAAGGCACAGAATAAGAACCATTTTGCGGGAATAATAGGTAGGCACTTTCAACAGAACATTCAAACCAAATAACCAATACTTTAGAACAAGACAATTTTAGAAAGCATACAAAGCAAATGATCTTGACAGTGGAGACAAACTAGAATACAAAGTACAAAATTAGGGATAAGTGAAGTATTATTGGTCACATGACAAAATAGAAAAAAAAAAGGTAAAGCATATCAACATGACAGATGAAAAGTTATCACTGTGGTATTAGAATAATAAATATAAAATAGCAATGGCATAAAAAATGTATAAGAGAAACAAATCTATCAAATGACATCTGCTCCAAAAATATCCAAACTTTCCAAGATTTAGATAGAATCTAGGCAAAACAGGACAAATCACAAGTCCAAAATTGGACTTTGGTCAGCATAACGAATATGTGATTTATATGTATATATGGCTTCCTATAATTGGTTTAACATTTGCATGCCAAAAATCTTTCATTCATGTCTTCACAATATCATGCAAGACATGGCATATTGGTGAAAACTTTAGTCTTAAAACCTTAATTAGAAAATTAGACTCTAGTATTGAAAAAGGCACGCTAGGATTGTTACCTTGTGTAGAAAAATAGAATTTATGTCGTCAAACTTAGCCAAGTGATGAACATAAAAACTATAAGGAATCAAATAGCAAGCATGCAAAATACAGATAATCATATGATTTTTATAAGAAATGAGATACGTCAAAAATGCTAAGACGTGGTCAAAGTAGTTCCGAGATTAGAGAGAAATTTGAGAATAGGAAGAGAGAAAATAGAGGAATCATACAGGCAATAGGTGGGAGAGAATAAGGTGGAGGAATCAATTCAAATTATCGTTCGTTCAAATCTAATTAATCCAAATCTCATTACCTCCTTTCATAAAGTTAAGGAGTGGTGATTATAACAAATGAGTCTAACTAAAATTTAAAACTACATAAGCGTCAAAATAATAGATGGTATCTAATCTAAGAAAATAAACATAAAAAATATAATAATGCTAAATAAATACAAAATTCAACCTAAATTGTAATTAGCCCTAAAAATAAATATTGTCTAAAGCTTAGCCTAATAGTTGGGCTTGGTCTAGGAGTCTTGTACAACATCAACTCCCCCGAGGTTTGAAAAAACTCTCCTGCAAAGAGTTTTAGCTAGGAGAATCTTCAAATGGATGAGACTTTAATTAGGTCAAATCATCATCGTCAATTAAAGAGTTATCATCACATGTCTTATATTTCCAACATCTCAAGTACGTATGCCAACTTGACATATACTTTGATGATGTCATCAATGTTGAATGTCTCCACTTGCCATGCATTTTTAAAGGGGAAGATGGTGGTAGAGCGACAATAGCAAAACCCAGAAAAAAGCATAAACTCCACCAACAAAAATACATTATGACTACACAAAATGTTCAAAAGTGCCTTGATATTATGTGAAATCCTCTATGTTAAATATAGATAAAATGGCCATCATACAGAAAAAAAATTTTGTGTAACTTTATTTAAACATATTATGAAAAACAATTTGAATCAACAAGCACAAAATTTTAAATCACTAAAATCACATTTTATTTTTTTTTTATTTGGATATAGTACTATAAACTTTGCCCGTATTGTTGACCTATAATTGGCAGTCGGCTATAACTACCCAACCGACCGGAACCCCCACGATCTCACGATCCCCCACGATCTCATGATCGTTTAAAACCAACTCCTCATGACACAAAAATATTGGCCTCCTCTCATTCGGTGCTCTCTCACGCACACAGACGCTCTCAGAATGACAAGAGAATCACAGGCAAGAAGTTCCAACTACATACCCTTCGGTCTCATGATCTTCTGCAAAGTCGTGTCCTAGCCTCATCAGCGGACACTTCCGACCCAGCCTGACCTCCGGCCTCCGACCTCCTGCTCAGACGTTGACCCGGCTAGAGCCGACTCCGGCTGCCATACCCGCCGGCCACCAAGCCCTCTGACCTCGACCACGCCGGCTCTTGTTCTTCTCCACCAACTCGACCAAATCAACCGGCCACTGCCAGCCAGACGTCAAAGTCGCCAGCAGACCCGAAGCCCGCCGACCTCCTGCTCCGGCCGACTCCAACCGCTGCGATTGCTCCCGTGTCTGTGCCCTAGCCGCCCGATCGGGCTTCTTCCCGATCCCTCTCCTTCCTCTGTTATATATTATATAAGATATATTATATATCAGATATAACATATCAGATATATATATATATATATATATATATATATATATATATATATATATATATATATATATATATATATAATGGAATGAAATTAAAGAGAGAGAAAGAGAGAGAGAGAGAGAGAGAGAGAGAGAGAGAGAAATCAATTTTAAATAGGTATGAAGATTTGAAGGAAGTCCCGGGGTTGATCCGGTCCCCTGAAGCCCTCGATCGTCGAGATTATCCGATCGAGGGAGCGCAAACACTACTCTCCCAAATCTCCTCGCCGTCGATTCGCTCCGGCCGAGTCGAGCCAAAGGGCAAATGCCCTTTTACCTCCCGGCATCGGGGAGGGGACGCCGGAAGGCTGCCAGATTTTCATGGAAAATAAATTTTTTTAATTATTATTAATCAAAATTAAATTAATTTGCTTAAATCAGCAGGTTGTACACATCAGAAGACTTGAAGATCTTTATGGGATCGATTCGCTCTCCCAATCTCCTCGCCGTCGATTTATTCCGGCCGAGTCGAGCACTCTCTTACCTCCCGGCATCGGGGAGGGGACGCCAGGAGGCTGACGAAATTTTCTGAAAAATTTGGGACTTAGCCAAATTTTTTAAAGATTAGAGAAATATGGACTGATTTAATTTAGAATTAATTAATTAAATAAATTATAATTAAAATTTAATTATAATTTATTTAATTAATTAATACAATCAACCGGCAACAAGCACTTGTCTCGTTCGGCAATCAACTACGATCTCCAATCAAGCATTGGCAATCAACTACGATCTCCAATCAAACATTGGCAACCATTCGATTTGCAATCGATGATCACCAAGGGGAACTTCTGAAGACCTAATCTCCTCACCGTTGATTCACTCCGGTCAAGTCGAGCCAAAGGGAAAATGCCCTCTTTACCTCCCGGCACCGGGGAGGGCACGCCAGAAGGCTGCCGAAATTTACTCAAAAATTCAAGACTTAGAAAATTTTGGACTTATACGAATTTTTGAGAAAAGTGGAGAATATCCAATCAAGCAAAAAAATAATTAATTTAATAATAATTTAAACCTATATTTTCCACTAAGTTATTTGATGACAATGGTGATCCATTTATAGGAAAATATTCTATAAAGAAACATGAAATTACCTAAATATATAATGGTAGTTTAAAAGAAAATCATCACTAGATTTCCTTTATAACGACTACATTCTAAATGAAGGTGAAAATTTTCTTGAAATCCACGAAGGGAGATTGGATGCTAGCAACTTGCTCTATATAATTTGCAATGCCAACTTTAATTATGTATGAGATTTTTAATAAAGGCTAGTAAATGAGTTCGCATCCATAAAATAAATATTCGTTTGATGGAAGATTTTTAATTAAGTTCTAAGTCACTAATACATCTTGTTTATGTTGCTTATGGAATGTCAAGATCAATTAATAGATGATTATATTATATTGACCCAACTTCCTACAAATGTGAACTAACTTCCAAGGCAATTGATCACAATGATGAAAAGTGCAAGCCATTATGTTATTATTGATGTTATAAACATTAATGATGCATCGAATCAAGCTCCATTACTTAGTATATACTTATTAGTGGATATGCCAAATAAGAGCTTGTAGAAAAGACACTAAACTAGAGTCACTCTGGATGCTTCTTAAAGATATAATTGATACATATAGGTGAATTAGAAATATAAATGCAAGGAAAGAAATGGGCTTGCTCATGAAGAAAAATAAATATGAGTTTTATTATAAGATCATATGATAGCATGAGCATGAATATAGAAGCCCAAGATTTGAAGGATAAGATGCTTAAAGTGAAAAGTGAAATTTAATACACTCAACGCCACCGAATCCGCAACATGTGTGCAAGCGGACAGAAGGCGTTCGTAGGCCTTTAAATAAAATCCCGGACCATTTTCGAATAAAATCATTAGCCTAAATGGATCATATTTAAATATTTTAAAATACCCCTTATATATTAAATATGATCTTTTGAACAAAATAAATCCCTGCATGTGCTCCGGTCAACATGTTAAAAGTACAAATAATAATGACCGAGAATGCTGCGCAGGGTCAAATACTATAACCCGCATGTGCTCCAATCATCACCTCTAAGTCCTAAAATCTAACGATTCAAGAATGCTGTGCGGTTCTATATTCAAGTTTCATCCTCCTCCTTAAAAGGACTGGAGTCGACATGACTTGAAGTACAAAATGTCTCCCAAAAATCCTACGAAAATACAAGTGACTTTGAAGCCACCCCGATGATGGCCATGTTGACAGAAAATCTCAACCGGAGGGGTCAAATCTCAAATCAAATAACAGTTCAAATTCTTGAAATAAAATCAATCATCTAAAAAACTTAAAACTAAAAATCATCCATCTCCCGTAATCATTTGTCGGGGGTGATAAATTTGAAATTAACCTCAGCTCACAAAGAGCAAATGTGTGTCGGGTGTATCATTTTGATTCATCCTCAAATAGTCTCTTGCCAGCATGGACGTGGCACGTACCCTCTGATCGGGTGGTTTTGCCGCAAAATGGCACCATTATATTACGATCACGGCCAAATCCCGTATGTTCCCTAAAGGCGTCAAACTCTTGAGTTATGAATCATAGGGTATATTTGATAGGCATAAAAGCCCTTTGTTAACTAAGGTGGATTCAGATATATCTCCTTAGACAAACATCAACCCAGGTCTACAAGGTATTCTTGGACGAAGCAACCCATGGCTGCCGATAAGGTTCCTTTTGTCAGGTTGGGTCGACTACCTCCTCTGACTAAGTAGACCAGGGATCATGACAGCCCAGGACGACGGAACCATAGGATCTTGATCGGGCTTGTTTTCATTCCACCCACCATCAATTTTAAGTTTATGGTGATAAATTCCAAATTTCAAACTTTCCAATTCAAAATTTAAACCCTAAAATTATTGTTATTATACGATAGGTTCATAACCTATACAACATCCTTAACGACTAGCCTTAATCGAAAGTTCTCTCCTGTTATTAGGAGGGGTAATTAACTATAGGGGCTTGCGCCTATAGGAAACTAGAACTCAGATAAAAAAAGTCCTCACAAAATGAGGGCGAAATCTCTGGGTAGTGTCTTATCTAAAACCCAATCTGCCTTCTGAAAATTCCCTCGGAACCTAATCTCATTAAAACTCCCTGCCGTCATCGTCACACAAATACTTAAAAGAAAAATAAACTGATGGCGCGGAGAGGCCGGGAACACACAAATATAAAATGGAATTTTTTGAAGCCCACACATATATATTGATAGATTGTTAAATCTCAGCCGTCCCTTGGTCCTCAATCCCAAGGCCAGCATGGGGATTCGTGGGAGGCTCACCTGGATTACGCAATTAAATCTCAGTAGTCCCTTGGCCCTTGATCCATAGTTAGCATGGGGATCTGTGAGAAGCTCACCTGGATCATGTTGATCTTCTTCTATATTGGGGTGGTTGGTTTAGGAAGATTTATATTAAGGCAATTATGCATGATTATGTAGTTATTTATTTCTTTATTAAGACATCTGGTATAGATCTATGAATAGGAATAGTTTTGTATAATAAAATGAAGCATTTTCCCTCTCTAATTCTCTAAATTTAACATGGTGTCAGAGTCAAATTCCCTCCACTGGCCTTCATTGTTGGAATTCTGAGGAATAGGTGTCCTTCCATCAGCCTTCATTGCTGGAATCGCTAGGATATACAAATCAAAGGAATTGGCCTTCATTGGTGTTGGAGATCAAATATTGAAAACCGCTCGACCCCTCTATTTCGTGCTTGTGGCCAGACAAAGCGAAAACAATAGGCCTTTCCTGCGTCCAAGGCCGAGGAGAGATCGAGCGTGAGAGTGATCCTCTTGCCTGTGAACTGAGCGGAGCTGAGAGAAAGCCCTCTTTTGTAAGTGCAATTGCACGGGACAAGAAATCTATGTTTAGACAGTGGCCATGACCTCCTCCTGGGAATGGCGACATCAAGCCCAATCTTCATCTCTATGTGCGATCGGGAGAGGAGCGAGCAGGAACCCTCATACATGCGAAGGAGGCTGAGCCTCTATGCATGCATTTTACCTACATGGAAGCAGAACCGAGCGCTGGGAGGAGTTGTGCGGGAGTTTTTCTATGTGAGTGCTTGCGAAGAGCCGAACGCTTGGATCGGTGATTTTGTGCTCGCCTACAGGGGATCGAGAGCTTGGATCCCTTATTGTCGTACTTGAAGCCTCTCTCGTGCACATATGTGTAAATGTCATCTGATAATTTAATGTTGGAGGATGAGATCAAAGAGATTGGAAATAAGCTCGCATTCCTCCATCCAATTTAAAACAACTTCTACTACTTGATAAAGTTGAAAAATTTGTTGTCAAGAATGAAACAATAACCATCTACTTCAATGTTGACTTCTATTCATCCTATTTTGAAGGCATTGATTGCTAATGATCTTCAGGGGCACTCAAACATGGATGTGAAGGTTTCCATTGCATATTGTCTTAGTGAAATAACGAGAATAACAACATCAGATGCTCCATATGATGATGATATAATGAAGGAGATATTTGATCTGATTGTTGGAGCTTTCAAGAATTTTAATGAAATGTCAATCCATTCATTTCCGAAGAGAGTTTCAATACTTGAAACTATTGCAAAGGCCTGATCCTGTGTTTTAATGTTAGATCTTGATTGTGATGATTTGATATTAGAAATGTTTTGCATTTCTTAAAGACAATAAGGTCAAAGCATTCTAATACTGCCTTCTCCTCAATCGACACTATCATGACACTTATTTTGGAGGAGACTGAAAGTATTTATACACAACTTCTTTCATGTATGTTAGATGGTGTGAAAATTCTTGAAAAAGAATATTCAACACAGAGCCAAGAAGCTAGCTAAGAAAGTGATTGTTAATTGTTCCTTGAAGCTAAAGCCTTATTTGGCTAAATTATTTAATGGCAATGGTGCTCTGTTAAGTGATTACAACAAAAATTGTTGTTGTTGTATTTTAGAAGAAACCTGACACTTCGATACATAATGAAATGAATGCTTCTAATGAAAATCAGGAACCTGATCATAAATTAGCTGAGTGGCTCCTTTCTGACGATTCATCTCAAGGATTGACATAATAAGAAGGTGAAAATTTTCATCTTGAAAAATCTATTATTGCAGATGGATCTTCCAAACTGATGTGAATAATGGGTCTTTTCATAATGGGAATGGTGATTCCATGGCTACAAAGCAAAAGGATAGATTTTGCCATCATGGTGGTAAATCTAGAGTTAATACTAAACATAGCATGTATTCAAGTACAACTAGAGGTGCAACCGAGTCAAACCGACTCGCGAGCTGGCTTGGGCTCGACTCATCAATGAGCTTGCGAGTCAATTTTATCAAACTCGAACAAAATTTTGAGCTCGTTGTATAATCGAGCTCGAGTTCGATCCAACCAAAGCTTGGCTCGATTGCTCACGAGCTGGCTCGAATGCCTAGCCGAAAACCAAAATATCGGGCGAGATTCGGGGAGGGAACTCGAGTTCGGATGTGGGTCGGAGTTTGAACACGGGCGATCGTGCACAAAGGGAGTTCAGACCTCGGATGCCAGAGTTAGCGAATAGAGGTCAGACGCGGTAAAGGAGGGACGACAAGCGTGCTAAGACGCGGATGCCTGGCAGGAACTCGAGTTTGGATGCATGATTCAACGAGACAGAGCTCGGATGCGAGCACGACGGGACAGCAAAAGCAGACTAAACGGAGCTCGAACGAGCTGCTCGACGAGCTCGTTTTAATTGCACGAGCCGAGCTCGACTCAAGTTCGAGCTCAAGATTTGGCTAGCGAAATGAGCTCGAGTTAGGCCTAACTTGAACTCGACTCGACTCGTTTGCACCCCTAAGTACAACAAAGCCTGGTAGAAGGTCAGATTTAAGTTCTCGCAAAGGAGGAAGAAATGTTTCATTGCAATTGTCAATTAGCAATGAATATTATGGAGTTAATAATAAAAAAAAAGCTCGAAGTAATTTTGACAAGAAGCTTCGAAGTAATGGAGGTAGAAATGGATTTAAAAGAAAAGTTAGAGTGAGATTCTCGGAAAACAAACAAGCTGTTGGCACTAAGAAGAAGAAAGGAGTTAAGCATGCTGAGGCTGAAGACAACAAATTGAAATTAAAAGAAGCTCTCTCTTCTCAAAAGTCTAAAGTGAAAGATATGGTCAAAGATCATAACCATGTTAAAGATGTCGGTTAAAAAAAATCAAGATGGAAGCGTGCCTATACAAGAGGCTTCTAGACCACATAAGAGTAGGAAAAGCTTGGATGACACAATTGTTGGTTCAAATATAAAAATTTGATGGCCAGAGGATTAGAGGTTTTATGATAGCACTTTGATTCTTTTGATCGAAGTAGAAGAATGCATAAAATTTTGTATGATTGTGATGTAGAGGTGTTGCTCCTAAAGGAGCAGCGGGAGTTTATTGAAGGTGAAACCAATATGCATGGAGTGCAAGAAAAGGATGAAACTGATGCTGCAGACATTCTTACCAAGGGACTTGACAACTCTACCTTTCTGGGACTGATTACCAAGCTGGAAATGAAAAATTTGTATTCCTCAGCTTGAGGGGGCATGTTAAATCCCAACCGTCCCTTGGTCCTTGATTCCAAGGCTAGCATGAAGATTCGTGGGAGGCTCACCTGGATAACGCTCTTAAATATCGACCATCCCTTGTCCCTTGATCTCACAATCAACATGGGGATTCATGAACGGCTCATTGGGTAGCTAATTTAGGAAGAATTATATTAAGACGATTATGCATGATTCTGTAGTTATTTGTTTCATTATTAAAACATCTTGTATAGAATTACAAATATGAATAGTTTTGTATAATAAAATGAAGCATTTTCCCTCTAATTCTCTAAATTTAACATAGATCAATGCCATCATGATCATGTAAATACTTTGGAATATAAAAAACCAAAAATATCCATAACCTTGGAGCACATGTCACAAACAACAATAAAGGCACATTTAATTTGATGTGCAATGAAGTGTTGTGGGGGTAAATAAAATGTCATTTGATTTTCGGATAAAGGCAATATAATAAGACAATTAGTATTTGTTGTATAAAATCAACTGTAATTGAATTTCAAAGGGGCAACAATTACACTAGTCGCATGGTAGTCAATTTGCCATGTTTTATGCCAGATTTATTGGCACGAAAGTGTATGCACATGCTGTTACTTTGGATGGAAGAACGATAATCCTAGTGCCCTTAAATTAAAAAATGCACGAGTTGTTTCTCATGCTGTGAATGTAATATATATCATGGACCAAGAGTGTCCTAATAAGATATAAGTTATATTCAAGGACAGCACATCACGTCAGCTCATGTCTAAACAACTGCCAAATTGGATAGACATGGGGCATCTCTCAACCTCATGTAGAGGTATCTTGCTGGTCCATGTAATTTAATAAGGCTCAGGATGAAGTTCAGTATGTAAGATGATCCTAATCATGACTAGCTTAGATATTAAGTTCGTAGTACTCTCTTTATCAATTACTAACTTACGACACTTCCATTATATGTAGTATAAGAACGGAAGATGTGAAATTTCTTCCAATCCGCAACAATAAATGGACTATCATAAAAAAGCCTTACATTTGTCGTGGAATCTCCAAGTCATGGAAAACGTGGTGCCACTTTACGTTCCATCATAGCCGTTAGGCTATAGAATAAAGCTTTTTTATATGGAGATGAAATTAGGCAAGGCAAGATAAAAATGTAGCATGAAAATAATAGGATTCTTCAGCATTGGCTCTCTAAGAATAAAATCATAGAATATGCCTTTGGAAATATAAATAAATAAATTTACAAGCAAGATACTTGATTGCAGCACGCAATCAAAACTTCACAAGCAGGTCTATAGTGCAAATATGAGGTTTGCTATCATCAAAATGTTGTTTTTCTTATTATTTCCCTTATATTTGATCCCAATAGATCACACATGAACTAATACTAAATTTGGTGGAGACTCTAGTCTTAGAAACCCTGATAAAAATAAAGGGACTCAATAGGGTAGTAAATATGTAAGAATCAACTTGTGAAGAAAATTGGAATGTATGTCATCAGAATCAGCCTAAGTGCCAAGCATAAGAATTATAGATAATCAAGTGAAGAAAAATAATAATCATACAATTTTAATAAGAAAGAGGAGTGTTGCCCAAAAATGCTAAGAGGGATCAAAACTAGTCTGAGATTAAGAAGGATAATGGGATTAGGAGGGAGAAAGATGAATTGTATAAAGAGAGGGGGAGGGATCAATTTAAAATGTCATTCATTAAATTTAACTCATCCAAATCCCATAACATTCTTTTATAGAAATAAGGATCATGATTATTACAAATAAAACTAAATAAAATGGAAACTATATAAACATCCAACAAATAGATTGGACCTAATCTATAAAGGATAAACATTAAATGAAAATACATCAAAAAGCTAAATAAGTACTACAGTAAGCCAAATTTGCAATTGGCACTAGATCTAATCAAGTCTAAATCATGGTCTAATTTAAGCAATTTGTCTAGGAGACTTATACCACATCACATCTCTTCCATTTTGAAAGTGATTTCTAACTTCATAATTGAAACAACAATTTTTTTTTCCTTTTACACAAGCTCGATCATCATACCCACGACAAAACAATCAAAAGTTCATCTCCAATGTTACAATTCTCATTTATATCAGTTCAACATTTGCATATAAAATTATTTTATATTCCATGTATCTTTCACATCATAAAATGGGTGCCATATTTCTCCTAGAAGTAATTCCTTCTTCATGAATGAAATAAAAAACTTTTTTTTTCCTTTCCATTAGATCCAATTGTTATAAAAATATTATTTTTTAGGTGAGAAAAATTAGCTCAAAAGTTGAAAATCCTTATATACAACAATTATTTTTAGGAGAAATTGGCTCAAGTGTTAAACACAAAAGCCAATAGCAACAAAGGTGAGAAGAGACTGAAATCCAAGAGACAAATTATAACCCTTTGTTGAAATCTTCTATGAGGAAGCATTCTCTTCCAAGAGAGCTACCCAAACTAGCCGAGCTTGGAGTTATAAATATAAACATATAATATTAAACACTTCAAGTAGATTGGGATATCTCTTCATTTGTATATAGTGATAAAATTAATTGATGATCTTTACTCAAGGGAACTCTTTCATGGTTGATTAATTCAAAGTCATTCATTAATGAGATTGGTATTAACAAACATTGATACCGAGAAGATTCTAAGTGTATTTAGAAGGTCGAGAGTTTGGAATGCACTAATGAAAGGTCATTCATTGAACAAATGGTCAATGGGTAAACTCTTCTACTTTTACAATTACTACCATACATTTTTATTTATATCCATAGCTTGGCCAGTTAGGGGAGCACTCCTAAAAAAGGTATTTTCGTATACTTAAAAGTAATTCAATAAAAGAGCTATAATTTCTCTTTTCATTTCCAATCTCCTCTTTCTTTGTGCTATTATAAGCTTTTGCGTGTAACTCAATAAGAATATGTCATAGTTTGAGCTTCTCAAAATTTTTTATCTCCTTCCTGACCATGTTCAATTATCTTGATAAATTTTGAATTTCTTAGTTTACCAAATTTTAATAGATATTAGCACCTTCATTATACAAGAGCCAATAACAATTGAAAACTCATCTTAAATGTTTTCAGCATTCATTTATGTTTGTAGTTCAACATTTGCATAAAAAAATGCTTTTATTTTCATTTTATTAAGAATATTGCAAAAGATGTACTTGGAGTTTCAAAGGGAAAAGCTCCTAATAGTAAAAATAGTTGGTGGTGGAATCCAAATGTGCAAGAAAAGATTAAAAATAAGAAGATTTGTTATAAAAGTTAGTTTAATTTTAAAAATTCTGATAATTGGGAAAGATATAAAGAGACTTGTAAGGAATCTAAGAAAGCAATATGCGATGCAAAGTCTTTAACTTTTAGTGATTTATATAATAGATTAGATACTAAGGAGGAGAAAAATATATGTATAAGTTAGCCAAACAAAGAGATAGGAGTAGTAAGGATTTAGATCAAGTGAAGTGTATTAAGGACGAAGATCAAAAAATACTTTTCTTAGAAGATGATATTCAACAAAGGTGGATATGATATTTTGCTAAACTATTTAATGAAAATTGTGAAAATAAGATTGACTATAGTGACCTTAGCATCCTAAAAAAAAATAAAGATTTCTATTTTTATCAGCGTATTAGTAAAATCGAATTTAGAGAGGCTTTAAAAAAAATGAAGGGTGGAAAAGCTGTTAGACCTGATGATATTCCAAAAAAGATGTGGAAATGCTTAGATGAAGGAATTTCTTGGCTTACTAAACTTTTTAATACCATTTTGAAGACTAAAAAGATGACAGATGAGTGGAGAATGAGTGTGTTAACTCCTATTTTTAAGAATAAAGGTGATGCACAAGATTGTGTGAATTATAGAGGAATTAAGTTAATGTGTCATAATTTAAAACTATGGAAGTGAGTTATAGAGCATAGGTTGCAGCGTGATACTAATGTTTCTCAAAATCAATTTGGATTCATGCCGGGTAGGTCGACTATGGAAGCTATACATTTATTAAGAGGTTTCATGGAGAAATATAGAGAAAATAAGGAGGATCTACATATGATATTTATTAATTTAGAAAAAGCATATGATGAAGTTCCAAGAGAAGTGCTATGGAAAGTTCTTGAAAAGAAAGGAGTTAATAATGCTTATATTCAAAATCATTAAGGATATGCATGCAGGAGCTATTACTTGTGTTCAAACACAAGGTGATTTGACCAAGTATTTCCCTATTTTGGTTGGGTTACATCAAGGATCAGCCTTAAGCCCATATCTTTTTGCTTTAGTCATGGATGTTCTCACTAGACATTTGCAAGAGGATGTACCTTGGTGTATGCTTTTTGATGATGATATTCTTCTTGTTGATAAGACTAGAGAAGGAGTTGAAAGTAAACTTGAATTATGGAGGTCAACATTAGAGACTAAAGATTTTCTCTTGAATAGATCTAAAACGGAATATATGGAGTGTAATTTTAGTTGTAATAGACCTAGTGAGGGGATTGTGACTTTGGGCAATCAAATCATTAATAAGAGTACACGTTTTAGATATCTTGGATCTATTGTTCAGAGTGATGGTTAAAATAGATGGGGATATTATCAGCAGAATTCAAATTGGATGGTTGAAGTGGAAGAATGCATCGGGCTTGTTGTGTGATAGAAAAGTACCCCTCAAACTTAAGGGAAAATTCTATAAGATGGTAGTGAGGCCTGCAATGCTTTATGGTGCTGAATGTTGGCCATTAAAAGAGAAGAAGCATAATACTAAGTTAAGTGTGGCAGAGATGAGGATGCTCAGGTGGATGAGTGGCTTTACCCTTAGAGATAGGTTACGAAATGAGCATATACGTGAAAAGGTTCAAGTAGCTCCAGTAGAAGATAAGATAAGAGAGAGTCGCCTTAGATGGTTTGGTCACATAAAATGGCGGCCTTCCAATGACCCGGTTAAGAGAGTAGAGGTATTAGATTTGACTTATGTTAAGAGAGGTAGAGGCAGACCTAAAAAGACTTGGTTAGAAAATATTAGGAATGACCTTTCTTTATTAGATTTAAACGAGAATTTGACCTTTAATAGGACACAATGGAGAAAAAGGATTCATGTAGCCGACCCCACATAGTGGGATAAAGGCTTGATGTTGTTATTGTTGTTGCTGCATGTATCATCAACATATGATCCATCAAGTAGCATACTTCTCCTTCTGGAAGCAATTTCTTCTTTAAATACGAAATATAAAACCTTTCCTTTTTCCAACAGATCTAGCATCATATCAGAGCCAAGAACAATCAAAAGTTCATGAGTTTTAACTTAGCAACTCTCATTTATGCTCATGGTTCAATACTCACAAACAAGGTCTCCTAAAACTCCAATAATTTTAATTTTAAATTCCACCAAATGAGGTGCAAATTAAGCGCATCATGTTGGAGGGGTATTACAGGTAATTTCATGAAAGTAAACAGGGTCGAGATGAGTCGTATAGCGGTATTGGATTGTTCAAAGAGAATTAAAAAAGCAGTATTGGTTCTTGAAAGGTTATGCCAGTTCATATAATCAAAGTCTAGGGACAGAACGTGCATATATGGTAAAAAGGGATGGACCAAATGAAAGTATTTTTTATAACTCAGTAGAGTAACCATTTGTTTTAGTTATTGGATAAAACAGACATTTGTTTTCCATTATGAGATTAATGATGCCCAAATCTAGAGAATCCTATAGTTGTTCTCTTTCCTTCAACGTAGTTAGACGTGCAATCAATTATATTGCTGCCATGACTCAGCCCTGCATTTTGTTTCTTTGTAGCATTACATCTTTCAATGTAGCGCTCTCAAATATTATAAATAAGTTCTCGGTTCACGTAATCAGCACCAGAACTTGGAAGCATTTACTAGTTTTTTTTTATCAATTTCAAAAATTTGCATGTTATCTCAGAAAGAAGTGGTTTTTTGAAATGCTCACTCGTAGAGCAGGATTAGCATCTGGATGAAACACTGACAGTGTACTCATTGAACTAACAAGAAGACCCATTGGGTGTGCATCATGAGGCATTCCTTGTATAATATCCTGTAAAAATAAAAATACAAACGAAAGAGTAATATTAGTGAAATTAAAGAACAATATGTCTACTATAGTTAGTGCTCTGTTTTAGGGCAGCCTTATGGCCAATGACTGGAATGTAAGGAAAATAGGCACAAACCAAAAGACCCTGAGGAACTGCAGAATGTTGAGAAATAGTGAGTGACTCCCAGTCCGCCAATTGGCTCTTAGAAGGCAAATTCCCATACACTGGAAATAAATACCATTAGCAGCTGATAGAAACTATAGGCCCATCAATCTAATTCTATCTAGCATTAACATATATAGCTTACTTAAAAGAAACGCAACTTCAAGAAAAGTGCTATTCTCAGCTAATTCCTCAATGGGGTAGCCCCTGTATCTAAGAATGCCCTCATCTCCATCAATATAACAGACAGATGACCGCACTGGAGCAGTATTAAGATATCCAGGATCATAGATTTTGAGTCCCTTGTCATCTTTTCCAGTTGTTATCTGAGATAATTGTGAAAAAAGACATAAAATATGAAGTAGCAATCCTAAAGTTTTAACAAGAGAAGCAAAGGACGAAAGAAAATCAGGACACTAACTATAAATCAATGACATTGTTTGATAACAGTCAAATTTAACCAACGGAAAGGTGAAATAAGTTGTGATTTAATAAAGATAAATCCATTATGAAGCATATGAGATAAGGGGCTAGCCATTTTTCATTCATAAAGGTCATGATGCAACAGCATATATTATTCATTGCAAAGGTGAATATCTACCACACAGAATCAAATGATGATGAAAATCACAATCCCAATAAATGTTATCCTCACTGTTATTTTTCTCTCACAGAACTAGAGGAAAATTCTCTTATAAAGTCTATTATCATAACAGACAAAGCCTTATGCAAACTATTAAGATAGCTTTTGTTAGGAAAAGCACCCAACTTTATGAAAAAGCATCAACTATGAGTGAATATGGTGAACCACAAAATAATGCTAAAAGAAATCAACTACCACAAGGAGAAAATCAAATTTTATGTGGTTCAACTTAACCAACCTATGTTCAAAAAAAAAAGAGAGAAGATCATATCCACTAAAAATAGATCCACAAATGATTTTAAGAATAAAGGGGTACTCACCAACCATTCCAAGTATCACAATATGCCCACTCTCAACAAAGAAAAAAGAAACCAAAAGTCCCTCAAGGAAAACAAAAGAGAAAACAATATAAGAGATATAATAAATAAAGAAGATTAAACTAAGAACAAATATCATTCACTTCAGAAGTTCCTCAGGGGAGTACCTTAATACCTCAGTTATGAATTCAGCTCAAAAATTTTTAATACAATGGTACTTTTGATTCATCAGAATGAAATGAACTTTTCTTATTTTCTCATTTATCTTACTTCCTTCTCTCTCTTCTCTTTAATACCATCTATTCTCAATTATAAATTCTCCTATAGTACTGCTTAATCAATAGATGCCGCCCAAGTCAAATGTTTACAATAGAATACTTTATGAATGATAGCATAATTAGTTGTAAAGATTTATTAGGCAGAATTTCTAATAATTGAAAAGGTTTATATTAAAAGGATATCCTTATAATTGAGGAGATTATTTCAAAATTTTATTTTCTTATTGTCTCCTTTTGTATGTCTATAGTCACCCACCAAACAAAACAGTAGAAAAGTATCTTGAGATCAAAGTTCGGATGATAAATTGAATTTTGAAGGTTTCTAATTCAAATATGCCTTGAGATTCCTGCTAGATCAATGTAATTTTTGGTGATGTATAAGTCTTCTTTTATTCAACAAACAAAACAGCAGAAAAGTATCAGACGAGTAATATTCACTGACACTGAGGTGAAAGTAACCCTAATCAAGCAAAGGCTAATATCTTAGGAAAAAACCATCTACATAAGAGATGCAGTATATTCGAACAGCAACAAAAAATTAGAAATACAGACTCTCCACCTTTTACTATATTCACGCCAAACCTTTTTAAAATCAACAGCTTTAACAGTCCCTTCCTCCGAAATATCGAGGTCGTACTGCTTCCCCGTCCTCGAATCGGTCACTACCAGCCTACCGGCGAGATTTCCCGGCGGCCGCACGATCTCCTGCGCAGAGACCGGGGATGCCTCCAAAACCGCCAAGACACCGTCGGCGGCTGCGGCGCCGATGACGTGGGAGGTGAGTACGGCCAGCCGCCCGCGCGCCATGGCTGTTGGATCAAATCTTCCTTCCATCCTGCGCTGAAGGAGCAATCAAAGCCCTAACTTAAGCTCGAATCTCAAATACTGGGCAAGGTAGGAGAAGCTTTGAGAGAGAGAGAGAGAGAGAGAGAGACAGAGAGAGCGAGAGAGACGGAGCTTATATGAGTCATATATAGTTCTGCGTGGCAGAGAAGTTGTAGAGGCGTAGCGGATTTGTTTTTCTGGTCAATGCTGATAAGAAAAAGTAATTACCGAAAATAATTTATATTTTATTTTAAAAAAATAATTATAAAAATATATATTTTAAAATTTTGGCTGAGTAAAAATCTTTAAAATTAAAAAAAAAAATTAAATTAAGCTGCCCAAACAAAATCATTATATTTTGCTCAAATATTCTTTCCTCATGAAATTTTAAGTCACATTTTTTAATTATCCTAATTTTTTTATTAGAATGGTAAGGTAAAATAGAAAAATTCAGCAATTATACTACTTCGAATATACCATCTTTAAAAAGACAAAAATTTTCTAACAATTGAAAAAAAATTATTTTTGCTTTCAAATATTTTATTTTTGTCAAAATTTTCTTATATGATTTTTATGCTGAAATCTCATTTGCTTGTCAATTATATAATTTCAATTCATTGCCTATTTTGCAAAATCATTATATTTCTTATGAGATTTATTTTAAAAGGAGCATTCGGCAGATGAAAATTTGGCGAAGGAGTGTTGTTGAATTTTAATTTGAAAAGGAGCTGATTGTAAGTTTATATCTTATTAATTTTTAATAAGATCATACTTTTTTATTTACTTAAAATATGTATAATAAGGTTTTAACCAAATTATATAAGAGCTTAGTATCATATTTGTATAATAGCTTAATATCATTTATGTATAAATTCTTTTAGGTGGACTTGAAATTTTTAGAATAGTTTACAATCATTTTTTATAACCAAATATATTATGTTTTCTCAAGGTAAATTGATATATTAAAAATTCATGTAATTATTAGTTCATATTGCATTAAATTCATCTAGTTTAGTATTTGATTTGTAATATTTTATGAATTAGGTCAGACTATTCAGAGTATAGGATCCTTTTAGTAAGGCGCACTTTGAATTCCTCTGGACATAGGAACCTTTTAATCTTGTCTCATTATTCATTAATATGATCATGTTGCTTGCAGCAACTTATTATATCAGTTAACCTGTAAAGTTGTAAAGTCCAATCAAGCAATATTTAAATTTCAAGCAGTATGTGAAGGTGAATATGTATAACCTCTGTTGTAGGTCTCCGAAAAGATTTTGCTCATGTGATTCGAATGCAAATGATATGATCACAATATCCCGTAGGATAAAGTGGAAGTAGACCTTTACAATCGATACAAGCAGGCCGATGGAAAAGCAGATGGAGTTATAGATACGATTAGCCATGGAGGATAGCGGCTTTCACCTACACACCTCGATTGATAATAATATATATAACCCTAAATTCACGAGATTTCCCCTATTCGATATATCAGCGTCGAATAAGGTTTATTTGATTGTGGGGATCGGTTTCCTATGGGCGCAAGCCCCCGTAATTAATTACATCTTAGACCTTGATCTAAGAAAACTCTCGATTATGGATGTTAGATTATCTTCTCTAATGGGTTTAGTGTAAAGGGAAAATTCTAGGCTTTCCTAATCAAAGGGGAAGGCCTCAAATTGGCTCAATCAGATCACACGTGGTTCAGTCAACATTCGGCCGATCTAAAGAAGAGAAAAATGGAGAAAAGAAGGAGGTCACGCATCTCAAGCAAAACATGAGAGAAAGAGGGAGGTGGCGTCATCTGTGGGACGCGGATGGGTAGGATTTATAGCCTCCGAAAGAATGGAGCACTTACCCACCAATAAGGTGTATAGGGGTACACTCGTACCACTCACCTTTAGACCCTAAATCTATAAAAGATGTAGTGTTGTACGCACAACACTAGCATCTACGACCTAGCTAATGCAATTTGGACTTATTCCTTGCCTGAAAAAGGAAGCTAGCTAAAACCACCTAATCTCATAAAATCCATGATGTCCGGTCTGTATGAAAGATGGGTGGATAGTTAGACGTTGAAATTTGGGATCGACAACTAGAGAAATTCCTAAGTGATCCCACACTCATGAGTGGTATAATGCTCCTAAAACTAATGCAATTAAATTTTGATTTTAATTAGTTACTAATGCAATTTATGCTGGTCAAAGTCTCCAAATCAGAAATGTATGAATTTTTTTAAAAAAAGGATTATAAAATAATTTTTAAGAATGACTAAACTTCCCCAGGTCTGGCACTTCATCCTCATAGGCCAGATTATCCGAACTCTACCCGCAGGCGAGGAAGTTTGTCTAAAAGAAGAGAGAATGCGTGCATGCGCCCCCGGACGATTCCGGCTATTCCCTAAAATTGTTATGTTTCTATGTGAGTTAATCTTAAAATTTTATTTAATAATTGCGAGTAGAAGAATTTTTATCCCTAAAAGAGCCTAACGGTCAAGCACAAGCACATACAAGAAAGAAACCTATAAAAAACATGATGGTTCTACTGTGCAAACAAAGTAAACAAACAACAACAAAAACAAAATCCCACAAAAAAGAGTGTCCATGGCAAGTGTCATACAATATTACATCACAGAGTACAGAAAAGTAATGGTGGCCGGGCTCCACCGACAACAACCCGGGAATGACGCAAATCTCAAAATAAGACATTTTTATCCTCTAACTTCATCTCCCTTCCTTGATCCGTCTATGGATCGTCTTTGTTCTCCCATCTGGCTCCTCGTAGTGAATGCTCCAAAAGGATGCCCAAATGAAAAAGAAAACCCCCTGTAGGGGTTTACTTTTCCCTTTGGACTCCTACATCTTTAAAAATGCCTTATTTTAATGATTTTCACAACATTTACATCTCAAATACATTACATCATAAAAGAGAAAATCTAGACTCTCATGTAGGGGTTATCCTAAGCAGTTATAATAAAATTCCACCAAAGTAGTTATATATATAAATAAATAAATAAAAGTGCTCAACTCAATCACTTGACCGTGCTCTAATTATTGGGGGCTAAGCAGCTGAAGCGGGTACCTAAAGCAGTTATAAATGATTATTAATTTTAGCCCCCTTTCTAGCACTGTATGAGCACGGCCACCTGCAGGAAGACAACATTAATAAAACAAGCGTATCTAACCTATGGGTATTCTAATACTCACAGTAACAGTGCAGAAAAGAAAACTAGAAAATAGTACATAAATAACATCACATAAAGGCTACAACAGGTAGCAAAAACAACCAGCACACGGGTCACATGCAGAGCGTCACAACAAAGAATAGAAAAGAAAAGCAGAGCAACAACCTAACCTAAAGCTAATAGTCGTGTCCTAACAAACTCATCTAAGTGTGTGCAAGCTGTGTGGTTTTGGTAGATCCTATATAGGGTGGCTTTAATTAAAGTTATTTGTATTATTTGTTTGTTGAAAGGGCAAAGGAAATTTTAGTTAAAATTCAAATCTTAGTATTTTAGGATTGATTTTAGGATGTTTTTTTTTAGTGTTTGATTAACTACCACCTTTGTTTCACACCGAGGCCGTGAGGTTTATTTCACCCTCCTTAGGGCTAACTTAATAGCCTCGTAAGCCTGTGTTACCCAGTGATAATTAACTTTGTAGGATTATTGTAGTTTGTTATGAAAAGAAAAGAAAGAGGTAGATTAAGTGTTTTATTAGTCACATTTGTTGGTTGATTTTAGAAATTATTCTAAGGTTTGATATTTATAAGTATCTTATCCTAATGAATTTTAATTTAAAATTTGATCACCTAATTAAATCTATAACTTTTAGATTTTTAGATTGGTTAAGGGTTGATTATTAAATTAATTAAACTTGATTTAGATTTATATTTTAGATTTTTAAAGTTTAATTATTATTGAATGTTAATAATAGTTTAATTAAGGATTAGGTGTTTTAACATATTTTAGGAATTATATTAAGATTGATTGGTTGATTATTAGTGAATTAAGAAAAATAAAAAGTCCAAATCTAGGAAAGCGTGTCGTTAAGTTTTTGTTTTAATGTCTCTACCCTATAAGGAGCATGCATCCTAAGTCTATATTTTCTAAGACTCGGTCCTTAATTTTTGTCCTTAAATGTCACTAGTATTGTAGAACTAAAAGTGGTATTGTTTTCTAATTCCTAAGACTTCTATACGGATGTCACAAGGTTTTAGGTATCTAGAAAAAAAAAGTAAAAGCAATCCTAAATATAATTGAAGTTTCTACATGGCCCTAAGGGTGGGAGGCGTATAATCATCTAGGCCCCTAAAGGTGTAATATCAAAAATCTGCTCCAGGATCGTCCAGGACGATCTGGATCGTCCTGGGACGATCAGTGGAAATTTTGCTCCAGAATTTGCCCAGTTTTGCTCCAGGTGATTTTCTGTACATATCGTCTAGGCCGATTTGGACATCGTCCAGGCCGATTGGCACTGTAGAAAATATCGGCCTGAGAATAGTTCTGGGAACCGTCCAGGACGATCCAAGATGGTCTGATCGTCCTGGGACGATCTGTCGATCGGCCGGGCCGATCTGAAGATTATAAAGCTGATTTCAAGTCATTTTGAGGAGAGAGAAAATCATTAAAAACGAAAATATCAGCCGAGGAGAGAGAAAGTTGTGGACTTTTGTGGAAAAGTTGATTTTCGGACGACGCGGAGCCGTTTTCGTCTGAGGAGACTGTTCAGAATATTGCTGTACGTAAGGTAAGGCACATTCCGCCTTTCTCAAGTTTCAGAACCGTCGAGTTTGGTGGTATTTTCTGTCCGGATTTCGTTTCCGTTACTGTTTTTCGTCCGTATCTTTTGATCGGTTCAGTTTTTACCGCGTAACTTTCTGTATATTGTTGACGTGCCGAGTGTGCACATTTTGGTTATTTTCCGAAGATTTTTGTCCGGGTATTTTTGATTCGGCGGGATTTTTCATAGACTACATTTTTCTGTGAAATTGTAAATTCTCTGTGCAGTAGAATAAAGGTTATGGAATATGATTATCTATATTCTGTGCGAATTTGGTAAATTTTTTTTGCAGGAAATTTTGTGTAAATTCTGTCTACTGCCGCTGTGCTGCCCGATTTTTGTCTGATTTCGGATTTGCCCGGATTTCTTCTGAATTGAAATGCTATCTGTATGTGCTATAAAAAGGGAGCTATAAGGGGTCTGAATCCTATGAGATTCAGTTAGTGTCTGGGAAATCTGAAATGAGCTCAAATCTGAAATCTGATATCTGTTCTGTTCCGGATCCGATGAATTCTGTTCTGGTGCTATAAGCACATCTGTTCTGGTGCCGTGAGCACAAAGGGAGGCATAAGGGGCCTGGATCCTATGAGATTCAGTCAGTGTCTGGGAAGGGAGGCATAAGGGGTCGGAATCCGTAGAGATTCCGTCAGTGTCAGGGCATTTAGCTATGAATTAAATATTATTTGATATCTGATTTGATATGATTCTGATTTCTGTATATGTTCTGTAAGCAATTGTGATTCTGACACGATATAAATCTGATTCCAATCTGTATACTATGATTTTGATATGATTCTGATACGATTATGTTCTATTCTGATATAATCTGAATTTCTGATTTCTGTACGATTCTGACTCTGTTGATTTAATCCGTTCTGATTCTGATGTGTACAATATTTGATTCTGATGTGATCTGTCCGTATCTGTTCTGATTTGTTCTGTTTCATTCTGATATGTCCGATTTGATATCTGTACGATTCTGTTCCGATTTCTATTCGGATTTCTGTCTGATGAGTTTGGTTTTGGATTCTGAAAATTTTGATTGGAGGACTGTTGCTTTGCTGAGCTGTTGAGCTCACTCTTGTTTTCTGGTGGTTTTTAGGTTCTGGGAAGGGGAAGGAAGTCCAGGAATAGATTTCTGAGTTCTGATCCGTATAGGTATTATTTGTACCTTTTGATTTTTGTACAGTCATGACTTTTCTGTTCTGTCTTTCTTTCTATTCAAAAGCCATGTACTGTATCTGTAGATGATTGTTTTAAGGAAAATGAAACTATAGATGTTTGTTCCGCTGTGATTGATGATAAATAGTAGCTCTGTGGTTGTGTGTCTGTTGAGTTGAGTAATTTGGAAGATTCAGTTCAGTAAACCAATTCCAAAGCCAGATCCTGGATAAGAAGGTTTTGTCGCGGTCCGGCTCGGGCGGGATCCGTCCCCGTCGGGTCGGGTCGTGACAAACTTTAGTGGTATCAGAGCACTGGTTTTGGAAACTGGTTGGATTGTAAGACAGAGCTATAGGAAGTGATCAGTGAGTCTGTCTAGGGGTAGTTTTGGGTCGTTTGGCTTTTTATGGTGTTGTTTTTGTGATAGTTTTTCGGATTTTCTGGATTTTTATGTATGGATCAGCCAGACCCAGACATGACAGACGGGCAGAGTGCCAGTCAGGCAGCACCAGTGGGGAGTACAGCCCCAGTGGCTGGTGCAGATACATTGTCACAGTTTGCTACGCTTGTTGCTCAGATGATGAGCGAGACTCAGAGCAGAGCTTCTACTGTCAGATCTGAGGATATTGATAGACATCTGCAGTTATTTTTGAGGTTGAAACCTCCGAGATTTGAGGGCGCTGTTGAGCCCAGAGCAGCCGAGGAGTGGCTGAGGAGATTGGAAAAGACTTTTGATGGGATGCAGTGTCCTGCGGATAGGAAGGTTCCGTTAGCTGTTTTTCTGTTGGATGGAGAGGCTGAGCACTGGTGGGAAGGCCAGCAGGCAGCCAGATTTCAGGGTAGGCTGAACTCTTTGATTACCTGGGAAGAGTTCACTGAGGTGTTCCGAGACTGGTTTGTTCCCCCTTCTGCACGACAGCAGATGCAGGAGACTTTTCTGAGACTGGTTCAGGGGAGCAAGACGGTGATGCAGTACGAGGCTGAGTTTACTGCATTAGCCAGGTACGCTCCGCAGCTGGTCAGCACTTCTGCTGAGAGGTGCTACAGATTCCTGAGGGGATTGCGAGACACTTTGAGGCAGCCTCTGATACCATTCAGGATTACTGATTTCTCTGAGCTTGTGGAGCGAGCTCGTTTGCTTGAGAATGACATGATGGCTACTCAGCAGCGGTGGACTGCGAGTAGGAAGAGATTTGGAGGTGAGACTTCTGGCAGTGGTTCCTCTGGGAAGAGGAGATTTATAGCTGGTTCTGGATCCGTTGACTCCAGGAGGAGCGGAGGGTCGTCTGGTACTGCTACCAGTACGACGAGTTCTGGATCTGCCAGTGGGGCACCTGTGTGCCAGAGTTGTGGACGGCGACACCATGGCGAGTGCTACAAGATGGCTGGTCTGTGTTTCAGATGTGGTCAGTCAGGACATCGGATTGTAGAGTGTCCACAGGCTGGATTTGATCGGCGTTCTGAGTACCGATCTGAGGGCTTTGTCATACCTGTCAGTTCAGCAGGAAGACCGAGGACTGTTCCTCCTCATCCTGAGGGATTTTCTGGTAGAGGTGGTGGTACTAATTCTGGACCACGGAGACCACCTACGGCTCCCTCTGAGCAGAGTAGTTCTGTTGCTTCAGTTCCTGCTCCAGTTCAGCCACGAGTTTACAGCCTGAGTCAGCAGGAGGCTCGTGATGCTCCAGATGTGGTGACAGGTACGATTTACATTTCTGATTGGCCATGTCGTGTTTTGTTTGACTCTGGAGCTAGTCACTCTTTTCTGTCCGAGCGATGTTTTGAGACTTTACATTCGGATTCGATGGTTTTACCGGTTTCTTTGTCTGTGATTTTACCGGCTGGAAATCCTTTGATTGCTCGGAAGTTTTGTTTGTGTGAGATTGACATTGCTGGCAAGAAGTGGAAATCTAGCCTGATTTTGTTGGCGATTTCTTCGTATGATGTAATTCTGGGCATGGATTGGCTGAGTCAGTATGAGGCCCAGATAGACTGTCTGAAGAAGCAAGTGAGTTTGCTTGTGATCGTAGAGAGAGTTGTATTTCAGGGATTACGAGGTGTTCTCTCCAGTCTGATTTCTGTTTTGGAAGTGAGCAAAATGTGGAGGAAAGGATGCCCAGTATTTTTGGCTTCGGTGCGGGATCTGAACCTGGAAGTTGGTTCTGTTTCTGAGATCCCAGTGGTACGGGAGTTTGCTGATGTTTTTCCTGAGGAGTTGGTTGGTTTACCTCCGGATAGAGAGGTGGAGTTCTCTATCGATGTTTTTCCGGGTACCGCTCCTATATCAAAAGCTCCGTACAGGATGGCACCGAAAGAACTTTCTGAGTTGAAAGTTCAGCTTCAGGAGTTGATTGACAAAGGTTTTGTCCGTCCTAGTGTTTCACCCCGGGGAGCACCTGTTCTGTTTGTGAAGAAGAAGGACGGGACACTCCGTATGTGTGTGGATTACAGAGATTTGAACAAGGTCACGATCAAGAACAAGTATCCGTTGCCTCGGATTGACGACTTGTTTGACCAGCTTTCCGGGTCTTCAGTATTTTCGAAGATTGATTTGCGATCCGAATATTATCAGGTGAAGATGAAGGAATCTGATGTGGTGAAGACTGCTTTCAGTACTCGGTACGGGCACTACGAGTTTTTGGTTATGCCTTTTGGGGTAACCAATGCGCCCGCTATTTTCATGGATCTGATGAACCGAGTATTCAGGGAGGTTTTGGATCAGTTTGTGATCGTCTTCATCGACGATATTCTGGTATATTCTGCTTCTGAGGATGATCACGCCAAACATTTGAGGATTGTGTTGGAGACTCTGAGGCGGCATCAGCTGTATGCCAAGTTCTCCAAGTGTGAATTCTGGCTGAAGAGTATTTCTTTTCTGGGGCATGTGGTAAGCGGAGAAGGTATTTCTGTGAATCCCCAGAAGATTCAGGCAGTTGCTGATTGGCCAAGGCCGACTACGGTATTTGAGGTACGTAGTTTCTTGGGCATGGCCGGATATTATAGGAAATTTGTGAAAGGATTTTCACAGATTTCGACGCCTCTGACGAGACTGACTCAGAAGTCAGTAGCTTTTGTTTGGACACCGGAGTGTGAAGCTAGTTTTCAGAGATTGAAGGATTGTTTGACTTCAGCTCCAGTGTTGGCACTTCCGTCCGGTACGAAAGGTTTTTAGGTGTTCAGTGATGCTTCACTAAAAGGTTTGGGTTGTGTGCTGATACAGCATGGAAGGGTAATTGCTTATGCTTCGAGACAGTTGAAACCACATGAGAAGAATTACCCGACGCATGATCTGGAGTTAGCTGCTGTTGTTTTTGCTTTGAAGATTTGGCGTCATTATCTGTATGGCGTCAGATGTGAGATCTTCACTGATCATAAGAGCCTAAAGTATATTTTCACTCAGAAGGATCTAAATTTGATGCAGAGAAGATGGCTCGAGTTGATCAAGGATTATGATCTGACTATTCAGTATCAGCCTGGGAAGGCTAATGTGGTAGCGGACGCTCTGAGCAGGAAGTCTTCTGGATTATCAGGTTTGCAGCTTACTTGTGATGACTTTCTGATTCGAGACATGGAGCGATTGCAGTTGGAGGTGATTTCCTCCAGTGGTTTGGATTTGGCTCAGATGAGTATTCAGTCTACTTTGGAGACAAGGATTCAGGAAGCCCAGAAGTCAGATTCTGATTATTCGAAGTTGATTGCTCAGATTGGATCTGGTAAGACTCCTGAACTTCGAATTTCTGCTTCTGGTGCTATTTTCTGTAAGAACAGGTTGTGGGTACCTGTGTTCGGAGATTTGAGGCGGAAGATTCTGTATGAATCTCATCATTCAGGCTACACTGTTCATCCAGGCAGTGGTAAGATGTATGCTGATATGAAGCTTTTGTTCTGGTGGCCTAGGATGAAGAAGGATGTGGCGGAGTTTGTGTCGAGCTGCGAGGCCTGTCAGTTGGTGAAGGCAGAGCATCAGCGACCAGGTGGACTGTTGCAGTCGTTGCCTATCCCTGAGTGGAAGTGGGATGAGGTAACGATGGAATTTGCGATGGGTTTTCCTCGATCTAGACAAGGGTACGACGCCATTTGGGTAGTCGTAGATCGATTGACGAAGTCAGCCCATTTTCTTCCGATCAGACAGACCGATCCGGTGGATCGTTTGGCACAGATTTAAGTGAAGGAAATAGTCAGATTGCATGGTGTGCCTCGAGTGATAGTTTCTGATCGAGATGGACGGTTTACTTCCAGACTTTGGAAAGGCATTCAGCAAGGCTTGGGTACGAAACTGCATTTTAGTACAGCCTTTCATCCTCAGACCGATGGGCAGTCTGAGAGGACCATTCAGGTGCTGGAAGATCTGTTGAGGCTTTGTGTTCTGGACTTTGGCGGAAGCTGGGAAGATCATATTCCGCTGATTGAGTTTGCTTATAACAACAGTTTTCAGTCCAGTATTGATATGGCACCGTACGAGGCTCTGTATGGCAGGAAGTGCCGTACTCCTTTGACTTTGACTGAGATCGGAGATAGACAGGCTTTGGGTGCCACTTTTGCTGATGAAACTGCTCAGAAGATCAATTTGATAAAAAAAAGATTGAAAGCGGCTCAGGACCGTCAGCAGAAATATTATAATCAGAAGCACAAATTCGTTGAGTTTCAAGTTGGTGACTTTGTGTATGTCAAAGTCAGCCCGATGAAGGGTGTAAGCAGATTTGGTCAGGTGAGTAAGCTGAGTCCAAGGTATGTTGGACCGTTTGAGATTTTGGAAAGAATTGGAAAATCTGCTTACCGACTGTTGCTTTCTGATTCGATGTCGGACGTGCACAATGTGTTTCACGTATCCACTCTGAGGAAGTGGGTTTCAGACTCTAGGAAGAAGCTATCAACTGATGAGATTGAGATTCAGGAAAATCTGGCGTACAAGGAAGAGCCAGAGTTGATTTTGGCGTACGATGTCCGAAAGTTAAGAAATAAAGAGATTCCGATGGTTAAAGTCCAGTGGAAGCACCGGACTGCACGAGAAGCAACTTGGGAAAAGGAGTCTGACATGAGACTGTCATACCCGTACTTGTTCTGACTGAGTTTGGATTGGGATAATATCGAGGACGACATTTTTTTGAAGTTGGGGAGATCGTAATATCAAAAATCTGCTCCAGGATCGTCCAGGACGATCTGGATCGTCCTGGGACGATCAGTGGAAATTTTGCTCCAGAATTTGCCCAGTTTTGCTCCAGGTGATTTTCTGTACATATCGTCCAGGCCGATTGGCACTGTAGAAAATATCGGCCTGAGAATAGTTCTGGGAACCGTCCAGGACGATCCAAGATGGTCTGATCGTCCTGGGACGATCTGTCGATCGGCCGGGCCAATCTGAAGATTATAAAGCTGATTTCAAGTCATTTTGAGGAGAGAGAAAATCATTAAAAACAAAAATATCAGCCGAGGAGAGAAAGTCGTGGACTTTTGTGGAAAAGTTGATTTTCGGACGACGCGGAGCCATTTTCGTCCGAGGAGACTGTTCAGAATATTGCTGTACGCAAGGTAAGGCACATTCCGCCTTTCTCAAGTTTCAGAACCGTCGAGTTTGGCGGTATTTTCTGTCCGGATTTTGTTTCCGTTACTGTTTTTCGTCCGTATCTTTTGATCGGTTCAGTTTTTACCGCGTAACTTTCTGTATATTGTTAACGTGCCGAGTGTGCACATTTTGGTTATTTTCTGAAGATTTTTGTCCGGGTATTTTTGATTCGGCGGGGTTTTTCGTAGACTACATTTTTCTGTGAAATTGTAAATTCTCTGTGCAGTAGAATAAAGGTTCTGGAATGTGATTATCTATATTCTGTGCGAATTTGGTAAATTTTCTTTGCAGGAAATTTTGTGTAAATTCTGTCTACTGCCGTTGTGCTGCCCGATTTTTGTCTGATTTCGGATTTGCCCGGATTTCCTTCTGAATTGAAATGCTATCTGTATGTGCTATAAAAAGGGAGCTATAAGGGGTCTGAATCCTATGAGATTCAGTTAGTGTCTGGGAAATCTGAAATGAGCTCAAATCTGAAATCTGATATCTGTTCTGTTCCGGATCCGATGAATTCTGTTCTGGTGCTATAAGCACATCTATTCTGGTGCCGTGAGCACAAAGGGAGGCATAAGGGGCCTGGATCCTATGAGATTCAGTCAGTGTCTGGGAAGGGAGGCATAAGGGGCCGGAATCCGTAGAGATTCCGTCAGTGTCAGGGCATTTAGCTATGAATTAAATATTATTTGATATCTGATTTGATATGATTATGATTTCTGTATCTGTTCTGTAAGCAATTGTGATTCTGACACGATATAAATCTGATTCCAATCTGTATACTATGATTCTGATACGATTCTGTTCTGTTCCGATATAATCTGAATTTCTGATTTCTGTACGATTCTGACTCTGTTGATTTAATCCATTCTGATTCTGATGTGTACAATATCTGATTCTGATGTGATCTGTCCGTATCTGTTCTGTTTCATTCTGATATGTCCGATTTGATATCTATACGATTCTGTTCCGATTTCTGTTCGGATTTCTGTCTGATGAGTTTGGTTTTGGATTATGAGAATTTTGATTGGAGGACTGTTGCTTTGCTGAGCTGTTGAGCTCACTCTTGTTTTCTGGTGGTTTTCAGGTTCTGGGAAGGGGAAGGAAGTCCAGGAATAGATTTCTGAGTTCTGATCCGTATAGGTATTGTTTGTACCTTTTGATTTTTGTACAGTCATGGCTTTTCTGTTCTGTCTTTCTTTCTGTTCAAAAGCCATGTACTGTATCTGTAGATGATTGTTTTGAGGAAAATAAAACTATAGATGTTTGTTCCGCTGTGATTGATGATAAATAGTAGCTCTGTGGTTGTGTGTCTGTTGAGTTGAGTAATTTGGAAGATTCAATTCAGTAAACCAATTCCAAAGCCAGATCCTGGATAAGAAGATTTTGTCGCGGTCCGGCTCGGGCGGGATCCGTCCCCGTCGGGTCGGGTCGTGACAAAAGATTTTCTAAGTTTTTAAGAAAGCTTACAGCACTAGGGGCTATGACCCGATGGTTCCGTCCGTAGTGCCCCTACCGGACTGAATAGGGGCGACTGATGCTCGGATCCGATTGTCCTAGCTCCCTCTCCAAGTGCTCCAGTGCTCCTTATCCATTTTTTTCCAAAAGGTACCTCGCAAAACATAAAAGAAAGGTGGATTAGAGCAGTTCTATAGGCAATTAATAATATGAAAGAGTGAAAATGCAGAAAAGAAAAAGAACGCACCTTTTTGTTACTTGTTGAGCTACTTGTGTTTTGGGTTCTCCTCATTTTTGTAAGTGCGTAGTGTCAAAGCACAAAAGAAACAACAAAGAAAGCTAACGGCAAAGCAAAAGGAGACTAAATGCAAAAGAAAGAAAGAGAACGAAAATCAAATACGAAAAAGGGATGTAGGCATTGTTGTTTTGGACACGCTTCTTTAAAGACAAGTGTATCCTAAAGCAACATTCAATGCCCTTTAATGTCCCCACAATCCAAATAAAGCACTTGATATGTTTAAGACCTCTACCCACAACACCCTACAAACGGAGCCTTAAGCAACTAAAGGAGCCAAACCTCCAAAATCAAACTTAAAACTTATATTCATTCAAAAATTCTTTTCATCTTTAGAGGCTAACACTAAATAGAGGAAATCCAAATGAACAAGGACTAATTGAAGAAACTACCAAAAGACACTAGAGACCTTTCAACCCAAAGCTCCCTAACATTTCGGATTCCAAAACCCATCTTAAAGAGAGAAACACTAAAGGAATTTAACCCAAAATTACTTAAAGCTTCAAACCCCAAAATTCATCCTTTAGAACTAATGTGGTTCAATAGGAAATCAATTCATGCATTAATTATTAGCTTGCTAATAGAAAAACTACTAAGGGGGCTTTACTACACTAAGCAGATCACCAAACTATAAGCTTCCAAATACTCCATAAAAATCTTTAAATTAAGTACCACACAAAACCTTACACAAATTTCCTACCAAAATTCTTCTTTTATTTTTGACCCAAAACCCTACAAAAAGACTAACAATCAAGCGCCTTTTTTTTAATTTGGTGTGGGGTAGAAAACATAAAGCTTTCCAACGAGAAAGTTTTATAAAGAAAACTTCTCATTGTAAAGCACCCATAAAACTCGTCGCATAAAGCAAATCCAAAGACACTAATAAATCATTCCAACCAAAGCAAAACAAGACGTCTATCAATCAAAAACGACTTTCCAAATTAGCAACACAAAGTGACTCGTAAGAGAACTTCAATAAAAGCAAAGAGAAACGTTCATAAAGCTTTCTAAATATAAGACAACTCATAAGACTCTTTCAAAAGAAACTCAAATGTCACAACTAGCGACGACGCATAAAACGACTACAATATTTCACACAAATATGGATGAAAACATGATTCAATATCATAAGAAAATATTTTAAACTTATTCTAGTCATTTGTATGAAATGTAAAGAAACATTATCATGTTCAAAAGCTTACAAATTTTTATTGCTAATAACCAAATCCATATGGTCTAACTAAGATCGTTGCCAAAAAAAAAAGAGTCTCATTACAACACAAATTTATAAAAAGCTCATTAGGGAGTTTAACACAAGATAAAATGTGGTATTAAACTATTGCATTTCAAACTAATATGCCAAAGTGTAGTCAAAACATTCCAAACTTGAATTGTTTAACAAAATCTACTCATAACTCAACGTCAAATTTATGTCGTTGACTAACAACTACAAAACTCAACAACTCATAGGCAACAATAATATAAGGGAAAACTCTTCAATTATTCAACCTAATGCTAAATCAACTACACGCCAAGTCTATGTTTGGAATAAAAGGCATATAAGAATTTCCAAATACAATTGTTGATTAGCATTTCCATACAAAACTCAATCAAGTAGAGAAGGAGGCATAGAGATGTTTCATCACATATTAACTTTGATAACTAAGCGTGTTGTCTCTTTTTTTTATTATGATATGAGTCACACAAATACGAGATTCATGATGCTTTCCAACCAACTTCAAAGCTAAATAACAATAAGAGAAAGCATGTTTTCACAGAAAATTAATTCTACTACAAGAGAACATTAAGGTCTCTAATATAAACATCATGTTTTGTTCAAAGAAAATCACCCAACATAAGGCATGCAACCCTTGCATCAAATTGACTCGCATACTCGAATGAATCATAAAGTACATGACGGTTCTCTAGACTTGGCGAGGCGTAGCAAGTGTATATAAAACTATCTAGAACTTTTCATGTGAAATTTAGTAATGCAAGTTCAAGTGGATGAGTATATCATCAAAATAGTATTCCGGTAGAAGCAAAACAAATAATGAACAATACAATTGCATGGAAATAATGAGTTCGAATGTATGATGCTACAAAGCATTAGACTTGGAAGGATCTCACAAACTAGTGTCGTTTGAAATAAGCATCAACACATCTCTTTCTCAAAAGTACGAAAATCTACATATAACTTGTTCCCAAAATAGCTTAGAACACATGAAATATTAAAAATCTGCATATGGGTCACACAAACAGTAAATTTCTGCACCTAGTTCCCTCCCAAACCAACTTGGAACCCAAAAAAAGAGTAAAATTCTACATGTTGTTCATACAAAAGCAATGGGAAGAGCTCTATGGAAAGATGAATTCTTAGATCATAAGTATGATTTTAATATGTGAAATATGCTACCACCATAAAATTGAAAATTTCATTCAAGACTAGGAGCAAGCTTTAGTTACGTCCATTAATTTTCAAGAAGATTTTAGATTTCTTCAAACTATCATACCGATGCCATAAAATTCATAAGCTCGCAACCATGCTTTGCTAAGGGCGATACTTTATGTTATAAGAATAAACTCAAATCTAAATAAAGTTAAGGCATAGAACATCAAAATCCAACCCAAGAGATGTAGTAACGACAACAAATATATGTATAAAAGATCTTACCACATGTACCCTTCCTTCTAACCATCAAGAGAATCCCAAAATATGTCAATTCTTTAACCATGAAATAAATCTTTCATTACCTTCAAGAACTTTAAAACAAAGAAAAAAAGCACTACGTGTAGAATCACTATTCTCCAAACCAACCGAACTTCTTCAAAGAGAAAATGAGACAAATAAATCAAAATAAAAAAAAAAAAAGAGAAAAAGAAAGAAAAGTAGTTCAATGCAAGAGAGACGAGCATAGAGGAGTTAGCTCCTTTTTTTTTTTTTTTTTGAATCACTTCATGAAAGAGATGAGAATAAACATAACTAAAATTCCATATATTTCACCAAAGAAATGATTTCACACATTTTTTTAAAGGACTCCTATTGTCATGCGATTCAATCCGCGAACAAATGCAAGTTCCACATGCAAAGAACTCGTCTCCGAATAATATAAATCAACATGTAAATTCCATCCATGTTTTATAAAACTATCCATGACTAACAATAACCACTATCATTATTCAAAAGGGCTAGGAAGTCACTTGATAACCAAGTAGAGATAACAAAACTAAGCAACAAGAAATTAAAATAAAAAAAACGTTGTTCAATCTACTATAATCACCATCCAAACCCCTCTTTTATTCATGCTTACATATATATATATATATATATATATATATATATATATATATATATATATATATATATATATATATATATATATATATATATATATATATATATATATATATATATATATATATATATATATATATATTGAAGAAGGCATGGCAAGACAATGCAAACTTTCCAACATTCATGAAACTCCCACTTTAATCAAAGGAAAATCCCAACAACTCTTAATAAGCATTATCACAAACATCTAACATGCATACTTTGATATAAGATCAACATGACCTCTTATGATCCCAAGCCATTCACGCCTAAAACTCTAAGAGACATGGCACAAATCAAGAATAAATTTGACATATTAATTGTTCATTCTTGCACACACAAAATAATCTATGGCTAGCAACAACAACCACTTCTATATTTCAAAAGCAATAAGACATCATTTGATACTTAAATGGATATGATAAAACCAAATGATAGGGAATGTTTTGCCAAGCTATTTCTAACAGAAATCAAAACATTTCAGTTTCATATTGAAGCCAAGACATTAACTGGATGAGGAGAAGAAAGAGGGCAAGGGAAGAAGAGAAAGGATGGAAGGAGGAGGAAGGAGAAATTGAAGAAGAAAGGAGAAGAAGAAAAAGGATGAGGGGGAAGGGAAGAGTACTCACAGTGAGGAGTTCGGCCTTGACTAGAGCTAGCGTCGGGAGCTCGGTCCTGGAGGAGATCGGGATCGTGTGACTGCCGTCGGACTCGATCCTAGAGGTCGGAAGGGCTCGGACCTGGCTTCGGGTTCGGATCGCACAAGGGAAGCCGGCGTCAGGTCGTCGGATTCGGCTAGTCCTCATGAAAGAGGGAGGTACGGGGGTCGGTCCAGGTGGCGCGGACTCGGTCGGAGCCGGGGAGGGCTCGTCGGGTTTCTTCCTGGAGGCCAAATGGACCTCAAAGGAGGGAGGGGGGCTCGGGGTGTCTGCGAACGGAGAGCACTGAGAGAGGGGGGAGCGAGCTGAGCGAACCAATAGAGAGAGAGAGAGAGATCGGGCGTGAGATTGAGAGTGAGAAGTTGTAATGCTTCTGTGAAGTAACGCTTGGAGTCTTCATTCGGCGTAGATACCAGTCGATGCCGAAGAAGGAAGCCCGCCAATTTCATCTTCGTGCTCCAGTCTTCCAAATATCACGCAAATAGTATATCACCTGCTTCGTATCTCTGCAAAGACTGTCCAAGATCGCAGATATCAGGCAACGACTTCGAGCCAACAAACCATTTGATTCGAACCGCTTGATCCAATTTCCTGATCTATGCAACAAATTCAAATCATTTGGAAAGTTAAATGGATTCTAAAGAAATTAAATTGGGCTGAGTCAAGTCAAGTTGGCTAAAACTGGGTTAGATTCGAGTCCAACCTTGACTCAATTCAGACTCGGGTCGGCTTAACAAAATTAATCGTACAAAATCGGGTCCAAAACGATCAATTCAAATCAAATTAAGTGCGACGCAACGAAAATAAGCTAATCGAGTCTAATTGAACACAGTCGAGTCCGATCTGGCCCTGGTCGAGTCGATTCGAGCTCGAATTGGGCTCGACGGGGTTCAATTAGATCGATTAAAAAAATGCTCGAGGGTAGACGGGCTAAAAACGAGGTCAACATCTGTCATTTAGGGGGTTTATGTACATTTGAAGTTGAGTTGTAAATATTTTAGTTGCTACCTTCAAAATATATTAATCGTGTATTGAGAGGATTCAAAGCATCCCCAATAAAGAAAGGTTCGATGATGCTTGCTGAAGAATGCATGCTTTTCTAGCACAAGCCGGTGATAGTCGATTAGAGTAAAAGGCAAATGCGAATGAGATATTTAGATGTTATGTTTATGAATAGTCAAAAGATGAGAATGATGTCCTCTAAAGTGTGATTGCTAAGATGATAAGGGTAAAACTTTATAAGATGAGAGATTTTATAAATACCGACTATTGAAAATATCTTTAGATGAGGTTATTGGAAGAGAATGGTCATCTCGTCAGTCCTCATTTCTTGTATATGCGCTATCATCAGATGAAATGTGAGAGAGGCAATGGTCATTCACCAGATGTTGATTGCAATAACCTTAACATTGAGCATATGAGTTTATATCATCATTGGTTTCCTAGTTTGGATGAATTCATTTTGGATTTCCTTAATAACCAGGTGAAGGAGTTAGTTATTACCTAAAGGCAAATGTTTAAATGACGCTGACTAACAACACCTTTAGTATGATTTTGAATTTCAATTCAAGTACTGCCCAACGCAAACCCAACTCCAAACTTGGTTGCATATGTTGTTTAAGAAATAGGAAATATATGTACAACTATGTATGTTTTCTTCTGTTGTATTTTCTTCACCATGCTTATTAAAGGTAATATCTAGTTGAGATAAAGTAGCATTATGTACTCCTTCGTCTATCACTTATAGTTCTCTTCTTATAATTTGTATGATGTTATTACTTTATAAATCCTCCTCTATTTTTAATGAAGGTTAGTAGTTTTACAGTTATCGTAATTTTTTGGCCTAAAATTTTATTCTTTGTCATCAGCTTATATGAAATATTAATATAAATTAAGTTAAACATTAAATGATAAAATTCATCAGAAGAAGTGTAGTACTTTTTTATTCCAAAAATTACAAATACACTATTTAAGAATTTATTAAAAGTTAGAGTTATAAGACATTAGTAGAAAATATACAAACATAATACACATAAATGCCAAGTAGCCTCATCTTTGGCATGGAATTGCGTCTGCCAAGGGTATATATGCTAGGTAGTCACCGACCCCTTCGAGGAATATGTGCCCCATCATCATCCTCCTCCTGTGGTGTTCTTATCCAATCTAGAATGTTCACAATAAATGAAGTGTATGGGTCCACTTATTATCTCTGGTTGACATCAAGTTTAACTTCAAGTCAGTCGGATCGACTCCCCAAGCCATTGAATGTCCACCCATCTCAAAGGTTGATATCATGTATTGAGACCTAGAGCTGACATACATGGAATGCCTCAGTACTTAAAAGTCCTCAACACATACTTAACTGTCTACAATTGTCTTGAAAGCATCTAAAATTGATCTCCTCAACCCTTCTACATGGGTCTTGTGTTTGTGTGTTTGCTCAGTAGGGGCGAATGATGCCTCTCTCTAGTAAATGCGCCATAGTCAATATACACTGACCTATGAATTATGCCAGCTATCTCGATAACATCATCCACTACTTACATCGAGGCTGCATTTTTCCCTTGACCGCCTGTAAATGAATGGAGCATATCCCGACTACGAACCTAATACTTCGCTTGTGACAATGATTACAATCAATTTGAGGGAATCATAGATTTTATAATTGAATAATTACTCATAGTAAGTTAACATACCAATAATCTTTCCCCGGGTGACCTTGGATATAAAATCTCTTGATCCTCTATCGATGGTCTCAATAAGTAGATTGACGCCCATAACCTATACCATCTAAGATATGTGATTAGTTCCTGATTTCTACTGCCCACCGGTATCTGCACTTGAGTGATATAAGCCCATCAATTATTTCATATCTCAATATAGGCATGGTGTTTATGCATCCAATCAACATCTACCTGACAACATCCATCTATCCTCCTAAAAGTGAGCTCAATGGGTTGAATGTCAGTACACTGCATACCACCAAATTGCCTTATAACCTTGTCAGCCAAGTGCCACTCGACCCTCTTCCAACTAATCTACGGGACATCTTCCATCCATATATCATATATGACGTGACAAATATGAGGCAAGCTCACCATAATAGCCTCCGTACATGAATTCATGGTGACCTAACTCTATCATAAAGCATCTAACTTATATATGTACATCATCGTGTTGCTCACAAGTACCTCACACATCATATCCTCTGCCAACTTACAAGTGCAAATTTATGTTATATGAAATTATATCAGTGAAGTTTTCATGTAATTACATAAGAGGAAGTGACATGCACCCAAGCGGTTTATTACCACCGCTTAAAACTACTTGCAACAATTACGTGCACTTAGAGGATGCACTAGAGTTACGAATTATTACATCTACATGTATATGTGTGTGGACCAGTGATTTCCACCTTAAAATCCCTATAGGACATATCAAATACTTGAAACTCGTGGTTATTAATCACGATCAATTCAGAGCATCTTTGTGCCTCCCACATTGCAATTTCAACCACTGAAACTATTCTTGGAACGAAGATCGTATTCACTGCAGTCATCCACTATGCAACCTTCTATGAATGTTTGATGAACAAAGTCATGAGATTGTAGTAAATGAATGGTACGAGGCCTTGGATGGGTAGGTCTCGGGCACGCTGAAAAACTCAATTGAAGCATTCAAATACATTTATAGTCATTATTCAATAACAACAACCCCCATCATAGAGCAAGCCCCATTTGGCTACATCACGTTGTACAAGCCATTTGAATGCATCCTTTATTGTTTGGATATCGTTCATGTTACATTCAAAAAATGTTATGTCATCAATATTTACACCATAGTACATTTTGGCACAAAGCGACTCAACATCGCCCCGCGTAGACGTAATGCCTTCTTCAAGTTATCGCATAACTGATGTATATAGTGTCGATGTACAGCATTGGAGAATATGTCACGACAACCTCTTGCAAAGCCTGCATGATTATCTGATACAATGCATAGATCATCCCTTTCTCTGACTGATGTGATCAGATCATGCAGTTGTTGCAGAAACCATCCCAATGCATGAATGTTCCATCAAGACTTAAAATAGGTTAAAAGAACTGCCATCCCGTAACACAAGGCCCAAAAGCCCATAATAAACTTATGAAACGTGATTGTGCAATATGTCAAATAGTGTAAACTATTTGAATGATGACAATTGTTAAAACTTTCATCAAATGATAAAGTGATTGGAAAGACTCATCTTAGCTCCTAAATATGGACTTTATGGCCTTTCTTTGTGTGTCATAGGCTTTCACATATTAGACCTTAATATCAATTTTTTTTTTTAATTTCATAAGAGCAATTATCTTACAAGACTTCATGTCAAGTTATTGTAGGAGCACAACCGTAATGTAATGACAAATGAACTTTGATGTGTAGTTATGATGATCACTCGATAAAACTGCTTGTGTACAGGTGTGTGGAGGCCCACAGGTAGAGATTTTTCATAGGCCACCAAGGTACTTGCTGCTATAAGCATGAATGCGCCATAAGCACGAATTGTGCATATTGTTATGCTGAGACAAATTACACTCAGTCTACTTTTGCTTGAAGCCGATTTGACAAACTCAACATTACAGACGATGGACCAACCACTTATTGCACAACGTAGTGCATCTTTTGTGTGAAATGTAAGTCTATGATATAAATAATTTGGAATAACAACATTGCAAATAGACTGCACGTCGATTGTGGGAAACATCGACTACATCAGTAGCATCTCACTCTTCCATTGATGTGATTAGCTGGACAAAATTGTTGTTTGCAGTCATTTCATCTAGAACGTCTAGACTCCATGTTGCATGCTCTTGAACATGTCCATGCCCCGATATCACGATGTTCTTAGCATTTGTGGCTCAGGTGGCATCATATGCGATATGTTCTCCAGTGGAGTTATCACTTGTTCCAAATGTCTATTGTGTGGTAGTTCTGGTCAAAATTAGCTACTAGGTAGTGTCAAAATGATGTGCTGCATGAATAGTACTCGATTGTTGAAAACTAAAATGTTGGTAGTTCGCATGCATTGAACCGACCTATTCTAATTGTTGCGGCAGATGTTGACTGCTCACTTAAGCTTAGGAGACCATAAAACTTTGTCTTGATAGGCAATCCAATATCGCTAACACTAAACCTCCGTCCATAGTTCACCTCATGGGGTAAACCTAAGTTCTTATTTTTGAACTGTTGAATGAAATTTCAAATAATCATCATCAACTAATACTAAATTGTAAATATAAGAAGGCGACTCAACTTCAATGAAATTGAGTGTAATGAAGTCTGTCATATTCGCATTGATGGTACATAACTCTGCAGGCTCGTCGCATATAATTACCGTGCACCTCGTAGCTTCGGTTAATATGAACTTAACAAATACCATCATCAATGACATACGTGGCCGTATATCCACATTATTTCATAACCGACATATTAGAGTAATAATATCGATGGCACAATTGAGATGTAACACTCGAATAATTATATGCTTAAATGCGTCAAGTGTTAAATTCCCATTAATTTCGATTGGACGATGGTTATATGTATAAGTAGGTCGAACGAAATTAATAGCTCTCCTTCGAAGAAAAAAATCAAACATGACATTTTACAAAAGAATATAACTTAGACATCATGTCAACATATCTAAGATGATTACTTGAATTCATACATTCTTTAAATTCATCTACTATGTCAAACGCTAAATAATAATTGCATTAAATTAGGTACTAAAATCTTTTTAACTACTCATCATACAAAACATGATATTATATTATTTCATGAAGTGTTATTAAACCCCATTACACAACACAGTGCTACATTCTAAACTCAATTACTTCAATATTTTTTTAAAATTCATAAATAATATATTTAAATCTACAAAATATATATTCTAAACTAAATAGTATATATTCACAAAAACATAGCTAATTTTTCCAATTTTTTCATGCTATATATTTTAAATTAATAATATTATATTATTAAATTGTATCTCCTCATTTAGCAAATAAAATTTAGATGTAAATGAATAGTATATATTTCTGCAAAATTAATTTAAACACAATAAAATTATGCCTCACTTGTATTGCAACTTAAGCAACTTTATTAGGTAACAATGATTAAGAACGAGTTACACTTAGACTTTGTTTGGGATGGCTTTGTTACTGTTTCTTAAAATAATTTTTTTGTGCAAAAATTTTAATTTTTATACTAAAAAGCTACTTTAAGAAGTTGTAAGGAATCTGTCCCAAATGAAGCCTTAAAACCATCTCTAACCGAACTGCATACAATAGTATGTCATCTGTCATTCGCTTCATTCGAATGCTAAATCACACAAGAAAATTCGATAGGTGAATAGTGCGACACCGATATTTGGATTGCACTATTCACCTAAGCTAGTTTTTTTGTATATCAGAATTTGCCGAAAAAGCACGCGAAAGAGGAGAAAGATTGTTATCTTCACATGTAGATGACGAAATTCGATTGCATTTTAAAGTGAAAAATGAATTTTCCGGTTGAAAATACCCTAAACATTTAGTAAGTACTTTCATTAGATATAAATCTTTGATAACCTTCATGTTAACTATCATTTCTTCTCTTTCAAGCTTTAGATAATATATTAAAATTTTATGAATAAATCATTTCAATACGTTAAAATTAATTATTAAAATTGTTTACCTACAAATTTTCAACATTTTAAAATTAATTATCAATTATTAAAATTTTATGAATATAACAGAAAATTCTAAAATGCTCATCCCATCCATATTCCAAAATTAAAAATATAAACTTAACAAAATTAAAAATCTTAAATTTTTTTAATCTCACACATCTTTATTTTTAAAAAAACCTATACATATATTATAAAAAAAATATCAATTCCCCTCTTAAATTTTATATTTACTTTACACTCGATATTTAGACTTCATTTGAGACGAATTTCTTATTACTTTCTAAAAATAACTTTTCAATACAATTTTTTTAAAACTATAATTTTTTTACTAATAAACAATATTAAAAAACTATCCAAAATAAGAACTTTTATTACGTCCTCTGACCGGACGTAGCTCTACCGAGTAATCCCAAAAAATATCGAGTTCTAAAAAAAACTTATTATTTTTTTGGATTACTCGGTATTGCTCGGTATTACTTGTTATTTTGTCTTCACATAATGGTATTTCTCATTATTGTTGGTATTGCTCGGTATTTCTCATTTTGTGGCTGCGATCTTGGTGCCGTCGTAGGTTCACCAGACCAAATAAAAGTTCACAAAATAAAGAGTTAAGAACCCTATCTTAAAAATCAATTTATGGTAAAAGCAAGAAAAAAATTAAAAAGTTTTTTTTATTGCTTTCTAAAACAATTTTTTAGTCTTGAATTATAAAATTTTATATAAAAAAATCATTGGAAATAACATTAGGAAAACTGTTCCAAACGAAATCTTCGACTTTTAGAAGTGTTTGCAATGCAATATAGGAAAAAAAAAAAAAAACTCATAGTAGAGCCTCCTTGCCATGAGATTTGAAAAGCTCAATACAAAACATCCAATCATTCATTCCAAAAAAAAAAAAAAAAAACATTACAAGCAAACACTCAGCCTGTAAATATAAGTACTTAAAAACCTCAAACACAAAACAGAGCTTAATCAGGCTAATCCATGTCTTCATCTTCATCCTCCGGCTCAATCTTCATCCTCTTCACAACCTGCGCAGCATTTTCACTCACAGTAACAGTGTCAGGTATCTGTATCAAAATATCAGATTTCTGCCCAGTGGAAGCATTCACCATTCCACCGTTCTTCTCCACCCTGTATGAGAGCTCCTTCTTCCCCGGCACAACGTCGATGTACACTGTGGAATTCTCATCAATTTCTTCTCTTATTAGCATTCTTGACAGTTCGGTTACCACCCTCTTCTCCAGCCATCTTCTGATAGGCCTTGCACCAAAGATCTGCAAGCATCGCATTAACCAAGACAATAAGCATGCTATTTGAAAAAGAAAAAAGATTTTTTTTTTTTTTTTCGCTATTGTGTAATATTAAAAGTCAAATTATTGTTTAAATCTAATAAAGAAAGATCATTTCTAATATTTTCTAACCAAGTCTTTTTATGTTTACCTCTACTTTTCTTAACATAAGTCAAATCTAATACATTTACTTTCCTAACCAGGTCATCGAAAGGCCTCCGTTTAATGTGACCAAATCATATAAGGCGACTCTCTCTAACCTTATCACGTATATGCTCATTTCTTATCCTATCTCTAAAGGTAAAGCTACTCATCCACCTAAGCATCCTCATCTCTGCAACACTTAACTTTGTATTATGCTTATATTCTGCACCATAAAACATTACAGGTCTCAACACCATCTTATAGAATTTTCACTTAAGTTTGAGGGAGACTTTTCTATCGCACAACAAGTCCGATGTATTCCTCCACTTCAACCATCCAACTAGAATTCTGCTGATAATATCCCCATCTATTTCACCATCACTATGAACAATAAATCCAATATATCTAAGACATGTACTCTTATTAATGAGTTGATCGCCCAAATTCACAATCCCTATTAAAATTAAACTCCATATATTCAGTTAAAAAAAAAAAAAAGAAATTTTTTTTTGGAAGTGGAAAATTTTAAAATGATGATCGAATTGAATTAGAATTACTTACAGGGTCATAAGATTCAGAGAGCACAACGTCAAGGGCAGCATCTGTTACGCCCAATGCAATTCCTCTCTCAGCCAAACGAACAGCAACATCTTTCATCTGAAGCCTTGCGACCTTTTTCAGTTGATCATGGGACAATGGATCAAATACTACAATCTCATCAAGCCGATTGAGCAGCTCAGGCCTGAAATGCCTTCTCACCTGAGAATTTAAATAAGAGATTTAAGACATTTATAATTATACAATACACTATGCCTCAGCGCATCAACAACCGAAAATCCCAGTGAAATTAAAAAATGTCGTCATTCATCTCTAATCGAACTCCATTTTGTGTTGTAACCGTCTTTCTCCTCTTCCGCGCATTTCTTCCGCAAATCCGGTAAAGACAGAAATTAGCGTAGGTGAACAGTGCGACGCCATGTTCACCCACAACCAAATAGCAAAAGTTTTGCCGGAGCTCACAAGCGACGTCATTCATGCGTCATTCATGCGTTTGGAGTTCGGTTGGAGAATGCCTCAAAAGTACCCATCAAATAAGAGTGTTCGCAATACATACCTCTTCCATGACTCGCTCCCTGGCTATTTTCATTGAGGAGTTGCCTAACATGCCAGCAAGAAGATGCTCAGCTCCGAGATTTGAGGTCATGATAATGACTGTATTGCTGAAATCCACGGTCCTTCCCTGACCATCAGTGAGCCTGCCATCATCGAGCACCTGGAGCAAGGTGTTGAAGACAGATATATGAGCCTTTTCCACTTCATCAAAGAGGACAACACTGTAAGGCCTCCTCCGCACAGCTTCAGTGAGTTGCCCTCCTTCCTCATGGCCAACATATCTAAACCCAGCAACAAAGAACATGTAAGGAAATCTAATTACAAGATAGGAAAGACAATTAAGCAAAGGAATGGCTGTCTTACCCTGGTGGAGCACCAATTAAACGAGCCACTGAATGCTGCTCCATGTACTCAGACATGTCGATTCGAACTATTAGTGTTTCATCATCGAACAATTGCTCTGCAAGAGCCTTTGCAAGCTCTGTTTTTCCCACGCCAGTTGGACCCAAGAACAGGAATGAACCAGTAGGTTGTTGAGGCCTACCAAGACCTGCTCTGGACCTTAGAACTGCCTCTGCCACTGCATCTACTGCTTGATCCTGGCCAACAACTCTTTTATGAAGCCTCTCAGCAAGGCCTATAAGTCTCTCTTTCTCGTTCTGGCCAAGTCTTGTTACTGGAATTCCAGTCCAACGGCTCACCACCTGCAAAAGGTATGGATCACGCATTCAAAAGCCAGTAACATAAAATAAAATTTTGATTCAACGGTGAAAATTTATTGTAACTTACCTCTGCAATCTGATCAGGGCCAACATTTTCGGTCAGCATCAAGTTTTCACCACCAGCTTCTCCTTCTAGTTGGGCAATGGCAGCGTCAATCTCTTGTAAAGCTCCATATCGGAGATCAGCAGCTCGAGCCAAATCCATCCTACGTTCAGCTTCTTGTAATGCAAACAAAAGCTCTTCACGCTTCTGCTTCAGTCTTCTAATCTCATCTATTCTTTCCTTCTCCTTTCTGTATCTCATCACCAAAGGTTGAAGCTTGTCCCTCAAATCATCCAACTCCTTTTTAACCTGTAGAAGAATAACAACTAATTTCCACATAACTATATGAAATTGAGTTTTTTGTTGGTCGACATTTACATATCATTAGCAAATATTAACGGTTTACTTTGGTGAATCACTGAAAGGTTATTCAATCCACTAATCCACTGACATTTGCAATGAAAATTTGTATTACTATCCGTTATCAGTTCGCCGCAACTAGTTTTTAAATTGATAACATTTTTCATCTTCAAATAAATAAATGTTGATCTGCTTTACTCAAAAGAATATCTATTTGGTAAAAAAAATGAGAAAGAAATATAAAAATTATAGTGATAGGTATTTTTAATACTGATGCATTGATAAAACAAAATCAAATCAAACAGAAAAGAGTATTATTTGAATAGTAGCATCATCTGAATGATAATGCTATCTAACTATCTGTAGAGCTTTGTTATTGAAAACGAATAAGCCAAGCAAATCCTATAAGAAAAGCACCAGCGAAAGAATCTCACCTCAGTAAGCCGTGATTTGCTGGCTTTATCCTTCTCCTTCTCAAGAGCGTGCATCTCGACTTCAAGTTGAATCCTCCTCCTCTCCAGATTATCAATCTCCTCGGGCTGGCTATCCAGCTGAACCCTCACATTAGCACAAGCCTCATCAACCAGATCAATAGCTTTGTCAGGAAGATGCCGGCCTTCAGAAACACAAATTAATATGTTAGCAAACAATCAGGTTTTAGTTTAAACAAAGGGGAATAAATAGATTAATGATATTCATCTACCAGTTATGTATCTTGATGAAAGTTGTGCTGCAACAACAAGAGCCCGATCTTGTATTCTAACACCATGATGGCCTTCATACCTCTCCTTCAACCCTCGAAGAATGCTAATGGTATCTGGAACACTGGGCTCAGCCACATAAACCTGCTGGAATCTTCTCTCAAAGGCTGCATCCTTTTCAACATACTTTCTGTATTCTTCCAGTGTTGTGGCTCCGATGCATCGCAACTGCCCTCTCGCAAGCATTGGCTTAAACAAGTTGGCAGCATCCATGGAACCCTCAGTTCTGCCAGCACCAAGAACAAGATGGATTTCATCAATAAAGAGAATAACCTTTCCTGCCGCATCTTCTACTTCTTTGAGGACAGCTTTTAATCTTTCTTCAAACTCTCCCCTGTACTTCGCTCCGGCAACTAACGCGCCCATGTCAAGAGCAATTAGCCTCACATCCGCAAGATTGCTTGGTACATCACCTCTCACGATTCTTTGAGCCAAACCCTCAACAACTGCTGTCTTTCCGACCCCAGGCTCGCCGATGAGGACAGGGTTGTTCTTGGTCCGGCGAGATAGAATGCGAACAACTCGCCGGATCTCTTCATCCCGGCCGATCACCGGATCAAGCTTCCCAGCCTGCTCGACGAGGTCGCGGCCATAGGTCTTAAGTGCTTGGAAATTAGTATCACCTGAAGCGTTCTCTACCTTCTTGCCCTCTTTTCCCCTGAGCTTCTCGACCTCAGACCGCACCCTGGATGCAGAAATTCCGGCCTCTTTGAAGCAATCCCCAATCTGAGAATCCTCAAGAATGCCGAGAATGAGCTGGTCGACAGCGAGATGGGTATCACCACGCTGCTTCTGCGAGGATTGCGCACGTCGAATAGCCTTGATCAGAGAAGTCGAAGCGGGGATCTCATCGGGCGGAGGATGCTGAGATGGTATCTTCTTGAGCGCCTGGTTCAAAACGCGTTCGAATGAGGCGACCGCTGATTCGCCCGCACCGCCGGCAGCATTGGCAATGGCCTGGCGGAGAATCCCGGCGGGATCGCTGGCGAGTGCGTGGGCAAGATGTAGAGGAGTGAACTGCGCATGGCCCGAGCTGATGGCGAGCTCGTGGGCGCTGGCGATGGCTTCGTTGGTCTTGTGAGTGAACTTGTCTGGATTCATTGTGAGAAAAATATCGATTATAGAACTTCTTCTTCGCTGGAAGAGAGAGGAGATCGGGGAAGTGAGACTATAAAGAGGGAAGAAGACGATTCGCCATTTGTGTGGAAAGACGGAGTGGCGAAGGGGAGAAGACGCTGGAGAACGCTGGAGGCTTCTGGAGATAGACGCTTCGGATTTGGAAGATTCGGTAGTTTGCGGGCGGATGCAAATATTACCTCTTTGGAATCCGAAATCCGATATGATTGTATCGAAGTGCAAATGAACCGGCGGATTTGATCTTATGTATTAATGGATAATCCCATTCTATAAATTTTATATATAGCCATAAAAACTCTATTTTAAAATAAATTATATATAATTAGAAACTTAAAAATAATTTAATATTACATAAATTTTGATTTTGGAAAATTTATGATTATATATATATATATATATGATGGCTTCAGACTACAAACTTCAATGAACGATTGCCAAAACTATGAAAAATAAAGTAAATGTTTGAGACGATTTTCTTATTGCTTCTTAAAACAATTTTTTAATACGAAAGTTTTAATTTTGTATTAGAAATCTGCTTTAAGTAGTAAAAAAAGTCATCACAAATAAAATCTTAGTCTTAAGAATATGTAAAATTAATTAAGTATTCTAAATACATTCAATAGTGGTAAGCAAAGTGTTAAGTGGTATTAGACATCATTTCATCTGCGAGCTTATTCATCTTTTTATTTTCCTAGGTTCTCATCACCTATGAGTATTGATGTTAATATTTGATACGATCTGAAAACCCGAAGCAAAAATTTCAAATATGGATCAACATGTTTGAAAAACGGGTTGGATTTGAGTTCTATATTCTGAACCAATTACAATTTCAGGCCGAATTCTGATCAATCTGAAAGCTACCCAAAACTAACCCGTTTTGTTGTCCACTGCATTCACCCGCTCATGGCGCTCGTTGTGTGCACTAACCTACTCAACCGCCCACGCTCGATCAATCGAGTTAGAGGCGGGTTGAGATAAATCATGTTAGAGGCAGTTCGGGCTCATGTTCGGGTTTGAATTTGTGACCCGTTTACCTAATCGGGTCATGTGAGTTCGACCCGAACCCAATCCAAAAACCTATTTTGACACCCCTACCTATGAGCAAACTTGCATACATAATTCATGCTCAAAATATTAACAGTTCATAATATTTTCATAAATTAAACTAACTGATGAAGAAAACAGAAATACATTATAAGAAATACACCATATCTTCAAAGCCCTTGTTGAATCAAATTATGCCAAAAGAATTTCTCACATCATAAGATAAAATAATCTCGAGTAATAAATAAAAGTCACATAATTGTGTCATAAATTCACTTATACCCTATATGCAAGGTCTCAAATTCGAAAAATTATTCTATGCGGAAACCGGCGGCAGAACGTCGTCTAGATACCAACCAGAAAGCGATGCTGAGCATAGGGGTGACATGGGGCATTCTAATTAATTTCCGAACGGCATTCGGTGTCCGCACGGAATAATAAATCCTCAAATTAAAGATCAATTGATTAAAAGCCTAAGTGCACAACCAACGAGCTAAGATAGACGGTACAATTTCTTCCAGGCTCATAAAATGGGAAAATTATTAGGTCCGGACACCGGACCTAGAAATAGGTCCGAATATCCAATAAAAAGTTGCCACGTTGACTGCGCATTGACTGTGTGCTTTGACTGCGCTTTGGATGCGCTTGACTTAAAATTCCGCGGAAACGTGTACAACTGTACATTCCACGCATCAAAATTTTAATGTATGTCCGGACGTATCTCTACGTTCGGTGTCCGGACCTAATAATTTTCCCATAAAATGGAACCAATCCTTTGATTCCATCAATCATCTCAATATAACAACAAAGATAGATAAATATCTGTCAAATCCCATCGAATTGGGCTGATGGAATCATAAAATCAACCATAAGAAAATGTCAGGAAATAGGAGATCTTAGCAGGTTTATCTGCTCCTGAATAATGGAAGTATTCAACCACAGTTCAGCAGAAACTTCCGCATTGTGAGATAGAGAGGAGGAACCCATCCTTCTTCCCTTTCCTCCAAAGAAATACTCTCCTGACACATTCTGAAAAAAAGAAAGGCATGAGGAAAAACATTCAATTTTGATACAACAGATCATTAAAATACCAAAATACTCACAGAAGGTGCCAATGCAGCATCTATAATTGAAGAGACTCCAACTTCCGGAGATTGCAGAAGGTGCAAGAAGCTTAGAACTCTGAAAGCCAGCTGAGAAAGGCATGAAGGAACTTCCCGAAGTATGTTGGTCTGGACCACCCCAGGATCAACAGGGCTGCCATATATGGAGTGTAACTTTAATAGTAATAGATCTTAGTGGGAAGATTGTGACTTGGGCAATCAATTCATTAATAAGAGTACCCGTTAAATATTTTGGATTTCTTGTTCAAAGTGATGCTGAAATAGATGAGGATATTATTAGTAGAATTCAAGTTGGATGGTTGAAATTGAGGAATGGAATGCATCGGGCTTGTTGTGTGATAGAAAAGTCTCCCTCAAACTAAAGGGAAAATTCTATAAGATGGTGGCATGGTGGTGAGACCTGCAATGTTTTATGGCGCAGAATGTTGACCAATAAAAGAGAAGCATAATACTAATTTAAGTGCTGCAAGAATGAAGATGCTCGGGTGGATGAGTAGTTTTACTTTAGAGACAGGATACGAAATGAGCATATACATGAAAAGGTTGGAGTCGCTCATGTGATAGATAAAATTAGAAAGTCACCTTAGATGGTTTGGTCACATAAAATAGTGACCTTCAGATGATCCGATTAGGATAGTAGATGTATTAGATTTGACTTATGTTAAAAAATGTAGAGGTAGAAATAAAAAGACTTTGTTAAAAATATTAGAAATAACATTTCTTTATTAGATTAAAATGAGAATTTGACTCTTAATAGAAGACAATGGAGAAAAAGGGATTCATGTAGCCGAACCCACGTAGTCGGATAAAGGCTCGATGTTGTTGTTATTGTTGTATAGTATCAAGAGCCTTAAGCAGGAAATATTATTCTTTAAAACTCATAAACTACATTTTATGAATTCTTTGGGCGTGTTTATGTAGAGAGCAACAAATACTTAAGGTCTATTTAGGGAAACTGTAGTTTTTAAATAGAGCTATTGTTGGGCAAAAAACTTCTGTAAAAACTGTTATAAAACTTATAATTTTTTTTCCTCCTAGAAAAGTTGGGACGGTGGTTTTGTATAGCTTTCATACTCTAATAAATCTGATTTTAAAAAGCTGCTTCTCATAGCATAAATTTCTAAAAAATATAGCAAGAAAGTAGTAGCAAAAATAAAGGTTTAAAAAAATAAAACAAAACAGTGAACTAATCGCCCCAAAAAGACCTTTAGCTGAATAAGACTTGGGTTAGACTAACTAAATGAAAAAACTGCAATATTTAGTACCTCCCAACTTCACTTTGATGTAGGAAAAATTATCAAAGTAGGTTTTTTCTTCTGTTTCACAAAAGGATACCATACTAAGCTTGCGCAATATCAATGTTGAGTTCTAGACTTACATGACAGAAACTTTGGACGATGGATTTTCTGCATGGAGTTGACGGTGGAGCTCATATGAAAAAAGCAATAAACACACTGTCAATATAGAGCATAGTCAGAAGGCAGAAACAGAGCCACTATACGTTATTTATCTCTTAAATAACTTACACTTGGAGTACTCATAGATAGAAGCAAATGGATACTTCTTTGAGATTGCCATATGACTAAATTTTTTGCAATCAAGCTTCAAATTAGATGCTGCAAAATAAACAAAGTGAAGATTTCTAGTAGATAGCCTTAAGAGCTCATAAAATGAAACTAAAAAACTTGAGTTTCACATTAAAAGTAAGTATTCTTGATGCTAATGAAGAAGCAAGTGGGTCATGTGATCTAGATAAATAAGGGACATCAAGTAACGCCACCAACTCTTAATAATTATGCAAGAGAGAAGAAGAAAAACCTGGCCAAAAAGACAAGAACTCCATGATTTCCAATGCAAGGATTTTCATATCAATTAATAGTTGAAGTACAATAATGGAATTTAAATCCCTTATCAGATAATATGTTAGACTAGTCCAGCCGATTCACGCAGGACCGGCCCAGGCGCAAAAGAGGCGGAACTTCTCCGCCTCCTGCTCTAGCCGCATGATCCACGGGAGCCAATTTAGAAAGATTTTTTTAAAGAGTTAGGAGGGAAACTTGAATGTAGGGACTGTTTAGAGATTTCTTTTTGAATTGTATACATTAAATATCTTGTTTTTCTAGGATTAGGACATCTTGCATTTCGCTGATTTTGGGATCTCTTAGGTTTAGGTTATGGGCTCTAGATTCGTCTTGAGATTGGGAGAGATTGATCCTCCTCTCGAATAGAGGATCACTCGTATCTTGTTGTTTTCTTCCGATCTATTTGATTCCTGCAATAAAATTACTGTTTTTCTGGTTTTCTTCTGGAGTTTGGAAGAGTTTCTCGCTGATTTTCTGAAATTGATAGGATTTACTTGAAATCTTCAAGTGTTTCCTATCATAATACTTGTTGGACTTTTCTTCTTTTGTCCCACCGTTGCGAATATGATCAGGTGGACATTAGACCTTTTTGGGAAGCTCTTTATTCGTTGTTGCGAATATGATCATGTGGATATTGAGCTGTTCTCATTTGTAGTTGAGATGTGGTTAGGAGAATGCTGAACTCCCTTTCTCTTCTCACCCTTTGTCTCGCTGTTGCAAATATGGTCAGACGAACATTGGGTTGTCCTCATTCACTGTTGCAAATATGGTCAAGTGAATGTTGGACCTTTCTTCTTTTGTCCCACCGTCGCAAATATGGTCATGTGGACATTAGACCTTTTGGGAAGCTCTTTATTCGATGTTGCGAATATGGTCAGGTGGATATTGAGATGTTCTCATTCGTTGTTGCAAATATGGTCAAGCGAATGTAGAACTCCCTACTTTTTTTTACTCCTTGTTTTGTTGTTTCAAATATGGTCAAGCAAGCATCGAGTTGTCCCCATTCGCTGTTGCGAATATTGTCAGGTGGATGTGGGACCCCTTTTGTTTTATCTATTCTGCTATTGCAATATGGTCAGACAAATAAATAATTCCCTATCTTTGGTTAGTCTCCCTTTATCACTTTACTTTGATTATTACTCTTTTGCTATTTGATATGATCTTCAAATAATTGTTGGATTCCTTTTTCTTCGTATCATCTTAAATATTTGTTGTAGGTGATCGTTGAATTCCATTTGCTTCTTTGTGATTTTGCTTTGTTTTGCTCATGCTCATGTGAGCATGAGACTCTGATTTCCTTCTCCTATTCTACCATTTTGGTTGGATAGATAGTTGATTTTCTCTCTTTGTCTCTCTCTTATTGCTGATCTAGTTCTCATTAGGTGATCCTAAGGTTGCGTTTTCCTAGAGATAGGGAGGTCAACGCCAACATATACGGTTCATTTGTTGTTCTTCGTATATATTGGGGGTCCGTTTGTTGACCTCATTTTTCGTTCGAATATTCTCGAGCACCTTCGATTGACTTAATTAGACCTCGTCGAGCCCAATTCGAACTCGAATCAATCCGAATTGATTTAAATTAGACTCGACTACGTTCAATTAGGCTCGATTAATTTATCTTGGTTGCATCGAACTCAATTTGATTTAAATTAATATTAATTTGGCTGCAATTTCGTCGGCATAGCTAAGTCGAACCGTCTCGAGCCCAAACTAAATTGGATTTTGACCTAGAATTGAGCCCGGTTTCAGCCCAAATTTGAGTCAAACCATCTTATTTTGATTTAAACAAACTCCAATTGACTTTTGGCTTAATTTGAATCATTTACTAAATCCGGTAATTACCTCAATGACTGCGATTAAATGAAATCTTCGTTTCAGCCCAAATCTCGCGTTTCAGGCGATCTCCTATAACTCGGGCAGACATCGAGCAGCGAGCATGTCTTTTTTTGAGATAATTTCAAAAGCTGAAGCGAGAGAAGACGATAGGCGGGCGTCTTCTCTCGGCAAAGAGATTCATTTTACTCAAAAACGAAGGCTCTCGACTTCCCTATTCGCACTCGCTCCCTCTCTCTCTCGATTTCTCTTATTCACAAAACCAAACTCTTCCCTATTCGCACCGCCCCTCTCTCTCTCTCGATTTTGCACAACCCAGGCGGAACCCCTCTTCCCCTCCATCTCTCTGCGTTCACGCGAGCTAGAGGCGGAACCCCCTCCTGCTTCCGCTTTCAGCTTCGCACGCCCGGACCGAACCAGACGCCTCACTCCCGGTCGAAGCCGCTCGGATCGCAACTTCCCCTGCTCCTGTCGCTCCTTGCATTCGGTCCTAGCCTTAGTCGTCGTTCATCCCTTCTCCTCTTTGCAATGTAAGTGTTCTTCTTCTTATTCTTCTTCTTCTTCTCTCAGTCTTCTTATTTCTATTTCTTCTCCTCATCCTTTACTTCTTCTACATTTTCCTATTTCACCATGATAGCTTAAAAAAAATGTATGATGTTGAAATCCCTTACAAAATCTGAAAATTTTTTCCATGTGTATGCTCCTATATTTTCTTATTGAAATGATTGTCATATGAATTGTGAAACTCTTGTGTAGATTATTTAGAGGATTCCAATCCGGTAGGTGTGCAAATTGGATTTCCATGCTAGCTTGTTTCATGTGAACTTTTAAATATTGCACATCAAGTGTTTGACTAAATGTCATAGGATGGAGGTTAAAATGATTGGTTAATTGCGATTCATGAAACTCAAGCTTACATGTAAAATTTCTTCACCAATTGACATATTAAGTGTGAAGATTTCATATCATTGTCTTTCTACATTTGTGAGAGCTTAGACATGACTATGTTTGCTAGAGCTTTCTCTAAATTCTTCCATGTTGAATGCTTAATATTTCTTGTGAGGATGATGACTGAGGTTGCAAATTATAACTCGTAACGTATTGATCTCATGGCTTCTTTTCTACTAATTTTCTTTGAACAATCAATTTCTTGTCAATGGATTATACAACATGACTTGCTTGTTTGAGCCCAAAAACCTATTGTTAACGGTAAATAATAATGACTATATATTCATCAACTTATGCTTGGAATGACTTGTTGCTAGTAATTTGATGATGCGTCCATTGTCATTTCTTGCTATCTAATTTTGTTATATTTATTTGATTATCAAATGGAGTGTTAATTATTTTAGAAAGTGATGATAGTTATTGCTAACTATGAATGATTTCATATGGTATAAACAAAATATAGTTTTGACTTATATTATAAAAAAAAATGAACAATTGGTTTGTAGAGCTTGAACTTGAATCATGTTACATGATTTAACAGTTATGTGTAAGCAGTTGCAAGTCTTGAGAGGTAATGTTGTATATTTACTAAAATGCGCATATAAAGTATTTATGGTAACGCATATCTATTAGAAAAAAAGTGAATGAGATTTATAAGCAAGATGCTTGTGATCATATCAAGTATTCATATAACTTCATTATTGCATAATTAGCATTCGATTGGAGACATCGATTTATGAATAACATGTTTAATTGCTTATGAGTTATAATTAAAAAAATAAAATTATTTTTTTGTCGTCCTTATCGGTAACAAGATAGCTTTTTGATATGTTTAAATGTCATTTTTCTTCTTAAGAGAATGTGAAAACTCTCTCTTCATCTTGATGAATCATTGTTGGCAAGCATTGTTTCTTTGTAGAAACCCCTACGTCTCTTATATTGCTTTTCTCACTGATTTTTGTGGAAAAAACGAGTGCAGATTTTAAGGGATTTTCTCACTATTTTTACGCAAGAATCCCTATGACATTTTAGTAGATCTTTCATTGCTTCTTTGTAGAAATTCCTATAATTTTAATAAAATTTTTCTCACTGTTTTTGTAAGAAATGAGTGCAATTTTTTAGGGGCTTTCTCACTGATTTTACGCAAGAATTTCTATAGCATTTAGGAGAAGCCTCTTTGCTTTCATGAGACTATAGCATTTAGGAGAAGCCTCTTTGCTTTCATGAGAAAATTCCTATGTCTTTTTTATAGTCTTTTTCACTATTTTTTGTGAGAAATGAATGCAGATTTTGATGTGTTTTGTTCTCCAAACTGATTTGGAAATGAGTTAGATGCATATTTTCACTTATTTTATACTTCAAACTATTTTTATAAATAAATTTTGAAGAATGTTTATATGTTTTCTTCTTTAGAGAATTTTATGTCTTATTGGAAAATTTCTTTGAATAACTATATTATTGGAAACTTTACAAAAAGCTTTGCGAGTTGTTTTACATCGAAAAATTTTATATTGTATCTTGTGAATGTTTCATGATAGAAGACTTCACAATGCTTTCTCATTGAGAAACTTTTCACGAGTTTACCTCACGCCAAATGTGAAAAGCACTTAATTGTTTTTGTGTTGAAAAAATATTTTGGTGGATGATTTATGCAAGGTTATTATGTATCATTTTATTTGAAAATTTTTATAAGTCATTTTTTGGATTTATAATTTTATAAATAGCTTTGTGTAAGAAAGCTCTTTAGTGTATTCTTGAAGCAAAATGATCTTTCTTATATGAGTTATATTTCTTTAGTGTTTGTTTTTAAAAAGTTAGATTTTGGATGAAAACAAAACAAAAGAGGACTTGTTTTGAGTTTAGTTCTGAGAACTTGTTCCCCTTTACCGTTTTGGGTTTTATTTAGAAAATAGTTTGATCAGTTGTGTCAAATGTATCAAGTGCTTCGTTTGGAACGTGAGGATAGCAAATGGCATTAAAAACACTTTCTTCCCTATTTATATTATATTGGATTGGGGTGAAGGGCATTTTAGAGACATACTTTACTTCAAAAAAATATGCTCAACAATAAAAATGCCTACATTCCTTTTATTTTATATTTTCATTACTTTGTTTTTATTGCACTTTGTCCTTTTTTCTTTGCTTTTAGTCTTTTTGCTTCTTTTCTTACTTGTGCTTTAAAATTAAATGCTTGCAAAAATAAGAAAATCCAAAAAGAAGGCAAGTGGCCCTCCCAATGCGCAAATAACAAAAAGGTACGTTTATTTTTTTATTGCATTTTCATTTCTTTGTATCATTATTTGCTTATCATATATAACGTATTATAATACTCATCTTTTTTGTGTCTTGCGAGGTGATCTTTGGAGAGCAAATGAGAGAGAGCATTTGAGCACTAGGCGAAGGAGCATGGATAGTCAGATCCGAGCATCAGTCGCCCCCATTCTATCTGATGGGGGCACTACGGGCTGAACCACCAGGTCATAGCCCCCGGTGCTGTAAGTCTCATTAATCTTAGAAAACCTTTAGGGGCCCCTAATGATTGTACGCTCCATACCTTTTAGGACCCTATAGAAACTTCATTTTATAACTAGTATTATTTTCTTTTGTTTAGATCCTTAAACCTGTTGACACATGTACAAATATCCTAAGGGTTAGAAAAAACTTTTTTTAGTCCCATGTATGGATGTCCAAGTTATGGGACTAAAAATTTTTTTTCTAACCCTTAGGACATCCGTACATGTGTCAACAGGTTTAGAGATCTAAATAAAAAAAAATAATCCTAGTTATAAAATGAAGTTTCTATAGGGTCTTAAAAGGTAGGGAGCGTACAATCATTAGGGGCCCCTAAAAGTTTTCTAAGTTTAAGGAGACTTACAGCACCGGTGGCAAAGACCCGGTGGTTCAGCCCGTAGTGCCCCCATCAGACAAAATGGGGGCGACTGATGCTCGGATCTGACTATCCATGCTCTTTTGCCTAGTGCTCCAATGCTCTCTCTCCTTTGCTCTCCAAAGATCACCTCGTAAGACATAGAAAAGATGGGTATTAGAACACGTTCTATATGATAAGCAAATAATGATACAAAGAAATAAAAATACAATAAAAAAAAGAATGTACAATTTTGTTATTTGCGCATCGGGTGGCCACTTGCTTTCTTTTTGGATTTTTTTTATTTTACAAGCATTTAATTTTAAAGCACAAGCAAAAAAAAGCAGCAAAAAGATTAAAAGCAAAGAAAAAGACGACAAAGTGCAATAAAAAAAATAATTAAAAATCAAAAATAAAAGAAATGTATGAATTTTTATTGTATGACATACTTCTTTGAAGTCAAATATGCCTCTAAAATGCCTTCACACCATGAATAGAGAAGAAGATATTTTTAATGACCTTTGCTATCCCCACATTCCAAACAAAGCACTTGACACATTTGACACAACTGACCAAACTATTTTCTAAATAAAGTCCAAAGCGGCAAAGGAGAACAAATTCTCAAAACTAAACTCAAAACAAGTCATCTTTTGTTTCGTATTCATCCAAAATTCAACTTTTTAGAAGCAAACATTAGAGAAAGATAACTCATATAAAAAAGATCATTTTGCTTCAAGAAGACACTAGAGAGCTTTCAAACACAAATCTATTTATAAATTTATAAATCTCAAAAATGACTTATGAAAAATTTCAAATAAAATGATATATGAAACCTTACATAAATCATCCATCAAAACACTTTTTCAATATAAAAACAATCAAGTGTTTTTCACATTTGACGTGGGGTAAACTCTGAAAAGTTTCTCAATGAAAAGATATTGTGAAGCCTTCTATTATGAAACATTCACAAGACAACATAAAATTTCTTAATACAAAACAACTCGCAAAGCTTTTCGTAAAGTTTCCAATAATATAGTCATTCAAAAAAATCTTCCAACCCATAAATTCTCTAAAAAAGAAAGCATATAAACATTCTCCAAAATTTATTTACAAAAATAATTTGAAGCATAAAACAAATAAAAATATGCATCTAACTCCTCTCCAAATCAATTTGGAGTACAAAACACATCAAAATATGCATTCATTTCTCACAAAAAACAGTGAGAAAAACTATACAAAAGACAGGAATTTCCTCATAAAAGCAAATAGGCTTCTCCTAAATGTTGTAGAAATTCTTGCGTAAAATCAATGAGAAAACCCCTGAAAAACTGCACTCATTTCTTACAAAAGCAGTAAGAAAAATTTTATAAAAACTGTAGGAATTTATACAAAAAAGCAATGAAACATCTACTCAAATGCCATATGGATTCTTGTATAAAAACAGTGAGAAAATCCCTCAAAATTTGCACTCGTTTTTTTCCACAAAAATCAGGGAGAAAAGCCATATAAGAGATGTAGGGATTTCCACAAAAGAAGCAATGCTTGCCAACAATGATTCATCAAGAATAAAGAGAGAACTTTCACATTCTCTTAAAAAGAAAAACAACATTCAAACATATCCAGAATCTATCTTGCTACCGATAAGAACAACACAAAAATAATTTTATTTTTTTTAATTATAACTCATAAGCAACCAAATATGTCATTCATAAACCAATGTCTCCAATCGAATGCTAATTATGCAATAATGAAGTTATATGAATACTTGGTATGATCACAAGCATCTTGCTCATAAATCTCTTTCACTTTTCTTCTAATAGATAGGCATTATCACAATACTTTGTATGCGCATTTTACTAAAGAGACAACATGACCTCTCAAGACTTGCCACCGCTTACACCTAAACTTTTAAATTATGTAACATGCCTCAAGTTCAAGCTCTACAAACCAATTCTTCATTTTTTTAAACAATATAAGTCAAAACTATATTTTGATTACACCATATGAAATCATTCGTAGCTAGCAATAATCATCATCACTTTCTAAAAGAATTAATACTCCATTTGATAATCAAATAAATATAACAAAATTAGATAGCAAGAAATGATAATGAATGCATCATCAAACTACAAACAACAAGCCATTCCAACTATAAGTTGATGAAGATATAGTCATTCTTATTTACCGTTAGCAATAAATTTTTGAGCTCAAACAAGCAAATCATGTTATATAATCCATTGACAATAAATTGATTATTCAGAAAATATTAGTAAAAAAGAAGTTATGGAATCAATACATCACGAACTATAATTTACAACCCCAGTCATCATTCTCACAATAAATATTAAGCATTCAACATTGAAGAAATTAGAGAAAGCTCTAGCAAACATAGCCATGTCTAACCTCTCACCAATGTAGAAAGGCAATGATATGAAATCTTCACACTAAATATGTCCATTGATGAAAAAATTTTACATGTAAGCCTGAGTCTCATGAATCACAATTAACCAAGCATCCCAACCTTCCTCCTATGATATTTAGTCAAACACTTGATGTGCAATATTTAAAAGATCACATGAAATAAGCTAGCATGGAAATCTAATATGCACATCATCTGGATTGGAATCCTCTAAATAATCTACACAAGAGCTTCACAATTCATATGACAATCATTCCAATAGAAAAATATGGGAGCATATACATGAAAAAAGAAAGTAGAGAACATTTCATTTCCAAATTTTACAAAGGATTTCAACATCATACATTCTTTTTAAGCTATCATGATTAAATAAGAAAAGGTTGAATAAGTAAAGGATGAGGAGAAGAAATAGAAATAAGAAAAAGGAGAGAAAAAGAAGAAGAAGAAGAAGAAGAAGAAGAAGAACACTCACCTTGCAAAGAGGATAAGGGAGGAACAGCGACTAAGGCTAGGACCGAATGCAAGGAGCGACGGGAGCAGGGGAAGTCGCGATACGGGCGACTTCGGCCGGGAGCGAAGCGTCGGGTTCGGAGACCAGAGCCGGCGTCAGGTTCGGTCTGGGCGTGCGAAGCCGAAAGCAGAAGCAGGAGGGGGTTCCGCCTCTAGCTCGCGCGAACGCAAAGAGACGGAGGGGAAGAGGGGTTCCGCCTGGGTTGTGCGAAACCGAGAGAGAGAGAGGGGGCGGGTGCGAATAGGGAAGAGCTGGGTTATGTGAGCCTTCGTTTTTGAGTAAAACGAATCTGTTTGTCGAAATAAGAAGCCCGCCTATCGTCGTCTCTCGCTTCAGCTTTTGAAATTATCTCAGAAGAAGACCTGCTCGCTACTCGCTGCTCGATGTCTACCCGAGTTGCAGGAGATCGTCTGAAACGCGAGATTTGGGCTAAAACGAATATTTCATTTAATCACAGCTGTTGAGGTAATTACCGAATTTATGAAATGATTTAAATTAAGCTAAAAGTCAATTGGAGTTTGTTTAAATCAAAATGAGTTGGTTTGACTCAAATTTGGGCTAAAACCGGGCTCAATTCCAGGTCAAAATATAGGTCAGTTTAGACTCAAGACAGTTCGACTTAGCTATGCCGGTGAAATTGCACCTAAATTGATATTAATTTAAATCAAATCGAGTTCGATGCAACCAAGATAAATTAATTGAGCTTAATTGAACATAGTCGAGTCTAATTTAAATCAATTCGGATCGATTCGTGTTCGAATTGGGCTCGACGAGGTCTAATTAAGTCGATCGAAAGTGCTCGAGAGTACTCGAACAAAAAATGAGGTCAACAATACTCAAACGTAATATATATATATATATATATAACGACGACCTTGTATGGTAATAATGCAGTCAAAATAGTCGTAAATCGATGCTCACCACAACGATGCGTAAAAGAGGTCACATTAACAATTCGAGAAGGTGAGGTACTGTTCTTGATCAAAGGAAGAAGAATACTGGTCAACACAACAGCACTGATGTAGTTTGTCTGGATCATCCTGAATAAGCAAATAGCAAGCTATCAAGAAGTTAAGGCCTCTGTTGGGAAAACCTGTACACAGTTATTTTATTAACCTAAGATCACACCCCACATTAGAGCACAATAACTTTCTAATAATAAAATTGCAGGATAAAGTATGTATTAACCATTGTCAACTCTGCATATAAAATTGATTAATTTATAATAAGGCCAGTATTATTAGTGTAATGAAGAAAAAGAAGAAACTTAGAGGAAATGAGAAATATACTGGTCAAATCCATCTGCAGTTAATCTGGCAGAAGTTGCTAATATCCCAGCATTGTTTATAAGGAGTTGAACCGAAGGATGGAGATCTGAATCAAGAAGCCACTGCTTAAAGGAAGTTTCAAACTTCATAATTGATTGAAGAGATGACAAGTCAACCTGGAATGCTTTAAGTTGAGCATCTCCATGCTCTAGCTTAATTTCCTGAATGGTCTGTTAAAATTTATAAAGGAGCTCAGCGCAGGGGAATCACAAATGTCAGTAGATTTAGGCTTCGTTTGGGACGGCTTTTTTATAGCTCCTTGAAGCAGCTTTTTAGTACAAAAAATTAATTTTTTTTACAAAAAAGCTGCTTCAAGAAGCAATAAAAAAGCCGTCCCAAACGAAACCTTAAAGGAACTTCAACTATCAGCTCCGAAACAAACCTTATGTAAAGATTCAGCAGAACGCCCAACTGTGCTTCACAAATAATAAAAAGAACCATCAGAACAGATTTACAAGAAAATCGAGACCAGTAAAAATGTAGACTTGACGTAAAGAAGTTTTAAGACATGGGATATTCATAACATTGACAAACAAAGACCTGCTAAACTAGCTTGCTCAGAGAAAAATGAAAGGGAGGAACGCTGGATGCATAACCCAGTGGTCTAGTGTGAGGAAAAAGGAATATTTTACAGGCTAGAAAAAAGCAAGCTTCCTGAAACTGAAGGAATGCAGCTATGACAATACTGTTTTCTTCAAAGTGCAATTGCATGGTAATACAAGGGCTCAATTGCTTACTTCATCAAATAGAAATTCTACATTTTTGGGAAACTGGGATTTCTCAAAGAAAGACTTACTACCCAAAAACAAAGTTTCATATAATTAAGCAGTTTTAGGGCCAATGGTTCTTTCTAAGAAACTATGTTTTCCCTCATTTCTGAGAGGAATTCAGTTTACGCTATAAAAATCATAATTTCAGATTTCTTTCTAGTTACCACTGCTTAGCTTTTACTCCCCTATGATAATCATGTGGATCAAGGTTTGCTTCCTATTCTATGCATGCTTCGAACAATTTTGTACTCTCTCCTACTTCACTTTCTGTGCTAGAAAAACATGCCTTGGAAAGCACAAATAATTCTTAAAATATCAGCAAAGTTTTGATTAACTCTTAAATTCACTTAGTAAATTAATTTACAATTTAGAGGCCATACTTAAATTATTACAAATCTAATCTCATATTTATAATTTTACTGATTTTGAAAAGTGGAGCATGCCATTGTGGATTGAGAGAAGTATTTAACCAAAACTAATATTAGAATTTATGATCAATGATTCAATCATCTTCATGAAACGATTTGTATTCTTAGATACCCCTCATTACTTACTACACATTAAATTAAATTTTCTAAGAGGCCCTAGTACATTAGAGTTCTGATTATGCATGGAGAATAGAGACATTTGATCACGCTCTTCTTTTTCTCAATAGCTTTCCTATTCCTACGATTTCACAAGGGCTTAGCATTACACAGAGCAAAAAGTGCATTAAATCTTGATAAATAGGATGCCTACTTTATAATCAAATGACAGAGAAGTTAACGCAAATTCATCTTAAAAGGTATTGGCTTAAAACTTTGTGCTGCATATCAGGATAGATGAGAGTGAATTAAGTTTAATATATTTGGCCATGGTGTTATGATTCATCATTTCCTATTAATCCTTCTGAGTGTTGTCAGAAGTGTTTTTTTTTTTTTTTTGTCATAAGTCAAACCATTATTTTTCTAATCTGCTGACATTAATTATAAACTCCTCTAACAAATGTATTTTTTACCTCTTATTGTGCGTATTCAAATCATCTAACTATATTTTCAACTCTCTTATCTTCAATAGATGTCACTCCAACCTTTCCTAAAAACATAATCATTCTTTAATTTATCTATCCTAATTTTGACATACATCTATCTTAATATTCTTAATTTAATCATACTCAATTTAGATATTAATGATTTTTTTTTTTAACTTAAGATTCAGATATATATTAAATTATCAACCTAATTGTAGTTTTATAAAATTTACTTTTAAGGCTTCTTGATATCCTCTTATCACACAAAATCTTAGAGGCAATTTTCCATTTTAAGTATTCAGCCTTAATTTTAGAAGCTATTTCCTCATCTATATATCCAATTTTAAATTATAAGTCAAAGAAACTTAAATCTATCACACTTAAATATTACCTCTAATAATATTAAACGACAATTGTTAACATCACATCTACTATAATTACATATCATATACACAGTATTTCAATGATTATGCAAAAGCTAGAAATTTTGCAAAGAGAGTAATTAGTAAAGCAAAAGTTATAGCTTTTAATGATATATATAATATGATTGGTATTAAGAAAGTGAATAATACATAAATAAAAAAAATTGTATACATGTCCAACAACTCAATACTATATTTTCCCTATTCAATTGGGGTACAATCTAACAATTTTTATAGTTCAGCTTCTTCTCTCAAATCCCTCAAGCAGATTCCTTTTAATAGAGAGAAGCATCATTAAACATCATTTCATTAGTCTCATATAAAGGAACTGTTCTGTTTAGCAATAAACACTCCTATGCAAATGTACATAATTTCCTTTAACTCCAGAAGTGTAGAAATGCAAGGTTTTGGGCTTTCTAATTCAATTTAATGTAGATTCAAAGTAATCTAATCCCTTCAGTGGTAAAAATATCCAAATTTATTGTATTTAAGTTGCACCAGTTTCATGAATAAAAAGGCTAAAAATTCGTTTTAATGTAAAAAAAAAAAGTAGAGCTACTTTACATAAAACCAAGCAATTCCCCCTCCCCTTTTCAGAAAAAAAAAAAGAAAAAACAAATCTTTACCTACTTTCATTTTATCTTCATCTGTTTTGTAGAGCCTGAACAATTTCTAAATGCAGAACAAAATCCCGCTTTACTTTCTTAATCCATTTCAAAACCGACTTAGTGCAGGATAAATGTTTGAAATAAAGGTACTGAATATAAGCAATCCTCAGTTTCTCACCAAGAACGACATTATAGCCCTCGCCAGCTAAGGCCCGCGCTGCTGCCGACCCCAAGCCCGAAGTCGCCTGCAATCCCCAAAAAAGCGCAATTAGATTCACTTCGAAAGATAACGTAATAGCCATAATCCTGGTATATACAAGAGAAAGTAATAGCCATAATCGCCATCAACAAAAAAGAAAGTGTATTCTTACCCCTGTAATGATGCAGATGGGACGCTTGAAATCGCCGCCGGCGGAGTCGGGAACTAAGCAGCGAAGAAAGTGCTGTCTCGGCGGCGGGCGTCGTCGGAAGAGGGCAGCAAGGTTGAGTCGGGCGTAGCAGTAAACGAGGGTCAGGGGCCATATAATAGCCATCCTCCAGAACTCGCGCGAGAGGACCATCTCGATCGCCGCTCGGTCAATACGCATTACGCCGGTTTCTTTGTCTTCCCGCGACAATCTTGAGAGACTGCGGTAGTACTATTTAAGTAAAATTGGTTTTAACTTAACTCTTCTCGTCTCACGAACTCCTCTTCATCTTCACACGTCGCTGATCCCGCCGCTCCTTCTCCGGCGAGCTCCCGTCGCGGCTTCGTCACTTCTTTGTCGAGGGTTTCGGGAGGAGGTTTGTTTGAATAAATCTTGGTAGGTAATAATATTCAATTAAAAATATACTAATATAAGGAAATTAGTATTAATTTTATGATTAAAATTTAATTAAATAAAGTAAATATATTTAATTAATTTAATACATTATTATTTAATAATTATTTAGCATTTTGTCACATTGTGCTCTCCTTTCACTCACTTACCTAAAGAACATAGTGAAGGGGGCATCTCCCACACTATAATTAGCATTAATATTTAAGTTAAAAAAAAATAGATCTAAACTTTTGTTTGAATTTTCTATGATTTGATTGTTTTCCTTTTTGTGTAACTTAGAGTTCATTTGGGACGACTTTTTTAACTGCTTTTAAATCAATAAACTATTAAAAAAAATAAAAATTTTATATTAAAATATTACTTTAAAAATTAACAAGAAAGCCGTCTCAAACGAAACCTTAATGTTGGAAGATACCTAGTTTAGGTTTGGATTATATCAGTGTTTGATTTAAGTTTTATTTGGGACAAATTTTTTATTGCTTCGCTTTTTAAAAATCAATTATAATTTTTATTTTGCCAATTTTTTTTATTTTTAAAAAAATTTTGTGATAGAAAGCTGCTTTTTATAACAGCTTTTAAAAAAATTAATTTCGTCATAACAATTCTTTAATCATCTTTAAAAAAAGCTGCAGCCGTCATAAATGAATGCTTAGTATCCTATTAACTATGCTCAATCAAAACAATGGAGGAATTGTATTGTCAATTAGCATTCATTTGATTTGTTAAGGCAACATTAAAATTAAATTGAACAAATGCTATATATTAGAGTCCTAAGTTTATATTGAAGCAAATGGGGTCAAAGATAGGTCAACCATGGGGGAAAGGGTTAGGATTTGAAGGTCAATCTAACCTTGATGATTTTTTTTTTTTTTTTTTTTTTAGAGTTTTCAATTTGTCTTAAGTTTTGATGATGAAGATAATCAAATCTCACAAGGATATTGAATATAGTTACCTACCTCTAAAGTTGACTAAGATTCAATATTACGAGGTGATTTGATTAGCTCAACTAGGGTCACTAGGCACAATATGTTGATTTGTAAGTGTTCGTAAAAAAAATTATATAGGAGGTCACATAAGCCTAGAAAGCGAGAAATTATTATGTGCGGACATGTAACGCCGTTCAGAGACCAACCAAAATGTGCAATGTCACAGATATTGATATCGCAGGTTGGTACCACTGACATGACGCATTTTAGTTGGTCTCCAGACGTGAGATGCGTCTGGTTTCCGCACAGAATAATTTCTCTTAGACCTAATAAAAAAATGTGGCAAACAAATTGAACCCTAATAGTTTTGGTAACATTTCAAAACTAAATTGCACATGATGGCATTGATCAAAGCAACCAATTATAGACATCCATTTGAAGATAATTAGTCAAATTTATGAAAACCAATTTTTAAAAAAAATTATTCATAAGATAACTTTACTCAAACTTATGAGTTTATTCTTATCAATAGTTATCCTATGAATTTAAGTTAACCAAGAATATGTAAGAAGATCAATACATTTCAAGACTTAAGGGTTAATTTAAACTAATCTATGATAACTAAGATTTTTCTTGGAAGAAAGGTGGAAAAAGCAAGTCTATGAATTTCAAGGTAGCCAAAAAAATTTTGGTCAAAGGTATGAACTTTAAATAGACAAAAGACTATTTTAAAGAGTTCAATAGAATCTATGAGCTACCTATGAATTTCAAGGTCTAATCTATGCATTTGAAAGTTCACTATGGATTTGATAGATTTGCCTATATGTTTTGAGGTAAAATATGTGGCTTTTGAGTTTCAAGATCGAACTTATGAGTTTCAAGATCCAAATTATGAAGAGATTATTAAATGCGGAGACCGTACGCTGAGAAAAGTTTGATTTTATCTATTTGAACAATAAAAACGTAGTGTTGAATAATAAAATCATAATGATAAATAATAACTGAACTTTTATTAATCACAGAAACAAAATCAAACGGTTCTTTATATCTACTCTTCGCACGTAATAATTTCTACAAACTATGAGCTTCAAGACTGTAAAATTATTTAGACTTTTTTTTAAACAACTTCATTATTACTTTCTAAAACAGTTTTAATACAAATTTTTTAATTTAAAATTTTTGTAATAAGCAAATATTTTTAAAAACAATATAAAAGTTATCTCAAACATAACCTTAATCTTATATATGAATTTTAAGATATATTAAGATTTATATGAATTAAAAGCTAGATATATTAAGATTTATATGAATTAAAAGCTAGATATATTAAGATTTATATGAATTAAAAGCTTTCAAATTTTGAAAAAAAAAAGTAAAAAAAAAAAAAAAAAGAATTTATCTAAAGTTGAGGAATCCATTTGAGTTGATCTATGATGATGTTCTTTTTCTTTATCTTTAGGTTAAATTTAAAATTTTCTTCTAAGAAAATGACATATTTTAGAACAACAAATGAATTTAGATCATAAGTGGATCAAAATATTTTATTGAAAGCTTCAATCAACCTATTAACTTTAAGATAATAAATAATTAAATTACTAAATTAATTTAGTATTTTCAGCATTTTAAAAACTAAACTATTAGCTTATATGATTTGGCATGGCACACCAATTTGATAAATTATATGGTCTCATGAAAATTGAAGTACATGATTAGCTTTGACATATATCAATAAGATTACCACTATATAAGAGCATGTAATAGCTAAGCTTCTGCATAACAAAGATCAATGTAAGACAATATTTATAAGACATCAACCTGAGTAATATAATGCATTATTTTTACTATTTATCATGAACTTGTGCTAAGAAGCTCGAAGAGATTCTTCGAGGGCTACTGTATATAAAATTAATGATTTCAATGAGATACAACAACAACAACAATATCAAGCATATATTTCATTGTGGGGTCGGCTACATGAATCCTTTTTCTACATTGTACCATGTTAAAATTTAAATTCTCATTAAATCTAATAAAGAAAAGTCATTTCTAAAATTTTCTAACCAAGTCTTTTTAGATCTACATTTACCTTTCTTAATCTAATGCATTTACTTTCTTAACCGGATTATCGGAAGTCAGCCATTTTATGTGACCAAACCATCTAAGGTGACTCTCTCTAATCTTATCATCCACTGGAGCTACTCCAACCTTTTCACATATATGCTCATTTCGTATCTTGTCTCTAAGCGTGAAGCCACTCATCTACCGGAGCATCCTCATCTCTGCAACACTTCACTTAATATTATGTTTTTCTTTTAATGGCATACATTTTTGCACCATAAAGCTTTGCAAGTCTATCCACCATCTTATAGAATTTTCAGTCTTATAAAATTTGAGGACTTTTCTATCATACAACAAACCCCTTCAACCATCCAACTTAAATTCTACTAATAATATCCTCATCTATTTCACCATCACTCTGAATAATAGACTCAAGATATCTAAAACGTGTACTCTTATTAATGACTTGAACATCCAAAATCGCAATCCCCCACAAGAACTATTATTACTAAAATTACAATATATATATTCAGTTTTAGATCTCCTCAATGAGATAGGAGCAGTAAAATTGGCATCAATACAGGAAATTCTTTACAAAAAGATGACAATGAGTTCTTTATGAGCAAGCTTCTTGAGATTTCAATACAAGGAAACTGGAAAAATCAAAGCATGAAAACTTCAAAAGATTGAAACTAAAGGAATTTAACCTGCCTTGAGTGGAATAGTGAAAGGCAACGGCTAAATATAAGAAAGATCTCTATTTAAAAAATGTAATGCGTTATGATACTACCAACAGATATTAAAAAAAGCTTAATACAGTTGAATAGCCATTACAGATCTGTTTTCAAAGAAAATACAGCCATTGTCAGAGAGCTCTTGTACAAAATGTTTGCAGAGATATGAAATCAAACGGTCAAATGGAAGAAGTTATTTCAAGAGAGAGCTCCCAGGATAAATATTGCAACCAAATCAAGCCTAAAAATGCATCAGGAAACAGCAACTTGCTCCAGGTGTTGTTCAAAAGATTTTATCGAGGAACAGAAATCCCTAACTCTGGAATCAGCATAATAAAAAATGTATCAGCAATATACATATTTGATTTGGAATAAGAATTGATAACTAGAAAGCAAGTCCAACGACTTGATGACTGTAAATTTTTTGTTGTGTATTAGAGTTTTTGTGCTAAAACTGTGTTTTAAAAAGCGATGAAAAAGTCATCCCAAACAAAGCCTATATTGCAAAAAATAAAAGCTGAGAAACCTTTAAATATATGTGAAAAAACCTAAAGAAGCGAATTCAAAAAAAAAAGAACTATAGTGTAGGTGTCCTCTAACTTATGCTTCATTTGGGATGGCTTTTTTCATGTTTCTTAAAACAGTTTTGTAGTACAAAAATTAAAAATTTTATACTTAAATACTGCTTTAAGAAGCAGTAAAAAAGTCATCCCAAACAAAACCTTAATTGGTAAAGAAGTTATTGCTAAGAAATTAGATTTGAATCATTCCTAAATAAAATTTATGCTTTGGCACTCACGAGAATCAAAAGGAATATGATTATCTAACATAGAAATGAAGTTTTTTTTGTTTTTTATCAGTTGGTTATTGTGTGAAATAATCAAAAGAATAAATACATACACCAAGGCATATATAAAGACAAATTACTATAATTAGATTAGCTAAGTTGTAAGAAACTAGTTGTTGGGAAAAAAAGCAACTGATAGTTATGAGTGAAAAGTTAGAAAGGATAAATTGAAGAATGATTATAACAGAAGAACATTTGTTATAGCATCTATTAAACATAGCATTGTTGAAAATAGAACTAGTAGGTTTGCATGTATGTAATAAAGGGTAGAAAATACAACATATTAGACACGAATAAAAGAATTATAAAGAATAATCAAAAGACATGAGATAACATGGTTAAAAGTTCAAGAGATTTACGAATGATAGACTTTAACAGCTTGAAGCACTCAGACATGAATGAATGAAAAGATAAGAATTCATACAATCACCCCAAAAAGTTGGAATAAGGCTAACAATGATGATTATAGTCATATGTTAAATTCATTACTATAATATCATGCATAGAAATTTAATGTACATTATAATATATTATACATGCATGCACAAAGGTATGTATATGTTCATGCATGAGAGGTATTACAATTTCACGAGTAAATGATCAAAATGATCCCTAAACTTTTGAATAAATCCATTTTAATCCATAATTTCAAATGTTCAAATTTGGTCCTCAACTTAACAAAATTTAAACTAGCTTGGTCCTACCATCAATTTTTTTCATTTCTTTGGACAAAAGCTGTTGGAGGGAATCATTTCAAACGGGTATTTTAGATATTTTCAAGTAAATTTCAATAATTTGAAATGTCATTAAATAGTCAAATTGACCCTAAAAAGTCCAAAATCCCTTCTTGAGAAGTTTCCTCCAGCAATCACTATCTAAAGAAACAACAAAGTGGATGTACGACCAATTTGATTCAGATTTGATAATTTGAGAGACTAAGGCTACGTTTGGGACGACGTCTCGGCTGCTTCGCGGCTTAAAACGCGCAGCTCCTGTTGTTTGGGACAATGCGTTGGACCGGAGGCTTAAAAATTTTTACGTTGGCAGCCTACTTTTTGCAACGCGAAATACTTTGCGCGGTTCCCTGCTTTCCGCGGTTCTGATATGCTAAAAAGTCAAAAGTAGCCTTATCATTTCAGACGGAAGCCCCGCCTCCGCCTCTCCTCCGTTCGAACCGAGCCAGACGCCGCAGATCTCCCTCCTCCTATTGATCCTCTCCCTCTTCTCCCTTCTCCTCCTCATTTTCCCCTTTCTTCTTCTTCTTCCCCCTGAGTGGTCTCCCCTCTCAATTGCAAAAACCACAGAGGCCCCTATCTTCTCCATATTGGCAAAAAAAAAACCCCTTCCCTCTTTGATCTCTCCCAGTTCGCAAGAAGATCAGGTGAAAACCCCCCATCTCCTCTCCCATCCGTTCCTCCCCTAAGGATGCCCCCATCGCCTCCTCTGCCTTGTGCGATGCCAAGGGCAAAGGCCCTCATCTTCTTCCTTTTCTGTCATGTATAACAGTATAAGGGACCCGGCTTTAACTTGATAGATACCATAAATAGGAAAAAATGGAAGTATGTCCTGAGGCAAGAAAGCATCTTCTTCATATTCAAAGAAAAAGCTTCCAGGCTTGATCGTCACGGAGCCTTCCTTCTCTGTATGAGGAGAGGGGACAATATAATCTAAAATTTTAACAAATTATTTTGAAATAGGACAATACAATGTCAAAAAAAAAAAATTATAATAAATATATGTATAAATTAATAAAATATTTTATAAAAATAATTAGAGTTTAAGTTAGAATTGTTAACGTAAAGAGTTAAAAAAAATTAAATTTGAACAAATTTTATTCATCTTTATGTATGTAAGGGTAACAATGTAATTTGTTGTCAAACAGCAGCAGCACAGCAGTTCGGCAGTAATACTATCCAATCAAAATTGACTGATTTCTATACAGCAACTTTAGAAAGCAGCTTTATGTACAATAATTTCACAACCTGCTTTACCGACAGCTGGAGCCGTGCCAAACGCACCCTAAGGCTTCGTTTGTTTTTTTGGTGCTTTTGTAAAAGACAGTTTTAAAAAACATTAGTTCAGAAAATGGAGTTTTGTAACGGAGAAGCATATATAAAAAGCTTTCTCAAAACTGCAGAAAAATGAAAAAAAAATAGTTATTGGGAACGTGATCTGACAAACCAAACAACACAAAAAAAAATTCCTCCGTTTCCAAAAACGGAAAAGGCAAAAAAACGCTCAAACAAACAAAGTCTAAATTGAACATTTCAAAAAATATAAGACTAAAATTAGCACGCCTAAAAAATCTACGGAAAATTTTGATCAATTACTCATAATTTCCACAGAATGTGAGAGTATCATATTAATAACTTCCGGAACTATGAATTCAAATCATCTAAAGCTCAAAATCAAATGAACAAGAATGATACTTCACACATCCCACTTCCCACATCAACCAACCACCAATTAGCTGAAATGATTTACTTCACTTTTGATTTCTCACTTCTTATATGAGACCCAACAAGCCCTTAACGGAAATGAGCTTCAACTAAAAAATTAAGGGTAATAAGAGGGTAGGGCCATCAAAAAGAACAAATACCCATCATTATTGAAAAAATTATTACATGAAAACTCCTTTCTTGGTTGTAATTAAACTTTTCTCTAACCTTCTAAGAAAACTCAACTACTTGATGTAAAAATGCAATAATTTATTTAACTAAAAAAAAGTTTTGATTTAGTTTTGATGTGAGTGGCTAACCAGTAAACAAGATACAGTAAATCTTACTTTTTTTCTGACTGATTTACTGAAAAAAAATGAATTCGCATACAGCTCAATTTTTAATTTATTCCCTCTTGCACTCAATTTGGCTGCATTTACGGGAGTTTCTTTCATACTGTATAGTATTTGCCACAAGCCAAATAACCCCGATACAAAGAGAATGCTTTAAAGGTCAAAGAATCAATAGTATTATTCTAAAGTGCATTTCTTTCAGGAATGAGTGATGAAATGTTCTCTTTATTCTGTGATGTTTTTACCAAACATCTTCCCTACAACACAAGGTTATTTTTGTAGGACATATTTTAAATTCAGTTAATTTTCCTATGACAAATACACACTATATTAACTAAAACAAATTTAAAAACCCGCCTGGAAATCTAAAATAACAACAGTTACTCAAGAAATAATCATCTCAAGTAGGTCAAATTAAAGCAAAAAAATAAAGCCTGATCATTTATTCCAAAAAAAAAAAAAATTCATTCTCATATAGGACCTATACAAACTACATACCATGAGCATGACCAAAAGTCTGAACCAGTTCTAGAACCTATACAAACGCCAAAGAAGGTAATCCTGATTATGAATTGGCCTACATTGAATCATGTTTTAATGACCTTGAAGAAACTATTGCCTTGAGGAAAAGTGTAAGAATATGTACCAATTAGCCATCTAAAATTTTGTTTCCTATGCTAGTCTCCTCACCTAACTTTCACGCCTCCATCATCAATCTCAACCAAGAGCAAATCACAGCATCCTTTCATGAAGCTACTAGAAGTCCTAAATGGGAAGTTGTTTTCCACGAATATTGAGGATGAGAATCCCACATTTCTTCCACCCGCCTCACATGACCCGATCCCCATGGCTCGGATTGTCCCCCTAATTCTCCAGTCATCCACTCCTCTTGCCCAAAAGACTTTCCATAGTGGTCGGCCACCCCACCACCTCCACCACAAAACTCCCTTCTTATTGTCCCCACATCCGGAAACCCTATTATACACCTTATCGGAGCCCTAGGTGGTGGTTCTTGACACTCTCCTTCACTGATGGCCCACTCCCTTGCCCAAAATGCCGCTCATAGTGGTCAGTCACCATACTACCTCCACCAAAAAAATTCCCTCACTGCTGTCCCCTCATCCAGAAACCCTGATTTGCCCCTTATCGGAGCCCCAGGAGATGGCTCTTGATGAAAGAAACTCTCCTCGTTGAACTCCTCTCATCCGATATCTTCTCCCTTCAATTATGCAAAGGGAATCCAGGTCAAATCTTGGTAAGGGTTATCATTAGAACCACCAGTGAAGTTTTGGATTGCATCTCCATGAGCTTCCTCATCATCTCCTCCAACCTTCCTAATTAGTTTTTCAAAGATGAGAACCTTCTTTACATGGTTGAGAACTTCTCCTCCACGCCAGATTTAATTTGCTCCATCTCACTTTCAAATCCCTCCACCTTCTTTGATTCCATATGTCCCAAAAAAAGTGCTCTAATACCAATTTGATACATCTTAAAAGTAAAAATAGTGAAAGAAGCAAATAGAAACGACAGGAACATGAAGATAGGGGCTGATATTTTATCATCTCTTCCATAAGAAAGAAAGAAACAAGTGAACTGCTATTCGAGAGGTAGATCAGCTATCCCACAAATCTTAGACGCCACTAGGAAGCCCTCAAAGGAAAAAACTATAGCAAACACAAATCACACATAATGAAAATAAAACAATCTAATTATCTTTAAATAAACCATTATATTTTCCTCCCAAATTTAAATTCAAATCAGTCTGCTTTCCCTTAATAAAACCTTCCTAATTCACTCCCAAATCTATATTCAAATCAGCCATCTTTTCTTAAAAAAACATTTCCTAATTCGCTCCCAAATCTAAATTCAAACCAGTCATATTCCATAAATAAACTTTCCTAATTATTTCCCCGTTAATTCCCCTCCTTACATAGTGAATATTAATTCCCCTGGGCCCCACAAGATGGGCCCCCATAGCGTATTACATAGGCTCTCAAAAAGAACAATATTTGTAAATTGTCACTGAACTACCTCCAAAAAATAAATATGTTTGGATGTAAGTGGTTATTATCGATCAATTATCCAGTTGATGGAAGCAAAAAAAGATTCAAAATTGGCAAAAGAGTTCACTCAATCATATGAGATCAACTATCAAGAGATTTTTGCTCATGTAGCCAAATTGAACACTATTTATGCACTCCTATTCCTTGCCACTAATCTTAATTGGCCAATCTATCAATTGGATGATAAAAAAATTTTCCTTAATGGAGATTTTAAAAAGAAGTATACATAAAAAAAACATTCTTAGATCCACACTCATTTGACTGCAAACAAAGTTTGTATGAATCCTTTTTCTCCATTGTATCCTGTTAAGAGTCAAATTCTCATTTAAATCTAATGAAAAAGAATCATATCTAATATTTTCTAATCATGTATTTTTAAGTCTACCTCTACCGTTCTTAACATAGGCCAAATCTTAATACATCTACTCTCCTAACCGGGTTCCAAACCCTGGATGAGAAAATTGGATGGTTGTGTTAGGTAGTGGGCCGACAGTGTAAAACTTCTCGAATAATCATGACCTGAATCATTTAACATATTGTGTACAAACAAAATTTTCAAGCTTTAAAAATGTTTGTATGGCTTAAAATAATCTCCTTGGACAAGGTTTGATGGATTTAAGAAAGTTGTCAAGAAATATGGTTATATTCAATGTCAAGATGATCACACATTGTTCATAAAGAGATCTTATAAAGGAAAGTCCAAATACTAATTGTGTTGGTTAATGATACTATTCTTACAAGAGACTTTACTAAATAGACGCTTGTTATCAAACATCTATAACCTTAAAACTTTGAGATTAAATACTCCAGCAATAGTAAGTACTTCCTAGAGATGGAGACTACCAGAACTAACAAAAGAAACTATTGTAACATAGCACAAGTATATGATAGATCTTTTAAAAGAAACAAGAATGTTGGGAGGCAAACCAGATATTATTTACATAAATCCAAAGCATTTGGGGAGAATAAAAGTAGTCCTCTTATGTACAAAGTTCAGTTTCAAAAGTTAGTTGCAAAACTCATCTGCCTAACTGACATCAAACATAACATTTGCTTTCCTATGAGCAAGATGTGCCAATTCATGAAATTGCCTACTCAAAAACGCATGGATAATGAGTTTCGAATCCTAATACCTATTAACTCAAGGAAAGGATTATTCTTCAAAAAAATTATCAAAAGAACCATTGAAGTATTTATTAATGCTGATTAGACTGGATTGATAATTAGTTGCATGTCCACTTTTGATTATAGTACTTTCATACGAGTCAACCTTGTGACCTGGAAAAGCAAAAAAGATATTAAAGTCGAGAAAAAAAGAGGATATGGGAAAAACAGAAACCCTAGGGTTGGCAATTTTAGCATTATTATTCTAACACAAAACTAGGATATTAAAGTAGAGAAAAAAAGAGGATATGAATAATAATGAAATTTCATTATTTACATTCATTCTTATTTGATGTAAGAGAATAAATGAAAGCCAAAGCCTGGCTATCTCAACAGCCATGAATCTGGTTCATCAATCAAGCAGTTTTATAATTTTTTTTCCATGGCTACATAATTTACATTCAATTATACAATCATTGAATAATATCAAAAAGGCCACTAAATGAATAGAATACTTATAATAAAAATCCATAACTGCTCTAAGATAGCCAACTCCATATCAAAACTAAATAATTACTCACACAAGAACAAAAGCAGCACAACAACTTCAAACATTTATCCCATTACATAGGGTTGGCTACAGAAATCATTTTTTCAATTGTGTCCTATTAAGAGTCTAATTCTCATTTAAAGTAGTTATTCACAGAAAAAGGAAGGAAAAAAAATAAAGAAAGATGAAAATTGAACAATTAGGGGTTTACTCAACCAAACAAAAAGGACATAGGACAAACCCAGGGATCAATCCGCAAACCATGTTATGAAGCAAAAGATCACAAACGTTTTGTTGCGTAGATCTAGGGAAGCTATGTCAATTGAATAGAAGACAACACACCATGGAGCGGAAGTAGGGGTTGCAACAAGCTTTACCACACGTGAAACCAAAAATTGAAGATTAAAAACAAATCAAACAAAAGTAGAACTTTGAGAAAAAAGCAAGGACAAGTGAGGAAATGGAGTGAATTGCTGCCTCGAAAGGGAGAGGGTCACATGATAGGGTGACATCTATAGAGATTCTAGATTAAATGATGGAAGACTTGGGCAAGGAGAAGGAAGGACTCAAGATAATCCAAACATGAGAAGCTGTTGAAGAAGGAAACCGACAAATATTGACCATGTAGCTAGAGGGTTTTGGTTGCTCGAGTAGGAATAAGATAAATTATATGGACCCACTTATAATCAGGCTAAAGAGGCTAGGTTTTATGGAAAGTGCTCACACACAAGAAGTTTTTAAAATTAAAAAAGAAAAAAAAAGTAAGAAAAAAATATGATAGGCATTCCCAGATTATTTCCATCACTCTCTCCCTTCTCATTCTTATCTTTCTTCTCTCTTATTAGATTCAATAACACATACCTAATAATTTCTTTAGATAGAGCTCCAATTTTTTTCTAGTCCCAAATTTTTTTATAACCAGACATTTATTTAACATGTGTTTTCCAAATTTTATCGCATTACAAGTTTTATGTATGAATCTAGGGGTGCATATGAGTTGAGTCAAGCTCAAGTAGCCCATAACTTGGAGTTTAATTAAGCTTTAGCTCAATAAAACAAATTTGATGTAACTCATGAGCTGACAAATTGTTTTAAAATGAGAAAAGACGCGGGCGCATCTAAGGAGTTGAAATGAATTAGCCATTGGAAAGAATGAAATATTGGAGGAAAAAGAATGAGAATTTATGAGATAAGTGTTGAGCCTCTCGTTATTTTATTGAGTATGAACAATTATGTATTATGAAATAATATCTACTCTTAAGTATGCAAGCTAAGTTTCCTCACCATGTAACATACAAGCATTGGACGAGGAGCACAATTAAAGGAACAAAGTGCAAACTATTCCATAAGAAGATTTTTACTTCAACTTCAATATAAAATTTTCAGGACAATTTATCATTAGAGACCTAGCCAGATCAAGTCTTTCTTTTTATTAATATTTTACTTTAAGTATATCTTACGAAGTAAAATTTCCATTTGCATTATCTACTGGTCCGGCTAAGTTGAAATTAGCTAGTTTGTTTGAAATAGATTGACTGGTTATACATCATAGATAGGCCAAAGTGGCTAAATTTGTGAACCTGTCGTTTTTTATGAAATCAACCTGTAGTTGTCTAACTAAATTGAAACTAGCTTGTTTGTTTGAAATAGCTTGACCAATTCGAAGACATAGAAAGACCTAAGTGGCTAAATTGGCAAACCTATTTGTTTGGATGAAATCGACCTAGAGGTGGGGTACTGTTGATCAACCAAATTATCAATGAATATTTCAAATGAAACCAATCTAATGGTTTAGGTTTGCTTAAATGCATTTGATCTAATTTGAAGCCCAATATATTTGTGTCAAAATTGGTCGAATGTCTCAAGAGAGTACAGCTCATGACCAAGTTGATTCCACCACCATTGAGCTTCCTTGTTTGGCTCAACCAAATAGCTCAACATGCTTCTCAGAAAAGCATATTTGAGTTGATCAAAAGCAATTCGAGGCAAGCAAAAATTGGTTAAAAGAGATCCATGACCTAGGCAATTACGCTCTCCAAATCATCAAGTGTTGCTGTGTGACCCAATCAACAAGTGTCTTCTGTACATTAATGTGATTATGAGCTCTTCAAGTAAAAACCTCTCTAAATCATTAAGTGATGTGTGACCCAATCAACAACAGTGTCTTACGCACATTGATGTGATTACGAGCTCTTCAAGTAAAAAACAATACATAACCTAGGAACTTAAATAAGTCCTGTCGTGTGAAACAAACCCTGGCTTGAACGAAATCTTTCAAGATATAATCACTCATCTAAGTATGAGATGAGTTAGATACTTACAAAACCCTAATCAAAAGGGCTTTTTGGCAAAAACCCCTAGTGTGTAATTTTCAATCTCTGGCTCTTTGTATTATAGAGTGATAGGATTTTATTTGTTTTACCTATAAGCATTTTAGTTAAATAAATTTTATTATTTTATTTTTATTTCCTAAGTTTTATTTTCTGTTTTTAATTATTTCATTAAATAGAGGTAGGTTTATAATTTGTTGCTTCTTGGGATTCTTTAGTTTCTATAAATGCCTCTTTTTCGTTTGGGAGAGGAAGTTTTGATTTTTTTTTTCAGAAGGAAAAAGTCTCTTTTCCTTGGGGTTGATTTCCTCTAAACTTGAGAGAAGAGGAGTGAGGGTTTATAGTGGATTCTTGGACTTCACCAACATCATTATCCCACAACCTTGGCTCTCCACCACCATTCTTTAGGCGTTTTCCCAGCCAGCAGCAGCAGTTTTCCTTTCTTGGAACCACCGGCCAGCCATAGGAGCCCACCAGTAGCAGCAGTTTTCCCACAAACAGCTGCCCTTCTCGGCTCTGGAACCCTGTCAACCACTACAGGACTGATTTCCAGTAGATCTACTCCTCAAGAAGCAAGAAGTTCTCAACCTAGGGCTGAGTCTTCCCATGTCCCTTCTTTGAGGCAAAGCAATAATCAAGAAGTTCTCTATGCTTCATCAGTCTTCTTGACCCCATTGTTTCAGCCGACTATCTTGCCAAACAACAAGACTGCAGTCATTAACATTGCCGACTGTTTGCTACTAGCGGCAAGAACCGATCCTAGTAAAATTCAAGGAACTCAAGAGCGTGCAAGAATCCCAAATCAGGAAAAGAGCAGTCCAACAAGCGAAGCCGTCCAAACTTTCTTGTGCTGATTTCAACATAGGGAAGGGCTAAACCAGTGGTAACTAGCCCCATTTCTTCAACCAGGAACAAGAGCAGCTGCATTTTCCATTAAATGGGAGAGAACAAGAATCATCATCAACAAATTCGTTAGGAATTTCCACCACTACATCAATACATTATTTTAGTTTTGGTAATGTGATGTCATATTGGGCATTTACTGTTTGCTTGCTCTTTGTCAATGTTTGAATCATTATTTGGGGTCAAGATTTGTTAGTCCTTTAAGGGTTCAAAGCTTCTTGTAAGCATTGTAAATTAGGTTTGACTAGTTTTATTCTTTGTTAATTTTGGTGTCTTCATATTCTTTCTTGTTCTCGGTGTCATAGAGAGATAATTAAAAAAATACAAGTCTTCTCATCTCAAATCCATCCTCCTGAATCTCCAATCTTCAAGGTATCAATCAACTAAATTACTTATCTAATGCAAGAATCTTGATCATGACATTAATAGTTTTTCCTCGCAATATGGTTTATTTGGGGGATATCAATTGCAAGAAATAATGAATGGCCTTAGCAAGAATGTATATATGCATCCCTCACCTGCCACCACCACCCCAAACTCAACCAAAGTTGATTAACTTAGTGCTCAAATAGTTAAAAATGAGTAGATAGCTACAAACTAATGTAATATGATATTATTAAATTGCCACACACCATGCATGAGAAGTAGCTAAATATAAATTTCATTGAATCAATGGTAGACAAACACTGCCCAAATCAAAAATAGATTAGTGTTGCTCGACTTGTAGTTATTTAAGCTATGGTTGGTAATGAGCCAAATAAAAACAAAAAAGACAAATTTCTTTTCAATGAATCAAATAAGAATCTCCAAATGATATTTAAGTGATCTAAAAACATAATAACATTTAAAAGTTTGCTTATGAACTGGTTCTTGTTGTATTAACAAACTTTATTGTCTAAAAACAAAATATGTATTATGAATACAAGCAAAAATGGATCCCATCAGCATTCCTTGAGCCTTCATTCATACTCCCAAAGAATCAAGAGCTTATAGTCATTATTAACTTGAAAATTTAATTAACAAATCATCCTTGTTATACTAATATGGAATTTTAGACCTCACACTGACCTCTTAAAGCTATTATTAAAAAAAAAAATCAAAATAGGAAATAATAGTTTAGCCATCAATCAAATTATGATACAACAAGAATGAAAATCTTGAGTTAACACGAATGCAGAGTAGTGATACATGTTTAAAGATAGCACAAAAAACAAACTTCAGATATCATACTTGAAAGTTTCATGAAATTTTATTTATAGATATGAAAAAGCATCAGTGCATTCATCAATTAAAACAATACAACTGCAGCGTCAGTAAACTAGGATTTTTTAGATGATTCAGCGGAAAGAGTAAAGAATCCAATCAAACCTAATATTGTAATCCGCCAGTAAACTAGGAAATTAAGATAGTGAAATAAAAATAGAAGAAAGAAGTTACGAATAATAACAGAATTTGATTTTCCACAAATCAAGCTTGTTTGGTGCAAAAGGCTAGTTTTTTTAACGACCTCCAATCAAGCAGCTTTTTTTTTCTTCCACAGCTCCATAATTTATAATTTCAATTTTCACTCAAAAATCCACACATCGAATATCATTAAAAAACCAACAAAATGAATAAAATGCTAGCAATAAACGCCAGTAAATACTCCAAGATACCTAAACACCTCACAAAGTAACAGTGAAAAAAAAAGGATGGAAGATCCAGGGCTTTACTCAACGAAACATAAAAGATAGTGGAATCAAACCCCGGGGATCGATCTCCAGAGCATACCCTGGTACAGCAATCTCGAACTCTCCGCCGCGTCGAACCCGATTCGCGACGTCAGCCGTGCGGACGACACAGCAGTGTGTAACGGAAGCAGGGATTGCAACGAGCGTACCGCTCGCGAAACCCTAAAAAGAAGACGGAAAACAAATCAGATAAAAGTGGGGCTCAGAGCTGAAGAACGAGAACAAGCGAGAATGCAGCGAGTTGTTGCCTCGGAATGGAATGGGGACGGCATGATGAAGCGGATGCGGTGGAGATTCTAGATTGGGTGACAGATGATTTGAGCAACGAGAATGCGGGCCTCGACATCGAACGTAAACGAGAAGCCATTGCAGCAAATACAGTAGAGGCGAGGAACGAGGTCGAAGGGTTTCTCTCTCGAGGGTTTTGGGTGCTGGGTCGGTAGAAGTAGAATCCAAGCTGGTTTTTTTTATTTACACAAATGCCACAAAATTATTAAAAATAAATTTTAAAAAATTATTATTTTATATTCGCGGCGGTAGAGAAATATAAAGTTTATCGTCTTAGCATTGTACGAAAATCCGGCACGCAATCAGATAAGGAGAGAGGGTCTAGCTTAACACCAAGATTTTTACGTGGAAAACCCCTGTAAAATAGGGAAAAACCATGGGGCCTAGCCCAATTTGAACGAATCTACTAGTATTTGCAATCGATTACAAATGAGGCCTTCCTAGGGAGAAGGCCTTAGCTTGATGTACATCTCATGGAGTACATTACATGATGTAAATACAAAGAGCTACTATCGACGTATTCGCTTTGTTAGAAGGACTGTAGTCGGCGGGCGACGTAGGTCAGGAGGACCATAGTCAGCTGGCGACGAAGGACTGTAGTCGGCGGGCGACGTACGCCAGGAGGACCGTAGTCGGTTGGCGACGGAGGTCGAAGGGACTGTAGTCGGCGGGCGACGTAAGTCAGAAGGACCGTATTCAACGGGCGACGGATGTCGGGAAGACTATAGTCGGCGAGCAACGTAAGTCAGGAGAACCGTAGTCGGCTGGCGACGGAGGTCGGCGGGCGACGTAAGTCAGAAGGACCGTATTCAACGGGCGACGGATGTCGGGAAAACTATAGTCGGCGGGCGACGTAAGTCAGGAGAACCGTAGTCGGCTGACGACGGAGGTCGGAAGGACTGTAGTCTGACGATGAAGATCAGAAGAACAGCGTCAGGTAGAAGTCCAGCAATGGAAAGAAATCAATCTTCGCATAGACGTCAAGAGGAGTCCAATAACCGGTAGAAGTCCGGCGTCGGGTAAAAACTTGGCGGAGAGTGAAGGTTAGACGTCGGGTAGAAGTCCAACGTCTGTTGGTGGCAGATGAGAACTCCGGCTTCACTTGGGCGGAGTTTTGGCGTTAAGAGGGAACTCTGTTGTTAATTGGGAAGAATTTCAACATCACGTGGAAGTTGTGCAGAATTCCTGTGTTTCCTGAAAATCCGGCAAAGTTCCAGCGTCTTCAGCAACAGGAAGAGCTCCGGCGGTGGTCGAGAAGGTGAGGAATCTCCTTTTCCCCTTTCTCCTCTTCTTATTCTCTCTCTTCACTTGAGTCCCCTTTGTATAGAATGAGGGCTATATTTATAGTTTTTCTGCAGTGGCATAGCCCGTAAATAGGCGTGAGATCAAGGGCGAATTGGGAGTGTTTGAATGGACGGCCGATATCGAATCCTTTGATCATGCACCGTTCTTTGAGCATTTGGAGGCCTTAATGATGTCGGAATTCAGCGATCTTGGGCTCGTTGGATTCTTCTCGTCGAGCCGTTCGATTCGAGTATAAGCTCGTCAAAATCGGAGACCGTTTGGTAACTCAAATTGTGGTTTGAACCTTCCAACAGCGCTTTGAGCCCTTGATTCGGACTCATTTGGGCTCGGATTGGTTGATCTTGGTGTCATTGGATTCGTATTTCCGAGACGCTCAGTTTGACTGTAAGTTTGCTGAAATCGGAGTTCAGGTGCTCCCAAAATTAATTTTTGAAGTTTCCAACTAACTTTTGCCTTGAGATTCGTGCCCGATCAAGCTAATTTTTTGACTACGTATCATATATATATATATATATATATATATATATATATATATAACACATTCATTTTGATAAATATTATTTTATATTTTTATTTGCAAAAATATATTCTAAATATTTCTTATAATAAAATACATCCATTATATTCGATAATTAAATTTTACAATCAAATAAATTGGGAAATAATTTGACCCAAGTTGGAAGTTGAGTTCTAACCAAATTTGAAATGATTCATACGAGAGAGAGAGAGGCTTATACTATTGTGCGAGGGAGAGGAGACACTCGCGGTTAACATCAATTGATCTTGACGGTTATCGATCCTCTCTCAAATTTGATCAATGTAGATCTACATCTTATTTTGTCAAAGCGACTTGAATGAAGCTCGAAAAACTCGATGAGTTTTAGAAGAGGTTTAACCTCAACTTCAATAATATCACATACAATACACCCCATCTTCACTCATATTTCTCAATTTCCTTCGTCTCCTTCCATCAGCTTGGACAATCCCCCTCGTGGCATGAATGGATTGTGACGATCGTCAACAAATCTGCATTGGATGACGCCGCTCCCGCATCCTTTCCCGTGCTCGGCAATACAAGCCTTTTCTCTTGTATGAACTAGTTTATAAGGATATCAAATTATGGAAAAAAAGCCTCTACATGCATTGATAGTATTTTTAAGATTTATTTTATGGAGCAAGCGTTTAATTTAAATTAGGAATATGAGTAGAATATTAAAAAAAATTAAAAAGAAGCAAAGTAACCAAACATCATAGCACATTTCATTGAATGCACCAAACTGTTTGATATATTTAGAATAAGCAAAACAGTTTGAGGCATTCAATAAAATGCACCATATTGTTTGGCGCTTTCCATTGAATGCTTGAATGCGCCATTCAGTATGGCGCATTGCTACAGCTCTGTGAAATTTAATTCGACTAAACGGGGGTGGCATGCAAGGTGAATGCACCAAATCCTTTTGTGCATTATTTAAAATGCGTCAATTTATTTGACTTGTTTGTAACGTTTTAAATTTTAAAACTTATATGCTCTCACTATTAAAAATACATATTATACATGCTCCAAAAAAAAAAATCCATAGTTTAATCTAAAATGCATTTTTGAACATATTTGCCCAAATAAAAAAAGAAATATAAGAGGAATATTCATCAAAATAAGCATATTATGAGAGATACAAAATCAAATTGCTCTTTTTATATCACTTTTTATTTAGGGTCTATTCAGTTGGCTAAAAAAAAGATTTGTAGTTTAATTTTTGTTCAGATTTTGTTTATGCAATAATTTGTGATTCATTCTTTTATAGATTAGAATGTTTACAATATTTTTTATGAGCCTCTGGAAAGTCTTAGGCTTTATTTCAGTGAGCATTTTGACTGTTTTTTGTGTTAGAAAAAAAAGTAATTAATAAAAAAATAATTCATCGGAAACTCCAAAGTTATGTGCGCTCGTATAAGAGTATATTTAGTACATGCGATCTCTTAAGAAATTACACTAAACGTACAAAACTAAGTGAAAGGAAATCTAAACTGCTAACAATGTAGAAACATAGAAGAGAATAGTGAAGAAAAACCATAAAAAATAACCTTAAAAGAGAAATCGGTTTGTTTGGGGTCAGAATCGGTCGGCGGTCGGGCGTCGGAGTAAACTCGTCGGCGGCGGTCGGACTGGGGACGGCGGCGGTCGGACTGGGGTCGGCGGCGGTCGGAATGGGGTCGGCGGTCGGAGTTCCTTCGTCGGGGGCTGATCGGACGAGCGGTGGAGCCGATAGAGCGAGCGACCGAGAGAGAGAAGGAAACAGGGAAAATGAAATGAGCGGGGCGAGGGGGCTCGTATTAGGGCTTTTACCGGCGGTTTTCCGGCTGTCTAGACCGCCGGAAAAAATCACTTATCACCGGCGATTCAGACCGCCGGAAAACCGCCGGTTCACGTTGATATCCGGCGGTTTTCCGGGCGGTCTAAACCGCCGGAAAAACTCACTTATCACCGGCGGTTTAGACCGCCGGATAATCGCCGGTTAATGTTGAAATCCGGCGGTGTACCGGCGGTTTAGAGACCGTCGGTATTACCGACGGTGTATCGTAGCTAAGCCGTCGATTAAGCCGTCGTTAGAGTCCGACGGCGTAACCGCCGGCGGAGCCGTCGGTAATACCGACGGCCTATAAACCGCCGGTTCAAACCGCCGGTATAGGCCATTTTTCCTGTAGTGCTTCAGTACAAAGTTTGTTATAACAGAACATGTGCAGACTAAGTAAAGAAAGCCTTGCCGCAGCATAACAGACCACATGCTGGTCAGAGGAATATGCGCTTAATTCCATCTCCATAACAGGCCCCGTCAAACTGATGAGGCAGTTGCTGCAATCAGTTTGCTAGAAAGAAGCTTGAATCGTTTAATCGGTAAAGCTTTAGTAAAGAGATCAGCAATTTGATCCTGAGTAGCGAGATGATGAACGATGATTTGTTTGGTTTGAATGCAATCCCGAATAAAATGACAATCAACTTCAATATGCTTCGTCCGAGCATGGAATACGGGGTTATTAGCAAGCGCAATAGCCGACGTATTATCACAATACAACGGCGTCGGAGCTTGAGGAGGAAAGTTAAAATCTGACAGCAGGCGACGAAGCCATATAACTTCGGATGCAGCAGTAGCTAAAGAACGATATTCCGCCTCAGTAGAAGAACGAGCAACTGTAGATTGTTTCTTTACTTGCCAAGAAATGAGAGAATTACCAATAAAATTGCAATAACCTGAAACTGATTTTCGATCAGTTGAGTCCCCAGCCCAATCAGAATCCGCATAACAATGGAGTTCCATGGAACCTCGAGAGAGAGAAAGCCCATAGCTGATGGTGCCATTAACATAGCGAAGTAACCTTTTGAGTTGCTCGAAGTGAACCTGTAACGGATTATGCATATGCTGACAAACTTGTTGAACAGCAAAGGCAATATCAGGACGAGTCAGCGTCAAATACTGTAAAGAACCGGCCAGCTGGCGATAGAGAACGGGATTAGAAAACTGCTGCAAACGGTCAGAGGAAATAGCAGACTTTAAGCTGCTAGGTGTCGAAACAATTTTACTGTTTTCCATTCCAGCCTTCTGAACAATTGAACAAGCATATAACGTCTGATTTAAATGAACGCCAGAAGGTAAGGCAGTAACATGAATGCCTAAAAACTGAGAAAGATTGCTCAGGTAGCGCATAGAAAACGTAGCTTTTAAACTTGTAAGCAGTTTATCCATGATAACCTTATCATTGCCAGTCAACAAAATATCATCTACGTATATTAAAATGTAAAGAGAGCTGGAGCCGGAGTGATATACCATTAAGGAAGGATCAGCTGCACTGAATTTGAAACCAAATTGTTGAAGATGGGTAGACAACGTAGCATACCATTGTCTAGGGGACTGTTTTAAGCCGTAAAGAGCTTTCTTAAGACTGCAAATGTAATCGGGATGAGCTGAGTCAACAAACCCCGAAGGCTGTTGCATATATACTCGTTCAGTAAGCTGACCGTGGAGAAAAGCATTTGAGATATCCAGCTGAGCAATGGGCCAAGAATGATGAATAGCAACCAGGATAAACACGCGAACCGTGGGCATCTTCGCGACAGGACTAAACGTTTCCTGATAATCCAAACCAAGAGCTTGATTAAATCCTTGGGCGACCAAACGGGCTTTGTATCGAGCCACTGAACCATCAGAATGAAGTTTGGTACGATAAACCCATTTGCAACCAAGCACATTATATGCTGCTGAAGGTGGTACAAGATCCCATGTACCTTGTAATTGAAGTGCTTGAAATTCCATAGACATAGCCTTCCGCCAGTGTTCTAATTTGGAGGCCTGCAAAAAAGTGGTAGGATCTTCGGGATGGACAATATGAGCCAAATTAAAGATTGGCTTGGGTTTGAGAATGCCATGCTTAAGTCGGGTAAGCATGGGATGCACAGAGGGAGGAGTTGGAAGTGGGACAGATTGTGAAGAAATAGAGGTGTGAGCAGCAGATAAAGAACTACTTGAAGCTGGAATAGAACTTGAGAGGGACTTTGGTGATTAAGACAGAGACGGTTGAGAAGACCGAATTGGAGTATCACACATAGATGTGTGAGCTGTAGGAACTAGTAATAAGGGTGGAATGTTAGGTGGAGAAACATCAGAAACAGTAGCTGATGTAGGAGAAGAAAAGGGATAGACAGATTCATTAAACACGACGTGACAAGAGATGTAGAGTTTATGTGTAGCAATGTCAAGACAAAGATAGCCTTTTTGAGGAAATGCATAGCCAAGAAAAACACAGGAACGAGAGAATGGAGAGAGTTTGTTAGAACTATATGGACGAAGCCAGGGGTAGCATAAACAACCAAACACCTTGAGATGAGTATATGAAGGAGGTGTATTATAAAGCAGCTCATAAGGAGAAATATTTGAAGTATTAGAAGAGGGCAAGCAGTTAATTAAATGTGCAGCAGTAAGGAGTGCTTCAACCCATAAATATTGAGGTAAATGTGCTGCAAACAAGAGAGAACGAACCATTTCAGAAAGGTGACGATGTTTACGCTCAGCGACACCATTTTGAGAAGGTGTGTAAGGACACGAATATTGGTGAAGGATGCCACAATGTTTCAGATAGGTTTGAAATTGATGATTCAAATATTCACCACCTCCATCCGTGCGGAAAGCTTTGATAGAGGTGTTGAATTGACATTCAACCAGACGTTTAAATTCACAAAATTTATTAAACGCATCAGATTTCTTGAGTAGAGGATAAACCCATACAAACCGAGAGAAATCATCAACGAATACTATGTAATAACGATAACCAGAGACAGAAAAAATGGGAGACGGACCCCATATATCAGAATGTATTAAAGCAAATGACTCGTTACAACGATTTAAAGATTGAACAAAGGGAAGACGATGGCTCTTGGCCATTTGACAAACATGACAAACAGAGACGGTTACATTTGGAAGAATATAAGGACATTGCTTTGCAAGAGAAGATAACGTGCGAGCCGAAGGATGCCCCAATCTACGATGCCAAAGATCGGGAACAACTTGCACAGAGAAGAGAACTAACGACGACGACTGGGATGGTGCGATTGAAGCAGAGGAAACGGGATAGAGCCCATTAATACAGGGTCCCTGAAGAAGAAGCCGCTGCGTCCTCCGATCCTTAATGAAGTAACCATGAGGAGAAAATGAAATATCACAGTGATTATCAGCAGCTAAACGGTGAACAGAGAGAAGATTAAAGGACAAATTTGGAATAAAATGGAGTTGCGATAATTACAAACTACCTGCCGGAGTAAGGAGAATACCATTACCGGTGGTTTAAATAAAAAGTTGCTGGCCATTGCCAAGGACAACTTGATTCGTGCCAGTGTAAGACTGAGACGATTGAAGAAGATTGGGATCGGACGTAAGATGAGATGAAGCCCGGTATCCATATACCACTCAGTTGCAGGCGTTGCATTTGCTGGAGAAAACAGAGCAGAGTTTGGCGGGTCACTTGAATATTGAGGGTCATGCCGATACCAGCAGCGAACTGCTGTATGACCTGGCTTGCCGCAAATTTGGCAAGCAACAAATGGTCTGGATGATCGGCCACCACGGTTGCTAGAAGCAGCATTGGAAGTCGACTTGGGCAGTGAAACAGGTCGACCACGAGAGGTGTTGAAACGACCTCTTCCACGACCACGCGAAGCAACAAGAGCGGTGGTCGGAGGAGTAAGCTGCAGCGAATTCATCTCTCGAGTGAGTTCATGAGCTAAATTCAACTCTTCACTACACAATAACGTGTAGAGATCATCCAACGAAAGTGGTTGGAGATTCGTGCGAATGGCTGTTTTAAATGCCTGATATGTCGCCGGCAATCCATTCAGTGTATGATGAATAACTTCTCCGAGTCCAATGACGCTCCGGCAGCAGCAAGAGAATCCACCTTTGATTTAATTTCCAGTAAATATTGAGTCATGGACTTATCTTTCATAGTGAGATGCTGTAGTTCGTTCTTCAACTGCATAATCCTCGAACAAGTAGAAGACTGAAGACGCTTGCCAATGGTCGTCCAAATTTCGGTGCAATGGTCGAGCGCTAATACATAAGGAAGTATAGCAGGAGAAATCACAGAGTAAAGAGCGGCTGCCAAGTTCTGATCGATAAGAACCCAGGTAGTATATTGTGGATTTAAAACCGGAGAACCACTTGAATCAGAAAGAAACTTATCTGGGCAATGAGCTGTACCATCGAGAAAACCGTCACAACCATTTGCACGAAAAAGTTTTACAATTTGTGATTTCCAGGTTGGATAATTATCTGCTGTCAACGGATTTGCAATGACATTTTTCACATTTGACATCAAAAATTTAAGCTGCGACGGAACTGTAGCTTCCAGCATACCTACGGTAGCAACTGCTTTGATCGGCTGAACCGTTGAAGACGCTGATGATGATGAACTCATGATGAACAGCAGGATACTACTGCTCTGATACCATGAAAGGAAATCTAAACTGCTAACAATGCAGAAACATAGAAGAGAATAGTGAAGAATAGATACAGAGAAATTGAGCTGAATAATGCTTTCATTAGCTAACCAGTCTACAGCACAGTAATACATATATATAGCTGAAACAGAAAGCTTCAGTACAAAGTTTGTTATAACAGAACATGTGCAGACTAAGTAAAGAAAGCCTTGCCGCAGCATAACAGACCACATGCTGGTCAGAGGAATATGCGCTTAATTCCATCTCCATAACAATAAGAAGCTATTGGGCCAAAACGAATAATGTATCAATAGTTAAGAGTTTGGGCTATTAAAAAAATTTTCAGAGCAATAAACCAACGGAAAGATAGGATATACAACAACAACAACAACAACAACATCAAGCCTTTATCCCACTACGTGGGGTCGGCTACATGAATCCTTTTTCTCCATTGTGTCCTATTAAAAGTCAAATTCTCGTTTAAATCTAATAAAGAAAGGTCATTCCTAATATTTTCTAACCAAGTCTGTTTAGGTCTACCCCTACCTTTCTTAACACAAGTCAAATCTAATACCTCTACTCTCCTAACCGGGTCATCGGAAGGCCGTCTTTTTATGTAACCAAACCATCTAAGGCGACTCTCTCTAATCTTATCTTCTACTGGAGCTACTCCAACCTTTTCACGTATATGCTCATTTCGTATCCTATCTAAAATAGGATATGTAACTATAAAATACTATTTGCATGGTGATAATTCTGAGCTAAGGAAACTGATAAGGATATCAATTATATAAGCGGAGAAATTTATAAAACCCTTTTAAAAAATAAAATTAAACTCTTAAACATCAATGTGCCTTTGATGTATTGGTTGAATGTTTAGTAAAAACTTCAAAATTAAACGTGCTCGTATCAGAACAGTTCTAGAATGAATAACCTCCTAAAATGTTACACCAATGAGACAACGGTGATGCTATTAGGCCGTAACGAACAAATATTTAGAAAGTTGAGAGTTTGGATTATTACAAACATAGGCCAAATTTGAGGCTAAAGCATATAAATATATATGTTATTTATTTCTATTTCCTTTCTGATTCCTTGGTTGTATATTTTATTGTGCAAATTGTCATTTTATTGTTCATAAAAAGACCAATCTACATTAACAATTCATGTTCCCAATCAACCAAGGAATCATAAAGGAACCAGAAATATTAAAAGAATACATATTGTTCTTATATATTATTTAAAAATTAGACAGCACAGTATTACAACTTTCATGCATACTTAAGGCTTCATTTGGTACACCGTATGTGTTACTTTCTAAAACGACTTTTTAGTACAAAAATTTATAATTCACAAAATTTTTTAACTAAAAAATTGATTTAGAAAGCAGCAACAAAGCTATCTCAAACGATGCCTAAATAAAGAGAAGCAATTAGGATGGCTATTTTGAATAGATCCGAGTGTTGATTAAGAACAAAATTATTGATAGCTAAGTTGAGTGTGGCAAATATGAGAATATTATAGCATTTTAAGGGACCAAAATAATCTTATACATGGACTATTTGGATTTCTCTTTGAGTTGTTGGACCAAAATAGTCATTTAATATAGTTATGGATCATTTTGATCTTTCATAAAGAGTCAAGAGGAACCTTTATTTGGTCCGGTGTAAGGATGCAGAGGAACATCCGGTCGTAGGCAAAATCCCTCCTATACCGAGGTGTACCGAGTTTTTCCAATCCTGGAAAAACTCGGTACACCTCGGTATAGGAGGGATTTTGCCTACGACCGGATGTTCCTCTGCATCCGGTCGGAAGACGTAATAATTGTTCAGTCAAGAGACCATCTTGATGCTTTTCTCAATAACACAATAAATACTCAAAATCAACATCAAATAGTTGGGATGCTGCTACTGATGATGATGATGGAGTGTAGAACAAGATTTATGTGATTAAAACATTCATGAAAACCAGAAAAGAAAAAAATCAATTGGTACATGTCTTTCAAAATGGGCACTTGATTCTAGGTTAGAACTTGAACTGGAGAACCACAAAAGGAACTCTAGTACTTAGCCAAAGCCTGTGTGGGAAAGCAGTTTGTTCATGTGGCCCAGCTAGTTTTCTCCACAAAAGTCACTTCAGAACAAAATTTCCATTGTTTGCTACCCGTCTCACTACCCACAAGGGAAATTATTGGGTCAGGTCACCCGACGTGTTCCGAGCCCAATGCAAATGCGCCATATCACCTCCTACTCGATACTGAGCTCGGTACTGAGCAGTATCAAGCAGTACCGGTATTGCTCGGTACTCAGTACTTCACAGTACCGAGCTCAGTACTGCTCAGTACTGTGAATACCGAATGTACGCTATGTCCGATATCCGAACCCAATAATTTCCCCACGTCTAAAGGCAATCCATAGAAGTAAATAAATTATGACGTGGACATATGAAATGTGCAATTTTTTACGTTAAATAACAATACAAAAGAGTAAACAGGGTATATACAATAACATAGGATTTCAAAAATGAAAGCAAGAGAAATATTACAAGCATTTAGAGGCGCTTCGCTACAAAAGGCGTAGTTTGCCAGTGACAGAATCCACCACGGCTTTCTTCCCTGTTTTGTAAGAACAACTGGCAATTAATTCAGAGAGTTCATAGGTAAAAACAGAGCAGCACTCATTTTATACGTAGTATTGAACAATTACTAATTTAACAATTTTCAATTCCCAACTGGAAAATTTGAGGATGTCCAAGCCTGAGCAAATGAAAAAAGAAAATCCAGAATGGGGGATATGGCATCAACTGAAAATAGTATGGAAATGGAACGAAAGAAACCTCCTAGATATATTTAACGCCCTGATATCTGGGAGCCTCGAACTTAAAAAGGAATAACTCTTTATCTATAAAAAAAAAAAAGCAACTTATGCAGTTTTCTGCAACATCTAATGAAGGTCATCAGCAGCGGCAGCAACCACTGCCGCTAGGCTACTTTATGAATCCTCATTTTTCATTTGTTCTTGATAAGTGCCGCTTGAGTTGTTAAGAGTTGCTTACATCCATATTAATTTGGGTCTATCATTTTTCTTTCTTAATCCTTTGATACTAATTTTATGTACTACATCTAATGGATGAATTATTTACTAGTTGTTGTGCATGTCCAAACCACATAAATCTATTTTCAACTATATTTTCTTTCAATAGAAATCACTAAACCTTAGAGTCTAAAGGCTTTTGTTTGAGTAGATCTAAAACAAAATATGGTGTGTAATTTAGTAATAATAGTTCATTTGGGGGGATCGTGACTTAGGGTGATCAAGTCATTAATAAAAGTACCCGTTTTAAATATCTCGGGGTTTATTGCTCAGAGCGATGGTGCAATAGATGAGGATATTATTAGTATAATTCAAGTTGGAAGGTTGAAGTGGAGGAATGTATCGGGCTTGTTGTGATAGAAAAATCCTCAAATTTAAGAAAAAATTCTATAAGAGGGTGGTTAGACCTACAATGTTTTATGGTGCAGAATGTTGGTCATTAAAAGAGAAGCATAATATTAATTAAGTATTGCAGAGATGAGAATGATCAGGTGGATGAGTGGGTTTACTCTTAGAGACATGATATGAAATGAGCATACACGTGAAAAGGTTGGAGTAGCACAAGTGGAAGATAAGATTAGAGAGAGTCGCCTTAGATGGTTTGGTCACATAAAACGGCGGCTTCCGATGACCCGGTTATGAAAGTAAATGTATTAGATTTGACTTATGTTAAGAAAGGTAGAGAGACCTAAAAAGACATGATCAGAAAATATTAGAAATGATCTTTCTTTATTAGATTTAAATGAGAATTTAACTTTTAGCAGGGCACAATGAAAAAAAAATGATTCATATAACCGACCCCACATAGTGAGATAAAGGGTGATAATGTTGATGTTGAGAAGTCACTCAACCATTCCACTAATATCATAAATTAATAATTCCTTCATTTATCAATTCTAATTTTATGATACAATCATATCATTCTCATTTCTGTCACGGAAAACTTAAGCCATCAATAACTTTTTTCCCAAATATCAAACCTACATAATATAGTCAGTGCAAGTTAAAATTTATAAACTTTTAAGTCTCCATGTATCCTCTTGTTGCAGGATACTCCTATGAGATTTCTCTATTTTAGCTACCCAACTATTATTCTAAAAGTCATAACATCATCAACATTCCTACTTGTTTGTAAAATAGATCTAAGATACTTAAATAGTAGAAGATCATGGGGTCCCCCAACCCAAATTTTGCCCCATGTAGAAGAGCCTTAGGTTCCACTATGCAGCCAATCATAATAAGAACCATTGAGCACACGAATTGAGGAACTTACTTATTAGAAATTATCCCTCTTAACCCCTGAATTGCAAACCACGTACTACCCTCCCTTCACTCAGCCACCAGCCCTCCTTTTCGGACTATTTTATTTATTTATTGTAAATTGCATTTACACTTTTGCAATAAAATTAAAAATAGTTTTTCATATTTTTACATTACTATTGTCGCACATAAGTATCATTTTACTAATTGAAAATTATATACTTGATTTTTACTCCTTCAAATTCTAAGCTCTATATTTCTAAGCATTATATCTATCATTCTAAATTTCTACTTATTTTAGTAGACATCTCACTAATTAAAATTATATCAAATACAAAAAGCATATAACAAAGCACCTCACTCTAAATATCCTTTTGTAAGCTTCTCTGTGTTATGAACTCAACGTAGATCCTTGCAATTATCTTATTATAATTGAAAACTATTTAAACACTACACAAACATCAATATGAGTCAATTGATCAAACATATCTTTAATACTCGAACATACATTGACAAATATCTTTCTTCTTTAATGTAAATAAAAAAGTATAGGATGAAGATAAAAAAGTGAAGTGTATTAAGGATGAAAATCAAAAAGTACTTTTCTCAGAAGATGATATTTCAACAAAGGTGGATAAGATATTTTGCTGAACTTTTTAATGAAGAATGTGAAAATACGATTAACTTTAGTGATTTTAGCACTCTAAATGAAAATAAAGATTTCTGTTTTTATAGGCGTATTAGTAAAACCGAAGTTAGTGGGGCTTTAAAGAAAATGAAGTGTGCAAAAGCTATTGGACCTGATGATATTCTAATAGGCATGTGGAAATTGTTAGGAGATGAAAGAATTTCTTGGCTTACTAAACTTTTTAATATTATTTTGAAGACTAAAAAGATGTCAAATCAGTGGAGAATGAGTGTATTAATTCCTATTTTTAAGAATAAAGGTGATGCACAGGAGTGTGCGAATTATAGAAGAATTAAGTTAATGTGTCATACTTTAAAACTTTGGGAGCGAGTTATGGAGCGTAGGTTGCGGCGTGATACTAATGTTTCTCAAAATCAATTTGAATTCATGCCAGGTAGGTCTACTATGGAAGTCATACATTTATTGAGAGGTTTGATGGAGAAATATAGAGAGAATAAGGAGGATCTACATATGATATTTATTGATTTAGAGAAAGCATATGATAAAGTTCCAACAGAAGTGCTATGGAGAGTTCTTGAAAAGAAAGGAGTTAATAACGCTTATATTCAAATCATTAAAGATATGTTTGCAGGAGCTATTACTTGTGTTCAAACACAAGGTGGTTTGACCAAGTATTTTTCTATTTCGGTTGGATTACATTAAGGATCAGCCTTAAGTCCATATCTTTTTGCTTTAGTCATGGATGTTCTCACTAGACATTTGCAAGAGGGTGTACCTTGGTGTATGCTTTTTGCTGATGATATTCTTCTTGTTGATAAGACTAGAGAGAGAGAGTTGAAGGTAAACTTGAATTATGGAGGTCAACCTTAGAGTCTAAAGGTTTTCGCTTGAGTAGATCTAAAATTGAATATATGGAATGTAATTTTAATAGCAATAGACATAATTACGGGATTGTGATTTTGGGTGATCAAGTCATTAATAAGATAACACATTTTAGATATCTTGTATCTATTGTTCAGAGTGATGGTGAAATAGACGTGGATATTATAAACATAATTCAAGTTGGATGGTTGAAGTGAAGGAATGCATCAGGCTTGTTTTGCGAAAGAAAAGCCCCCCTCTAACTTAAGACAAAATTCTATAAGATGGTAGTGAGACCTGCAATGCTTTATGGTGCCAAATGTTGGCCATTAAAAGAGAAGCATAATACTAATTGCAGAGATGAGGATGCTTAGGTGGATGAGTGGCTTTACCCTTAGAGATAGGATACGAAATGAGCATATAAGTGAAAAGGTTGGAGTAGCACTAGTGGAAGATAAGATTAGAGAGAGTCACCTTCGATGGTTTGGTCACATTAAACGGAGGCCTTCCGATGACCCGGTTAGGAAAGTTGAGGTATTAGATTTGACTTATGTTAAGAAAGGTAAAGGTAGACCTAAAAAGACTTTGGTTAGAAAATATTAGAAATGATCTTTCTTTATTAGAATTAAATGAGAATTTGACTTTTAACATGACACATTGGCGAAAAAGAATTCATATAGTCGACCCCATGTAGTTGGAAAAGGCTTGATGTTGTTATTATTGTTATTGTTGTTGTTGTTTAATGCAATCAAATCAATTATTGCATTACTCAAGGACACGCCCAATTGAATCAATAAAAATGATATGAAAATTTTTTCTTTGCTCTATAAACTTTCTCATTAATTTCTTAAACACAAAAATTTCTTTCAAGATAGATATTCCTATCATAAAATTAATCTAATTGCTCTAAACTAGATAAATTTTTCTAAATATATATTCCATTTATCTCTCTCATAGCTTCAGTGTATGCACATAAATTTGATTCATATATAATTATCATAATCTTGACCATCTTCGTTCTTCTTAAATATTGATTATCAAAACACTTTTCTCCAATCATTTCTCATTATATTAGTATTCAAAATATAGAAAATATTAATTGCAAAACTACTATAATATCCCCAACAACACTTTAAATCAGGATAGATATCTCATGGAGACTTGAAGCTTAATCTTTATCCATCTCCTTTGAGCTAACACCACTTCACCATTTACATAAACCTCATTATTCTGCTCATTATAGCCTTCCAAAATAAGTTATTCTGTGAAACTCCCCTCTAATAATTTCTCAAAATAGCATCTTTATCTTCCTTTGATGCCTTCATCTTTAACTAAGATCCTCTTATCTTTTCTTCTACTACATCTACCTCGACCAATGTTTTCAGCTCTCTCATCATTTTTTTTTATCTCTTGTCCAAAAATCCTAAAAGCTGTAGCTTTTTCTTAGCTTGCTGCTATTTTGCAAGACTTCTAGGTTTCTTATAATCAATCTATGCCTCATAGTGTTAATTTTTGGGTCTTTAGAAGCACATTGTTTTCCTTAGTAATATTTTATACTTCCACAATTCAACAACATCTAATAATAATCTATCTAGTATATGACTCACCCTAAACATACGCAATAATCAGCTAACAAATAACATTTTTATTTATCTTGAATAGTCTTTCGAGAAAAATAAATTAATTTACATGTATAAGCAGAATACTGGTAGCATACCCGGTCCAATGGCAAGAACTGTCTTTGACCCAGCTTGAACCTGCAAAACAGCAGCCAAGAAAAATATTTGAATAATGATTAAACATTATCAATGTCAAAATCAGGTCATTGTACAAGGTACAACAGGCTATCAAATTATAAGAAAAATGTGAACAAAATCTGAACATCTATGATCGTTCTTTCTCATAAAATTGAAAGACAAATAGATGCTAAGCTACCAGAAACATAGAGTAAATATTACTGGGCTTTTCTCAAAGATATGAGAGGTGTGACCTATTTTTATTCATCAGTAAGGTGTGAAAACTAAATGCAAGTTGCCAAACAAGGCACTCACAGTCAGCCAAAATGGCTGACAGTTATGTGTTAGACCGGTCTAGCCGTCCATACGGAACCTACTCACACGTAACAGAGGCAGGATTTCTCCGCCTCCTATACGTGCCGCTCAAGCCGACTAGTCCAAAAGCTCTGATTAGGAAGATTTAGGAGGAGTTTAGGAGGGAAATTTAAATGTAAGGACTGTTTAGATATTTCCTTTTGGAATGTATGCATTAAATAGTTTGTTTTCCTATGATTAGGGCATCTTGAATTTGGCTGAAATTTGAGATCTCTCGTAGGTTTTGGGCTCTAGAGGCATCTAGAGAATTGGGAGAGATAGATCCTCCTCTCAAATAGAAGACCAATTGTATCTTGGTATTTTCGATTTTCATTTCATCAAATAATACAAATTATCTATTGTTTTTTTCTAGTTTTGTGTGGATTTTTGTGGAGAATTATTGCTGTTTTCTAAAGATTGATAGGAATTACTTGAGATCTATCAAATTGGTATGAAAGTTGTTTGATACGGGCACCTATTTTTTCATCTTGTAGGAAATGTTGAAGAATGTGCTCGAGAGCCAAACCAAAAGATCTCCGTCGGAGGTGAGGGAAGGTGTCGACAGCCGGGGAAGTGCGGAAAACCCAAAGTCAATCAGACAAAAGAAAGATCAAAAGGTGGAGATTTTGGAGGGAACAAAAAAAATGCCTCCTCTAGGGCCTATTTCTAGGGAGGAGTCAATTAGAGGTTATATGGGGAAGCGTGAGGGGGTTGGACATGAGTGGAAGGGTGTTGAATTTGAAATGGAAAGGGGTAATTATGACCAAAGGAGGGTTGAATTTGGAAGGGGAGGGGTTTGTTATGATTCAAGGGGTGCTGAATTTGAAAGGATGTGAGAATTTAATGAAAGGCTTGGGTATGAATGTAGAAGGGATGATTGGGACACTTGAGGGGAACCACCCCCATGGGGAATGGGAAATTATGAAGGGAACAAAAGCAATCTGAGAGTGAGGAAGCTGAAGATGCATATTTTTGAGAGAGAGGATGCCCACGGGTGGATCTACAAGTTGGGAAGATACTTTACCGTAACAGGTTAATGGAGGGGGAGAGATTGGCGACAGCTGGGATTTGCTTGGAAGGGAAAACTTTAGTATGGTACTAGTGGAGAGATACAAGGCGACCGATATGGACCTGAAGGGAGTTTAAGGATTGATTGTTTGAATGTTTCGAAACCAGCAGGAGAGGGGAATTTTATAAGCAATTCTTTGCTTTGATGCAGGAGGGGGCAATTGTGGAGTACCGTGAGCAATTTGAGTACCTTGCCAGCCGCCTGGATCGAATTCCAGAGACTACACTGGAGGGAAATTTTATGAAGGGACTGAACTCAAAGATTTGCACATCGGTTAGAATGATGAGGCCTCGTGACTTGAGAGAGGCTATAGAGCTAGTTCAATTGGTGGGGGATCAGAGGTACCTGGAGAGAGGAACGAGAGGCCACAGATCACGAGGCACGGATAGGATCACCACCACCTTCTTGGCACCCAAGAAGCTAATGCATTCAAGTTTTGGTTTATTTTCGTTTTGATGTAATTTGAATATTATAGTTGTGTTTTTCATTTTTTTTATGCTATCCAATGATGGAGAACATCCAATGATAATGGTAGTATGTGCTTGGGCATGGCAATGCTTGGGTTTGCTAGCATTTTGGGTCCTTTTGTTCCTTGGGCTGCTTGTTGTCTCTCAGTTTGTGCCTTGGCTGCTCTCGGGTTGGGCTTTAGCTACTCTGGTTGTGAGCTGAAATGTTGAGATCCTCTTGGTGCTAGCTTATTAATGCTTGAGTTGATGTTTAATTCATTATTTGGAGGAGTAATTGCACTTCCTAGCTCATAAATTTATAAAAGTATGTGGAGTGGAGCTTGTTTCTTCCCCTTCATGTGTCTCTTTAGTTTCTTCTATGTGTTGTTCCCTTGAAATAATGTTGGGTGCTGGTTGCCTTTTCGGTTTTACCCTAGCTGCTTTCCCGTGACTTCTATAGCCCGATTTCTGTGTTGGCTCTTCGGGTCCCTCCCTGGCTGTGTTCCAGTGGCTTCTCTTACCCGATTCATGTGCTGTTTTTGGGAATTATTTTGTGCTGACTGCTGGTCTTCCTCTTTCCCTTACCTGATTGGTTTGGTTGGAGGTAGAAGTTGGTTGTTTGACTCCCCTTTCTCTCTTATAAATATGAGGTGTTTTTGTCATGAGAAGGTTGTTGATTAACTTGAGATAAGTAGCTAAAAACCTGAAGGTTTCTTCTCTTGGAAAAGCTTGAGAGCTTGTTCCACCTCTTCCTCCTCTCTATTTCGCCTTGGCTTCTAATATATTCTTCTTTACGCAAGTTCCACTTCACTTGTATCCTTTTTCTTTAGCTATTGAAAGACGTTTGTTAGCTGATTTGGAGACATTTGCCGGAGGAGTTTGGTTGGAAGTTGGACCCATTTGCTGTGGTGGACCCTTGGATTGCAAGCCTAAGCACTTTATCGTATTTTTCCTACTTCTCGTTGCATGTGAGGAAACCGCTTGCCGGTTGTTATGAGGATAGTATTTTTATATTATAATTTTGTTTTATTTGATTCGACTTTTCGTTTGCTTAGTGTTTGTTGGGATGTTTATATACTAGATTGAATGGAGTATGGTTTTCATTTGTCCTAGTGTTCTCCTATTTGACTTTTCTTTCTAGTTTGCTCGCATCAGAAGCATACATTGAATACTCTTCGGGAGACTTCAAAGGAGAAGGCTGTAGTAGAAAGACCTAGAGACAACTTCAAGAAGCTCATAGAAACAGAATTACAAGAAAAAATAGCAAAGGAACTCTAATTCATATGTGACAACATGTATACACCGGGGCTCACGTGTAAGGACCGAACTCTTCAAGTTCTTACCGTTTGTGATGAAGAGGGAATGGAGGAGAGTGTTGTCTTTCCACCTTGCGGACAAGGTGGGTCTAGGGAAGTATTGTTAGACCGGTCTAGCCAGTTCATACGGGACCGGCTCACGCATAATAGAGGCGGGATTTCTCCGCCTCCTGTATGTGCCGCTCAAGAAGACCAGTCCTATAGCTCTGATTAGGAAGGATTTATGAGGAGTTTAGGAGGAAAATTTGAATGTATGTACTGTTTAGAGATTTCCTTTTGGACTGTATGCATTAAATAGTTTGTTTTCCTAGGATTGGGGAATCTTGAATTTGGCTGAAATTTGAGATCTCTCGTAGGTTTTGGGCTCTAGCGGCATCTTGAGAATTGTGAGAGATAGATCCTCATCTCGAATAGAGGATCAATTTTATCTTGGTATTTTCCATTTCCATTTCATCAAATAATACAAATCATCTACTGTTTTCCTAATTTTGTATGAATTTTTGTGGAGAATTATCGCTATTTTCCAAATATTGATAGGAATTACTTGAGATCAAAAAGTGTTTCCTATCATGCTTCATTACGGTTTCGTGCAAAATCATAAATCTCATCCCTGATGAGATTTTAAATATTAAAGCCAGTTTAATGGTTGTACAGCACAATATTCTTCCAAAAATTGAGGACTTAATTCTGCCAATGAAATTTTTTTATGTTTGTTGATATCTAAATTGGAGTACAAAATTATACGATTTTTTTATGAAGCAAACCTGTGTGCGCCCAGCATCAGCAACGATAAAAGTGGGAAGGCCATATTGATCAGCGGTGCCCTTCAGCCTATTCCTGGTAACAGAAATTCATAATATAACATTAAAGAAAGCAACATTTCCAACAATGATCCAGATACCAGTCATTTTCAGGAAATGCAGGAAAGGATAACCACAAAAAGGTAGGAAGAATACTAACATTTCTTGTTGATTCTTGCAAGTGACAACAATCTTGGGCTGTCCACACTGTTCCCATTGTCTTAACAGAGAGAGATGGCTATAAAAGGAAGCAAAGGAGACAAAATTAATTTAGATAGACGTCAAACATTGTTGAAAGAAATTCTCAGTGTATAAATACAGCAGTCAATGCAATTAGATAAGATTTGACGATCCCACAAAGCAATGAGAGGAAAATCCTAGCACAAATAAAGAGAATGAGAAGATATGTCTTAGAAAGTCAGCAGCATTCAAGAGCAAGTGCAAAGCTGGCCTGCTCCTAATTTCAGTTAAATTGCACAACTACCAAATCAAAGAAAACAAAGTTTAGCTAAACAAAATATTTAAGCTTTAGATAAATAACACAACAAGAAGGAAGGGTTGACTTTATAAATCATCATTCTCCATTCATTTTATATCATCAACAGCATCATTAGCAATATTATAACTATTTAGGGCTGGCTTTATGAGTTGCACTTCATTCCATGTAGACTAAGCAATCCATGATTAAAAAGTTATATAATAGTAAATAGTATGAAAAAGAATGTCACCCTGTAGAACACATTAACTTTGAGATTGCAATGCAAAACATATCAATCATATTAGTTAACATGTTTATGTTGATTGCGAATTGTAATTAGGCCCTATATCATGGCACAGTGCACTCTTTGGTTTTTTGGTTCTAAGAGCCTTAGTGTCGCACCATATTCTCAGTCAAATAATTCTAAATGGCCAAAATACAGGAAGCGAATTAAAGAAGGGCCATTCATAGCAATAAGGAGCGCCACTCCTAGCTTTCAATAATAAAAACTATAATATCTCAATTACAAACTTGGTCCTTTGGTCTGTTGTTGGGAATAAAACCACGCAGCGAAACAAACAAAAAATAGAAAATACAACTGGAAAAAAAAAACACCAAGATTTAATGTGAAAAAATACAAAATCGGGAAAAAAAATCACTAATCCACACCACACCAAAAAATCCACTATAAAAATAGAAGAAATTATACATATATCTTTCTCTCTCACTCCCTCATTATTTCTCTTCGCTCTTCACACACCATTCTACATAACTAACAAAGAGATGCTCATAAACAAACCCAAGGGACCAAACCCTTCAAGTTAAACATGAGAAATGAGAAAGAAATTGTCCAGCCTAAATTGCAGCGATGGCGTTTAGAGTGCAACGGCGTTCCACTCTCAGTCTCCAGCCCAAGTTACAGGGCAAGGGCACTGCAACCTACAGCATCGCAACACTTTGCTATTAATCTCCAACCAAACACTCCAGTGCCGCAACATTGTACAATTGTACGGAAAATTTTTTCTCAAGGTAAAGGCCCTCGAAGCTAAAGCAAGGAAGACCCCCGATGAGCTCGATCAACTGAATTGAGGTCAGAGTTAACAATGCAACCCGATTGATCAACACAATCAGATTCCACATAGAACTAACATTTGTACTTTATATTAAGAAGTTATTTGATATGACAAAAAGTAATACAATTTTACATTCAAATAGTTTGCTCACTTGCTTGCGAAAATAAAGTTGTCGATAATCTATAATCTAATCGAACGTATCTGCCTCAATCTCCCTCCTCAGGCTCAACAGAGCAAACACAAGAGTAATGAGTAAGAAACTGAACGAGTGAAGAGAATGACGAGAGATCGGTTGTAGTCGGATGTAATTGGCTAAAAATGAAGCAATCGACTGCTCGATTGGCCTCGCCTCGTCACAAAAATGACGAAGAGTAAAAGAGAAGAAGAGCTGATGAAGAAGACGAGAGAACGGGGAGGTTCCGAGCTTAAATCTTCTCTCTCTCCGTTCGGTCGACTCGCTTGTTTGCATAAATGAAGAAGAAGATATCCCAGCCATACGGACACGTGAATACGGGATACACATCTCACCTAGTTGCCTAAACATGTTTTTTTGATTAAAATAATATTAAATTGCAAAAAATTTGTAATTTAATTAAATTTAATTATAAAAAATTATGATATGTGTATCCGTTTAAATTTAAATATTATTTTAATAAGACATGTTTTGGCCGTGTCTGATGCATATCCTGTGAAAGCCAGTTTCTTTTGTTTTCCTTCCAGGTTCGTCCGAACGAAGTGGAGTTCGTTCGGGACGATCAGTTATAAATTTGGTGACAGAGAGCTTCGTCCCAAGATAAAGGTAGGTTCGTCCGTACGAAATTTTTCCCAAGAGCAACTCGTCCAGGGACGAAAGAATTGGAATTAATTTTCGTTCGTACGATCAGATGACCGTGGAGATCGTCCCGGGATGATCGGGGGCATCGTCTGGACCATCGAGTTCATTAAATAGATATTTTGAGATCGTTTTGAAGAAAGAGAAAGAGGAGGAGAGAGAAAAACAAAGGAGAAGGAAGAAAAAGTGGATTTTGGGCGACTTTGGTCCATTTTTGTCCGTCGCCGTAGTTGGGAAAGTTGATCTACTCGAGGTAAGGCACATTATACCTTTCTCAATTTTCGGAAATATAATTTTTGACAGATTTCTCGTTTCGATTTTCGTTTCCGTTAGCCTAAAAGTGATCTATCTTTGTATCGACGAAACTTTTACTACGTAACTTTTGGTATGTTATAGAGATGATGTTTTTGCACGTTTTGAGTATTTTCTGAAAAGTTTTCACTGGGTAGTCTGAATTCTGCGGAGTTTTTATCGTATAGAAAATTATCTGGATGTTGGAAAACATTGCGTCGGTACAATGAAAGTCTTAAAATGATGTTTTACACTATCTGTGGTAATTTGACAATTTTCTGAAACTGTGAATTTGATCTGTTAAAATTTCTGTAGACTGTCATTATGCCGCTGGCGATTTTTCTAATGTAATCCGATTTTTCTGAATTTGATGATTTGATGTGTTTGAATGGTATCATAATGGAGTTATAAGGGGCCGGAATCCTTTGAGATTCTGTCTGTGTTAGAGAAGGGAGGCATAAGGGGCCATAATCCGTTAAGATTCTGTCTAGGTCCGGGAATATGAAAATGAATTTTGATCTGATAATTATGTATATCTGATATATTCTGGTGATATAAGCACAAGGGAGGCATAAGGGGCCAGAATCCTTTGAGATTTTGTCTGTGTCAGGGAAAAGAGACATTAGGGGCCAGAATCCGTTGAAATTCTGTCTGAGTCAGGGATATGTGATATGTGACCTTATCTGCTTTGACAATGTGCTTTATGATTTGTACGATTCTGTGATATGTGATTTGAAATATGATCTGAACTCTGATTTGAAATATGATCTGAATAATTTTGTTATATGAAATGAATTCAGTTCTTCTGTATCAGTTATTTGATTTTTTGTTTGATTATTTATTTTGTACGAGTATCTGTATCTGTCTGATTATATGATTTTCTGTACGATTATCTGAATTCTATACAATTACTTGAATAAACTATTCTGATGTATTTTTTGATGTGAGGTTCTAGAGATTTTGATCGGCTAGTGTAGTCTTGCTGAGCTGTTACGTGGTTTTCAGGTTCTGGGAAAGGGAAATAAGTTTTGGACTAGCTGTTCCGTTTCTGATATGAGATTAGGTATTTTTGTACTTTTGATTTTTGTACGGTCATGACTATTCTGCTTTTCTGTTCTGTTATGTACTTTCTGTTTATAGTCATGCATTGTAATGTACATAATTATTTTGATGAAAAAAAGAAGGAAATCATGGATGAACTTTTATGCGTATTTGGATGTTTATAGTAGCTATGTGTTTTATTTATGTCTGATTATTGGAAGAAAGTCTGAAAGCAAATTCCAAAGCTAGATCCTGGATTAATCCGTCGCGACTCGACGCGATGGGACTCGTTCCGGTCGGCTTGGGTCGTGACATATCCCAGCCATGTTGGGCACATGTTCGTGTCCGACACTACACTCACTCTTGAGGAGGTGTGTTGGTGCATCATTTTATGTCGACCACACAAAACAAAGCTTGATTGGTCAACCCCTTCCCTCCAAAATCAATAATTAATGATTTAAATTTCCCTCCAACAGAACACTTTGTCGGGCGCATAGACATGAAGTTGAACTATAAGACCACCAAATATACTTTTGGTTGCATTTTTAAAAAATATATATTTTTATATTAAGACACATTACTTAAAGAAAATATCACTATAGCTAAAAATTATTACTGTAGTGTCAAGGTATAGATGGTTACAAAATGAGTGCTCCCTTAGAGGGTCTCTACATACTTGATGATAGCATCCAAGATGTATCTTCTAGTAGACACTAGACACCTATCATTATTCTAATCCTTTTCTTCGTGCAAGTTATACGCATGTTTTAAAATCATGGCAAGCTTAAGTGATTTATTGGCTAACAATTTTTGTATTGCTGCAAGGTTGATCAAATGAATTTCATGAAAAAGAATACCAACAATCTAAAGCTAATTAACAAACTCAAGATTTGCAAACCTAAACGGCACCTTTGCAATAACTCCGCATACATTCCGGTGGCTGCATCTGCAAATCAACAAGAGTAACATCACAAATCACTTCAATAAACATTCAAAGAAAGCAAACTTTGTCCATGTGATAATAATTAAAACATTAGCTGTAGGCGAAAGCAACCAGAATTCCTATTTATTTTCTATTACTAGTTACCATAAAGCCATTTCAGTAGGAATAAACCCAGAATACTAAATGAAGTAGAGAGAGAGAGAGAGAGAGAGAGAGAGAGAGAGCACTTTCTGTTTTTGGCCCTTGGGTTAAGGAAGAAGCATTTATGAACTTTGTGGCCAGCAAATTCTTAATCAGGTTGCTATCCACATTCACTCCCCACTGGCTGGCATCCTGGTCAGCTGCTCTATGAACCTAAATACACTCCCTTTTCGTTAAGACTGGGCCTCTAGGATTCCTATTGGGGTAGGTGTCCAAACGTTCCTTAGAGATTGCTCCCTTTATATCTCCTTCAAAAGTGTTAGGATCACTCTTTTCTCTAATTTCCCAGATGCTACTCATTAATCTGGGGCAACTTTCACAAACTTTTGCTTTTCAATTTAAGTCATAATTTTGTTTGACAACTATTTTTTATTATTTTTCATAAACTTATATGGTGAGAAGCTGTTTTTGAAGCTAAATCTTTTAGTGTGGTAGCTAAAAAAAAGATGTCAGATTTAAATAAAAAAAAGAAAAATATTTATAATACTCAGGAATTCCTATTGGGGGATGGATCAAAATGTTCTTTTGGAACCGATCTCCTTATTTATCTTTCAAAAGAGTTAGGATCTCTCTTTTCTCCTATTTCTCGGATGTTGGCTAGCCATAGGGCAATTTTTGCACCATCTTGCATTTCAAATCTTCATCAAACTTCAGTTGAGTGATGTTTTTTCTGTTTTCTTCAGAAATTTATGTGATGGGAAACTATTTTTACGTCAATTCTGCTAGTTTAATGGCTATAGGAAAGCCTATGTTGGATCTTTTATAAAAAACTATAATACTCATAACAGTTTTCAAAAAAAATATTTTTTATATAATAGCATCCGCCTGAAAAGACCCCACGTAGGTTTTGTTAGGATTTAACGGAGACGAAAATAACAAATCGATCGTCTCCGAAAGACATGCTAAATCATCGAGAAGAAGTTTTCGGAAGCGTACCTGAATTCATTGAAATGCAAAATCAAGGTCTTTCGATCTTCCACGTTTAGAGCGGCGTTCTCCAAGAGAGCGAGAGACCCTTTCTTTTCACTCAAGATGGGAAATGAGAGAAATGAGAACTTAACCACTTAAACTGGGGACCATGACCCTTATATACTTTAAGTGTAAATATTTTATTTCAGCCCATTATAAAAAAAAAATAAATATCCGGCCTCTACACAAATTAATTCCATACAAAATTAATTGAGATGCCACATAAGCCAAATAAAAATTTAATACTCAATTAGATCACAAATTTAATTGGCTTAATTTTAGATAGCGTCTAATATATAATTCTTTATTTATATGTATAAAATATATTGGCCCACATATAGAAATTTTCCAACAGGTTTAGCACAAAGGCTTTGCCCTCACTCCTCAGGTTTTCTATATAAGATTGGTTGTCTTTTTTTGGAGGCTTAAAGACTGATGATCAGCGACACCCCCCGCACACCACAGAGGCATAGACAAAATTTTTTTAAAAAAAAGTAATTCAATAACTTAATAATTCATAATGTGATAGTCTTACTTACGAGCACACTGGGAGGCAATTTTACCAGCACCCATCTTCAAGTCTTGCCTAACAACCAACACCTGCATTTTTCCAGTAAATAACCCCCGCTCAAAATATCGAAACTAACAAAGCCTTTTACACAAAAAAACTACCACTCAAACCACCGCTACAGAAGGTCTAATGAGCAAACCATCTTAATCTCGCCGCCGCCCCCGTTACCACTATCATCAAACGATGCGTGATTCAGCCTTGCCGGAGCAGCCGATGACTTTCTCCTTGGATTTCGCAGACTGGCTCCGGCGAAATCTACGAACAACCCTAAGAGGAAACCGATTACAAACCCAGGCAAGTAGTTCTCCGGCCTCAAACTCGCTGCCAGAAATGGCTCTTCCGCCTGTCCCTAAAGCAACGTCAGAAGAGTTACCAGAAGAGGAAGAGAGAAGGCGAGAGAGAAAGAGAGGTTGGTACTCTTCGCGGATTCTTGGTCGGGCTTCGACGAGAAGAGAACATCGCTGTTCGGTGCTCGAGGTTTTATCCAGATTCGAGAACTATTAGCTTGCTGCAAACAATTACTAGGTCAGCACACCTCAGGTAGTCCGGACGTCATAGGTCAGCACACCTCAGGTAGTCCGGACGTCAATAACATGTGGTGACATGTTCTTAGTTTTTAGGGCGCGGCGCGGCTCGAGGATCCGACCTGGAATGTAACTCGGTATTGTTATATTTGTGTATTGCTAGATATTGCTAGGTATTGTTAGGGATTGTTAGATATTGTTAGGTATTGTTTGACAATAACGAGAAATACCGCTCTGTCAAGATCAATACCGAGCACTGCCTAGCAAAACTGGGGTATTGCTCGGTATTACTCGGCATTGGACTTGAAAGAGCGGTATTTTTTTGTTATCGCCGACCAATACCGAGCAATACCTAGCAATACCCCCGTTTGTACAAATCAGCCAATACATAGCAATACCAGGTCGGGGTCGTCGGGCCGCACGGTAAAGAGTAAGAGTACGTCAGGGGCGGAACCAGCCTAAATTCTTAGGGGGGGCAAAATTATAAAAAGATAACAAATAAATTTATAACAAAATTTAAATAAGTTCTTATATTGCAATAAAAATTACAAGCTTTGCATTCTATTTTGCATCTTCTGGTAATATTGCATTACAACTTCATTTGGAACCAAATCAAATATTTCTTTCTCAATATATGGCACTAGACAGTCGTTGAGCCAATCATCACCCATTTTACTGTGTAATCTATGTTTAACAATTTTCATTGCTGAAAATACTCTCTCCACTGTAGCGGTGGCAACGGGCAGAGTTAATGCTAAAACAAGAAGACGGTGAACTAAAGGGTACACGATATCTTTTTTAACCTTAACAAATTGTTTTGCAAGATCAGCAATGCTCTCCAAAGAAGAGAACTCCTCGCTTGTACGCATATCAAGAATGTATGTCGATAGTTGGTACTCTAAAGCCACAAGTTCAACTATAGAAAAATCGGCTGAATATAATTCTGCAAGTCGAATTAATTTCTCCTTATTATAAGCAGAGAATGAGTTACTTGGATTTAGACATGATATGCAAAGAAGCAATTCAGTACTAGCTTCAGAGAATCTATTATTCAGCTCTTGAAGTTGCATATCGATAATAGTGTAAAAGAATTCCACACGATAATGATGCAAATTTGTCACGTCATCAATTATGCGTGCTGATCGTCGACGAGCTTTAAATGTAGAACTCATAACAGGAACATCAACTTCAAAAACATTACAAAAACGAGATACTTCTTCCAATAAAGAATTCCATCCATTATCTCTCATCATTTGTAATTGTTGCTTAGAGATTTGCACTAACTTCATTGCATTCACTATATCCTGATCTTTTCTTTGCAAGGCCTGTGATAACTCATTGGTGACACCTAAAATATCAATCATTAAATGCATAGCAAGGATAAAATCAAAAGATTCCATGGCATCTATCAAAACACCAGCTTCAACAGCATGTTGATCATGTACCCCATCTTCTTTGATAATTTCAAGAACTTCAATTACTGACGCATACATTTTCTTCAAGCTAATTAATGTATGAAAATGTGAACCCCAACGGGTGTCACCAGCTCGTTGTAAACTTGTCTCTTGATTCAAACCTCTACCATTGCTTAACTCCCCTTTAGACAAATGAAACATTATTTTCTCATGTTGAATTGCTTTAAGAGTATCACTCCTCTTACATGAAGCTCCAATAGTATTAATAATTCTTGAGGTGATCTCAAAAAGATGCTTCGCATGCCAATGATTTTTAGCTACAGCCACTAAGCACAGTTGAAGCTGATGAGCAAAACAGTGAACATAGAATGCATGAGGGTTATCATTAAGTATTAAGGCCTTCAAACCATGAAACTCTCCACGCATATTAGATGCTCCGTCATATCCTTGACCTCGAATCCTATGTATGCTCAATGAGTGTTTGGCAAGCATTTCTTCCAAGGCTGTTTTTAAGGCAACTGCATTAGTCGATGCTACATGTTTAATGCCTATAAACCTTTCAACAACTTGACCTAAACTATCCACATATCTCACAGCAACAGCTAGTTGTTCCTTTGTTGAAACATCACGAGATTCATCAACCAAAATGGCATAGTAGGAGTCTCCAATATCTTTCATGATTGATATCAAAGTTTCTGCAGCTGCAGCTGAACAAATTTCTTTCTGAACCTTTGGCGAAGATAACTTCAAATTTGAGGTTGAATGTGTGGATAAAACATTCTTAATTTTATCATTATGATTACCAAGAAAATGAAATAGCTCCAAATAATTTCCTCGATTCTCAGATCCGGATGACTCATCATGCCCACGAAATGATAATCCCTGGCGTAATAGAAATCGAACACAATCAACTGCACATGTCAACAAAACCCTATAATCTTTTTTATTTCTTTCATCTTTGCTCAACCATAGAACAGGAAGACTTTTTTCTTGAGTCTTCATCAGATCTTCGCATTTGTGTCTTGCAATATTATGTGCACTATTATGATCGCCAACATGACTTAACAGTTTTTCCTTCTTCTTCCAATTTTTAAACTCTTCTCCTATAAATGAGTCTCCCCCACCTTGTCCTGTAATAGTTTTATCTTGAGGTTTGAACAAGTAACAATACAAACAAAAAGCAGCATATTTATATACACTGTATTCTAACCAATCAGGATAGTCCTCAAACCATTTTGGATTAAATCTGCGTGCAACATTGCCAAATACTGTTTGAGGAAATTGATGACTTTTCGGTTGATGTGGTCCCTTCAACAGATATGCTCTCCGAATTTTATCTCTCTCATTTATATCGTAACACCAAATTGATGGACGATTTCCAGGATCAGCTGGGAGATTGTTAAAATCAGTCTCCAAACGTTCTTTCCTCTTTAAATAACATTCCATTTCATATATCCTATCAAAAATAATTTTCTTATATTAAAAGTTAGTTATGTACATGAAACTCTATCAAAAATAATTAGCACATTCTAAGAAAGCTTTAAAAATTTTCAATCATTCTTGTAATCTAGAAAATACTTTTCTCGTATTTGCTCTTTTTTTTTAATTATCTCTCAAAGATTTTCTTCTACTTAATTCAATTACAACCACACTCCTCTTTATAAATTAGCCTATAATTTTTCTCTTTCAATATTTTTCTTGTAAAAAATCTAATCTTTCCTAAAACTACTATATTTTCCAAATAAATATTAGTACAGACTTAAGATCCAAGCATCCAGTTAGCGGCAGGTTGGAAGAAGAATCAGAATGTTATTTTAATTTTTTTTCTTAAGCTTTAATAATAATAAAAAAACAGTAAAAATCAAGGAACATTGTAAGTAAAAAAAATTTCTAACGGAAATCTAAAGTGCAAAACCGAACAACACTATTAACCTAGGCATAAAATGATAAAAATCAAAACCATTAAACCAGACAACATTGCAAGTAAAAAAAAAAAAAAAAAAAACAGCGAAATAGAATACCAACAGACCTCTGGAAGAAGACAGGCGGGAAGAAGAAACCAACAAACGGAGGAAAAATGCCACCGTCGGCGTCGAAGGCGATCTCTCGAGTCTCGGCTCTCGCTCGCAGCTCGCCGTCGAAGGGGGTCTCTCTGCTCTCGCTCGCAACTCGCCGTCGAAGCCTCCAAAACGATCTCTCGCCTCTCGGCTCTCGCTCAGTCGCTCGCAGCTCGGAGAGGAGAAGGGCTGAAGCGGGATGAGAGAGCGAAACCTGATTCAATAGGGCAAAATAAATATTTGAGGGGGGGGGGCAAAATTACAAAAATAGCCCTCCTCTAATTTTTTTTTTCAGGGGGGGCAATTGCCCCCCCTCAACTCCGAATTGCCCCCCCTCAACTCCGAATGGTTCCGCCCCTGGAGTACGTGGCGACATATATTATTAAAAACATTAATATTACATGTCTGTCATTCATATACAGCTTTAATATCAAATATATACTAATATATTTCATCTCAACCACTCATATCATCTCATAAACTTTAATATTTCATTCTATGCACTTATATTTGTTCTATATGTGCTAGACATGTAATATTAATGTTTTATGTGATAGATATGTAAATAGCATGAAATAAAGTTGTGTGTATGTAAATCCCCCTTAAATTTATTTGGTCATTCAATTAATATCATTAAGTTTTCAACTATACTTATGTGTTTGATTTAAGCTAATTTAGAGTTGGATTAAATCACATTTAGTGTTGATGAGTCTTTTTAATTGATATGTTCAGTTTGATTATAATTTTGCTAAATCAATGTTTTGATGGTTTTAATTTAATTTTGAAGTATTCGATTCAAACTGGATAGGATGAATTTTCCGGTGGCATATCAGGACCATCAATATTCATATTCGATCAAACATAAATTTTAACGTAAAGCACATATGTCAAGTCGATTCAAAGGGATTATATTAATGTTGTTCAATTAAATTAATAACCAAATAAGCTCAATGTTATGCTTCATCTCCTAAATAAGATTTGGCATATTATGTTGATTGATAAACATGTGAACTATTTAAAATCATGGTAAGAATGCCCTTGAGTTAGTTTATAATACAACAAAATGCACCATTACTAACATCATATATATGATGTTAGGTAGATTGTGATTATGATTGAAGCTTTGACATGGTGTGAACATGCTTTTTACGATCATCGGATATGAAGGTGTTCTGAAGAATTAGGGTTGAGGAGATCCTATGATTGAAAGGTTGGATAATTGTTCCGTATGAATTTCGACTCGTATTTATAAAAAATATGAGTTATTTAATTTGAAAGTGCCAGTGTGTATTTCTCGAACAAATAAGCAAATAACATATTTCCTGATTACTAATTCTATGAGGCACATGAAACCTGATTTGGTAATCAAAATTTCCTCACATACAAGTACACAACTTAAGTGATTACTCCTAATTCACTTCTTAGTGTAAAATTTGAGTAAGCTTGACTTATCATTAATTTAGGGGATATTTAGTTCGCTGCATTTTGAGTATAAGTAAATTTATGGGTTTTACAAAAGTAAGTGTTTTGTATGACTTCATTACAAATGCAATGTATTTTGAAAGTGCATTTGAGAATCATGATGTAGTTCCTTCTGAGCGTATTTGAAATTCTTTCGATTTGCATGAATTGCAAATACACAACTTAAAAAGTGATAGTAGTTGGCCGCTGGCCACTGTTGGTTGCCTGTTATAGTAAACCTCTCATTAGCTGCCGTCACTGCCATCTATTGCCTTCAGGAGCCAGTCATCATTGCCCTCAATATGAACTGCCAAGGGACACGACTCTTTAAATGGGAAGGAAATAAGTGCATGGTCTGGCACCTATGGGGCTGGTTGCCACTAGGTCCGTCGAGGGATTAGTTACTCTGCCAGCGGTTAGATTATAGTAAAAAAATTAAAATTTTATATTCTCTTTTTACAAATAAAAAATATTTTAAATACGCCACTTTTACTTTTTCACTACAGTGATTGCTAATCCCTTGAAAAGGGAATTGCTGATTCATCAAATTAAAAATATTTTAAATCCACTTTTACTTTTTCACTACTGTAGCATTAATCATCTGATGTATGCAGATGATCTCTTGGTTTTTGGAGTTGCTTCTAGGGAGAATACTCGTGCTGTGTATAATATTATGCATTACTTCTCTAAGGCTTCGGGCCTCCATATTAATCCTGCTAAGAGCACTTTACTGTCTTCAAAAAACTTCAACTCTAGCTTTGCTTTGGATTTAGCTGCTGTTCTGGGCATTTCTCATGTGGATGAGTTCATTACTTATTTGGGTCTCCCGATCACTACTGGCAGACTTAAACTTGCACATTTTCAACCTCTTATGAGTAAGATTGAGGATCAATTAGATGGTAGGAAGGTTAAATTTCTTTCATTTGCTGGTAGAGTGCAATTTTTAAAGTTTACTATAATTAATACTATTGCTTACTGGATACGTGGGGCTATAATACCTAAAGCTTGTTGCAAGTTTATTTGTAAAATTTCTGCCAAGTTTCTTTTCTTTGGTAACATTAAGGAGAAGAAAATGCATCTTATATCCTAGAAATCTGTGGATTTACCTAAGCACAAGGGTGGTATGGGCTTGCCAACTTTTGATGCACTCTATCATAATTTGGCTTGCTCTTTTATCCTTAAGATGTACAACAGTGATAATATGCTTGGCTCTTGGTATAGGGAGAAGTTTGGCTCCCCCTGGAAAACTCCTCCCATCAATGCTTCTAAGTTTTGGAAACTTTTCTGTTTAAAAGCTGCTGTGATTAGGAACTCTATTTCCTTAGCTGTTCACAACAATAGTAATTTATCCTTTTTTTGGGACCCGTGGTGCAACAAAAAAGCTCTAACTGATTTATCTTGCCCCCATAACTTTTCTCTATTGAAGGTCAAATATGTTATATCTCATAATACTTGGAATTTCTCGGATGGTTTACCTGATAACATTAAGTCTAATATTTTGATGGTTGGGATTAGTACTAACCATTAGATTATTTGCTGGGACGGCGTTGCTTCTCTGTCTTCCAAGCACTTCTCTAATCATTATTTTTCTTATCTGGAGGATGTTAGTTGGACAAAATATATTTGGCACAAATGTTATGCGTTGAGATATGCTTCATATGCTTGGATGGCTTTGCAAAGGAAGCTTAAAACGTCTGATATTATGTTGGCTAGAGGCATTCCTACTACACCATCTCGCTCTTTATGTGGTAGTAACCGGGAATGTCACTCACATTTGTTCTTTGAATGTGATTTTTCGTTTCGGATCATTACTGATCTTTTCCCTTCTTTGGAGAATTTTTACCTGAGGCCTAATCAGCTTCAAGTTTATGATTTTTTTGGCAACACCCGGGACTAAAACAATTATGATCTTAACTTTTGTTATATATCCATTTCTGTTTTGGTTTATTGGATTTGGAGGGAGCGTAACTGCAGGAGGTTCTCCAATTTGAGGAAAAGTCATTTTGAACTGAAAGGTTTGATCATTCATGTGATTAGAGCTAAAGTTATTAAAAGGAAGCATTATGAAATCTTAAAGAGAAATTAAGGGAAATTTTGGACTGATGTTTTCGGGTTCTGCTGTTGGTGGCCGTTTCTGGCTTTTTATTTTTGCTGTACTGTTGTGAGCTCCAGGATTTTGACTGGTTGTCAGTTTTCTTCATTTCCCGTCTTTTTTTGGTTGGTTGCAACTGGAGTTTTGAAGGACGATGATGAGCAAGGTCTACATCCTTTTTGCATCCTTGGAAGGATGGTCGTTCGGCAACCAGGACTGCAAATTTTGACGCTTTGTTGGCCTACTGCGTTTGCTTTGGGCAACTAGTATCTATTCGGTTGGCTTCATGGATTCTTATGATCTGGGCATTGATGCCATTGTGATGTAGACCATTTTTTTTGAGTCCTTTTGTAATTTTGTTTTCTATTTTCGTTTCTGCTGGTATAGTCACTTTACTTGTAACGGGCTTTGTGCCCCCATTTAAAAAAAAAAAAAAATTTCACTTTATTTTACAAAGATCCATTGGCTATTCGCTCCTTTTTCATCAAACCAAACGGGATCTTAAGATCGGACTAGCTGGTGGCGCCGGCACGAAAAAATATCCCCTTAAAATGGAGTTCTGAGTTCTCGATCAAGCACTAGGCTGCTGGAGTTCCCCTGAAGTCTTTTCCGTCCGTTCCCATCCATCACCTGAGTTCCCCGTTCGCCTGTCTCGTTCTCATCTTACCCGCTTTCATTTTGTTAATCCATTTGCTTTCTTTTGCCCCCTTCTGCTTTCTATGCCCTCCCGTCGAGTTGCCACTTATTTTTCCTTTTTGCTCTTCTTTGTAATTCAGGGGATGGTTGGAGTTCCGAGAAAGCCAAGAAATAGGCTTGCTGCTCGTTTCTCGAGGCCCGAGGTTTTGCTCCTTTACACCCCTCTACTTGATTCACGATGGCTGATTTTCAAGTTGAAGTGCTTTGGTTTTTTATCGGCGAGATGTGTACTATGTGAACCTGAATTCACTTGCTGATGCTCCTTCTTATTTAATCCGTTTATGGCGCCAGTCACCCTCCAGTTCGATTTTTTTTCTTAAAGTTGTTTTCTCACTGAGAATTGATGAGTTCTATCTATTCTAAAATTTGAATCGCTTTTGTTCTTACAGACAAATGCTCTCAAGGTTGCTGAAGTACCCCATTTGAACTTACTTTCCTATTAAAAGCGAGAAAATGACAAATTTGGCGAGGTGGCTTGAAGAAAATAGAATTGATCTGGCCTCTGGTTTTAGAAATTTATGTTTCTTTTGATCATTAAAAGAGCTGGATATGATTGTTATGAGATTTTTTTCCCTTAATTCACCTGAGTTGAATGAAAAACACAAAAAAGCACCTAATGGTGTCGGAATGGCAAAAGAGGCAAGAAAGACAAAATATATGGAAGAAAAAGTAGAGAAGAAAGCCCTCAGCCATAGCCTGACTCATATTAATAAAGGCCATATTCGGGCAGGCATCAGCATTTTAATATGCTACCCGTTTTTACCTCTATCACGTTATTTGCTGGATGGAGTAAAATGAAGAAATTTGAGTTATGTAGAAGCTTGCCATTCTCCAACATGGTGAGATTGTGATAAGCATTTTAATAGCCTTGGGGTTTGCTTCATGCAACAAACAACGACTTTGTTTGAAGGAGATGAGCAAACAGTGACACAATTCCAAGAGGCTGGCATGTGATAGAGGTTGATGCCGATTTTGGCTTGTGAGCAGAAGACATCTTTGGAAGGTGCAAGATGTCATGAGCATGGAAATAGCGGAGAGACATAAGAGTTCAGTCCTTACACCTGTACCCTGGCGTATACCTCTCGTCACATCTGAAACAGAGCCCCTTCGCCCTTTTCTCCTGTAATTTTGTTTCTGTGAGCTTCTTGAAGTTGTCCCCAGGTCTTCCTCCTGCAGTCTTTTTCTTTGAAGTCCCCCGAAGAGTATCCGTTGTTGACTCTTTGGATGCCAATAAGGTGATATTCATCTTGCATGAGCCTACTGAGCTGCTACCTTCCGTTGCTCTCTCGAGGTGTCTCTGATCCTCCACCAACTGAGCTAGCTCTATAGTCTCTCTCAAGTCACGCGGCCTCATCACTTTAACCGCCGCTCAAATTTCTTGTTTCAATCCCTTCATGATGTTCCCCTCTAGCACAGTCCAGAGAAGCGGTCTAATAGGAAACACCGGTCCAGTGGACCGGTCTAACACGATCCAATCGGCTAACAAGGTACTCAAGTCTCTCGCGATACTCTATCACCGAATCATCTCGTGTCAAGACGAAAAACTACTAGTAAATATCTCCTCCTTTGCTGGTTCGAAATCGTTTTAACAAGCAATCTTTGAACTCCTTCCAACTCCTTATGGGTCATCGCATGCCCCTCCACTAGTACCAAGCAAAAGCCTTCCCTTCGAAGTATAGGCCAACTGCCGTCAGTCTCTCCTTCTCTGTCAACCTATTAGCAGTAAAGTACATTTCCACCCTGTGGATCCGCTCATGTGCATCCTCTCCCTAAAAAATATGCATATTTGGTTTCCTCACTCTCAAATCTCCTCCTTTAACCTTGCTTCCTCCAAAATTTCCCACTCCCCAAGGTGGTGGTTCACCCCAATTGTGCCAATCATCGCTCCTCTGATCGCACCCAAACCTTTCATCACAAGCCCACCTTCTCCCTTCAAATTCAACACCCCTTCGATCATATTCAACCTATCTCCTTTCAAATTCGGCACCTTTTCGATCATAATCAAGTCATTGCCTTTCAAATTCAATTCATATTTTTTCAATTTCAACACCCCTCCACTCATGCCCAACCCCCGCACGTCTCTTCACATATCATTTACCCGACTCCTCCCTAGGAAGTCCTAGGGGAGGCATTTTTCTGTTCCCTCCAAAATCTCCTCCTCTTGATCTTCCCTTCATCTGATCGGCTTAGGGCTTTCCCCACGTCCTTGGCTGTCGGCACCTTCTCTCACCTCCAACTACGATATTTTAGTTTGGCCCTCAAGCACTTTCTTCAACATCTCCTCCAGGATGAAAAATTTCGAATCGAACTTGTCATAGTTGGCTGAAATATCTTTTTTTAAATCTAAAACTTGATTTTGGATATCTGAAATTTCAAATCTCATTTGTCTGATCTCCCATTCCAATACTTCCACCTTTCTTCCCGCCATAAGTCCCTAGATTTTTGTTAGGCTCGAAAATTCGGATTTCCACCACAAAAACAACAAAAACAACAGTTCAAAGGAGAAAAACGGCTGTCGGAATCAGCCCAAACAACCCCAAAACAGCCTCGAACACCGCTTAGGCTCGAAAATTCGGATTTCCATAAAAAAAAAACAACAAAAATAGTGGTTCGAAGGATAAAAATTGCTGCATGAATCAGCCCAAACAGCCCAAATAGCCCTGGACACTGCTTTGATACCAATTTGTTATGAAACACTTAAAGATCTCAAGAATTTCCTATCAATCTTTGAAAAACAACAAAAATTCTCCGCATGAATCTACACAAAACTAGGAAATCAATAGATAATTTATGTTATTTGATGAAATAGTAACGAAAAATACCAAGATACAATTGATCCTCTATTCGAGATGAGGATCTATCTCTCCCAAATCTCTAGACGTCACTTGAGCCCAAAAACCTAAGGGATCTCAAAATTCAGCCAATTCAAGATGCCCTAACCCTAGGAAAATAAAATATTTAATGCATACAATAAAAAAAGAAATCTCTAAACATTCCCTACATTCAAATTTCCCTCCTAATTCCTAAAAAATCCTTCCTAAACAGCTTCCTTGAACCCGATTGCTTGAATGACACGTACATGAGGCAGAACTCTTCTGCCTGTGTTACGCATGAGGCGATCCATATAGTAACGATTGGACTGGTCTAACAAAGATATAAAAGTGAAAATAAAATTAGTTTCATATATTCATATCTATGTGTGCTTGTGCCATCTAAAGAGAATAAAATATCCTAGTATTTAAAAATATTGGATAAGCATATGAAATTCACTCAGAAGCATCAATTGTATATAGCTTGCCCTCACAAGATCACAAAATCATTCGTAGTCATATACTAATAATTTCTTGATATGATTACCATCTTAACATAGTATTACGACTTGTTAGCATCATTTCTATTAAAGTAAAAAATTATGGACCTGTGCTTAATTCAGGGGCGGAACCACTTCAATTTTGAGGGGGAGAAAATAAATACAAAAATAATTAAATATTAAAAATTATATATATATATATATATATATATATATATAATGAAAAGTTATTTAAAAATATTAAGCAAGAAAAAAAAAGATGTAATTAAATTGTCAGGAAAAACATGAAAGAAAATATTAGAATTAAATTTGAAGAAATATATAGATATTTTAAGACAAGTTAGGATAAAAAAAGAGTTTTTTAGGGGGGCAAAAGTAATTTTTTAGGGGGGACAAAAATTTTATTTTACGCTCCTATAAAATTTTTTTTTTTTTGAGGGGGGGCAATTGACCCCCCTAAGCTCCATGTGTTTCCACCAGTGGTGCTTATTTTGATTGAAATTCAATTCTAAAACTATATGACTACCATGATAAGGTTCTTATATATGATTATAAAAAAAAAGGCATGTTAGCATTAGGTAAAGAAGCACTAGGTAAAGAAGCACGCACACAAGAGCAATGATGAACATTAGAACATAACATAAGATTGCAAGAAAATATATCAGGAAAATAAGGAGACAATGATCTGTGTTTTAAAAACATATTTGCTTTCTCTAATTTGGAAATGTGTAAATGATACAAATATTTGGCTCTTTCAAATATTTTTTGCACTTAATTTTATCTCACTAGTTGTTGTTGTTGTTTTTTTTTTTCTGTTTCTCTAAACTTGAATTCCTTTCTCCCTTTGTCTTAGTCTTGTTTTCAACAAAGCCAAAACAGCCCCAAACGGATATAATTAAACTTGGAGATATCATTTTCTTTTTAGTCTCCTCATTATCTTCTCTATCAATATTAGCATGCGAGCAACATCTTGTTTCAACTGGAGGAGCCCAACGCTAAAATACCTAGATAGCTGTTTACCTTGCATCTCCAACCATGCTGATCGGTCAACTCCATCAACACCTCTTTGATTATCGACGTCCTTACCCGTCTACCTAGATAATGTACTAGCAAGAACTTTAGTCCAAAGTTTGTTAATGTGATGGAGGTAATTTTAATGAAGGAATCATTAAGAAAATTATTAATATTCAACCATATGTATTATGCTAGTTAAATATACTAGTCTCAATGTACTTGACTAATTACAATATATCATTAAGTTGCTTATTTCATTTATTTCGTAAAATAGAGTATCATATCTTAGCCCTAGAATATGCTTTATATGGATGCTTAGGTTTATTGGCCATCATAATAGTGGATTATATTAGTTCCACGCCATATGTCATGGGGCTCGTTCACTATCATCATAAAATTCAATGGAGCCCATGTTTAACTCATCATTATTGCCATTTAACTACCCCTTCATTCAATATCAAGGGGTTGTGCATCCTTTTTTTCTCTATAGGGGCTCACCTCACAAGTTCATCGTCTCACCTAAATAGGCCATCATAAACATAACATTGCCAACCTATCCTACAAATATGACATTTTTTAAGCATTTTGCATAAAAGAATATTTAAATATATACATCACAAATATGAAATATGCCAATCAACATTATACATCAATATGTAATTTGTAAGTTCAAAATGTCCTACTTGGAAAACACACATTTAACAAAATATTAATATACTAATATAGCTTTCAATATATGCTTTACATAATTTTAAAATTTATGCATGATCATTTAATTATGCATGGCAGGAGATAAACATGTACTTTGCAATATGAAACTATCTAGTACATGGCTTACATTCAAGTTTAAATAAATATAAAAATTTGCATGCATAACGCTAAAATAAATTTGTTTGTTGAATTAGAGATTGAGTATTTTACCCAAATTGATGATTGATAATATGATAAATTTGCTCACATCGGTTGTCTTGAAACCTTGATCTTTTATATGCAACCTAAAAAATTGTAGATTTCTTATCATATAAATTTTAGTTCTAAAACTAAATTAAAATAACCCCAAAATATTTTTTTTACCTTATGACAACCTCTCCTCGCACAAGCTTTAATACATATCAACCTTGCTCTAAAGTTGTTTTACAAAAGAACATACAAAAGTTTGATTTTTACCAAATCAAACTGTCATCTCCTTTTTCTTTCTTCTTCCCCCTTTGACTCTAGCCCTCTAGCTCTCTATTTCCCTAGGCTTGAACATGGCACGATGAAAAGGTGAATGCTTAAGTGCTTAGTTTTAATATGGTTAATATTCTTTCAACCTTAGTGTTGCAAGTCAGGGTTTTATGACCATTGATTTAACACTACATTATTATCATAACACATGTCCTATTGGTCTCAATAGCATGTAGGATAGCTCATGTAGTTGCACGATGAGATTGCCCTCTATGACATATATTGTCACATGTGGCTAGGGGTGTAAGTGAGCAGAGCCGGCTCGAGCTTGACTCATTTATGGGCTTGCGAGCCGAGCTTATCGAGCTCACGAGTCGAGTTCGAGCTGGAGTTCGAGCTTGTTTAGTAAATGAGCTCGAGTTCGAGCTTGAGCCTGCTCGGCTCGTGAGCTCGCTAGCAGGCTTGAATAAATATTAATATTTTTAAACTAATTTAATTTTATTTATTAAATTTAAATATTAAAAAAATTAATAAAAATCACCTAAGTTTTATTTAAATGTTAAACATTTCATACTTTTTTTCTAAATTTTGACTAAGTTTTAAAAATCCCGCTTAAGTTTTAAAAATCCCGTCGAATTTTTAAAAATCCTGCCTAAATTTAAAAATTCCCGCCCATGGCTCGCGAGCTGGCTCCATCTCGTTTACAGTGAGACGAGCTCGAGCTTGAGTTCGAGATCGCTTTCCATCTAACGAGCCGAGCTCGATAATGGCCAAAACTTGACTCAACTCGACTCGTTTATACCCCTACTTGTGGCCATTAGTTTCTCTCATATCATTATATAGCTAGGGTTAGGAGTTCCTTTAGCCCGTTGCACGCATAACTTTTTATGAGATAGGATCATGTCCCAATCCCTTAGGTCATTAAAGCTTTTTAGCTTAAGAAATTTCTACTTGCTTAAGCAGTCCTTGATCTAGGGGGTTTAATTCCTCCTAGATTGCCTTCTCTCCATAGGCAGAGTTGCTTGCCTAGGAGATGTCCTTTCCCCGTGCAGCTGTGCTTAGTCAGACTCCTGTCTGTTTGAACATATTTCTAGATGAGTAACCTTCACCCTAAGTATAACCTATCTGCTAGCTCACTTTTCTTGCTTAGGTGAACCACCTTCAGCTAAGCAATTATCTTTTGGACCTCTATATACTAAGGATCCCCTGCCTTGGTGAACCACTTTTAATTGGATTTTGTGACCCTGAGCATGCCATATTTTCTCAGGTTGATCTTTAAACACCTCAGATGCACCATATCCATTGAGTGTTTTCTCATTATTGTAGACAAAGTCCACTTTAGACTATGCCCATTCCTTCCTAGTGAACCTCTATCTATTAGGAAGCCCTCTTGTTTGGGTAAGTCATCTTTGTCTAGGCTAGTCTTGCATATTCTTTTGCATTTACCACTCATGCAATGTCATGTTAATGTATTTAATAGTCCTTAAAATCAATCTCAACCGTAGCTTTCCTAATTAGCCACAGTGTATCACTTGAGTCTACAATGAATTAATTCTATAAGAGGTTTTATCAAATAAAGCATAGGTTTAATTATACTAGTATTAAAATAATTTATATATGCCAATATATACAGAGTGAAGTTCAAAATAGTCCTCAACTATTTGTATGTGTTCAATTTAAGCTTAGATTATCACATTTCTTTAATTTAGTCCCTCGATTATAGAGAATTGATCCCAAATGATTTCTTAGGTGGAAATTAATGGAAATTGGGATATAAAATTGATCTCAATTTAATCCCTTCACTTTGTAAAATTGATTTAATTTAGTTTATGAGAGATTATATAAAGAGAGAGAAAATCGAAAATGTAAATATATCAAAAGGATCATAACAAAGTATATAATTTAATAAAAAAATTATCATTAATGGTGTGAAAACTTAGAAAAAAATAGTTCTTTTTGATTTTTGCATTTACAGTTTTTTTCTGTATTGCAGTGAAAGTCATGACCATGATTTTTTGAGTCCTAAACTAGTTTGGAGCTAATATTTCCGTTTCATCAAATTACAATTACCGCGGTTGGTTTGTTCCATGTGTATTATTATAACATATTTCTGTATTGCATCAACATGGTTGAGACATGAAGCTGCCTAGGCACCTGCAGTCCTCTATTATCTCAGATAATTTTTTTATAGTTTTGAATTGCTTTCCATTTTCCAACAGATTAGGCGCATGGAGATGCTGCTCCAGCAGGGTAATGATGAATTGTCGGATCCAAATTTTCACCAGAAGCTTGCTGACGAATTTAAGTGAGCCCCATGTTACCTTTAACTCTTCTTAGTTTCTTTCTGTTTGAGTAAATCAATAAAAGTTTTTGAGGTTCAAATTAGAAAAAGAAATCATAACTGATTTGAATTTCTCAGCTCTGATGAATTTTTATGAATGATCATATAATATAAAAGCTAATTTATATTTTTAACCATTTACTTGCTATAGTGCTCATGGTCGAACTGAAAAGAAAGCCATACAAATGCAACAGGTAATTGCTTATATATTTTAGTAAATCCTTATTCTTTCTAAATTTTATGGGTGATATTTCTTCTCTTACTTGTTTGATATCAGATACAAAGATGGTTCCTGAGCAGGCTAAACATTGAGAAAATTGTGGATATTTCTTCATCTAATTCTTCCATAGAAATGGATCCGGCTGGCGATGAAAGCTTGCCAAATAATGCACTCCAATGTTTTGATTTACGTGAAGGTGCTTAATCAAATGGAAGAATCATGGTTTCTTTGTTTGTAGTGCTTCTATCATATTGATGTTTGTATCATTTTCTATCTTTTTAGATTTCTAGTTGTTATTTTTGATAATGAAAATAGAAATACGTAAGTGGTAGAAACCAGGGAAGGAGTTACTGGATTGTTCACACTAAAATTTTATATCAAGTATATAGTTTTGCACCTTGTAGCTCAACTGAAAACTAAAAATTCTTAGTAAGAACTGATCGCCCTCACATCATTCTTAATCTATCTTTTAAGGATGTGCTGTAAATTAATTGTGGAGTTCATTGACAGTCAACATACTGTTTCAGTCCCATACATAATCTCTAATGTTACTGTTGATTACCTTAAAGAAGCACTTCTTATTTGTTAGTTCACTTGATAATTAAATTTTGAAATTGTTTGATTGTATATCATCTGTCCATAATCTGTTTATACCGTTTAACAGGGTATCAGATTGCATAAGCTTGAAATTATTATGCAGAGTAAATATTTTTTGTGCCTTAAATATAGTCATGATTCGTTTATTCATTTTTCTCACATCAAATTGTAAAAGCTGAGTATCAGTCTTAAACTTGATCAATTACTAAGGTTTCGTTTGTGACGAATTTCTTACAGCTTCTTAAAACAGATTTCTAGTTCAAAATTTTTAATTTTTGTACTAAAAAGCTACTTTAAAAAGCAGTAAGAAAACCATTTCAAACGAAACTTAAATTTTCATTTATTAATAACACCTAAATAATTGATAAGGCTAATGGTGATAATTATGAAAGTATACAAAATGAATTACTAGTCACCGGCAAATTCTATAATTATCATCATTGACGTATATTACAACTCTAGTAAGGAATGTTTGTCATAATGTTTATTCTTGGTTAGTTGATTATGCTCTTTATTTATCCTTTTATGTTATTTTGGGCTTGTTGCAATCAAAACTTCGTTTTCATTAATAAATTTTTTTCCTAGACAATTGTGATGACATTTCTGAAGGATTTGAAATGGAATTCGAAGCCAAGTCCTACAGAGATCAAGCATGGTTAGATTTCTAAACTTGTATTTCAGGATTTTGTATCGAACTCTATTTCCCTGATTTGTTTTTCTTCTCTTCTGGTAGTCTCTTATCGATTTTTGAATTTGTTTGTTTGATTTAAATAGTATGAGCTGTTAAATGCAGTTTATAATCATCAGATAAAGGTCTTGCAGCTTTGTGCATTTAATGTTAGCTCGAATAATCCTTAAAAACTGTTTTATTTATTGTCAATTCTCATGCTTAAATTATTTATACATGACTTTGCTACATTATTGCTATGATAAGTATCCAAGCACAAATCCTTTTTTGGGTGTGAACTCTTGATGCATTCGGTTTTGAGCCAGCTGTTGTCATCACTTTATCCTTTTCAAGTTTGGCTTTGCCGCCCCTCAGGTTTTTTCAAGTTTCATCATGTTTCTTCCAGTCTAACATAGCCATTAATGGAAAGATAAATGAAAGGAGAGAAATGTGAGCAGCTCCACTGATAGTAGCTGTTGCTGAGTCTTTTGGAGCATTTTACTGTGACTAGGCCTGGCAGGTTTTTTTTTTTTTTTAAAAAAAAATATTTTTTAATTAAAAATATTGAATAAATTAACTAGGCCTGACAGTTGACTCCACAATTCAGGATGTTGAAGGGTTTAGAATTCAATAATGCAACTTAGGATGAGATGCATAATGTAAGTAAATAAAAAATCACAGTTTGTAAATCATCAACTCTCAACTTTTTAAAAAAACTAGTCACCTTTAATACAAAAATATTGAATACCTATTTCATTCCAAACAATATTGTATTAGTATCCAAAATTTGAAATCTCACAAGTTAATAGCAACTATAAAATTTCATAAATGATGAAGATTCACACATCAAAAAAAGTAATCCAACATATACCCCACTTCACAAAATTTTAGTCATGCATACGCTAATCACCAAAAAAGTATATGAAAAGAATAATGATAGAAATCACGCAATAAATGTAATAGCCGAGCCTGGATTGAACCGGTCTATATGTTTCACACGAACCGACCCGTCCTGCTCCCTGTCACGCACGTGAATTGCCGATCAAAGCCGAATGCCTTTCACGTGACCTCTATCTTTCCAATCGCGATCGTCACGCGATCCTCCCGCCTCCTATCTCAATTTTCCTGCTCTTGACTCTCTCGCCATTAAAGCTAATGGGAGGCTAGGACATCACTTATTATCCTTCCCTTGCCTCTCTGCAGCAGCCAAAATTCTTCCTTCTCCCCCCTCTTTGCTCCTTTCTTGCAATAACAAATATCGGCAAACATCTTTCAATCTTCTCTCCTTTTACAAGGAGGTTTCCCTCACCTTCTCTTTCTTCTTGTTTTGTTTCTAATCACCTACTTAAGAGTTCTTTCAATTCTATTGTATAGACTTAAATTTCTTGATGTTGGATTTGATTAAACTCTATATTATTTTATATCTTTTAGATGTAATATTAATCTAAAATTGTTTGTGAAGTTATCTTTTAATTTTGGTCTTCATAAGGTGTCTTGTTAGGTCATATTTTATATCACATTTATTGATAATTGGTTTGGTATTTTCGGTGACTAAAAATTTATTAGTATATTCATAATTATACCTTGAAGTGCGTGCTTAATATTATTTTTAGATTCACTTCTTATAGGTCTTTCGAGTAGTTGCACTCGTAGCTTTGTTGGTTGAATATCTAGTAGGCATGGAGTTTGTGTCGTTCACCTAAAGGTAAGTAACTATTATTTAGTTTGGGATAAGCGTATACTTCTTCGTTAGGGAATTCATACTATTTGAATTTAGGTCATTTGATAATAGCATAAGCCACCAATCCTATCATTATTGTGAAATTTATTGATTATTTGCCAACACTTGTATAGATATTTTCATGCTCATTTGAACTAGCAAGTTCCATAAATAGATTATTCTGGATTTATTGTTGCATAAACTCATGTATATCAATTTTTATATTTTAATGCACATACTCTTATTGAATGCAATAAATATTATATTGGCCTAATGAAATAAAATTTCGTCATATTTAAACTATAAAATCTAAGGTTTTGAAAACCGGACCGGACCGGCCGGTTCAACCGGTTCGACCGTGAACCGGTCTGGTGGCCGGTCCGATCCAGCTTCAGAACCGGCTCTGCATAGAACCGGATCAAACCGGATTGAACCGGCGGTTCAACCGGTGAATCGTTGAACCGGTCCGGGTTAGAAAGAACCGGCCAGTTCATAAAAATATTTTATTTTTGTTTTAATTAAAATTTTAAAAATATATTTTTGTTTATTAAATTTTTTTAAACTTTTAAAAATATTTTTATTAAATATGATGATTAATTTCATCATAATACATGCAAGTTATGTTAGATACCTCACATAATTTATTTTGCAAAGAGATCGTACTTCTGACTTTATAAATGGTTCAAGAAAACATCTTTAAACTCCCCCTATGATGTGGGACTAAAGAAGTTGCATGAATAGTTTAGAATGTGACTTGGGGCTTATTTGGGCTTCAAAATTTTTTTTAGTTGGGCTTCAATTTTTTTTTAGTTGGGCTATAAATTTGAATGATATGTATTATAAATTTACTATAATATATATTATAATAATTATATTATAAAATATTAATATTATAAATTTATATATATAATATTAAATATTATTCTTATAAATATATAAATATATAATTTTTAAATGATATTTATATTTATAATTTTGTATTATATATATTTTAAATTTATAAATATTATTAAATGGTCATATATTTAATTATTTGTATTATATTAATAATCATAATTTTTTTTATATTATAAATTTATATATTATATTAAGTATTACTCTTATAAATATATTATTCTTAAATGATATTTATATGTATAAAATTTTATTATATATTTAAAAATTTTATAAATATTATTAAATGCTCATATACTTATATTATATGATTTTTATGTTATTAATTTTTAATAATATTATTATTTATTACGTCATCCGGTTCGACCCCGGTTCGACCGGTCGAACCGATCAAACCGTGAACCTCTCCCTCTTCCGGTTCGTTGTCTGGTCCGGTTTTCACAACCTTTGATAAAATCTATTGAAAGGTGCTTATGATCTCTCTTCCTCACACGCGTTTCTTCGACTCCTCCGTGATTGGATCAGAAGTTGTGACATTTTGGCGGAAACAATAACGGAAGCTCGCCGTCTGTGAATGAACTTTCTCCATTTCGCGCGCTTCCTTGGACCCGTCGCTGTCGTTCGACCTCGTGCCTTCAACGACCTTCCCATCCTGTCGGTTCGGAAGTTCCACAACGTGAGCTTGCGGCTGTGAAGATAACTTTCTCCCCTTCGCATTGCTTCTCTGGCTCCTGCGTGCTGTTCAACTTTGCTCCTCCAGCGACGTTCCCTTCCTGTTTGAGCGCAAGCAAGAGCAGGAGCTCACTGGCCGTGAGGTTAACCTTCTCCCTGCCGTGCGCCTCTTCGGCCAAATTCTGTTACAGAGCAGCCCTTTTGGCATTTTAAGTTTATTATTATTATTATTATTATTATTATTATTATAATTAATTATAAATTAATGACAGTTAATTAAACTTAATTATAATTAATTAATAATTATAATTAATCATTATTAATCACATTATTAATTAAATACTAATTATAATTAATATAATTAGTTGTATATTTATTTTAATTAATTTAAATTAAATTATAATTAATTTTAATTAATTATAATTAATTTTAAAGCAAAAATAATCCCTCTCTTACCTCGATGTGTGTGTCGAGCCAGCAAACCGCCCATACACACTTTTATCTAGTGTGGTGGGAAGAGAACCTGGTGCGACACCTACGACGAGGTAGGTCAGCGACCCCTTGACACTAAAATCCTGTCCTCGGTGTGTGTAACGAGCCGGTCAACCACCTATACATGTTTTTCTTAGCGTGATAGAGGGGAACCCGGTGTGACGCATGCGACGAGGCGGGTAGGCCTAATGCACGCTTTTCTTAGCATGGCTAGGACAACTCTTAAGTACCCGTATGCAACTCTGTACCTGCGGGGAAACAACTGCTTTTCTTATAATAGATACCGAAGACCCATGCACGCTTTTCTTAACATGGTGTGGAATGACGATTTTACGTCCGCGGTGTTCTCATACGAGGGCACCTATCGTATACGCTTTTCTCTAGCATGATGGGAGGCTCAATTTTTCGTAGTTTTTCTCTAAACGAGGGAGATGTCGGGAGGCTGCCGAAATTTCGGGTGAATATATGACTGCATTCGGACATGATTTGGACTCAAATGAACAGTGGACTTATGGACTTGAACCTGAATAAAATATAAATGACGAATAAAATGTCAATCCCAAATAAAATAAAATCAAACGGGAGCCAAATTCAAATCAATTTGAACATGCAATTGAACTTGCAAAGTCTTCAGATGACTGTACGTGGACATAGAATTTGAGCTTGCACATTGAGCTTATGAACTTGGTTTGAACTGGACTTGAAAGAACTCAGACTTGAGTTTGATTTGGACAACATGAGACTTGTTCTGAACTCATATTGAATTTGAATGAACAACAAGAACTACAAGGAACCAGATTGACTTTTAAGTTCTAAAATGCACATTAAATTGAAAATACAAGATGCTAAGTTACAGTCCAATCCATTTGAGCGGAAGTTTAATAAAGATTGTGAGCAATATCAAGGAATAAATGAAATGATGAATATCAATAAACAAATGAAGAGTTGTGGTGGATAATATTCCAAAGGAATTATTCATATGCAAATAGGGGACTCGTAGCAAGAGGTCTTCATACGAATTCAATCGTCATTTGATTGCAAGCACATCAAGCTTTCTACAAACAAGAGAAGTTGGTGGGTTGACAAATACAATGCAATACCTATGAATAATGACGATTGATGCAATCTACATATAATCAATGTCTCTGAATTGCAATCAACAACGACTTAACTTTAAGAAAACACATCAATCCTCCTAGGCCCTAGCGTATTAAGAAGTGATAATGCAAATGTGTCAAAGATATGTTGGCTATCCTATAAACATATGTAAGAAGACTACAACGACACTAGCAACTTTGCCAGTAGATTGAGATGACAATACCGGCATTTGATCGCGGAAGACTCGTCCCTACAAACAAGTACAATCATCATACCGCCTAAGATTGGTGAAAGGTGAATATAATGCAGGAGCAATGGTTCTTCTACGAACATTTCCAGGAGGCCGTAGTGAATACAACGAGTCACTGTAAATAAACACGACCCACTTGTGGATAGCAACAGTGGGTATATCTTAAATACAACGAGCCCTTGTGGACACAACTACATATATCACCTATAACAACGGTGATTGAGATTTATGAGTATGTCGAGTATGAAGATAACTCGATGTACGGAGAAGGACACCCCCGGCAGAATGGAAGAGATATTTGGGCAAATTCGAACTAAACATCATGGTGTTCCAAAATTTCTTTGTGGTTTTAAACTTGGGAAGAAAATAGTTCTAACATCCACGAATACTGGAAATAACAAGTGCACCTAGATACATCTATTCATTTCGAAGGCCAATTATGCGGAGGTCTACTACAATAAAGATCTTGAAAGGAGTTCTTTTCAAAGCAGCAATCACGAATTTCAAGAAGGACCTCCCGACGAATGAGAAAAGGGAGTCTATATCAAAATAATGAAATATCTCATGAAATTCAGGTGATAAGCTACGATTCACCTCTACCAAAAAAGCAGGAGATTCGTTAGTGCACTACAATACACATGCAGATAAACAAGTAGTGCACGATAGTCTACATGTACAATGCAGCAAACAACTCTATCTAGAAGCTGCTAAGCCATGCCACTGGATCTGCAACACACATGCAAGCAGACAGAAGACGTCTACAAGTTACAACGCCATGCCACCGATATGCAATACTTATATAAACAGATAGAAGGCGTCTACAATTTACAATGCCACGCCACCGGATCTGCAACACTTATATAAGCAGGGAGAAGGCGCCTACAATCTACAACGTTATGCCACAAGATCTGCAACACTCATACGAGCAGACATAAGGCATCCACAAGACTATAATGCCACACCACCAGATCCGCAACATTCATACAAGCGGATATAAGACGTCTATAAATATTCCAATAATACCCCCGTACGTGCACCGTAGTTTGTTACACATAGGTACACATGGGGTAAATACAACCAAACACCCGTATGGGCCCCAGTGAGTGTGTTATTGGTACAAACATGACGTCTAGGGATGCTACGTGGGTCAATAAATTTGAACCCGATCCTCCTAAGCTAGTAAATAGGAGTCGACAAGGTTCAACAAAATAACTATAAAATGCCCCTAAATGCCTGCATGGGCCCCAGCGAGCGTGTTATTGATAAACACATGATGTCTAGGGATGCTGCACGGGTCAAATAATAAACATAAGTTTGAGCCCTATTCTTCTATGAGAATGGATAGGAGTCGACATGGCTCAAACCATTAAATAAATATATGGTCACGAGGTTGACCGAGATATTTATTTTATGCATTCATATTAGGCCTTCAAGGTCTCAATAAAGAAAAATTCTCAAACAAAGCCACAAAGCCTAAGAAACCCGATCCCCTATTGGTAAGTTGATAGGGTCGACAAGGTTTAGTCAACGAATGACCCCAAAAATACCTCGATGATGGCCGTGTTGAATGTTTATCTCAACTAGAGGGATTCACAAGCACTTTCAAATGCCTTCCGAGCTCTACTCAAATACCTAAAATTCTAAAATCTCAAAGATCATTCCAAAATCTAAAATATTTAAAATGAAAATTCAACCATCAATGTTTAAAGCAAAATTCATCCACCCCCCGCAACAGTTTGCCGGGGTGGACAAATTGAAAAATTACTTCGGCTTACATAGAGCTAATGCCTAGTTGAAAATATCACTAGGATTCATTCTCAAATAATCTCTTGCCAGTAAGGACGTGGTACTATCCTCTAACCGGCAGTTTTGCCGTCAAATGGCACCGTAGGATAAACAATTATGACCCGGGGCCCTTTGAACCGAGTGGTTTTACCACCAAATGGCACAAAAAATATTGGTTATGGCCAGAGCCAATACGTTCCTTAATGATATCAAATCCTTAAGAAATGAATCAATAAGATATGATCGATAAGGCATAAAGCCTTCTGTTAGCTAAGGTGGATTCAAATTTGTCCCCTTAGACAAATACTCACCCCAGGTCTATAAGGTCCCCTTGGACGAAGCAACCCATGACTGCCGACAAGGATCCTTTTGTCAGGTTGGGTCGACTACCTCCTCTGACTAAGTAGAACAGGGACCACAATGGCCCGGGATGACGGAACCATGGGATCTTGATCGGGTCCATCATCAATTCCCCCACCATCTGCTTTAAGTGAAAGATGGTGCAATTTCAAATTTTAAATATCAATCTTCAACCTTTCCAAACATCATGCCCATGCTGTTACTATATGCCAGATAACATGTATCTTCTACGTATCTAATTGACGACTAGCCTTAATCGAAAGTTCTCTCCCGTGATCGGGAGGGGTAATTAACTATAGGGGCTTGCGCTTATAAGAAAATAGAACTCATATCATAAAGTCCTTACAAAATGAGGGCGAAATCTTTGGGTAGTGTCTTATCTACAAATTCATCTGCCTTCCAAAATTTACCCCAGAACTTAGTTCGCTAGAACTCCTCCGAATAAAAAAAAAAAACAAGTCGGGTGGAGGCCGGGGCCGAGTTTTCGGATATATATATATATATATATATATATATATATATATATATATATATATATATATATATATATATATAATTGGACATGAATGAAAAATAAATTTTGAGGTATGATGATATACCGATTTTGGGTGCATTTGTAAGCATTGAAATGATTTGACATTAGTAGCTATTTTATATATACACCAGCATATTTCTATTGTAGGTGATACGACATGTGTTATTGCTACTTGGATATAGTGACTAAATGTTACTACTCCCACCTTTTGATTGTTCATACTGCATGCCCTATTTCTGTCATTTATGTTATGATATAGAGGAGTTACTTGCTAAGTTTGATTTAGCTGGTCCTATCGGAGTGCTAGGTGAAACACCACTTTAGGAGCAGAGTTATCAATAGTAGACTATATTTGATATTCTATATTTTGTAGTAGACCATTATATGTTTGATTTCTGAATTGGGTAGTTTCTTTCATATTATTTGTTCTATTTATATTTCTTTTGCTTGTATCAATATTTTTACTTTGGAGTACTATTATTTGAATTCGAATAAATGAAATAAAGATTTAGCTTCCTTTCCATTATTTACTCTAATATAATTAGTTATATTATCGATTTTTGCACTTTTCTCTTTTGGACTGGATCACACTGAAATGGAATAACTTGGTTGCTTTAACTTGCTAAAACGCGCCAAAGAAAAGGCGTGTAGCTGCATCAGCCTTGTTTCTCTCTAGTCCTGGTGCTTTGTTTATGTAATACTATATGACTAAAAGATCCTGCATAGTTATTTGGTTGGGCTTATTCATTAATAACACAGGTACGCTGTAGTTCCTAATGAGTTAGCACTCTAAATAAGGTTTTTTAACCCTGTTTCTACCTACAGGATCCCTATATCATGATGTTTATGAGTTTCAACCAATTTTGAAACAGTGGACTAAACTTGGTTTCAAACAGGACTTTTTTTTGCAAATCCAATGAGCAAGTTTCATTATTTAGGCTTTGTTTGGGACGACTTTTTAACTACTTAAAGTAGCTTTTTAGTAAAAAAAAAAATTATACTAGAAAGTTGTTTCAAGAAGCAGTAAAAAGCTGTCCCAAACGAAACCTTAGTCTTCAATTACTTTAGTGTTCCAACGCAAACCTTTACAACAAATAAATTTGAGAATTCACAGCCATTCTTACATGAAAGCGTGTTTATTTAAAATACTGATTTGTGTTTCCTTTAAGCTTGTGTTATTTATTTTCATAGCAATGATTCAGTTCCTGCCCCTGTAGGTATGATGTTTCCACATTTCTTGCACATAGAGTTCTCAGTTCCGGAGAAATTGTAAGAATCATCGGCGGCATCTGAATTCCTCTTTTGTACCTTTTTCAAATTTTTTTGCTGTTGTTTTAGGTTTTTTTCCCCTGGCCCTTTTATTATATATCTATTGTTTTTTATGTGAATATGTTAAACTATACTACTTACCTTTGTACAACTCATGATAATAGTTTGATCTGATATACCTTGTTACTACCATTTTCTGGCAAAGATAGTTAGGACAAATTATGGATTTCAAACATTTCCATTAAACCTTAAATTAAGTTCAAGAAACTGCTACAAAAAGATTGCTATTACCTTGCCTTTGGGCCTAAATCTGTGCCAAATATGTTAATGATTTTGGTCTGCATTGAGTTTCTGATAGGAAATACTTGAGTTCGCAAGTAACCCTAAGGGAAATATTTGAGTTCGCAAGCAAACCTAACAGAAATTGGTGAAAACAGCGGCAAATCTTGCTGATTTCAGAGAGAAATCAGCAAGACGAAGCATAAATTTCAGAAAAAACTGAAAAAAAAAACACAATGAAACTTCTTCTATTCAATCCACGAACAAGAAAAACAATACAAGATACAAGTTTCTTTGATTCGAGAGGAAGAAACAATTCTTCAAATCTCTAGCAAAGCCTAAAGCCCAAGAAGAACAAACCTTATATCTGAAATCTCTTCCAAATTTAGCATGAAATCAAACCCTAATCAAAAAGACTAATTAAAGTCAAAAGACTCTTACAAAACGACTAAACAACCCTTAATTCAAACTTTCCCTTCTAAACAACGATTACATTAAGCCATTGGTCCCACTAGGGCATCCACCCCCCTCCCCTTGGTTCCTCCCCCACCTGGTTTGGGCCGCCTGCTGTAGCAGAGAACCGGTCCAGGTTGGACTGGTTCAGCTGGCCCCTCCTGGGCCAGACTAACAGTTTCCAAGTGACTAAAAAAAATGTACCTTCTAATTATTTCTGCTGGGAATAAGCCATCAAGAGTAGTCTTGAATTGTCTTTCTAGCAAATTGTCCACGTCTAAAGTTTAAATGCTCCATGATGTGCTGAGAGCATAGTGTGCAAACCTTGCTTGGAAGGTCTTTTGCATACTTGTTTTGTGTCTCTTAGGCAAAATGGTATTTGATTAAATAAATATATGTAAGATGCTTGATGGGGTCATGATTGAGTCTTCAGTATTCTACGTCCTATGTTCAATTTGTTCATGATGAAGATTTAAGAGATGCTCATGAACCAATTTCATTATTTTCTCCATTATAGAAACAGTTGTAGTTGACCGTTGCCACTTTGATCTTCTGTTGCATCATCGTTACTGCTTCAGTGTCCTTGGATTATCTGTATTTCCATGTCCTGGTATGGTAAAAGTTTCTCTATATTAAGGAATTTTTAATCTCATTCCGTGCATCTTGAGAGGAGTTCAATCTTTTTATGTTTCTCTTAGACCGGCCCAAGGGCCGGCTGAACCGATGGACAGGTTCACGTTTACAGGAGGCGGGCGAAAGGGGGTGCGGAACCAGGGAGGGGGGTGGCTGATTGGATGGGACCCACGCACAAATGAAGCTTTGGGTTGTAGGAAAAATTCAAATTAAGGGCTGTTTAGGGATTAATAATTTGTCCTTTTGCTTTAATTAGTTTCTTCTTGTTAAGACTAGGGTTATCTTGAATTAAATTTGAAATTTGAGATCTTGGTATTGTTTTGGGGCTCTAGACTTTGGTTAGAGATTTAGAGAGCTGAATCTTCCACTCGAATTGAATATTCGTTGTGTCGGGTTGTTTCTTTTCTTCTATTACTGAATTTCAAGAGTTTTCTTCGTGATTTTTGCAACAGATTTTATAAAATCTGCACTATGATTGCTGAATTTCTCTGAAATGAAATTCAGCAGTTTTATCTGTTTTTTGTGGTTATTTCCTATCAGTTTCCAACGTAACTTGGCAAATTCCATAGTTTTCCTCTGTTCTATTTTTGGATTCCAACTTAAATCCTAAGGGAACATTTGGTTGCTTGTAGGTAGCAAACCTTTTTTTTAGGAAATGATAATTATTTTAGATTCCATTATGTAAGAGGAAATCAACGTGGGGTCCAAAATTCCACAAATCTGAAATCCCTCATAAGCAAAAACTTAGCTCCACACATCAAGCGGGGAAATGAAATTGCCACTTTTATAACTTGTTTTTAATTTACAAACAACCAAATGAGCCCTTAGAGTTTAGAACATTGTTATGAACCAAAAACATTAAAAATGCAGAAAATATAGAAATTACAATAAATATAGGATAACTAAGCAATTTTGATCTTGCCTAGAAACCAATGGTGGAAGAAAAGAGGAAATTTGAGGATGACCACAACTCCAGGCAATCATTGGAGCAGTGAGAGAGCAGCGAAAGTTTTCTTCATTCATCTGCATAACCCTAATATTTCCATCTGAAGAGTTTTCATAGAAATCACATGCTCCTAATAATTAAATGAGAAACTAATAAGCCTGATAAGCAATGAACTATTAAGAATCACTATAACTCATTAAGGACTCATTAAGACGTTTGTTTTGGGGTTTTTTTCCTTTTCCGTTTCTAAAAGGAGAAATTATTTTTTTGTCGCTATTTGGATGGGATGCTTCTACATAAATGCATTTTAGGGAACTTTATTTTTTTACTGTTTTGAGAAGCTTTTTGATATTTGATTCTACGTTAGAAAACTCCATTGCCTTAACCATTGTTTATAAAACTATCTTTTACAAAAGGAGAGGAAGAACCAAACGAAGCCTAATTATATAATTTAAAGTTTGAATAAGCACAAAAAAAAATAATTTAACCAAACAATATTATATAATAACTCAATTATTTTAAAACGTTATTTTTGAAACTCCATTTTCTTGACAACAACTTTAAAACAAACTTTTTCTAGAATATTGACGAATCAAACGAGGCCTAACTAGCTCCCAATCTAGTGTTACATTTATCAACTAACAATAAATACTTGATTGTTTAGGTTCATGAGAGAATCTACAATTTTGCTAAACCTAGCAAAGTGTTAACACTTTGAGCACCTTTGCATAACCCCTTGGCATTTTCTTGGTCAATATGGCAATCCTTAGCAGTTAAGATGCATCTAACACTACTATTAGAAAGTATTATGCAATGTAGGGATGTCAATATTTGACCCAACTCGAAAATCGACCCAAACTCGACTAAAAAATTTCGGGTTCAGGTCAACCCGAACCCGAACCGGGTTGGGTTTGGGTTAGAGATTTCAACCCGTTTGTAAAATCGGGTTGGGTTTGGGTTGACCCGGAAACCCGAAATCAACCCAGTTTGACCCGTTTTTAATTAATTTAGGAGGGTTTTTAAAATCGTTATGAAATAAGTAAATGATATTTTCTAAAACATAAAAAATATTGTTGCCCAAGTTAAATTAAGTTTGATTTATTTTAAATTGATTGAAGTAAATCTTACCTTAATTTGATTTAGGTTTAAATAAATAGAATTAAATAAAAAAATTAATAAAATATATCAGAAGCGGGTCGGGTTTGGGTTTTGAAAACAGACCTGTTTGCAAAAACGGGTCAGATCGAATAGTTTTGAGTTGGACCCGAACCCGACCCGTAACCCGGTTTTGACAGCCCTATTGCAATGTCAGAAACATATGCCCATGTTGTGTTTGTATCAGTGCATCATTGGTTAACAACATATTTCAACATTCTGTAATTGTTTTCATTATAGGAAGTTCGTGTGAGATTTGCTGGTTTTGGTCCTGATGAAGATGAATGGGTCAATGTCGCAACGGCGGTTCGAGATCGATCCATACCTATGGAAGCTTCAGAATGCTGGAGAGTTAATGAAGGAGATATTCTTCTCTGTTTTCGGGTAATTTATTGCTATTTGCTGGACATGATGAACTTCAACAACCAATTTCTCTTAAATTTCTCTTCTTTCTGTAGGAGAAAGATGAAACTGCCTACCACTTTGATGCACATGTTGTTTCAATTGAGAGAACAAGTCATGATATAAGGGGCTGCAGCTGTACCTTCTTGGTACAGTATGATCATGACCAGGTTGAGGTAAGTAGTTTTAAGATCTGCTCATAAACTAGAATTTGCTTATTTCTTACTCCTAAGATTTCGTTTGGTACAGTTTTCTTATTATTTTATAAATCAGTTTTTTAGTACAAAAATTTCTCGAACCATAACTTTTTTTACTAAAAAGCTGCTTTAGAAAGAAATAAAAAAGCTGTCCCAAGACTTTAAGTGCCTCTTTTATCATTATTTATGAAGATTCTTTTGGGGCAATTTTTTCATCTTTTTTGTGAGTAACCGCGGGTTCGAACGGGTCGGTACCAGTTTTGTGCCAAACTAGTTTTAAAGTGAACCGTAACCGGCTGGCAGCCGATTCGCTGTTCAACTGGTTGAACCGGCCGGTCCGGTCCCATTTTAAGAGTCTTGCAAACAACTACCTCCGTTTGGGGTTATTAAAGCTCCATAAAAGCATATGCAGAATTGTTGTTAGAAAATATATATCTCAACAACTATTATAAGTATTATAAATATATTTTTTAATTCAGACGTCAATTTTCCTATGATTATCACACTATCACATATCTTAATGCAAGCAAAAATCTGCCTGTCATCACAAAGATTTTTAAAAAGATAGCAAGAAAATTATAGCTAAGAAGAAATGCATCAGCTATCTAAGGCTTCGTTTGTGACGGCTTTCTTATTTCTTTATAAAGCAAATTTTAAGAATAAAATTTTTTATCTTGAAAAATTTAACTAGAAAGTTGTTTTAAAAATAGTAAAAAAGTTGTCCCAAATCAAGCCTAAGAAGTACAATGAACTATTATGTGCGGATGTTGAATGTCATCCAGAGCCCAATGAAAATGTGTCACGTCACCCCCTACTCGATCGGTACTGCTCGGTACCTAGCCGAGCTCGGTACTGCTCGGTACCAAGCTCGGTACTGCTCGTTACTGGATGATGTGGCTGCACCTAATTCGCCTCTGAACGATAAGCTGTGTCCGGTGTCTGGACTCAATAAGCTCTCAAGAAGTACTGTTACTGGTAATATTCATATGCCTTTCTCCGCTCTATCTAATGCATTTTTTGCTTTGTCCAGGAGACCGTTCACCTAAGCCAATTATGCCGTAGACCATGATATTGCGTCTTCCACAATATGCTTGCTGAGCAAATTTGTTGTAGAAAATCTTTGTGATGTTGTGTTACTGGAAATGTTTTCAGCCATAGTTAGGGTGGTTTGTACTATGTTTTTAGAGCAGGCTTTTTTAGAAAAAATTATTATGTGCGGAGTGCGTACCGTCCGCACAAGTACTGGGTACCTAGCGGTACCGAGTGCGGGGACTACTAGGTACCAAATGATTGTGCGGACGGTTCTCCCCGTCCGCACTCCGTGCCTAATAATCTCTCCTTTTTTAGGCTTCATTTGGAACGTTTTTTTTTTTAAATTATTTTTTAAAGCAGCTTTTTAAGAATAAAATATTAAAAAGCTGCTTCAGAAAATAGTAAAAAAGTCAAACGAAGCCTTAGTGGTGGATGTTATGTAGTTTATTTGGCTTACTCAATGTATGATGTAATTTTTTTATTGGTTTGTTTTTCATATGACAATTATTTTTTCCATTTGAGATTACTACATTTCTGCTCATTTACAAATAATAATAATAATAATAATAATGGTTGTGTGAAGCTATTTTTTACAATTAGATTTATTATATATATATATATATATATATATATATATATATATATATATATATATATATATATATATATATATATATATATATATATATATATATATATATATATATATATATATATATATATAATATTAAAAAATAGAATAACGGATTGTTACTATTTGTAAGAAAATAATAATTAAATTTCTATAAAAAATAAGTTTTTCTAAAGTTGTTGTGAGTTATATATATATATACAAATGAAAATAGATAAATTTTTTAAAATAATAAGATAATTATAATGTGAAATTTGATTTAGAATTGATCAAGTAAAGTGATATTTTATTAGAAGAAATTGATGAGTTTTCCTATAAACTTTTTATGTATCTTCATATTATTGTTCTTGTGAACAATAAAACATCACTTCTTTTTTTGGTCAAGATTTTATTTATTTCCTATAGTATCTTCTCTACCTTGTCAAACTAGCTAGACCACAACCTTATATCATGGCCATGATTTCATAGAATATTAGGGTTGGCTAAAGGACCACTCCACCTTCCATTCAAGATAATGTCATCCCTCTCTTCATGCAGTTAAATTATTCTGTGCGGATGTGGACGCCGTTTGGAGGTGAATCAGAATGTGTCACGTCACTTTTTTGTTGTATACGTTGCTGTGTACCGCTGTGTATCCGGTGAAGTGGCACGTTCTAATTCATCTATGGACAGTCCGGTATCCGCGCAATTGAATTCCTTCTTCATGTAATGAGCAACTCAGCATGAAATAGAGACCACTCATAACAATAACAACATAAATAATAAGCCTATATGATATCAGTAAATGTGTCATGCTTGTGAGCTTAATTTGTATATGCTCATCGAAATCTCTCCACATTACATAATACATATCTTCAAACCTTATAATCCCTAACTACTCTTCCATCATATCCTTAGGTAATCGTAAACAAGCCCTTATCATAATCTATAACCATTCTCCACACTATCCATACAACTTTCATTCAAATTGGCCTCCACACACGCCCATACAAACAATCCAAACTCTACATTAAAGCTCTTAATCACTTTTGAAAAGCTACAACCCCCTAGACTATGCAACAACTAGTTGCTTCCATTAGCCCCTTAAATCCTCCATATACCATAAAAAATGGCCATCTTCTTTGGCCCTTCAACTTCTCATTACAATTCTTCACTAACTAACTTTAGCAATGACGAGGCAATTGCTGGTGGTTCAAATGTTAGAATAGGAGATGATGACCATGCCACCATCATTATGTAAGGAAAAATTATTCTGTGAGGACACTAGATGTTGTTTGGAGACAAATCAGAATGTGTCACGTCAGTTTTTTTCTTAGTACCGGGTGACGTGGTGCATTCTGATTGGTCTCCGGACCTTTCAGTGTATGTACAGATCAATTTCTCTCAAGTAAGGGATTCACCCGATGCCATGTGGGATGGAGTTTATCGAGCGGTAGGGTGGAGGGGAGTTTAGAATCATTACGGAGATTGATATTTTGGTATGGGCACCAGCTTTATGAGTTAGAAATGTAAATACAAAATTTTAAAGGTTAAATATGTAAAAAAATATTAAATAATTAGGTTATAATTTTTTTTCCCTATCATCCCTAATAAAAAAGAATTTCATAGTTGACATCTTAAAGCATTCATAGATTAGTCTTTTTTTATAACTTGAACATTGATCAACATAATAGAGAATTGTTACGCTTAGAGCTTGCGCATAGTCAGGAAGCTAGGGTTAGGGCGTTATCGTTTGCCGGCTATCATGTCGGTGACGGCGGGTGTCAGCGACGCGGTGATCGCGATCCGCGACAAGCTCCGTGGGAAGATTGGGCAGACGAAGGTGAAGAGGTACTGGCCTGGCAAAGCGCCAGAATGGGCTGAGGAGGCAGAGGAGGATGCTGAATTCAGGACGGCAAGGGCTGCGGCACTCGAGAAAGCTTTTCCCATCCATGAAGATTCTTCTGCCAACATTTCGCGGAAGGACGATCGTAGGTTACGACGCCTGGCCGAGCTAAGGGCTGAGAATAAGGAAGAGGTGAGGGCCGACCACCGTCGGATCCGGCAAGCTGAGATCATTTCTACTATTGAAGAGGAGAGCAGCAGGCAGGATGGGTTGGATTTGGAAGAGGAGGATGAGGATGCCTTGGAGGAGAGGAGGAGGAGGATACGGGAGAAGCTGCTTCAGAGGGAGCAGGAAGAAGCTGCTACAGCACTTCCTACTGTGGAGGAGGAAGAGGAGATTGAGGAGGAGGAAGAGGAGGAGTCTGAATACGAGACTGACTCTGAAGAAGAGCAAATGGGCATTGCCATGGTGAAGCCTGTCTTCATCCCCAAGTCTCAGAGGGACACTATTGCCGAGCGTGAGAGGCTTGAAGAGGAGGAGAGACGTCTTGAGGAGCTTGCAAAGAGAAGAATTGAGGAGAGAAAGGTTGAGACAAAACAAATTGTTGTTGAGGAGATACGGAAAGATGAACAGATTCAGAAAAATTTGGAAGCTGATGCGGATATTGCAGATGTTGATACCGATGATGAATTGAACGAGGCTGATGAGTATGAATCTTGGAAGGTTAGGGAAATTGCAAGAATTAAGAGGGAAAGGGACGACAGAGAGGCAAGATTGAGGGAGAAGGAGGAAATTGAGAAGTTGAGGAATATGACGGAGGAGGAGCGCAGGGAATTGGAGAGGAAGAACCCTAAGCCTCTTCCTCAAACAAAGCAGAAGTGGAAGTTCATGCAGAAGTACTTCCACAAGGGTGCCTTCTTTCAGTCAGATGCTGATGATCATGCAACTACTGCTGGTACAGATTCAATCTACAGACGTGACTTCTCATCTCCTACAGGTGAAGATAAGATGGACAAGACTATTTTGCCTAAGGTTATGCAAGTCAAGCACTTTGGTCGCAGTGGAAGGACCAAATGGACTCATCTTGTCCAGGAAGATACTACTGATTGGAATACCCCGTATGTAAAATACTTCCTTTGCTGCAATTTTCCGATTCAATATATTGATCCTTCCAAGATAGTGAGTACGCTCTATTTTGGATTGTTATGCATTACCCTTTCACCTGAAATTTTAACCTGCACATGTAGTTGTTTAAGATTATTTTTGGGAGTATCAAAGGTGCAATCGATATTGATTATCTGCTTTCCCTTTTTTTTTTACATGATTCAGTGCTAATAGTTTCAATGTTTTTTTCACTATAAGGGCTGTTTGGTAGCAGGATTTAGGCCGGAATTGAGACGGATTTGAGTGAAATACAGCCATACGGCCTAAAATGCAAAACCAAATCTCACGGCAAATGAAAGCCGCCGCAGACGGAAAATTCAGCCAATTCGCACGAAAGCATGGATTTCTGAAATCCTATTTTTTGCAGGATTTACGAAATCCATTGCACCAAAGGGAAGAGTCTGCTCGTTAAATTCCCTCTATACCCAAACAGTCATACGAGATTTAATAGGATTTATCATGAATTTTACTAAACAGTTTTCAGGATTTAGTCCCCTCAGGATTTTCGAAATCCGGATTTAGAGGATTTACGAAATACTACTTAAATCAAATTCTCAGTGCTACCAAACAACCCCTAAAGGCCACAGTTATGGACTTTAAGGGATTTAATGTTATTATTAAAAAATATATATTTATGGAGCTCATTTAATTTTCATATTTGACCATTTTAAAATAGTTTTTCAAATCTTTCTTTGCAACCATAATTGTACGTGTCTTTTGATTCTCTTCTAATATTTTACTTATGCTGTGTAGGTGGACTGCTAATGGCCCTCTTCGAGCGAAGTACAATGCAAAAATGGCAGGCATGAATGCCCCAATAGAAAAACCCAAAGGGAGCAGGAAGTTGAAAGATTGGGAAAGTTCATAGGTCCTTTTCTTTGAAGTTCCTTTTTCATTTTAAGAACACGTTGAAGAGAACATTTTCACATAGCACAAGTAAGAGCTATCTTTGAGGTTAAATTGTGGTAATGAGTTCTATGTTCTGCAGCATTTACTCTACCATTTAAATTTATGATCTTTCATGATAGTAACTCTCCTTGGTTGGAGTATTTAAAAGTGTATTTGTATCTAGTTACTAAGTTCCATAATTGGATATCAGTTTAGTAGATTCCAATGGGACCTCAAATTTAGCCATGTATGAGGAGGATTTATTTGGTCGTTAATCTAGGTCTGTTATAAGTTCTTAAAAAAAACCTTGATTGATCAGATATGATCTCCATTGTTACATTAATAAAATTTATAATGCAGCTTTTTATGCTTATTCTGGATTTAAGTGTTTCCCTTTAATTTTGATAGTATAACCGTCAAAAGTATGATTGTTATTCCAATGTTTACAGCTTAAAATATGCTTCACAGGCCAGTATTTTACCTCTTTTGTTAATGAGGCTTCGTTTGGGATGACTTTTTTACTGCTTCTTAAAGTAGCTTTCTAGTATAAAAATTTAAATTTTTACACTAAAAATTTGTTTTAAGAAGCAATAAACACTAAAAATTTGTTTTAAGAAGCATTAAGAAAGCCGTCCCAAACGAAACCTTAGTTTTTTTTTTTAGCTACGGCTTCTTCTTGAGCAACTTACCATCATTTGGCAATGCCTTTCATTTATTCATGTTAAATACCATTGTAAATTCTAGAAAGTTGGAAAAGTTTCCCTTGTATAATGTAAATGATCACTCCTGCTTGTCTACCTCTTGGTTGGGATTGGTGGAGGTTAGATTGCGTTCATCATACTTAAATTAAGTAGTCTTTTGCATGGTTATTTAGAGTTTTTGTATTTACTAGCACATTTGGAGAGTGGCATTTGATCTAGAAAACTATATTTCATTTGAAAAAAAAAAAAAAAAAACATTTTTATCCATGGCTGAGTTGGGGGTCCTGTGTCTTAGTTTTAGCGTAGAAGGTTAGTGTTGCTAAGGCAAGTTGGGTGCTTTTCTATGTGGTTAGGTGAGATTTGAGAAGAGGCCATAGCAATTCATGCAGCTCACTAGCGAGTGCCATTTCTAAAAGTTTTCCTTGATGATCGCCTTACCTTAAGGAAAAATTATTCTATGCAGACACCGGATGGTGTCTGGAGACCGACCAGAACATGCCATGTCATTTTTTTTGCTCTGTACCGGTGTGCGGTACTGCTCGGTGCTGGGTGACATGGCGCGTTCTGATTGGTCTCCAGACCGTCCGGTATCCGTACAGTCTACCTTAAGGCCCTGTATTGTGAGGCAAATTGTAAACACCTTGCCTTAATTTTAATATAAAGATGATTAACTTGAGGTTGGTTATATGGAGGGATACATATCATAGATGGCAAAGGGAGTATGAATGATGATGGAATAAATAGTTGTAAAGATTTATTTTTCTGGACAGAATAAGGATAACTTTCGTAATGCTTTAGTTAAAATATTTTTTGAATTAGAAATTTTTGTAAAAAAAAATTATTTTAGAAAACAATGAAAAAGCCGTCCCAAACTAAGCCTAATATTATTATGCTCATCCCAAAATTCCCGTTGATGCTTGAACTGCGATTATGTAATTCAGTATTTTTTTTTACTATACTTGCTGTAAATAACTGCACTTGCTCTTGTTTTTTAATGTGATTTGTGTTTTTGATTGATTGGCTTTTGATTTATTACATATTCGTTTTCACCCTTTATTTTTTTTCATTTTCCTAAAATGTGCCATGCTCAATTTGTAAAATCCATTGATATCTGAATGCTTCTGAAGTTGATTTCTTGCAGGCAGTTGCCAATGCAACCAGAGTGCAGCAGCCATGATAAATTTTCTGCTCCCTCTACTTAGGCTATGTTTGGGATGGCTTTTTTACTGCTTGTTAAAGCAGTTTTCTAGTAGAAAAAAATTTAATTTTTGTACTAAAAAACTGTTATAAGTAGTAAGAAAGTCGTCCCAAACAAAACCTTGGGCAATTGATATCTGTTGTTTATCCTAGTTTCCTAATCGTTCTAATGCGATACTTCTAGATTCTTCGTAGGCTTCGTTTGGAACGGCTTTCTTGCTGCTTCTAAAAACCACTTTCTAGCATCAAAATTTTAATTTTTTACTAGAAAGCGGCTTTTAGAAGCAGCAAGACGGATAGTTTATATGTGTGATAGACAAAGTGCAGGGTGCTATTAGTGGAGAAGTTGAAAGAAGATTTGAACATCTCTGTTGCATGATTAATGTAGGTGGAGATATCAGCTCTAAGAACCATTCACATCAAGCAGGTTGGTACTTCAATAATTTTTTTTTGACAAAATTAGAGTATATGCAGTCATTAGAAGGTTGGTGACTTGGTGTGGGATTGGAGTGATGATGATGATAATTAATGGTGAAATATCTACAATATTTTCTTAGACAAAATAACCTATGGCAGCTGATAATGATTCTTCGATTTAGTTGGAACTAACTGCTCTTGTTAAGTTATTTAGGGATCATAATAATTCAGGATGACAGAACTATGAGATCTTAATCAAGTTCATCATCATTTCTCTCACCATTCACTTATAGTGTAAAGTGATAATTTTTCAACCTTATACTAAATGTGTTTGCACTATACAAACACTTAGCTTCTAATGACTAGGTTTAATATAAGTTCTCTCTCATCGTTGATAGGATCTAAGTTCTCTCTCGTTGTCGGTGGTCCGATACGGGACCACGGGTAATTAAGCATTGGGTCTCTTGCCTATGAAAAATCTGGAACCAGACCATGTAGTGCTTTCAAAATAACGGTGAAATCTTTGGATCTTATTGCAAATCTAATATGACTTCTAAAAATTTGATCTGAAAATAATCGATAGCTTTCTTAGTAGAGGCCGTTGTGTGAATTTTCGAAGCCCGCATATAGTTTTAATTTTGTAATTTAAATTTAATTTAGCTATTTGTATTTTGTATTTGATATTCCACTATGTATACAAATGGAAGAAAATGAAGCTATCAAACTTTTTAGATAAAGTTTATGTTTTAATAACATTTGAATATGTTTCGACTCTTCTTTGAACTTCGCTTAGAATATGTTTTGAATTTGTCTATTTCTACATTCATGTTTCTATTAAAAGCCCTTAGTAGCTAATTTCTCATAACTAATAAAAATTATTAAAATTTAAATTTTATCACAAGCCATAACATTTAAACATTTAAAATACTTATCATAGGTGTTAAAAGCTTGCCAATATAAGTGTTTAAAATGATTTTGGTAAGTCAAGCATGGTTTATGTTAATTTTGACAAAATTATTTCAAATGATGCGTAATCTTATATTCGAACATACTTCAAACAAAAGTTTGAACTATCTACAAATCTTTATTTGAACCAAAGTTCGGACGTCACGTAGAGTTTGCATCCCTCTTTGCATGAGTTTGACAACATTGAGCATCCAATAACGTGTGAAGGAAAAGAGGTGTTTGTGATGGACAGTGGGCGGGGCATTGAAGGAATCCAATGGCATGGGAAGGAATATGGAATTTTATAATAGTTAGGAATTGACATTGATGGATCCATCGATGTGTGAAGAAAGCGAGAGGTGCCGATGAAATTCGACGACATGTGGAGAAGGGGAGTTCATGACAGTTGAGATCAACATCGACACAATCCAATGACGTGTGAATGAAAAGGGGATTCGTGATGGCTTGGAATCGACATCGTGGGATCCAACAACTTCTGAAGGAGAATCAAAGATCATGACAAGATTTCTGTGGCAAATTAGTTCAAACTAAGGTTCAATGAGGTTTGAACCTTATTTGAATTTGGGTTCAAATCATTTTGAAACTTTGGGTTTGCACAACATTTGAATTTAAACGTAATCAAACCAATTTTAGATGCTTTGAAGTAAAAAATCAATCAACGAATACAAGACTTAATCTTTAAATAGAGTTCCTTTCATCTTAAATGAATTTCTAGACATATTTTCTAAGAAAATAAATTGAGATATTTTTTTCAATTACATGCATTATGAAGTATTACAAATCAAAATTTCCCTCATATATGTTAGTAATAAATAAATTCTAGAAGCATCTATTTGTATTTACTTTTATTCTTGATATCTTGCTTACGTGTACTCTATTATTGTCTATTTAAAGGACTGTAGCTTGTACTTAGGAGACGAGAAAATACAATTCTTATTTTTCACTATGTCGTCTTGCTCTGTCTTGTCCTGCTACCTCACGGTTCTTCAGGCTATCATGGTATCAGATTGATTGCTTCTTTTCTTTCTTTTCGTTTCTTCTCGGTTGCTTGCCTCGCATCGTTCCGATGATGAACTCCTCAAGCTCCTCCACAAATGTGGAATCCACTACCTTGTCCACTCAACTTCTTTTTCATCCTCAACTCATGTTTCTGATGAGTAACCTCAAGAAATTGGTTCCAACCTCCTTGACGCCCGATAACTATCCGATTTGGCTATCTCAAGTAGAGAAAATTTTTACGGCAAATGGTTTCAAAGGGTTCTTGGATGGATCTTTGGCTTGTCCAACTGAATCCAGTTCATCTCGCGATCTTTGGATTCTCACCGATCAAAATCTTTCTGCTGCCCTTTTCTCGGTAATTTCTCCTTCAATCCTTCCTTACGTCCTCTCTTTAAACCTTTGTCACGATATATGGCAAACTCTGTCGAATCAGCTGCAATCTACAACACGTTCGCGGGTTATTCAGTTGAAGAACGATCTACATCATCTAACAGAAGGGGATAAAACGATGACGGCGTATCTTCTTGAAATCAAATCCAAAGTCGATTCTATTGCTTCCGTTGGATGTCACATTGATCCGGAAGATGTGATCCTTTATACCCTAAATGGGCTTCCTGCAACGTATCAAGCTTTTAAAATAGCAATCCGGACAAATCTCCAACCTCTCAGTTTGGATGATCTGTACAGTCTACTGTGCACAGAAGAACAAAATCTTCTTCAACAAGCGGCAAATGATCTTCAGCACCTAAATCTTTCTGACAACACCACGGCGTTAATCGCTTCTCGTGGTCGTGGTCGTGCAAGAACCAACACATATCGAGGAAAAAGAGGACGCGGATCAAATTCTACCAACAACCGAGGTGATCGAGCTCCCAGAAACATAACCTGTCAAATTTGCTCGAAAAATGGTCATTCGGCCATTCGTTGCTAGTATAGAACAGACTTCAGCTACAATGACGATACCTCCAAGACTGCGTTATTCACCATACCAGAAGACTCCCGTTCCTCAAGCTGGGTTCTTGATAGCGGAGCGTCCGCTCACCTAACTGCTGACTCTTCTCAAATTACTTCATCTGAACCATACACAGGTACTTCTCAAGTCACCCTTGGAAATGGTCATCAAATTCCCATCAATCAAATGGGGAAAGGTATTCTACCTACTCCTACAGGTAACCTGATATTACATAATATACATCTTGTTCCAAATTTATCTTTCAATTTGCTATCTGTTCATAAATTGATACAAGATAACAATTGCATATATATCCGGTTCGGTCCATCTTACAACCAGCAAAGCTTGCGCTAATCTCTGTGCAGACAATTCCCGATCTCTGGCATCAAAGACTGGGACATCCAGCTCTATCAACATTACAAAAACTGTCCAGACGACATTCTTGCATCTCTTCTATTTCTTCTAATAAACATTGTAATTCTTGTCATTTAGCTAAAAGCAAACAATTACCTTTCTTAGCTTCTGCTTCACATACTAGTAAACCGTTTCAATTAGTTCATTCTGATGTTTGGGGTCCTTCCCCGACTACATCAGTACAAGGTTACCGTTACTTTGTCTCGTTTATCGATGACTACTCAAAATATTGTTGGATTTTTCAGAAATCTGCGGTTACTTCTGTGTTTATTAATTTTCATAAAATGCTTACATGTCAATTTGATGCCCGGTTATGTACAATTCGAACGGATGGAGGAGGTGAGTATCTCAATAATAATTTTAAAGCATACTGCATCAAATGGGGCATCAAGCATGAGTATTCTTGCCCATATACTCCGGCTCAAAATGGTATAGCCGAGCGGAAAAATCAGCATCTATTAGAAATGGTTCGAAGTTTACTCATTCATTCAAATGTTCCTCCATCTATGTGGGCTGATGCTATACATACCTCTGTTTATTTAATTAATCGCTTGCCCACTGTTTCATTATATCATAACACTCCTTATGAAAAGCTATTTGGAAAAGTGCCTGAATACAAGCATCTCAAAGTTTTTGGTTGTTTATGTTATCCGTGGTTACGTCCTTACGCCAAGTCCAAACTTTCTGCTATGTCTTTACCATGTATATTTATTGGCTATGCTACTAATCAAAAAGGTTATAGGTGTTTGGATCCTAAAACTCAACGAGTTTACACGTCTCGGCATGTTTTGTTTAATGAGAACACTTTTCCCTTTCACGAACACACATGTAGCTCTAACTCCATTTCTGAGACAAATGCAGGTCGGTATATGCCACCTATACTAATAGTTCCTACACAGTCTATTACTACAACTGCTGCCGGTGCTCCTTCCACGGTTTCACAGCCAACACCTACCCAGTCACCTACTGTTACTACACCTGTGTGTTCTCCGGCTACTGTTCCCATCTCAAAACCTGCCAATGTAAGAAAAATCCCTCACCCGATGCAAACCAGGCTTCAAACTGGAACGCTGCGGCCGAAGAAAATTTTTGATCTAACTCATCAAATCAATGAGTCTGATCCAACTTCGTATATTCAAGCCATCAAAAAGGAACACTGGCGTCAAACAATGTCCACAGAATTTCAAGCGCTTCAGGCTCAAGGTACTTGGGAACTAATTCCCCCGGATCCTAACTTCAATGTTTTAGGCTGTAAATGGATTTTTCGCACAAAAACAAATTCAAATGGTCAAATTGCTTGATATAAGTCTAGATTAGTGGCGCTTGGTTATAATCAAGAATTTGGTATAGATTATACGGATACTTTTAGTCCTGTTGCAAAAATTACTACTATTCGAATTCTTCTTACTATTGTGTTACACCGAAACTGGCCTTTACATCAATTAGATATATCTAATGCTTTTTTACATGGTTCTCTTAATGATGTGGTTTATATGAAGCAGCCTCTTGGATTTATTGATAAAGATAATCCAACTCATATTTGCAAGTTGAATAAAGCTTTGTATGGCTTAAAACAGGCTCCTAGGAAATGGTTTGAAACCTTCACAGGTTTTTACATTATTTCGGGTTTAAAACCAATAATGCGGATCCATCTTTATTGATATACTCTAAAAATAGTTCTCTAATGTACATTTTAGTGTATGTAGATGATATCATATTAACAGGGAACAATTCTTCCACCATTGCCGCTCTATTGGACAGTCTGCACAAACGGTTTAACATGCGAAATTTGGGTTATTTACATCAGTTCTTAGGAATTACTGCTGAGAAAACCAACGACGGGTTACTGCTCCATCAATCAAAGTATGCTGAATCCATTTTGGCTCGGGCTAAAATGACAAATTGTAAAGCCTTGGCAATCCCCTCTAATCCCAAAAACAATGATCTTACTGAATCATCATGTTTTTCAAACCCGACATTATACCGTCAATTAGTAGGGGCTTTGCAATACCTTACTCTTACTAGACCTGACATTGCATACTCTGTTAACCGAGCTAGTCAGGCTATGCATAAACCCACAGAACTTCATTTTGCTGCTCTGAAACGCATTCTCAGATACATTCGTGGAACGGTTCATCATGGTCTTCCGATCTCAGGTAATTCTCTAACTTTAACTTCTTATTCTGATTCTGACTGGGCTGGTGATCTACAGGATCGGAAGTCGACGACTGGCTATTGCAATTTTCTTGGCGACTCACTCGTTTCTTGGAGCGTCAAGAAGCAGTCTACCATCGCCCGTTCATCTACAGAAGCAGAATACCGCGCACTCGCTGCTACATCCACAGAAATCATTTGGCTTCGTCGTCTACTTCAAGAACTGGATTGTCCTCAAACTGAATCGACGGTTCTCTATTGTGACAACACTTCAGCTATTGCTTTAGCCAACAATCCGGTGTATCATGCCCGGACTAAACACATTGAAATTGACTGTCATTTTATACGAGAATGTATTCAAAATAATAGTATCAATGTGCACCATATATCAACTAAAGATCAGTTAGCCGATTTGTTCACCAAATCTCTACCTACTGCAAGATTCAAAGAACTTAAAAATAAGCTAATTCTTTCCTCGGAAAGCATTAGCTTGCGGGGGGATGTTAGTAATAAATAAATTCTAGAAGCATCTATTTGTATTTACTTTTATTCTTGATATCTTGCTTACGTGTACTCTATTATTGTCTATTTAAAGGACTGTAGCTTGTACTTAGGAGACGAGAAAATACAATTCTTATTTTTCACTATGTCGTCTTGCTCTGTCTTGTCCTGCTACCTCACGGTTCTTCAGGCTATCAATATATAACTTGATTTATATGCTATTTATTAAATTTCATTGCTACTCTTTCCAAGTATAAAAATCAATTATTATGTCTTAAACTCATGTTAAATTTAACTTTATTTAATTTTTTATCTAATTCAATTTTAAATTGTTTTTCGAATATTAAATTTAATTTTATATATCCATTTAGTACATATTATTGAAACTTGTCAACTAATCTTTAGCTAAATCTATTTTTTGTATATCATTTTAAATAATATCATGAATAATTTTTATTCATATTATAATAAAAAATAGCTATACATAATAGGTTAGAGAATAACTTTTTTCTAAAAACTAATATATAGCACTTTTAGAATTTAATAATAATAATAATTTTTTTTTTGGGAAATTTTGGGGCACAATAATAATAATTAGTAATTAAAAAAAAAAAAACCGCTCAAGCCGCGTGGCATCCATTTCTCTCTCCAGTCCGGTCGTCCGCGACCTATTTATAGGCAGCCCGCTACGCGCGTTTCGGAGAGAGACGAGCGAATGGAAAGGAGGAACAGCTTGAAGAAGGAAAAGGAAGAGAACCATAGCGAGGGAGAGAGAAAAGCGCGGAACCAACATTACCGATCCCACGCTGGTCAATAGCTAGGGTTTCGGCGATCCAGCTTCTTCGATTTCGTCTTGTTGTTCTTAGTCTACGCAGGCAGCAGTTAATTTGGGCTGCATTGCCAAATCTGCGGTTGCTTGAGGCGATCCTTTCTCTAAATTTTGCATAGATATTCTTCTACGGAATTGACGTTAATTTGAATGGAAGAGCTGGATTTTTGTATGTTTCCATGGTAGAATGCTGCTGAAGCTCCTGGGAGATTTATATTTGTTTGGTACTTTGAACGTCGCTGTGAGTTGGCGGATTTGCAGCGAAAGGGAGAGAATACGGTGAAATGTCGAAATTCGAAGAAGAAGCTAACTTGAATCTGGAAGGAGAGGATTGTGAATCGGACGGCATTGGAAGCATGAGTGCTGCAGATGCATCAGGTGAGAATGGGTTGAGTACAACTAAGTTTTCTGCAATTCGGACTTGTTTGATTTATTTTTTGCTTCTGTTTTTTACCTTTCTTGGTTCAGGTAAGAGGCGGAGAGTTGTAGAATGGCTAAATAGTTTGTTTCCGAGTCTCAACATCCCCTTGGAGGCATCCGATGAAGAACTAAGGGATCTGCTTTTTGATGGAACCGTTTTATGTGGCGTTGAGAAGCGGCAGGATCCTAGTGCCTTGGAGGTTTTATTTTTGGCCGCTAATCTCCTCTTTTTTTTTTGAAATCTGAGAGTTGGTTACGCGTAGTAGTAAGATTGTTTATGGTCGGTTGGAAATTTGGTGCAGAATCAGCGAGGTGCTTATATTTCATTCGAGCAGCGGCGGGAGAAAGTCAGGAGATTTCTTTCAGCTGTGGAGGGAATGGGCCTGCCAAGTTTTACTGTAGATGATTTGGAAAATGTAAGACCTCCCTAATAAGTTATAGATATCGACCTATTTCAATTCACCACAAGTATATTCAAGTTAAGTTAGTTAAGTTGACTCAGAGCAGACTCAAAGTCCGGCTTATTCGGTCACGAGTTCAAATTTGAGCCTATACTCGAGCTTATATATTATATGAGCTCGAGCTCAAATTGATTTGGCTTGTAAGCTTGTTGAGCATCTTGATTAACTTAAAAATATATTTAAATTCAATTTTAAAATAGTATTATAGAATATATTTAATAATTTTAAATTGTTTCTATATTAAAAAATAAAAAATCTAAAAAAGAAGCTCGCTAGTGCGGGTGAGCCAAGATGGCTCTCGAGGCGGCCCAAACTTGATTTGTTAAAGAATTCATGAGTTAAGCTTCTCAAGTCATATGTTCAAGCTTGCGCCTCGAGCTGAGTCTAGTTCGGCTTGTAAGCTAGTCTAGCAACTCGGTTACCTTAAAAAATATATAAATTAACTTTATATAATATATTTTAAAATTTTAAATCATTTCTATATTAAAAGTAAAAAAAATTTACTGAAAAGGAAAAAATTAATTTACAATTGAGAAATTGAGCTCAGTAATCGAGTCAAGCTCAAATTTGTTACTCTTACTGAGCCTAGTTCAAGCTTAATAAAAAAGCTTGAGTTGAATTGGAGCTTACTAAGAATTAAACGAGCTTAGCTATATTAGGTAGATTCTTGACTTGACTTGCCTCTCAACAGCTTCGTTTGTTTGCAGGGCTCCATTTCTGCAGTGTTTGATTGCCTTTTGTCCCTTAGGGATCACTTCAATTCTAAACTAGGAGAAGGTGGCATTCATGGGACAGACAATTGTGGAAACAAGACAAGAAAGAAGTGGTTCACATCAAAAGATGATAGAGGTGCTATGGATGTTTGCGAAGGAAATCTTATCCGAAGTGGGAAAAATTCTCCAACTGGAGAAGAGGAGAACAAAAATAAGTATTCAGAATCAATATTTCATCGTGTTTGGCATAGTTCTGCTGTGTCAGGTATTCTGATGTTGATTATTTATAAGAAATAGACTAATCTTTCAGTTCCAGTAACAAAGAAAAGCTTCTATTTTCAAGACCAGTTATGGCTACCAACTGGCTAATAGCTATGTACAATAAGGACCGGCCAGGATTACAGCTAATCTTTGTAGGCTTTAGCAGCTTTTTTGACTGAATTTCAATATTTATCCTTTAAGCTTTCGTTTGGGTTGACTTTTTTACTGGTTCTTAAAACAAATTTTTAATAAAAAATAAAGAAATTTGTGCTAGAAATTTACTTTAAAAAGCAATAAGAAAACCATCCCAAATGAAACCCAAGTCTTTGCATAAGACTTTGTCATTCTTTTCAACCTTCATCTACATTGTGTCTTTGTATATAGTTCTTCTGAGATTTTTTTTAGTCTTGATGATCTTTCTTCTGTATTAACTCAACTTCCAATTTCATTGTGTTATTCTCTAGCCATGGAGATTCAAAATCACAGTGAACATAGCCTTATTGAGCAAAACATTACTCTTTATAAATTTCTATAACCTACACCATCATGTTCACAAGAAGTTAATAAGCTTAGATAAAAAGTGTTAAGTTGTAAAGGCATGCCATTTTAAGTTGTTTATGGAGATACTTTGAACGGAAATAATTTGGAAGTTTGAACCACGAAGAAGTGTTAGAAGATAAGGGTATATGATTCCTTGAACAAAGATTGATTATATGATAATGCAATTTTAATAGGTGTGATATTAACAATTATCATTGAAAATTATTAGAAAATAAAATGATATTTAGGTGAAATTAAGACTTAGTTTTGGACGACTTTCTTACTACCTTTTAAAACAGCTTTTTAGCACTAAAAAGCTGCTTTAAGAAGCAGTAGAAAAGCCACCCAAAACAAAACTTAAGTTAAGATATATAACTGTCACAAAGCATAATTTTGAATTTGAATTCAAGCACATTTAAAAGCTAATATGTCATTACTTTTAAATTTAAATATTACACTCAATATACTTTATGCTTAAATATAATTATTTAATTAATACTTCATTATCACATCCTGCATTTCATTGTCTACCATTTGAATTCATATTGCAAATTGCAATTATTTTATTTAAACATTTAAATATTAAATCCTGCAAAATTACATTTATATGATATATAATTTTAATCATCCCTTAAACGTCGGGTGCATTGACTAGAAATCAAAGCTAACAGTAATAACTATACTCTTGTGGCTGGTCTCATCATCTAAATATTTGAATTGCTTCTTGCCACTTTGTTTTTTATTCATATTTATCTATCAGCTTCATTGTGCTAAAAAAAAGGCTTTTAAATCTTCATATTGTTAACCATCTATCTATTCTGTAGAGCAAACGGCCTCACTGCGTCATGGAGGCCATAAGTTTCATGAGGTGTTCCAGCTAAAGCATGGACGCTATTCAGATATTCCTGCAGCCAAGATTTCTGAAATCATTAAATCAAATGGTTTAGATGTAAGTTCCAAGTTTTATCTGAGATGATTAGGGGTGTAAGTGAGCAGAGTCGGCTCGTGCTTAACTCTTTTTATAGGCTCGCGAGCCGAGTTTATCAAGCTCACGAGTCAAGCTCGAGCTCAAGTTCGAGCTTGAGCCGCCGGCTCGAATAAATATTAATATTTTTAAAATAATTTTATTTTATTTACTAAATTTAAATATTAAAAAAATAATAAAAATCACATAAATTTTATTTAAATGTTAAACATTTTATATTTTTTCGAATTTTGACTAAGTTTTAAAAATCCAGCTTAAGTTTTAAAAATATCACCTAATTTTTGAAAATCCCGCCGAAATTTAAAAATTCCCGCCCATGGTTCTCGAGCAGGCTTGAGCTCGTTTACAGTGAGACGAGCTCGAGTTCTAGCTCGCTTTCCAACTAACTAGGCGAGCTCGATAAGGGCCTAAACTCGACTCGTTTACACCCCTAACGATGATATAATCTATATTCCTCACCCGAATTCTTGGTAAATTTTGAACTTCATGGACTTTACTGGGCTTTTGTTTGTCATCTACAGAATGCTCCAACCCAATCACTTCTAAGTGTCATCAACAGAATTCTGGATGAAAGCATCGATAGGAAGAATGGAGAGATGCCTCTGGTATGTTTCTTACTATCATTTGTTCTCTATCTTCTACTTGTTTCAATCCACACAAAACTATATTGGTTTTTTTTTTTCTTTTGGATTCTAATCACAATTGCTAATGTTCAAACCATTTCAGCGTGTAGCGAGTTTACTGAGAAAAGTTGTGCAAGAGATTGAGCGCCGGATATCAACCCAGACAGAGCATATTCGTAATGTAAGATGATAGTCATTAAAAATCCACAATTTCAACTCTTCTTATATATAGACTGCTTACTAACAACATTTTAATCCAGCAAAATGATCTGATTAAAGCACGCGAAGAGAAGTATCAATCAAGAATCAGAGTGCTTGAGACACTGGCATCTGGAACAAATGAAGAAGCACAAGTAATTTTCTTAACTTTTGCCCTTATCATAAACCACAATAATCAAAGGCTTCTGCTATGCTTAAGATGGGATGGATTCGTGTTGTAGGTAAAGAAAACTGCAATCGAGGAGAGTAAGAAACAGGAGGAACAGCAAACATTGAAGTTGATGAAAGAGAAGGAAAATAATGATAGAATGATTTTAGAATTTTAAACAGGAATTGGAAGCAATAAATAGCACTTACGAAGATCATTACCAGCAATTAGATGCCAAGGCAAAGCAAAATGAAGCCAGATTACAAGAAAGAACAAAAGAGGCTGAATTCTTGCTAGCAGAGTCGAGTAAGAGGATGAATGAACTTAAGGCACTCTCTGAGTTTAAGTTCCATAATTGGACTAAAAAGGAGAATGTGTTCCATAATTTCATTTCTTTTCAACTACAATCACTAAAGGTGAATTGTTGATTTTGCATAATGTTTTTCTTTGATATTGCCAGTTCAAATTATAATAAGAAATTTTGATTGCTTGGTCTATCTCAGGGCTTGAGGACATCATCAGAGTCCATCAAAGTAGAAGTCAATAATTCTCAAAGGGAATGGACAGAAGAATTGAACAGCATGGGTAAGAATTATGCAGTTTGAAGCACCTTTGCTTTTTGTGATTATCTAGCTTTGATTTTCTACTCCTTTTCTGTGATTATGCAGAGTTTAGACTAAAAGTGATGTTAGATGCTGCTGAAAACTATCAGACAATTCTAGCAGAGAATAGAAAGTTATATAATGAAGTTCAGGAACTAAAAGGTATCTACTAATTTTAGAAAATAAGACTATATGAACTTAAGGGGTTTCATCTCGTTATAATTTTTTCAAGTGGGGGAAAAAGTACGGGAAAAAGCTCTTTTGTCACTTATTTTGTATATTATTTGAACTGCATCGATCATTTTGTCAGGAAACATCAGGGTATATTGTCGGTTGAGGCCTTTCCTACCAAGCCAATTTGCTAAGTCAACTGTGGATTACATTGGCGACAATGGTGAACTTGGTCTAGTGAATCCCTCCAGACAAGGAAAGGATGGCCATCGGGTGTTCAATTTTGACAAGGTCTTTGGTCAAACTGCAACTCAAGGTTCTTACTTTTTGCTTAAATCTTCTACATTATCAAATAATCTCTTACACATGCTATTATGCGAAATATTTCTATTAAATATTAAATTTGTTACCATTTGTATCGATTATATGTATGTATATGACTTCCTATATGTTTTTTTTTTCTCTTGCTCTTGTTGCATCTCATGTTTTTTGGATGATTATGTTAGGCCGGCCCTAGGGCCAGCTAAACCGGTCCAACCTGGACCGGTTCTTTGCTACAAGAGGAGGGGGCGGAATCAAGGGGAAGAGAGAGAGAGAGGGGCCAGTTGGAGAGATGGGGCCCACGACTTAATTAAACTTGTTTTGGAAGAAAAAAATTGAATTAGGGGTTGTTTAGAGATTTTGTATTTGCCCTCTTTGTTTTAACTCTTTGTTTTAACTAGTTTCTTTGGGAGAATTAGAGTTTTCATTTTAAATTTGAAATCAAAATTGAGATTTACGATTTGTTCCTTTGGGCTCTAGGCTTGGCTAGAGATTCGGAGAGTTGTTTCTACCTCTCGAATTGAAGAAACTTGTATCGTTTGATGTTTTCCTGCATCGGCTAGTGGAATTGTTCGTTTTTTCCCTCACTTTTCTCCATATTTCTCAAGAAGGTGGCATATCGTTACAGTTTTTTGCTGTAATCAGCAGTTTTCTTGCTGTTTTTCACCAATCGCGGTTAGGTTTGCTAGCGAACTCAAGTATTTCCCTTAGGGTTACTTGTGAACTCAAATATTTCCTATCAGATTACTGACTGTTACTTAGAACTTCACATTTTGTGACATTGTCAGTTCAAGTTTTCTTGGATATTCAACCCTTGATTCGATCTGTTCTTGATGGATACAATGTGTGCATCTTTGCATATGGTCAAACTGGCTCCGGCAAAACATACACAATGGTAAGATTATTGTTATTTATAGAGGTGGTGCCTTATTCCTCCCACTATATATTATGCATCACAATATTCCTCTGAAATCTAATACTCCACACATTCAAATCAGTTTTTTGGCAGAGCGGACCAGACTCGCCTTCAGAGGAAGAATGGGGAGTCAATTATCGAGCTCTGAATGACCTATTCCAAATTTCTCAAGCGAGGAGAAATGCTTACAATTATGAAGTACGAGTTCAGATGGTTGAAATCTACAATGAACAAATTCGTGATCTACTTTCCGATAGTGGCTCACAGAAACGATATCCTTACCTAGCTTTTCTGAAGATTCTAAATGCTATGCTGCTAGAAATAGGCCAAAAATTTTCGTTTCTATTCTAATTTCTTCATAGAGTTTCGAATGAAAAGGTTGATTCTTTAATCAGGCATCACAAATTCACCTGCAGATTGTCAAATCTGTCAATATTCTGTTTTGGATTTTCATTCTAAAGATAAAATAGTTTTTTTTTTTTTAATTTTGTTTTAGTTAACTGATTCTTATTAGATTAGTTTCTTCTTTAACTTTCGCACACTTGGGATTTTAAATAGCTCACAGCCCGATGGTTCATGATTGATATTTTTACCATGGCTGAGTTGGGGGTCCTGTGTCTTAGTTTTAGCGTAGAAGGTTAGTGCTGCTAAGGCAAGTTGGGTGCTTTTCTATGTGGTTAGGTGAGATTTTAGAAGAGGCCATAGCCATTCATGCAGCTCACTAGCGAGTGTCAAGTTTTCCTAGTTGAGCGCCTTACCTTAAGGAAAAATTATTTTGTGCAGACTCAGACGGCGTCCGGAGATAATCAGAACACGCCATGTCATTTTTGCTCGGTACTGGTGCTCGGTACCGGGTGATGTGGCGCGTTCTGGTTGATCTCCGGACCGTCCGGTGTCCATACGGAATAATTTATCTATCTTAAGGCCCTGTATTGTGAGGCAAATAGGAAACACCTTGCCTTAATTTGAAGATACATGGAGGGATACATATCATAGATGGCGAAGAGAGTATGAATGATAATGGAATAAATAATTGTGAAGATTTCTTTTTCTGGACAATGGTTGTGTTACATCCATCTTACTGAATTCAGACTAAGGTTTCGTTTGTGATAGCTTTCGTAATGCTTTCTAAAACATCTTTTTAGTTATAAAATTTTTGTACTAGAAAACTGGTTTAGAAAGTAACGAAAAAGCTGTTCTAAACTAAGCCTAATATTACTATGCTCATCCCAAAATTCCTGTAGATACTTGAACTGCGATTGTGCAAGCATTTTTTTACTAAACTTGCTCTAATTAATTGCACTTGCTCTTGTTTTTTATGTGATACATGTTTTTGATTGATTGGCTTTTGATTTATTACATATTTGTTTTCACCCTTTATTTTTTTTATTTTCCTAAAATGTGCCATGCTCAATTTGTAAAATCCATCGATATCTGAATGCTTCTGAAGTTGATTTCTTGCAGGCAGTTGCCAATGCAACCAGAATGCAGCAGCCTTGATAAATTTTCTGCTCCCTCTACTTAGGCTATGTTTGAGATGGATTTTTTACTGCTTATTAAAGCAGTTTTTTAGTATAAAAAATTTTAATTTTTGTACTAGAAAATTGTTATAAGAAGTAGTGAGAAAGTCATCCCAAACGAAACCTTGGGCAATTGATATATGTTGCTTATCCTAGTTTCCTTATCGTTCTAATGCGATGCTTTGAGATTCTTCTTAGGCTTCGTTTGGGACGGCTTTCTTGCTGCTTCTAAAAGTCGCTTTGATGGGGACATCAGATCATCATGGAGAGTTTATCAGAGACGCGGCCGTCGATCTACGGCCACGATCGAGTCTTTATATTTTTGAGTCGTTGATGTATTTTATTTTCATGTAGCTTGTTATTTGCTTATGTGGCATTTATGAGTCGTTGTATTTTATTTTATTTTATTTAGTTGCTTATGTGTTTTCTTTCCCGTTGTACCCCTCTTATGGGAGTTATCGTATGTAAGCCCAAAGGGCGTTTGTGTCTTTTGTTTCGAGTCATGTTGTAGGAGGCTATTTAAAGCCCCATTTTATTCTATTATGGTTAATGGATGATTACTGATGAAAATTCCTTCTTGCATGAGAGTTGTGTGTTTGAGAATTCTAATAGAGAAAGCTTCCTAGGAGAGGAAGAAGATTGGCGCACCACCCACCAACCTTGGATACGGCCGGGTTCGTGGTTTTCTTCTTTATCTTTGTCATCGTCTCCTCGTCGAATTTCCAAACCCCTCCACCCATTCTCTTCACCTCGCGGTCAAATCATCCTCACCCGACCCCTCCTCCTCTCCAACTCCCTCATTCCAAGCTTGCCTGAATCCCCTTGCCGCCGGCCAAAGGCTTTAGCCGCCGGCCAACCACCCCTTGGTTTCTTTATTGGGTTTCCTAATTTGGGTTTGGAATTAATTGAAATAAATTTGAAATTCAAATTCACTCAAATTTGAATTCAAATATTTCCTAATTGAGTTATTCTATTTTAGGAAAGAAATTGATTTAAATCTAATTTCAAAATTTGAAATCATGAGGATTTAAATTAATTCACTCTTAAATCTAATTCCTTAATTTGGAATCCAATTTTCTCTCCATATTTTTCCTTCCTTCCCTGGATGCCGCCGGCTCCCTATCTCACACTTTGAGTAATTAATTTCTTTATTTCCTACACGTCACCTGCAATGCATTAGGAAATATTTCAAACCTCCTTAATCTCCTCCTACCCATTAGCCCCTCTTTACCATATCCAGCCAAGAGATTTCCCCAAAGCAAGGAATTGCTTCAGGAATTCACGCCTCCCTCATCTCCATCCCGCCATCTCTCCTTAGCCGCCCCATCTCCCAATTATTCCAAGGGAGAATCACGTGCTGCCCTCTTTGTTATAACTCGTCTAGTTGTCTAGGAATCACTTTGCACTTTGTTTAGTGGCTGTCCAAACTTTTTCCTGCAACATTTAGTGTGCTGTAGGTTCATCGTTTAGGTGCCTAAGTGCTGTCACTCACTTCCCCACTTCAGCATTTGCATATAGAACCTTAAGCCTTACGTGTAGACTGCTGTCCTTGAGTTTCCTGCACCTTTTTCCTTCAGATTAAGCGGGCTGTAGGTTTTAGCTGCTGTTTTCCGACTAGAACCCATCCTAAGTCACCCATAGTGTTTAGGAATGGACCCAGAACAACTTAGCAGGACTTTAGACCTATTGGTAGGCCAAATGAACAATATTAGCCAACAACTTAAGGAGAACCAGTCGGATCTAGCTGAGCTTCGTAGGAACACCACTGAGAGATTTGATACACTAGAACGAGCTAGAGACCAACCTACTCCCTACACCCCATCTAGACCACCGTCTATGTATGGGGAAGAGACCTACCCGGATGAGAGGCCACATCGGGCCAATCATCGAGCTCCCTACCACGGTCATGATCCACGTCATGATCCTGATTTCGATGAGAGGCATCACCGTGCCAATCATCGTACTACCTACCACGGCCATGATCCCGATGCACCACTTATGAAAAACATTAAGGTTGATGCTCCTACCTTTGATGGCACTCTCGATCCCCAGCTCTTCCTGGACTGGATCAAAGGTATGGACAATTTCTTTAAGTGGTATGCCATTTCTGAGGCCAGGAAGGTTAGCTTTGCTGCTATGAAACTTACGGGTAGGGCGAGTCAGTTTTGGGCGAACTTAGAGAGTCTTAGAGAAGATAGAAATGAGTACCCTATTGTAGACTGGCTAACCATGAAGCGGGAACTCAAACAAAAGTACTTGCCACCCTCGTACTTCCCTCGACTATTGGATAGGTGGAATAGACTGACTCAAGGCAATAAACCAGTTAAGGAGTACATCGCCTCCTTTGATGACTACCTGATTCGATGCAAAGGGGAGACCTCTGCCACCCCTGCACAAATCTTGTCTATGTTTCGAACCGGGTTGCGAGAGGATCTTCGCAATGAGCTGTTTGCCCGGAACGTCACTACCCTGGAGAATGCCTACAGCCTAGTGCTTGACTTAGAGGAGACCCCGTTCACAGCACCCGATCCGTTCACATGACTCTAGGCTTTCCTATAGACCTTCTGGTAGTTCCACCCCTCACACCCCCCACTGCCCAGCCGACCCCAGGGAGCAACACCCGACCCTCGTCTGGTCCCCCTACTCCCCGTCCTGATGTTAGAGGTAAGCCTCCCACTCCTGATACCCATCGATCTAACCCCGGGACCAAATGCTTTAGATGTCAGGGGTATGGGCATATCGCCTCTCAGTGCTCTAGTCCATATAAAGTCACGATTATTGAAGAGATCACTGAGGCTGAATTCGATCCCGAAATCGACCAGATTCACCAAGTGGACAATGATGGTGAATTCTTTGAGGAGGATGACGACACTACTGTCATCCAGTACATTCAGAAAATTGACACGCCTCCCACCTGTATGGCGAGATGTGCACTGTCACAACCCGTTACCACCGACGACTGGCGTAGAACTACGATCTTTCACACCTACACTAAAATCAAGAATAAGAACTGCAAAGTCGTCGTGGATAGTGGCAGCTGCATCAATGCTGTCTCCTCCAGCATGGTGTCTAAGCTTGGTCTTTCAGTCGTTCCCCACCCCAACCCCTATAAGGTAGCTTGGGTCAACACCACTGCCTTGGAGGTGAAGGAACGAAGCCACGTGCCCATCTCCTTTGCCACTTATAAGGAGAATGTCTGGTGCGATGTGTTGGTTATGAATGTTGGACAAATCCTGCTAGGTCGCCCTTGGCTTTTTGATAACGATGTCCACATCTATGGTCGTTCAAACATCTGTGTGTTTGAACATGATAGAAAAAAGATCAAGCTTTTTCCATCACAGCCTCGGGTTTCGGATGACCCTGAATCCAACCCTGTCAAAGCCAAGAAAGGACTGAACCTGATAGCCGCCATAGCCCAGAGCGTGTCTTTACACACCTTAGTCGATCGTGAGACTCTCACTGAGTTTGACGAATCAGTCCCTCATGAGAGCCAGCTCATACCTAGTAGACTTGTTGAGATCCATCCTGATGGTCTTCCCGATCCTTTACCCCCGATTAGAGGCATTTCATATGTTCTAAACCTAGCCCCTGGAGCCTCCCTATCTGATCGTATTCTAGGCGGTCTTGACTTCCTCGATTCAGTGAATTTTACTCTTGGTTTAAGTCCTTCTGAAATTGTATACGGGTTCAAACCTAGGCAGCCGTTAGATCTGATACCCATGAGTTCTAGGTATAGGATTTCTGAGTCTGCATCAGCATTTGCATCTCATTTGCATGAACTTCATAAAGATATTGCACAACAAATTGAAAAGAATAATCAGGAATACAAATTACATGCAGATTTAAAACGTCGATTTAAAACTTTTGAGGTTGGTGATTTTGTTATGGTACGGATTCGTCCGGAACGGTTCCCTCCAGGAACAGTTAAGAAATTGCATGCAAAGAGTGCTGGACCTTTCAAGATTCTTAAGAAAATTAATGACAATGCTTATATAGTGGATCTGCCTGCAGATTTCAATATAAATCCCTCTTTTAACATAGAAGACTTAGCAGTTGTTATTTGATGTTGTATTTTATTTTATTTTATTTAGTTGCTTATGTGTTTTCTTTCCCGTTGTACCCCTCTTATGGGAGTTTATCGTATGTAAGCCCAAAGGGCGTTTGTGTCTTTTGTTTCGAGTCATGTTGTAGGAGGCTATTTAAAGCCCCATTTTATTCTATTATGGTTAATGGATGATTACTGATGAAAATTCCTTCTTGCATGAGAGTTGTGTGTTTGAGAATTCTAATAGAGAAAGCTTCCTAGGAGAGGAAGAAGATTGGCGCACCACCCACCAACCTTGGATACGGCCGGGTTCGTGGTTTTCTTCTTTATCTTTGTCATCGTCTCCTCGTCGAATTTCCAAACCCCTCCACCCATTCTCTTCACCTCGCGGTCAAATCATCCTCACCCGACCCCTCCTCCTCTCCAACTCCCTCATTCCAAGCTTGCCTGAATCCCTTGCCGCCGGCCAAAGGCTTTAGCCGCCGGCCAACCACCCCTTGGTTTCTTTATTGGGTTTCCTAATTTGGGTTTGGAATTAATTGAAATAAATTTGAAATTCAAATTCACTCAAATTTGAATTCAAATATTTCCTAATTGAGTTATTCTATTTTAGGAAAGAAATTGATTTAAATCTAATTTCAAAATTTGAAATCATGAGGATTTAAATTAATTCACTCTTAAATCTAATTCCTTAATTTGGAATCCAATTTTCTCTCCATATTTTCCTTCCTTCCCTGGATGCCGCCGGCTCCCTATCTCACACTTTGAGTAATTAATTTCTTTATTTCCTACACGTCACCTGCAATGCATTAGGAAATATTTCAAACCTCCTTAATCTCCTCCTACCCATTAGCCCCTCTTTACCATATCCAGCCAAGAGATTTCCCCAAAGCAAGGAATTGCTTCAGGAATTCACGCCTCCCTCATCTCCATCCCGCCATCTCTCCTTAGCCGCCCCATCTCCCAATTATTCCAAGGGAGAATCACGCCTAGCTCTATCCCGATGCTTTCAAACCTCTCCCACCCAAAATCTGAGACTTGCTTTCTCAGATTTTGATTTTCAAATCTGAAACCATTTCAGATTTTGGAATTATGCTTTAAACTTTTGCCTCCTAGTCATTGTCAAGGAGAAAATTCTTGCTGTTGGTACTCACTTGGGAGGCGGATCAAAGACCAAGGAGACTCTACTTCCAACCACCAAGGAATTGTGGAATCCATTGACGAGTACTTCGACGGCATCAAGTGACGGATCTCCACGTCTCCTTAAACAAAGGTCTTCCCTTTTCCACTTGCATTCAATTTCTTCCAAATCTAAGTTCTCAATTGGTTAGATTGTAATCACGAAAGCTCCTTCAACTTGCTCTTGCCAAGCTTAGTCATAAGTAGGAATTGAGTGTAGCCTTCTATGCATCCTACGTCTCGTTGTTAGATTAGGGATTTAATTTGAAAACTACTATTCGGTATTGCTTTTATTTTCTCAACTATCGCGATAGTTCAAATTCAGAGCATGTGATTTCGCCTAAGCAAATGATCGCTTCAGTTGTCTTAATCATCGTTTGAAGATGTGCTTATAATTGTGTTCTGAAATTATTCTAATTCAATAATTGTGCAATGCTCAAATGAACCAAACCATAGCATCTAAGTAGTCCTGCATCACGCTTTATAGTATAAAATTTTTAATTTTTGTACTAAAAAGCAGCTTTTAGAACTAGCAAGAGAGCCGTCACAAACGAAGCCTTAGTCCTAGGTTTCTGTATAGTGTATTTGTCTGATAGACAAAGTGCAGGGTGCTATTAATGGAGATCTTGAGAAGATAAAAGAAGATTTGAACATATCTATTGTATGATTAATGTAGGTGGAGACTTTTTAAGTTATTTAGGATGACAGAACTATGAGATCTTAATCAAGTTCATCATCATTCATCTCATTATCCGCTTATAGTGTAAGGTGATAAATTTTCAACCTTATACTAAATGTGTTCGTATTATACAAACACTTAGCTTCTAATGACTAAGTTTAATCTAAGTTCTCTCTTGTCGTCGGTAGGGGATTAGGGGTACTTTAGCATTGGGTCTTTTGCCTATGAAAAATCTGGAGTCAGATCATAAAGTGCTTGCAAAATAACGTTGAAATATTTGGATCTTATCGCTAATCTAATATGACTTTTAAAATTTTGATCCGAAAAACATCAAAAGCTTTCTTAGTAGAGGTCGTGGTGCGAATTTTCGGAGCCAACATATAGTTTTAATTTTTTAATTTAAATTTAATTTGGCCATTTGTATGATGTATTTGATGTTCCACTATGTATAAAAATGGAAGAAAATGAAGTTTATGAGCATGATTTGTTCTTCTTTGAACTTCACTTGAATATGTTTTGAATTTATCTACTTCTACATTCATGTTTCTATTAAAAGCCCTTAGTAGTTAATTTTCACCTATATTTTTCTCATAACTAATAAAAAAAATATTAAAATTAATTTTTATAATATGCCATAACATTTAAACATTTAAAAATGCTTACTATTGGTGTAAAAAACTTGACAATATAATAATGTTTAAAATGATTTTGGTAATTCAAGCATGGTTTAGCTTGAGAGGACTATAATTCAAAAAATAAATGTTTGATATCTAAGGGTATTTTGGCCTAAAAATTATTTTGAGGGATGTTTAACAAATAAAAATATAAGAGCATTATGAGATTATATATATAGGGATTAGGGTACTTTTGATAAGATTTTTATGGCAAATTAGTTTTATATAAGGTTCGAATGAGGTTTGAATCTTATTTAAATTAAGTTGGAATTTGAGTTCAAATCATTTTGATACTTTGAATTTTAAATGAAATTTGAATTTAAACGTAATCAAACTAATTTTAAATACTCACAAGTCAAAAATCAATCACTGAATATAAGAGTTAGATTTCGTTTGGGATGACTTTCTTACTGCTTCTTAAAGCAGCTTTTTAGTACAAAATTTTAAATTTTTATACTAAAATGACTTCTTTAAGAAGTAAGAAAGTCGTCCCAAACGAAGCCTTAATCTCTCATTAGAGTTTCTTTCATCTTAAATAAAATTTCTATATATATTTTCTAAGAAAATAAATAGAGATTTTTTTTTTCAATTACGTGCATTGCATTATGAGGTATAAAAAATCAAATTTTCATACATATATAACTTTATTTGTATGCCATGTATTAAATTTGATTGCTACTCTTTCCAAGTATAAAAAAATCAATTATTATGTCTTAAACTCATATTAAATTTAACTTTAAATATTCTATTTAATTTTTTATCTAATTCAATTATTTCAATTTTAAATTGTTTTTCAAATATTTTGAAGGATTAAGGCAATTAATAGCGGTTAAATTTAAATTTTTATATCCATTTAGTATATATTATTGAAACTTGTCAAGTAATCTTTAGTTAAATCTATTTTTTGTATATTCTTTTAAATAATAATATGAATAATTTTTATTCATATTATTATAAAAATTAGACTTACATAATGGTTTAGAATAATTTTTTTTAAAAAAAATTAATATATAGCACTTTTAGAATTTATTAATAATAATAATAATAATAATAATAATTAATTAAAAAAAAAAACCGCTCAAGCGGCGTGGCATCCATTTCTCTCTCCAGCCCAGTCGTCCGCGACCTATTTATAGGAAGCCCGCTACGTGCGTCTCGGAGAGAGACGAGCGAATGGAGAGAATCGAGGAACAGCTAGAAGAAGGAAAAGAAGAGAACCATAGCGAGGGAGGGAGAAAAGCGCGGAACCAACATTACCGATCCCACGCTGGTCAATAGCTAGGGTTTCGGCGATCCAGCTTCTTCGATTTCGTATTGTGGTTCTTAGTCTACGCAGGCAGCAGTTAATTTGGGTTGCATTGCCTAATCTGCGGTTACTTGAGGTGATCCTTTCTCTAAATTTTGCATAGATATTATTCTACGGAAATGACGTTAATTCGAATGGAAGAGCTGGATTTTTGTATGTTTCCATGGTAGAATGCTGCTGAAGCTCCTGGGAGATTTATATTTGTTGGTACTTTGAACGTCGCTGTGAGTTGGCGGATTTGCAGCGAGAGGGAGAGAATAGAGTGAAATGTCGAAATTGGAAGAAGAAGCTAACGTGAATATGGAAGGAGAGGATTGTGAATCGGACGGCATTGGAAGCATGAGTGCTGTAGATGGATCAGGTGAGACTGGATTCAGTATAAGTAAGTTTTCTGTACGTAATTCGGACTTGTTTGATTTGTTTGTTGCTTCTTTTTTTTACCTTTCTTGGTTCAGGCAAGAGGCGAAGAGTTGTAGAATGGCTAAATAGTTTGTTTCCGAGTCTCAACATTCCCTTAGAGGCATCAGATGAAGAACTAAGGGCTCTACTTTTTGATGGAACCGTTTTATGTGGCGTTGAGAAGCGGCAGGATCCTAGTGCCTTGGAGGTATTATTTTTGGCCGCTATTCTCCTCTGTTTTTTTATTTTTTATTTTGAAATCTGAGAGATGGTTACGCGTAATAGTAAGATTGTTTATGGTCGGTTGGAAATTTGGTGCAGAATCAGCGAGGTGCTTATATTTCATTCGAGCAGCGGCGGGAGAAAGTCAGGAGATTTCTTTCAGCTGTAGAGGGAATGGGCCTGCCAAGTTTTACCGTAGATGATTTGGAAAATGTAAGACCTGCCTAATAAGTTATAGATATCGACATATTCAATTCAGAACAAGTAGATTCATGTTAAGTTAGCCAAGTTGACTCACGAGCAGACTCAAACTCGATTTATTAACGAGCTCACAAGTCTAGTTTATCGAGTCAAGAGTTAAAGTTTGAGCCTATACTCGAGCTCATATATTATATGTGCTCGAGCTCAATCTGATTTGGCTTGTAAGCTTGTTGAGCAATTTGATTAACTTAAAAGTATATTTATTTTTAATTTTTAAATAGTATTATAGAATATATTTAATATTTTTAAATAGTTTCTATATTAAAAAATAAAAATTCTAAAAAAGAAGCTCGCTAGGGCATGTGAGCTAATGGAGCTAATGGCTCTTGAGGCGGCCCAAACTTGATTTGTTAAAGAGTTCATGAGTCGAGCTTCTCAAGTCATACGTTCAAGCTTACGCCTATACTTGAGCTCATATGTTGTACTAGCTCAAGCTGAGTCTAGTTTGGTTTGTAAGCTAGTCGGGCAACTTGGTTACCTCAAAAAATATATAAATTAGCTTTATATAATACATTTTAAAATTTTAAATCATTTCTATCTTAAAAGTAAAAAAAAATTACTAAAAAAAAAGAAAAAAATTTATTTAGAATTGAGAAATTGAGCACAATAATCGAGTCAAAGTTCAAGTTTGTTTAATTCTTACTGAGTCTAGTTCAAGCTTAGTAAATAAGCTTGAGTTGAGCCGGATCTTACTAAGAATTAAGCAAGCTTAACTATATTAGGTAAATACTCGACTTGACTTGGCTCTCAACTGCTGCTTTTGTTTGCAGGGCTCCATTTCTGCAGTGCTTGATTGTCTTTTGTCCCTTAGGGATCACTTCAATTCTAAACTAGGAGAAGGTGACATTCATGGGACAGACAATTGTGGAAACAAGACAAGAAAGAAGTGGTTCACATCAAAAGATGATAGAGGTGCTATGGATGTTTGCGAAGGATATCTTATCCGAAGTGGGAAAAATTCTCCAACTGGAGAAGAGAACAAAAATAAGTATTCAGAATCAATATTTCATCGTGTTTGGCATAGTTCTGCTGTGTCAGGTATTCTGAAGTTCATTATTTATAAGAAATAGACTAATCTTTCAGTTCCAGTAACAAAGAAAAGCTTCTATTTTCAAGACCAGTTATGGCTACCAACTGGCTAATAGCTATGTACAATAAGGACCGGAGAGGATTATAGCTAATCTTTGTAGGCTTTAGCAGCTTTTTTGACTGAATTTCAATATTTATTCTTTAAGCTTTTGTTTTGGTTGACTTTTTTACTAATTCTTAAAACAAATTTTTAATAAAAAATAAAGAAATTTGTGCTAGAAATTTACTTTAAAAAGCAATAAGAAAACCATCCCAAATGAAACCCAAGTCTTTGCATAAGACTTTGTCATTCTTTTCAACCTTCATCTACATTGTGTCTTTGTATATAGTTCTTCTGAGATTTTTTTTAGTCTTGATGATCTTTCTTCTGTATTAACTCAACTTCCAATTTCATTGTGTTATTCTCTAGCCATGGAGATTCAAAATCACAGTGAACATAGCCTTATTGAGCAAAACATTACTCTTTATAAATTTCTATAACCTACACCATCATGTTCACAAGAAGTTAATAAGCTTAGATAAAAAGTGTTAAGTTGTAAAGGCATGCCATTTTAAGTTGTTTATGGAGATACTTTGAACGGAAATAATTTGGAAGTTTGAACAATGAAGAAGTGTTAGAAGATAAGGGTATATGATTCCTTGAACAAAGATTGATTATATGATAATGCAATTTTAATAGGTGTGATATTAACAATTATCATTGAAAATTATTAGAAAATAAAATGATATTTAGGTGAAATTAAGACTTAGTTTTGGACGACTTTCTTACTACTTTTTAAAACAGCTTTTTAGCACTAAAAAGCTGCTTTAAGAAGCAGTAGAAAAGCCACCCAAAACAAAACTTAAGTTAAGATATATAACTGTCACAAAGCATAATTTTGAATTTGAATTCAAGCACATTTAAAAGCTAATATGTCATTACTTTTAAATTTAAATATTACACTCAATATACTTTATGCTTAAATATAATTATTTAATTAATACTTCATTATCACATCCTGCATTTCATTGTCTACCATTTGAATTCATATTGCAAATTGCAATTATTTTATTTAAACATTTAAATATTAAATCCTGCAAAATTACATTTATATGATATATAATTTTAATCATCCCTTAAACGTAGGGTGCATTGACTAGAAATCAAAGCTAACAGTAATAACTAGACTCTTGTGGCTGGTCTCATCATCTAAATATTTGAATTTGCTTCTTGCCACTTTGTTTTTTATTCATATTTATCTATCTGCTTCATTGTGCAAAAGAAAGGTTTTTAAATCTTCATATTGTTAACCATCTATCTTTCATTCTGTAGAGCAAACCGCCTCACTGCGTCATGGGGGCCATAAGTTTCATGAGGTGTTCCAGCTAAAGCATGGACGCTATTCAGATATTCCTGCAGCCAAGATTTCTGAAATCATTAAATCAAATGGTTTAGATGTAAGTTCCAAGTTTTATCTGCGATGATTAGGGGTGTAAGTGAGTGGAGTCGGCTCGTGCTTAACTCTTTTTATGGGCTCGCGAGCCGAGTTTATCAAGCTCACGGTCAAGTTCGAGCTTGAGCCACCGGCTCGAATAAATATTAATATTTTTAAAATAATTTTATTTTATTTATTAAATTTAAATATTAAAAAAAAAATAAAAATCACATAAATTTTATTTAAATGTTAAACATTTCATATTTTTTCGAAATTTTGACTAAGTTTTAAAAATCCCGCTTAAGTTTTAAAAATACCATCTAATTTTTGAAAATCCTGCCGAAATTTAAAAATTCCCGCCCATGGTTCTCATGCAGACTCGAGCTCGTTTACAGTGAGACGAGCTCGAGTTCTAGCTCGCTTTCCAACTAACGAGCCGAGCTCGATAAGGGCCTAAACTCGACTCGTTTACACCCCTAATGATGATATAATCTATATTCCTCACCCGAATTCTTGGTAAATTTTGAACTTCATGGACTTTACTGGGCTTTTGTTTGTCATCTACAGAATGCTCCAACCCAATCACTTCTAAGTGTCATCAACAGAATTCTGGATGAAAGCATCGATAGGAAGAATGGAGAGATGCCTCTGGTATGTTTCTTACTATCATTTGTTCTCTATCTTCTACTTGTTTCAATCCACACAAAACTATATTGGTTTTTTTTTTTTTTTTTTTGTTTTGGATTCTAATCACAATTGCTAATGTTCAAACCATTTCAGCGTGTAGCGAGTTTACTGAGAAAAGTTGTGCAAGAGATTGAGCGCCGGATATCAACCCAGACAGAGCATATTCGTAATGTAAGATGATAGTCATTAAAAATCCACAATTTCAACTCTTCTTATATATAGACTGCTTACTAACAACATTTTAATCCAGCAAAATGATCTGATTAAAGCACGCGAAGAGAAGTATCAATCAAGAATCAGAGTGCTTGAGACACTGGCATCTGGAACAAATGAAGAAGCACAAGTAATTTTCTTAACTTTTGCCCTTATCATAAACCACAATAATCAAAGGCTTCTGCTATGCTTAAGATGGGATGGATTCGTGTTGTAGGTAAAGAAAACTGCAATCGAGGAGAGTAAGAAACAGGAGGAACAGCAAACATTGAAGTTGATGAAAGAGAAGGAAAATAATGATAGAATGATTTTAGAATTTAAACAGGAATTGGAAGCAATAAATAGCACTTACGAAGATCATTACCAGCAATTAGATGCCAAGGCAAAGCAAAATGAAGCCAGATTACAAGAAAGAACAAAAGAGGCTGAATTCTTGCTAGCAGAGTCGAGTAAGAGGATGAATGAACTTAAGGCACTCTCTGAGTTTAAGTTCCATAATTGGACTAAAAAGGAGAATGTGTTCCATAATTTCATTTCTTTTCAACTACAATCACTAAAGGTGAATTGTTGATTTTGCATAATGTTTTTCTTTGATATTGCCAGTTCAAATTATAATAAGAAATTTTGATTGCTTGGTCTATCTCAGGGCTTGAGGACATCATCAGAGTCCATCAAAGTAGAAGTCAATAATTCTCAAAGGGAATGGACAGAAGAATTGAACAGCATGGGTAAGAATTATGCAGTTTGAAGCACCTTTGCTTTTTGTGATTATCTAGCTTTGATTTTCTACTCCTTTTCTGTGATTATGCAGAGTTTAGACTAAAAGTGATGTTAGATGCTGCTGAAAACTATCAGACAATTCTAGCAGAGAATAGAAAGTTATATAATGAAGTTCAGGAACTAAAAGGTATCTACTAATTTTAGAAAATAAGACTATATGAACTTAAGGGGTTTCATCTCGTTATAATTTTTTCAAGTGGGGGAAAAAGTACGGGAAAAAGCTCTTTTGTCACTTATTTTGTATATTATTTGAACTGCATCGATCATTTTGTCAGGAAACATCAGGGTATATTGTCGGTTGAGGCCTTTCCTACCAAACCAATTTGCTAAGTCAACTGTGGATTACATTGGCGACAATGGTGAGCTTGGTCTTGTGAATCCCTCCAGACAAGGAAAAGATGGCCATCGGGTGTTCAAGTTTAACAAGGTCTTTGGTCAAACTGCAACTCAAGGTTCTTATTTTTTGCTTAAATCTTCTACATTATCAAATAATCTCTTACACATGCTATTATGCGAAATATTTCTATTAAATGTTAAATTTGTTACCATTTTTATCGATTATATGTATGTATATGACTTCCTATATGTTTTTTTTTTCTCTTGCTCATGTTGCATCTCATGTTTTTTGGATGATTATGTTAGGCCGGCCCTAGGGCCAGCTAAATCAGTCCAACCTGGACCGGTTCTTTGCTACAAGAAGAGGGGGTGGAACCAAGGGGAAGAGAGAAAGAGAGGGGCCGGTTGGAGAGATGGGGCCCACGACTTAATTAAACTTGTTTTGGAAGAAAAAAATTGAATTAGGGGTTGTTTAGAGATTTTGTATTTGTCCTCTTTGTTTTAACTAGTTCCTTTGGGAGAATTAGAGTTTTCATTTTAAATTTGAAATCAAAATTGAGATTTAGGATTTGTTCCTTTGGGCTCTAGGCTTGGCTAGAGATTCGGAGAGTTGTTTCTACCTCTCGAATTGAAGAAACTTGTATCGTTTGATGTTTTCCTGCATCGGCTAGTGGAATTCGTTTTTTCCCTCAATTTTCTCCATATTTCTCAAGGTGGCTATACCGTTACTGTTTTTTGCTGTAATCAGCAGTTTTCTTGCTGTTTTTCACCAATCATGGTTAGGTTTGCTTTCGAATTCAAGTATTTCCCTTAGGGTTACTTGTGAACTCAAGTATTTCCTATCAGATTACTGACAGTTACTTAGAACTTCACATTTTGTGACATTGTCAGTTCAAGTTTTCTTGGATATTCAACCCTTGATTCGATCCGTTCTTGATGGATACAATGTGTGCATCTTTGCATATGGTCAAACTGGCTCCGGCAAAACATACACAATGGTAAGTTATTTATAGAGGTGGTGCCTTATTCCTCCCGCTACATATATTTATGCATCACAATATTCCTTTGAAATCTAATACTTCACACATTCAAACCATTTTTTTGGCAGAGCGGACCAGACTCGCCTTCAGAGGAAGAGTGGGGAGTCAATTATCGAGCTCTGAATGACCTATTCCAAATTTCTCAAGCGAGGAGAAATGCTTACAATTATGAAGTACGAGTTCAGATGGTTTGAAATCTACAATGAACAAATTCGTGATCTACTTTCCGATAGTGGCTCACAGAAACGATATCCTTACCTTGCTTTTCTGAAGATTCTTTATGCTTATGCTGCTAGAAATTGGCCAAAAAATTTCGTTTCTATTTCTCATTTCTTCATAGAGTTTCAAATGATAAGGTTGATTCTTTAATCAGGAATCACAAATTCACCTGCCGATTGTCAAATCTGTCACTATTCTGTTTTGGATTTTCATTCGAAAGATAAAATAGTTTTTTTTTTATTATTATTTTGTTTTATTTAACTGATTCTTATTAGATTAGTTTCTTCTTTAACTTTCGCACACTTGGGATTTTAAATAGCTCACAGCCCGATGGTTCAGCTGTTCCTGATGCAAGAATGGTTCCAGTCAAATCATCTAATGATGTCTTGGCTAAAATGAAGTTAGGGCAAGCTAACAGGGCTGTTGGTTCGACAGCTCTAAATGAAAGAAGTAGTCGATCCCATTGGTAGTTTTCTTTATCTTGCTTCTTTTTATTTTATTTCATTTTATGTATGAATTAAAAGGATACGAAATGAGCATATACGTGAAAAGGTTCGAGTAGCTCCAGTAGAAGATAAGATTAGAGAGAGTCGCCTTAGATGGTTTGGTCACATAAAATGGCGGCCTTCCGATAATCCGGTTAGGAAATTAGAGGTATTAGATTTGACTTATGTTAAGAAAGATAGAGGCAGACCTAAGAAGACTTGGTTAGACAATATTATAAATGATATTTCTTTATTAGATTTAAACGATAATTTGACTTTTAATAGGACACAATGGAGAAAAAGGATTCATGTAGCCGACCTCACGTAGTGGGATAAAGGCTTGATGTTGTTGTTGTTATGTATGAACTAAATGGTTCGTGCAATTTTCACATTCTTTTACAGTATCCTCACAGTTCATGTTCGAGGTGAGGATCTGAAGACTGGTTCCACATCAAGGGCCTGTCTACATTTGATAGATTTGGCTGGAAGTGAGAGAGTTGACCGCTCTGAAGTAACAGGAGAGAGACTCAAAGAAGCACAATACATCAATAAGTCTCTTTCTGCCCTTGGTGATGTCATATTTGCACTCTCTCAAAAGAGCGCTCATGTACCATACAGAAACAGCAAACTTACTCAGATTCTTCAGAGTTCTCTAGGTACGTTTCCTAATGTTCCTACCATTAAGGTGTTGAGTGTCTACTTTGCACTTTCTGAGGAGAAACTAGTCATTAATTCCTCGAATTTTACCTGATTTCCTCAATTTGACACTTTACATGCAGGTGGACAAGCAAAAACACTCATGCTTGTGCAGATTAATCCGGATGGAGATTCTTATTCAGAGACACTAAGCACCTTGAAATTTGCTGAAAGGGTATCCGGAGTGGAGTTAGGTTCTGCGAGGTGTAATAAAGAGGGAAAGGATGTTAAAGATTTGATTGAACAGGTTTGAGGATTATTTAGTTTTTTCCTTTGTAACACTATCTTAGTTAATTTCTAGCAAATATCCTTGGATTTTGATAGGAAAAACTTTGAGTTCGCAAGTAACCCTAAGGGAAATACTTGAGTTCGCAAGCAAACCTAGCAATAATCAGTAAAAACAGCGAGAAATATGCTGATTTCAGAGAGAAGACAGCAAAAATGATGCAGGAATTTCAAAATATTGGAGAGAAACACAAGGAAAACTTCTTCTATTCAATCCACGAACAAGAAAAACAATACAAGATACAAGTTTCTTCAATTCAACAGGAAGAAACAACTCCAATTCTCTAGCAAAGCCTAGAGCCTAAAAGCACAAACCCTAAATCTCAAATCCGATTTCCAAATTCAAGATCTAACCCTAATTCTAGCATTAATAACTAATTAAAGCAAAAGGAGAAATATAAAATCCCTAAACATCCTCTAATTCAAATTTCCCTCCTAAACACTCATTTAATCAATTGCTTGGGCCCACTAGGGCATCCGCCCCTCCCCTTTGATTTGGGCTGCCGGTTGTAGAAGTGAACCGGTTCAGCTAGCCCCTCCTGGGCCGGCCTAACAGATTTCTTATTTTTTATGATAGTAGTTGAGTGATCCATTAAGGATGATTCGACATGTATTGTCGCAGTATTGGAGATCTGCTTATCTCGAATATGTAACTGAATGGATGTGTTCTCTAATCTCTTGAATGCTTGACTTGGCTATTGTTACAACAAGAATATCGAATGCAGAATGGAATCCTCATCTAAGGACCCTCATAGAATAAGTCAACTAATTTTCTAATCATTGTGGATCATCTTCTTACACTAAAAAAGTGAATATTAAAAAATGCTTTGTTTATGCTTACATTGATAGCTTCAATTTGTTATATTTGACTGAACAGGTGGCATCTCTAAAGGATACAATAGCAAGAAAAGATAATGAAATTGAACAATTACAGAGGCTAAAAGATCGGAGAGTACATTCTCCCAAAAGCAACTCATTGAGACAGTCTTCATCTTCTGGTGTCTCATCCTCCGATGGAGTAACCCAACCAGGTGGTGGCAAGGTTGTGAAATTCAGTGAAAAAGATGTTCTGGATGCTGAACATTTTTCTGAATTTAGCAGCCAGAATTCAGATGTTGGTTCGCAGTTGTCAATGTGTGATGGAGGGAATGCTGAAGAGGATTATCATGTTGATAAGGAGATTGGGGACTATGGAGATGAAGTGTCAGACGGACAGATGAGTGATGTATCCGCCGGGGATCTTTCCCTTGGAAAAGAATCTGTGTATTCAATGGGCAGCAACATTGAGCCGGCAATTCATCCAGTGGCTGCTAAGCCATCAGAAGTTCCGACAGAGATGTAAGTAATTTTTTTTTTTTTCCGTTAGACAAACATGGTATAATACATCCAGAATATCCCAGTCGAGATGAAAGTAACTTCTTATCCTTCAAAATGGTTCATTAGGTGATCATTTTTGTCCATTTAGATGATCATAAACATGCGCGCACACACAATATATATATATATATATATATATATATATATATAACCATAGTGAAGGAGAATCTCATATTTGGAAGAAATGAACTATTTATGAAGAGGCAAGTCACATTTAACAAATCTAATATATTTCTATCTAGAAATCTTCATTTATAAATATATGTTCAGCTACAATGAAAGAGAAATCTCCTATATAAATATTTCAAATCTGCAAGCAGCAGGAAAGCTCAATATCTTTTTTTTTTTAATTACTTTATAGTTCATTATACTTGCTCTTGAATTGAGTTACACTCTTTTCTTAATAATAGTTTGTCACTTTTCCTTAGTTCTTTTTGTGTGAAGCTATCTTGTTTCACTCCAGGTTATAGTTTAAATATTGCTCTAAGTTGAAAGTTTACTGTGCCTATTTTCTGAATTTCCTAGTTATCTTAAATGCAGCTCAAAATCTCCATCACAGATACCGAAACATCTCCCACATCGAACAGGCCAAGCTCCGTCAACACGAGCGAAGTCAAATGATTCTTTGAAGTCCCCAGGTAAGCATGCTTTTCTTAATAGAACAGCAGTTTAATAAGAAATTGTGGAAGGAATGTATTAAAGAGTTCAATGATTAATTTATGTGCAAAGAATAAGATGGTTGAAAATAAATATGTTATTCCAGATATTATGAGGAGAAAAACATCTTATTGGGAGGAGGAAATATTATTTAATCTTCCCATGAAAATCTTATGAAGCTTAAGCTTTCTAATCAAATCTGCGATAACAGATAATTAAGTTGATAATTGTTGAGATGTTGATAGAGCTCCATGAATAAAATAGAACAAAACTATATTCTCATGTATAGGTGTATAAAATATCATGGTATCTCAAAATATGAAAAAACAGATAGAAGGGTAACTATGGCGACTACTCTTATGCAATCACTTCTGTCACCATTTAGTATGAAACTATTCTATTTTTTATGCTGCTGTAAACATGACTCTTGGTACTGCAAAGGATAACAAATACGGCTCTGGCTACTGTTCATACTGTCGTTTTGATAGTTCTGCAAGCATGAAACTATTCTATTTAATAATACCTATTACTGTTGCTTTATATGCATGGAATATTGCTGTTGAAAAGGTTTATTGTTTTCAAATACACTTACAGTAGTAGCAAAAACAACTACAACAACTGCTATTTTGAGTTGCATTGCTCGGGATTTTCATTCTGTGGAAGACTAAATTAATTCATGCATCTGAAAGTTTTTGTCCTCTTCTATGATGCACCAACACTTCTCCTTAAAGAGGCGTGCAGTGTTCGACACGACACGCGTCTGACACGCATCTGACACATGAGCATGCCGAAAATGTGTCAAATTAAAAAATTTATTAAATACAAATTGGGCAAACGTGTCTAAAATATTTTATGAATTTTTTTTTTTTTAAATATAATTTCTTGTATTTAAAATTTTTATTTATTATAGATATAAAAACCAAATTTCTTCTTTCCTATCCACAACGCTAAATTAATTGTCCGCACTCAACATCCTATTCATCGAATATTCTCTTTTTCATTTCTCTTGGAGGTTGCAACTTTAGTTTCACAATAACGCCTGCTGTTATCTCAACATCATCGATGTTTGACGTCGTTACAACATCAATATTTCAAAATCATCTAGACTGTCTTAACATTGATGCTCAACGTTAACAATTTCTACACCCACAACTTGACATCTCATCTTTGTCTGACGTCATATTAACATCGATGATCAATGCCCTCTCAACATTGACGACAAACGCCCTCTCAACATTGACGACAAACGCCCTCTCAACATTGATGCTAATACTTACTGCATAACATCGATGACCGTCTCTTGACATCTTAATATTAATCATTTTAACCATAAATCCTAGTTAAATGACTTATTATTTCTAAATTAATTTTAATACTATACTTATTTAATTTGTGTACACTATTTTTAAAATATAAAAATTATAATACCACGTCCAACCCAAGTCCATGTCCTCTATTTTCAATACTTGACGCATCCCGTGTCCATGTTGTGTCATATCCATGTCACCGTGCCCGTGTCTGTGCATCATAGGTCCTCTTGTTAAAGAGTGGATAAAGGGTTAAGATGGGCTCAATGCACTACTAACCATATATTTATTTGATTAAAAACTTAAGCTTATGGATGTGTGTGAACTGATCATTATTATATTTTCACCAACATATTTTGCAATATTTGATGTGAGACTAAACCCAATAACATTTCTTTTAATGTCTCTGTTCCTTTGCATTTGTATGAGATTGAAATCACCCAACTTTCCCAATTTCTAATATTTAATATGCACAAGCATAAATTCTAGTTTTCCCTACAATTTTCTTAAATATTTCTGCATTTTCATCTACTCATTTCAATTTCAACAAAACATCGCAGCACCCAAAAAGACAAACTCCAGCCAAGTTTCCTCATCCTCAATCAAGCAAATGAAACACTAGCCTGCTGAAGAGCATCTTCGCATGGAATCTCGCTCTTTCGCACTGGACTTTTGTAAGAAACACCCTTACATTTTTTGTATTCTACTTGTTAAGTAATATTCATCATGTAACATACGCACAATTGATTTCATAATTTTAATTATGGTGTATGTAAAATCTCAATTGCACTATTACATATTTATCAATTGCTCAATGAAGCAGCTCCTACAGAAAACAATTCCTGATTTTTTCTACTCCAATCTTCTATTGTGAAGGTGGTAAACTGTGTTTACCAACAAATTTCTTAACCATAGGCATTATTCTTGAGAAAAAAATATAGCTTTAGATTCTGTAATTTTTTTTTATTTTGCAAAAGTGTCTCAATGAATTATGTGACTCTTGTAATTGCATATCAATGACTATATAGAATATTTCAACTTTAAAATGATATAGATTTATTATGTCTTGAACTCTAAGAAGAGGACATCATCCATGAAATGAATAATTATTTTTTGGTTCTTACAAAATAAAAATATTTAATTAATGAAATCTTCACACTTGTTATCTCATATCTTATAATCTTGTTTAAGATATTTGAATCATAGACGTGACATTCACAATATTTTGTTCTTCTCTCTACAATGCTTATGATAGTTTAATAGTAATTTCAAGGACATTTTTAATCAAATATGGGCAAAATAAAAGTTTAAAGATTGTAATGATTATAGTAATGTGCAAGACTCATGATGTTTGTAGGAAACACTGAAAATAATTGTCAAATTAAAAATTATAATACATAATAAGAAATTTTGAATATGATTTTCTACAAGAACTACCGAAGGTCCGAAGCTGATTGAAGATGATGTACAAAGCAATGAATATAATGCGCTGATTTTATTTCACTTATGAAAAGCATTTTCAGCCCATGAAAATTCCCTATAACCTTGGCCACATAATCTTGAGATATCTAAATCATAAGTTGAGAAAAGTTATTCCATTGTCATTTTAAGGCAGTTAGCTATTGTATCTAAAACATTCACAATCTTCAAAAATCACCCAACAACTTGGCCTTATTCGTTAACTTAATGCAGCACAATAGTTAGGGGTGTAAATGAGTTGAGTCGGCTCGAACTAGACTCGCTAACGAGCTCATGAGTTGAGCATATCAAGTTACGAGCTCAAGCTCAAACTCGAGCTAAAATATTAAACGAGCTCGAGTTTGAGTTTGATTTTGATTAAACTTGGTTGGTCAACTCGCATGCCGGTTTCAAAAATATAAATATTAAGAGAATATTTTTAGGTGAAATAAATATTTAAAATTATTATTCAAATTTAATATTAATAACAACATTAAAAAACCTATATAATATAGCAACTTTTAAAAAGAAAGTTCTATCAACATTAATGAATCTGTACTTTGTACAACTTTTTTTTAAGGAAATAAAAAAACGATGCTTCATTTTTCTTCCCGGATTTGAGAGTTATTTCGACGAATAAGAAATCCTGCAATGACTGCATATCGAGTCGAGCTCTCGAGGTTGAGTACGATTGCTCGAGCCAAGTTCGAGCACGTTCCTTGGGTTCAACTCGAGCTCAATTCAACTCATTTACACCCCTAACAATAGCCATTTTCTCTATGACATAAACATCACATTATTCATCAACCAAAATGAAAAGAAACCATCTCCATGCTCCTTGTTATTGAAATTTATAATTGCAATGATTTTAGCTTTTCTAATATCTTTTTGAATCTAAGGAGCCTCTAATTTTAAATTCTATGTAGCATTCTTTGGAACAACATTATTTATATATTCATTTGTTTAGCCAAAAAATGTGAAAGCTAAAGAAAAGCTCACAATTACGTCGTGCATAGTTATGAGTAGTTTTAGGATCTCCAATATGAAGTTCATCTTTCTAATCTAAAAATTCATTTATATTAAATACTTCATCATTCTCTTTTCCTCGGCTTTCAGTCTAAGAAGATAGCAACATAAACAATATGCTTTATGTTGGTAAATACTATACTCTAACCGATTAAAGTACTTATGAAATCAATTAGGATTAAGTCATCTAATTTGGTCGAAAATTTGCTTTTGCTTAATTCATAATTACGAGCCTTCCAAGGGCTTCTTTGAAAGTACAATTATTGAACTTGTTCTTGAATATTAGAATTAAGCTCACAAATTGAAATTCATAATCAAGGATCTGATGGAAGATGCAGAGAATCTACAGTTTTTTTTTCATTTCTTTTGTTTGCTCTAATAAGAAATTTAATTTGATAACTTCTTAAAAAAAAAGTTGCTGTAAATATTTGGTTTGAACCTATAAATTTAAATCCATGAAAACCAAAGTAATTGAGGTGTTTATCTGAACTAGATTTGAAATGTAGATGCATTTTTTGCTTCAAAATTATACATATCACATAAAAAATATTAGGGGTGTCAATTTTTGACACGACCTGAATCCGATCCGGAAAAATCCATATTAGGGTCAACCCAGACCCGAAATGGGTCGGGTTTCGGTTCAATAAATCAAACCTTTTTAAATATTGGGTTGGGTTCGGATTGATCCAGCAATCCGAAAATGACACGAAAACTATTTGACTCGGAAACCCGAGATTGACCCAATTTTTGACCCGAAAACTAACAATTTTAGGTCAACTTCGGGTTATTCTTGTCGGTTCGGGTTGACCCGGAGCCGAATTGGGTCGGTTTGGGTCCGGAAACCTGACCCGTTTTTTAAAAAGGGTCGGGTTTGGGTTGACCCGAACAATGACAGGTCAGTTCCGGGTTCGACCTGAACCCAACCCGTTAACCCGAATTAACACCCCTAAAAAATATACGATCAAAGGCGAAGAGAAGAAGATTGGTTTGGACAAAGAAATGAAATCGTAAGTGTCAACAGTCTTGTTCTCTGCATGCAAAATATGAAGGATAGGAAAAGATGAGGCAAGCGATCCTAGATGTTTTAAAAGGCGGAGTAGAGGAAGGAAATCAAGAAGCACGACTCACCCCTTCATCGGAAAGCCGGCGACGGAATCAGGCCAGCCGGTCGACTTGCGAAGGAGAGGAGTCGAGGAGATGAGCCGGACGAGAATCGGGAAGTCTTGCTCTCTTTGTGAGCGTGGAGGGGAAGAGAAGAACAGGCGGACGTCTTGCTCTAAAGGAGAATAGACGGCGACCAGCTTGCTCTCTTCCGGTGGCGGAGGGATGAGAGGAGGGAAGACGATGGGAACGTTAGGGCACAGGTACGGGAGAAATTATTACGCGCAGAGTAGCTTTTAGGAATAAAGCACACAGAGTTAAGTTACATTGAGTTATATGTATAGCAGTATTAGAAGGGCAAAGCCCTACACAGGTTTAGGATGGTTGATGGATGAGCAGAATTAGAATTTGGAATCCTCATTCTGATTTGAGTTTTCTTTACTAGGGCCTCGTTTCTTCACTGGGGCAAAGCAAGTGTGAGCCTGATGCCGGTGGGTGGCCTTGTTAGGTCCCGCCGAGAGATAAGTTACGCCGTCAAGGACTTCCTTTGGAGTGGCAGCAGATAGATACTCGTGTTCGGGGGAGGGGGGGGGGGGGGGGGACAAAGCTTACCGTAACAAAATAGAAATCTCAATAACTAAAAGTTGGACTCGAAATGGCAAAAAATTATATAATCTCATAAAAACGAAGAGCCTCCCTAGTTGCTAGAACGACCATCCAAGAGGAGCAAGCCTGATGTACACAAAATTCATCATTATTCAATGATGACCTATATTCCTAATCCGAAGTCAAGAATGTTAAAATCATGAAGAGAGTTATTATGTTAACACAACTCACTTGGATCTATTAATTGTGAGCTTTAGTTACCAACTAAGAGGACTCGAGTTTGAAGCTTGTGTATGTGATGTGTGAGTGAGTTTAACTTTAACTAGTTCAAAAGTTTAAAAAAAAAAAAAAGTTTATCTTAAAATTCAATGAATTTGAGGGAGTAAGAAAAACATTTGTTCAATTTATGCCTTTTTAAGAAAGCTCAAGTTGAAATCTTTTATTTTAATCTAGGAAGAGTTTTAATTGAATCTTGAGATTAAATAGAGTTTAAATCATTAATAATCTCCACATCGGAACAATCCTAGGTAGTATTGAGGAACAAAATAGTAATGCCATAAGGAGAGAAGAGAGTAGGAATTATTGAGGGACCCTTAATAGACTGATATGCTTATATGTAGATATGACTCTTAAAGTATCAATAGGCCCAACAATCATATCTAATGATACTATAGATGGGGGAATAGGAGGGATATTATATTTTCATTTAACAAAACAACTACTACTAAAGAAGATAGAGACTCAAAAGATGAGTCTGCAGTAGTATTAGGGCTGTCAAAATCGAGTCACGAGTCGGGTTCTGGTCCAACCTGGAGTTGACCCGACACTGTTTAACCGATCCGAACAGACCCTCTTCGGGTATGTTTTACTAATTTTTTTTATTTAATTCGATTTATTTTAACCTAAATCAAATTAATGTAAGATTTACTTCAATCAAATTAAAATAAATCAAGCTTAATTCAATTTGGGCAACATTGTTTATTATTTTTTGAAAATAGCATTTATTTATTTCATAACAATCTTTCAAACCCCTCCTAAATTAATTAAAAATGTTGACTTCACGAGCCCACAAACTTGATGATTCCATCCCTACTCCTCGTAATTTTTAATCATGATTTCCTATTGTAGCTAAACCTATATCATATTATTATTATTATCATTAATTATTTAATTTCCCATTATGACCAACATTTTTTACATATAAAGGGATAGTGATCGAGAAATAGAGGTTAGCCTCTATGGTGTTAAGGAGATCATGTTAGCTTGTATGTTACTCTATTAATGCAAGTATAAAAAAGTATCATCTTCTTGCTTTTCTTATATGTTACTTAATTATTTTGTTAATTAAACTTGTATATGCTCCAAAATTAAGAATCCATATTAATATCTTTGCTTTATTAATGCATGCTAGTTGTGTTATCAGATCTCTTTTTGGTGCCATGTAGATGCTAACAAATAAGTAGTTATCGAAAAGTGAAGAAAATAGCAGAAAAAAAAATCATACTAGAAGATAGGGGTGTCAATATTTGATCCAACCTGAAAACCCGCCCCGAATCCGACCTGAAAATTTCGGGTTCGGGTTAGGGATTTCGACCCGTTTGTAAAACTGTGTTGGGTTCGGGTTGACCCAAAAACCTGAAATCAACCCGATTTGACTCGTTTTTAATTAATTTAGGAGGGTTTTAATGGATTTTTATGAAATAAGTAAATGATATTTCAAAAAATTATAAACATTATTGCTCAAATTAAATTAATCTTGATTTATTTTAAATTAATTGAAGTAAATCTTACCTTAATTTGATTTAGATTTAAATAAATTGAATTAAATAAAAAAATTTAATAAAATATACCCGAATTGGGTTGACCCGGACCAGAAGCAGGTCGGGTTCGGGTTCGGAAAACCTGCCCATTTGCAAAACGAGTCGGGTTGAATAGTGTCGGGTCAATTTCGAGTTGGACCCGAACCCGACCCGTGACCTGGTTTGACAGCCCTACTAGAAGAACACATAAATTAATGAAAGTTGTATATACCAAAATAACCTATGTCCATTATAAGGGTAGTGGGATTGGCTTTCATTTAACAAATGAAGTATTATAGAGCTCTCTCTCTCTCTCTCTCTCTCTCTCTCTCTCTCTCTAACTACTAAGGGTATAATGATTATGATTAAATGATGATGATGATGTTGGAGAAAAAATAGTGCAATATTGATAGTTATAGAGCTTTCATGTTCATAGAATATAGCATAAATAAAACCTAGTGAGTCTAACCCTAAATGAGTTGAACACACTCCAACGAGACCATCATTGCAAAGCTTTGGAGCAATTTCTAGCCATATGAAGGGTTCTCTAAGAAATTTCCATAGTATTAATAGTGACATATAAAAATAGGCTTTCTAGGTGTGAGTGAGGCATTTGTTGATCAGAGTAGGCAATGTGGGAGCAACATGACAAGCATAATTGATAGTTATTATAGTTGCTAGAACTTGATTACATATAGTCAAAACCCTCAAATAAGAGCTGATTATTAAAGCTCGATACAACAAGATATATGTCATGCAGCTGATCTTCTTGGTTTGTTGGTTGGAAGTTTGGCTCTCAACTGTGTGTATTTAGGCGCTGCCTCTAATTCCCCCTCCATGGGAGACAGAAAAGTTAGAGGAGCAAAATCTCTGCTCAATAGGAGGAAGAAGAAGAAAGAGAAGTTCGTGAGTTTCCATTTTCAACAATTGAAAAGAGTAGGTGATTTAAAATTTTCTTCTTTCTTGTTCAAATTCAAAAAAGAATAAGAAAAAAATCAAATGGATTAAAGTCTCCATTTAAGAATATTTAATTTCAATTATTTTAGAGATTAATAGTAGATGATAAAAATAGTAATTATGAATTCAATGTTACTTAAATGATATTGGATGCATTTGAAATTTTCTTTAATAATATCTAATTCATTCGACATTACTTTGATGACATTTGACTTTTTTAGAAATTGGTCTAACAATAATTAATGCAAATGAATGTTAATAATAAAAGATTTAAAATCATTGAGTTGAGACAAAATATTGAAGACCAAAAGAGTTCTAAGGAAAAAATTAGGTAAGAGTTAAAAATATATTAATGAAAAATTAATTTGAAATTAATAAAAATATAGTTGTAAGATAATAGATTTGACTTATGTTCAAATAGGTAGAGATAGATCTACAAAGACTTGGTTAGAAAATATTAGAAATAATATTTTGTTATTTGATTTAAATGAAAATTTAATTTTTAACAGAACATAATGGCTGACCTCACATAATGGGATAAAGGCTTAATGTTGTTGTTGTATAGTTACAAGATAATAGCCTACATTTATGTAATTATGTAAGTGACATTAGGTGTTGCATTAAAGAAGCGATTTAAGAATTGAAGAAATTTGTAAAAGATTTTAGCATGAAAAGCAATGAAATGGTTGATAACATTTATTTTTATAAAAGTTACATATTCCTATTTTATTTTAATGTAATTATTTATATATTATTTTTATAAAAAATATATAAATTTTGATCTATATATATATGAAATATTTACATGAATATTAAATGAAAAGTTTAATAAATGAATATGACTATATAACTATATATATAATTGTTATACTATAAACTATAATTACAAAGTTTGTGATTGAATCTCCAAATTATCAAATTAATATTTTTAGGTAAATCTAGCTCATCACGAAGGTTTTGTATACATAAAAGGAAAGTCAATAAAAAATATGTAAAAACAATTTTATCAGATATTTACACCGGAAATTATTTTAGTGGCTCTTCAATTATATTTGGATATTATTCTATTAAGTAAATATTATTGTTATTGAAGAACTATGATACCCATCCAATCATTTGTTCCTGTCTCATTAACTCGAGCTTCCATATCAGATTGTGACACGAGCAATTAGCCATAATTGCTTCATTCTTCCCAAAATAAATAAATAAAACTCTGCAACTTGGTCGCTACTGAGTGAACTCTTGTAGCACAAAATCAACAGAAAATATATAAATCCAAGACAAAGAAAACATTATTTTATTAAGGAAAAATTAGTGTCACAAATCTTTCTCTATGAAAAATTCTCTCTTCTGCTCCAAAATTCTCTTATTGTGAGCCACTGGCAAAAACTTAGCTCAAAGTATAGTGTGGTTTCAGGTGAAAATCCTCTCAAATCTACCTTCGCTGGAAGTTTATAGACCTAATACAGTAAGTATATATGGCAGCAAACATAAGGGTGAAGCCCAAAAGCACAAGAAGCATAATGTGCTTCTGGTCATCCCTGTAGCCAAAATGATGCATAACATAGTCTCTGATTGGTTGGTCGGACTGACCTGGAACCTTTATCAGGTCATCCATGTCACTGTATTGTGTCACAATAAGACCGTAAAATGTCCATGACACGGGACATATCCTGTAGTACCACACCCACCATACGGGAAGTTCCTGCAGTTCCAAATTCAGTAGTTAGATACTTGGATTTTGTTTGAGATAGCTTTCTTTTTGCTTTTTAAAGCAGTTTTATAGTACCAAATTATGTACTAGAAAGCTGCATTGAAAAGCAAAAAGAAAGCTGTCCCAAACGAAATCTTAAGAGGACTTCTCTTCGAAGAAAATTTCACTATAGAAAACACAACCGTGTTAAGTCACAACAACAACTACAACTACAACTACTAGATGCTATGTCCTCTCCTGTGCCAGCATGTTACCTTACTGCTTCGTTTGGGATGACTTTCTTACTGCATCTTAAAACAACTTTCGTATAAAAAAATAAATTTTTTTGTACTGAAAAGCTGCTTTAAGAAGCAGTAAGAAAGCTGTACCAATTGAAACCTATATTGTATTTTATGGGTTTTACTTTATCATGCAACAGCTCTTTTTAAATAATATGAATTGGAATAATGCTATGAGGGAAGAAATGGAAGCCATTCAAGAAAATAAAAAATAAAATATGAAAATTGATAAAGTTTCCAAAAGAAAAGCAACACAAGGGGTTCTCAACAGGCTTGCATCGAACACTCACTAAGTTTTCGAGCTCTTTCCTTCCTCTCTCATTGCCACTCATTAGTTAATGTGATCCCAACTGCCTAATCAATCAATCAATTATTGTAATCGTTTTATAATTAATACTATTCCCTGATTTTATATTTTTTTCTCTTAGATGTTTTTTTAAGATTGTATAAACTTAATACATGTTGAAATAAAATAAGTTCAACCTATTATCTCCAATTATTCTCAATACAAGATGACTTTTATGTGATTCTAGCAATCAGATCTATATCCTAATAAGGATTTTACAGTCATATTCCAAATTTAAAACTGTTTATAGCCATACTGCTTGATTACATAAATTCCATTGCCTCAACTAACACAAGATAATTATGATATATATGTCTACCTGATAGGAAAAGCCGCGTCAAACAAAGGATTTGCTTGAGATGGCTTTTTTATTGCTTCTTGAAGCAGCTTTATATTAAAAAAAATTAATTTTTATACTAAAAAGCTGCTTCAAGAAGCAGGAAAAAAGCTGTTCCAAACGAAGCCAAAATTTTTATTTCAAAGGTCCTCTATATTTCCTCTCGTTATATATGTAGTGAGGAACTAATTCACCAAAAAAAGAGATTACTTGGACAAAAAACGAATGCTATTTGTTCGGAAAATCATGTAGAAGTTCTTAGGATAAAGCAGTAAAATACTCACTGGCCCTGGGATGAAGAACCCGGAGAAAAGATTGAAAAGAAAAAAGATGAACGCAGACAAGATTCCAGCAACTTGTGAGTTGGGAGACACCGCCACTGATAACATCCCAAAGTATGTGAAGTAGATGAAGGTCAGAAAGGAGATAACAAAGAACCAAAGAAACTTCAATGTAGTCCATTGGAAGCTCATCATGGAGTAGATAATAATCACATAGTAAACTGTCTGGAAGATCACGTATGGTATTTCAACGATCACCTGCGCCCAACATGAAGAACACGTTCATGATTTTTCTTCATTATATGCATTCGGTAAAGTAAAAAAGATGTGATTCATACAATCAGCAGCATCGCAAAAACTATGTTTCATATGCACTGCCTAGACCGATATTTTTGAAGGGTGGTTATGATTCAATTAGGCTTTGTTTGGGACGGCTTTCTTAATGCTTCTTAAAACAGTTTTTTAGTATAAAAATTTTAAAAAAATTTATACTAAAAATTGTTTTAAGAAGCATTAAGAAAGTTGTCACAAACAAAGGCTTAGTTGCAAACCAAGGATTTGTTTTTGGAATCAAATCAAATCAACTTTACACTTAGAAACTGAAACTGAATTAACCACAGTTAAATCTTTTCTTTTAAGCATAACTTTATAACTAAATCATAAAATGAGAATAGATCAAGCAAGTACAAGGAATTTTCACATTAAAATGTAAAAAATAAAAACAAAATTAAACATAACATAATGAAGTGAATACACATGAATTGTCAAATTACAAGAGTTAAATCTGAACCAACTAAACCAGTAAGTTAAGGTTTAAATTTGAAATTCATGTGTACCCTATATATATATATATAACAACAATAACAACATCAAGCCTTTATCCCACTAGGTGAGGTCGGCTACACGAATCATTTTTCTCCATTATGCCCTATTAAGAGTCATATTCTTATTTAAATCTAATAAAGAAATATTATTTTTAATATTTTCTAACAAAATTTTTTTAGGTAGACCCTTAGCTTTCTTAATATAAGTCAAATCTAATACATCTACTCTCCTGATCGGGTCATCAGATGGCCAACGTTTTATGTGACCAAACCATCTAATACAACTCTCTAATCTTATCTACAACTTGAGCCACTCCAACCTTTCTACATATAGGCCGGTTTCATATTTGTGGGCTCCGAAAATTCCATTAAGATGCGCTTCCGGCCTCTCCGCGCCATCAATCTATTATTTTTTTTTTAGTGTTCGTGTGATGATGACGACGGCAGAGAGTTTTAACGAGCTTAAGTTCCGGTAGGTTTTATATAAGACACTACTCAAAGATTTCACCCTCATTTTGTGAGGACTTTTTTATCTGAGTTCTGGTTTCTATAGGCGTAAGCACCTATAGTTAATTACCCCTCCCGATAATAAGAGAGAACTTTCGATTAAGGCTAGTCGTTAAGGAGGTCGTATGGATTATAAATTCAGCGTATAATAGCAATAGTTTTAGGGTTTGAATTTTGAATTTGGATTTTGAAGTTTGAAATTTAGAGTTTATCACCATAAACTTAAAACTGGTGGTGGGGGGAATGAAGACAAGCCCGATCAAGATCCCATGGTTTCGTCGTCCCGGACTGTTATGTTCCCTGGTCTACTCAGTCAGAGGAGGTAATCGACCCAACTTGACAGAAGGAACCTTGTCAGCAGCCATGAGTTGCTTCGTCCAAGAATACTTTGTAGACCTAGGTTGGTGTTTGTCTAAAGGGATAGATCTGAACCCACCTTAGCTGACAGAGATTTTTATGCCCATCAAATATACCCTATGATCCATCGCTCAAGGGTTTAACGCCGTTAGAGAACATATGGGCTTTGGCCGTGATCGTAATATAATGATGTCATTTTGCAGCAAAATCACCCGATTAGAGGGCACGTGCCATGTCCCTGTTGGCAAGAGACTATTTAAGGATGAATCGTAGTGATACACCCCGACATGCATTCGCTCTTTGTGAGCTAAGGATAATTTCAAATTTATCACCCCCCGATAAACAGTTGCGGGAGGTGGATAGGTTTTAGTTTTAGGTTTTTAGGTGATATTTTTCATTTTAAGAACTTTTGAGTTGTATTGGATTTGAGATTTGGCTTTTCTGGTTGAGATTTTTGGTCAACACGGTCATCATCGGGGTGACTTCAAAGTCACTTGTATTATTTTGTACAATTTTGAGAGGCATTTTGTAATGCAAGTCGTGCCGACTCCAGTCCTTTCGAGTAGGATGAGACTTAAATATTTGACCAGCATAGCATTCTCGAATCGTTGGATTTGAGATTCAGATGTGACGATCGGAACACATGCAGGGTTTTGTTTAGTTTTGAAAATAGAATGAGTATTTGGCTCTGCGCAGTATTCTTAGACATTTGTGTTTAGGAATTTACTGCTTTTGTCGGAGCACATGTAGGAGGTTTAGCACTTCAGTTTAAGGGATCATAGTTGATACATAAGAGGGGATTTTAAAATATTTAAATATGATCCATCTGCGCAAGTGATTTTGTTTAAAAAAATAGCTTGGGATTTCTTTTAAAGCCCTACGAACGTCTTCTGTCCGCTTGTCCACATGTTGCGGATCCGTTGATGTTAAAATTTCAGTAATATACATAAGAGATATTATTTAATTTCGTCTCCTTCAAGTTATCATTTGACACAATTCCTAAAGGAGGTTTGCTCAATAAATGCTAGGAGATTGTGTTCTTATTTGTGAGTGGGTTACATCATTAGTCATGAATTTCTTAATGCTACTTACATGCTAATTATGTGAACTATCAATCCCTCATTCCCGCTTATAAGTGAATGGTATCATGAACTTCTATCCTTAAACAGGCTAGTTTGTTTTATATGAGCTTCTTGTCCATGCCCATAGGATAATCATGTTGACCTTCGCAGATAAACAAAAAAAAAAAAGAAACGAAAAAATCAAAATACCTGTAAACCGTTGGTTCCAAGAAATCCTCCACAAATCCTGCCCGAAATCCCGCCGAATCGCTGTGCAGTCGGCGCCGTCCCGGGAATCCTGCGCGAATTATGCGATCCTCTCCTCGATCGAGCCCCGTTCGCCTCTATAAAACGAAGCCGAATCCTCTGCTCACGATGGCTGCTCTCTACTCTCACGACTTCTTCCTCTCCCACACGCGAACTGCTCTCTCCCACGATACTCCCTCAGCTCCGATCCTCCCTCTGTTTCCACGACCAGAGCCGACTCCACTACCATTCCCGACCTCCGATCTCCCATTTCTGCCCTAGTCGACGAAGCACGTCCGACCTCCCTCCGATCTCCACACCTCACCTTCCCCTGTCCGACTCCAACAACCCGCAACTCCTGCGGGTTCGTCCGATCCAGAGGAGCCGAGAGAGAGAGATATATATATATATATATATATATATATATAGAGAGAGAGAGAGAGAGAGAGAGAGAGAGATCAAGCTCCTACCTCATACCCGAGCTCCTCTTCCTCCTTCCCGTCGCCCCTTTACCCGATTCCTCCCTCTCTGCCTTGGCCGAATACTCCTACCCGAGAGCCCCTTAGGTATAGGATGATTTCTTATCATTATTATTATTTGAAATTAATTATAATTAATTTATAATTAATCTCAAATTAAAATTTACTTAATCTATAATTAATTTTAAAATGAAATATAATTGGTTATAAATAAATATAAACTAATTATAATTATTTTATAATTAATTATAATTTAATTTAGTTAATTTATAATTAATTTTAAATTGAAAATAATTGATTATATATTAAATATAATTAATTATATATATATTTTTTTTAAAATTAATTATAAATTAAACTTCATTAATTTGTAATTAATTTTAAATTAAACATAATCAGTTGTATCTACAACTAATTATATTTAATTTGTCATTAGTTATAAATTAATATGTTGCTCCCCCAAGCCAACGCCGACGGCCGCGAAGGTATAAAACTCTCTAACCCTAAAAACTCCGAGAACTCGTTTCAACGCATCCGTCGAGACAAAACGACCACCTATGCACGCTTTTCTTAGCGTGGTGGGAGGGAGTGCGTCACGACGCTTGCGACGAAGCGGGTAATCACCCAAATTCCTTCTTCGAAGTTCGTATCGCCTTGGAAACCCCGCCTATGCACGCTTTTCTTAGCGTGGTGGGAAGGGATCCCGGTGCGATGCGCGCGACGAAACGGGGATACCCTTAAGTACCCGCTTGCGGGGAAATAACTGTTCTTGCAAAATATTTTCAAAAATAAAAAATACTTTTTCTACAAACAAAAAAAAAATACCCATGCACGCTTTTCTTAGCGTGGTGGGGGATCGAAAAATTATACGGCCGCGGTGTCCTCGAAAGAGGGCATCTACCATGCACGCTTTTTTCTTAGCGTGGTGGGAAAGGCCCAGTTTTCCGTAGTTTTTCCCCTAAACGGGGGAGACGCCGGAAGGCTGCCGAAATTTCGGGTGAAAATATTGCTACACTTGGACTTGATTGCACTCGAATGACATGCAAGAACAAAGAACTAGAACTTGGTTGAACTCAAAGGACGATCGAACTTGGACTCGGACTTGTGAACCTTTGAACTTGAGAAGACATTGGACTTGTGGACTGGTTTCAATTGATCTAAATGAACTTGAACCCAATTGAATTCAGTTCTAAATGAATATGAACTTGGACTCTCATTCGAACATGAACAAGGACTCATTTTGAGCTCGAACGAACTCAATGGATAACATGGGACATGCACTTGAACAAAGAGCTCACACTTGAACTTGCAAATGAACTACAACAAATACCTGAATTCTATAAGATAGCATGAGACTACTTGAACTTGAATGTGATATGAGCTACATTGACTTGAAATTTAAACTTGGATTAAAGTTTGAATTTGACGAAGAACTCAAAATTGAACTATGTGCAAGAGAACTTGAATCAACAACAACTCAAATGCCATAAGAATGTGTAATCTAAAATTACACTTTAATGAATATTGTAATTCATATGTGAGACGTTTCTCTCACAACTGATTATGTGAGATCCATGAATCAATTGATTTATAAGAGCTCATCCATTGATATGAATAGGAGACTTGTGTTGCACACAATGTCAAACAATTGGTGCAAAAAGTATGTTGAAAATGCCATCCATATTAAAGGTTCATGCAAAATTGTTTGGCTTGAACAAATCTACAAGAAGCATGCAGCAAGTGTGGGGTATTCATACAGTCCACTATAACAGAGGGAAGAACGAATGCTTCTACCGCCTACAAGAGGTTATGACTCACCAAAGTGGATGTAGTAATACCTTGTGGTTCAAATGTAAGTGAGAACTATGAATCTATACATTGAACTCAACAAGCAAAGAAAATCAGAGGGAATATATATAGTTTGGTTGCAAATGAATTATACAAAATCCTTGGCAGTTAAATTTCCTACCAATGATGATTGTTGGTGTGAAAATTTATGTTGATCATGCAAGCAAAGGCAGGTGGAATTCAACAAATGCAAATACTTATGAATTACTGTAGGAAGTTTGTTATACACCCAATATCCCGCCTACAAATATGGATGAAGAAGTACACAACAAATGTAAACTTCTTCAAGTCATTGTAGAAGTTCCTTCATATACAAAATATATAAGAACTGCGATAAATGTGAAGGCCCTTCTATAACATCACAAGATCTGCAACACATACGATCTCTTTACAAAAGACAGATGTATGTGCCAAATGCCACTGATGGGTAGATGTAAAAAGACTTCAGTAAATGCAGTATCCTGAAGTTAATTTCTATATGTAAATAAATACATCTACCTACCTACATGCACAAGTGGTGAATGTACTGAAAAGAGATCAAAGACTACCATATATATGAAGAATATGACAAGTGCAAGCTCCTACGATATAAGGCAGGAGACTCGTTAGTGCACTATGACCCGACTACGAAAATCAACAAATAGTGCACGACAGTCTACCTGTACAAAGCAACGAACAATCCTATCCAGAAGCTGCTACGCCACGCCACCGGATCTGCAACATTTGTACAAGCAGATAGAAGGCGTCCACAACTATTTCAAAATACCCCTGCACGTGCACTATAAATTGTATACACATAGGTACACTAAAAGGGGTAAAAATAATTATAAAACCCGCATGGGCCCCGACGAGCGTGTTATTGGTACACACGTGACGTCTAGGGATGCTGCGCGGGTTAACAAGTGAATTCTAATTCGAACCCGATCCTCCTATACGGATCGATAGGAGTCGACAAGGTTCGAACTCTCGAACAAATACACGGTTGAGAGGACCAGTATATTTGTTCTAAATACATTCATATCAGGCCTCCAAACCCTTTAATCAAAAGAATTCACTTACAAAGGCGAAAAGCCTACGAAACCCGATCCTCTGTCAACAGCCCGACGGAGTTGACAAGGTTCGATCCATAAAGAGAAATGACCCCGAACACCCCGATGACGGCCGTGTTGAATACAGATCTCAACCGGAGGGGTTCCCAAATATTTTCAATTGTCTCCTAAAAGTCCATTCCAAATATCTTCCAAGCTCCACCCAAAATCCCAGAAAAAGCCAAAAACCCCACAAAAAAAAATCCCAAAATTCCAAAAATATTTAAAATGAAATAAATCCATCAACCCGCTTAAAGCAAAATCCATCCACCCTCCGCAACAGTTTGCCGAGGTGGACAATCAAAATTTACTCCAGCTCACATAGAGCGAAATGCCTAGTCGAAAATATCACTAGGATCCATTCTCAAACAATCTCTTGCCAGTAAGGACGTGGTACGTGTCCTCTAAATCGGCAGTTTCGCCGCCAAATGGCACTGCAGGTAAACGGTTATGACCCGGGGCCCTCTGAACCGAGTGGTTTTGCCGCCAAATGGCACCACAGATAGCGGTTATGGCCAGAGCCAATACGTTCCTTAATGGCGTTAAATCTTTGAGATATGAATCAATAGGATATAATCGATAGGGCACAAAGCCCTCTGTTAGCTAAGGTGGATTTAAATTTGTCCCCTTAGGCAAATACCCACCCCGGTCTACAAGGTTCCCTTGGACGAAGCAACCCATGGCTGCCGACAAGGATCCTTCTGTCAGGTTGGGTCGACTACCTCCTCTGACTAAGTAGACCAGGGACCATGATGGCCCGGGACGACGGAACCATGGGATCTTGATCGGGTCCATCATCCATTCCCCCACCATTCGCTTTAAGTGAGAGATGGTGAAATTTCTATTTTTAAATATTTCCAAAATATCCAAACTTTCCAAATCCAACCCAATTTCCAATTTTCAATACCTAAATCCATTGCTGCTACTATATGCCAGATAACACGTATCTCTATACGTATCTGATCGATGACTAGCCTTAATCGAAAGTTCTCTCTCGTGATCGGGAGGGGTAATTAACTATAGGGGCTTGCGCCTATAGGAAACCCAGAACTCAGATCATAAAAGTCCTCGCAAATGAGGGCGAAATCTCTGGGTAGTGTCTTATCTACAAACTCATCTGCCTTCCAAAATTTACCTCGGAACTTAGCTCGTTAAAACTCCCTCGCCGAAAAAGAAAGAGCGAGCGGAGGCCGGGGCCGAATTTTCGGAGCCCACAGATTTCTGGCGACTCCACTGAAGAAAGGGGTCCCTAATAAAGATAAGGAAAAAGAGATAGTTATCAACGATGATATTATCCCTGAAGATCCTAAGAAAAAGAACACTTCATCCAAGGGGATAGATTATAATATCTTATCCCATTTGAGAAAAATCCCAGCACAACTCAGCATATACGATGCCCTGGTAATGTGTAAAGACCTTCGGGAGACTCTGATTCAGGCTCTCAAAGATCCCGAAAGATACGAGGCGTATTTTGCTGAACGTAGTTTGACTGAGGTTCTGCAAGCTCGAAATGAGCCATTCATTACTTTCTCCGAAGAGGATATGATGCTCGGAACTGCAGACCATAATCGTCCTCTGTATGTTACTGCAGAGAGCGATAAGTTGATTATCAGTCGAATCCTAATCGATCCTGGATCCTCAATCAATCTGATAAGCTTGAAAGCACTGAGATCCCTCTGCTTTGATGTGGAACACCTCGGGCCAGATAAGTTGATGGTGCATGGTTTTAACGAAAAAGGGCAGAAGACCCTTGGATCATTCATGCTCCCTCTTGTATTTGGAGAACTCCACACAGAAGCTAAATTCCATGTGATTGACGCAGATACTTCATTCAAGGCGCTACTAGGTCGTCCCTGGTTGCATGAATATGGCATTGTCCCGTCAACATTACACCAGTGTATGAAGTATCTCAAAGATGGAGAAGAATTCAGGATCTCTGGTGACATTCAGCCCTTTACAGTTCATGAAGCAACAGTTTATGAAGATGCACGGTATTTCATGCCAAAGAAGCAAAAGTCTTCGAGCTCTCTCGAAGCTAGAGCATCAAATTCAAAGGCTGTAAAGCGACCTGAAAGAGAAGGTGAGAAAAAGCAGGTGGGGGAGAAAGAAGGCAGCGCCGACTCTTCCCAAGGCACCGACCATTCCCAAAAGAGAAGAAATTTATACCTCATCTGGGAAGTGACACAGATGAAGATGATGATACTCCTGCTAAATCTCGGAAAGTATGCCAGTCCACGGATGAATGGAGCAGGCAGGTCGAATTTTCAAATGATGATTATGACTACGACTCAATTTACATGAACACGGTGCAGAATGTGTTCTCTAGAAGAATTGACAGTCTATCAATTTCAGATAGTGTACTCGTAGTTACGCGTGTTCCTTTACAACACTTCAAAGAAATCATTTCGCGTGAGATGCATAAAGTTGAAGAACTCGCCACTCTCTATCTGCCTCCCCGTAAAAATGGGACTGTGCCAAAGAATGTGTTATATTCTACGGGAGTTCGTGAAGAGGAGAATCACGACTGGGATTGTATGCTCCTCGACTCCGATGAATTATTTCCTACGAGGCTACCTAGGTTCAATACCAAAAATATCCAGAGAATGCTACGAAAACAAGTCAATATTCCTACCACCAAACGACAACTTCGTACAAGTCTGGGCCTTTGGTATGGAAGGAGTCCACGTCCGTTACGGCAGAAGGACACAGATGCATATAAAGGTATTGGATTCATCAAAAGAAAATTCCTCCGGAAAGAGATTTGTCGCGCCATCACATGCGTGGAAATTGAATCCGAAGATGGTGATGCTGAAGAGATATACGAAGCTGACGATTATGATGAACAGCCCGTAGAAGCCGAGCCTGCACCAGAAGAACTTGAAGATGGTGGACAGGCAGCCACTATGGATGAACTAGAGAAGTCAACTTGGGAACTGAGGAGGACCCTCGCCCAACCTTCATTAGCTCTCTACTACCCGAAGAACAAATAGAAAAAATAAAAAAGCTCCTCTGTGAATTCAGGGACTGCTTTGCCTGGACATACGCTGAAATGCCTGGCTTATCCCCTGATGTAGCAGTTCACAGATTAGCCATCAAACCGGATGTAACACCCGTCAAACAAGCTCCAAGGAGGATGAGATTGGAAATTGAAGAACAGGTGATCGCAGAAACGAAGAAGCTAATAGATGCAGGCTTTATTCGAGAAGAAAAATACGCCGACTGGATTGCCAATATCGTCCCAGTGAAGAAGAAGAACGGCCAGATTCGTATCTGTATTGACTTTAGGGACCTCAACAAGACGTGCCCAAAAGATGATTTTCCACTCCCTGTATCCGAACTCCTGGTGGACAATACGTCCAACTACGACATGTTCTCCTTTATGGATGGATCGTCAGGATACAATCAAATCAAAATGGCGCTCGAAGATGAAAAACATACATCATTCAGAACGCCCATCGGCATTTTCTGCTATACAGTCATGCCCTTTGGCCTGAAGAACGCTGGTGCCACCTACCAGCGGGCGATGACTCACATATTCGATGATTTGATACATCAGAAGGTCGAGTGTTATGTAGATGACCTTGTTGTCAAAAGTCTTGGCCGAAATGATCACTTAAAAGATCTCAGAATCGTATTTGAGAGAATCAGAAAGTTTGATCTGAAGATGAATCCTCTTAAATGTGCTTTTGGGGTTTCCTCCGGCAAATTCTTGGGGTATGTTGTTCGTCATCGAGGAATAGAGATCGACCCCAACAAAATTAAGGCAATCACGGAGATGCCACCACCAAAGGAACCTTCGACAGCTTCCGATCATTACAAGGACAACTGGCTTTCATTCGGAGATTCATATCAAATCTATCGGGTAGGTGCCAGCCATTTTCAAAGCTAATGAAGAAAGAAGTCCGTTTCAAATGGGATGCAGAATGTCAGGAGGCGTTTGATAGCATCAAGAGATATCTGTTGAATCCGCCCATTCTAGCAGCGCCAATTCCGGGGAAGCCTCTTATACTGTATACAGCTGCACTAGAAGAGTCCCTCGGAGCACTATTGGCCCAGAATAATGAAGAAGGAAAAGAAAATGCGCTCTACTATATCAGTCGAAGGTTGATTGGAGCAGAAAGCCGTTACTCTCCTATTGAAAAACATTGCCTGGCACTGATTTTTGCAGTTCAGAAACTCCGCCATTACATGTTATCCCACAAAATCACACTGATATCAAAGATCGATCCACTGAAGTTCTTGATGACAAGACCAGCGTTGACAGGTCGTCTAGCCAGGTGGGCAGTATTGTTGTTGCAGTTTGAAATCATATACATGCCACAGAAGGCGGTGAAAGGACAGGCCTTGGCAGATTTTCTTGCTGCACACCCAATCCCAGCTGATTCTCCGCTAAATGATGATTTGCCCGATGAGCAGATTATGCAGGTCAAGGAGAATGAAAGGCTACCATTCTGGGAAATGTACTTCGACGGGGCATCGTCAATTAGACCTGTCCGACCTCCAAATATTGCAAAAGCCCGAGCCGGCATCGGTCTCATTTTCGTAGCACCGGAAGGAGGTATAATGAGATTTTCATTCAGTTTGACTGAACCTCGGACCAATAATGAAGCCGAGTACGAAGCTCTATTAGCAGGGCTGGAGATTGCGATCGATGTCAGAATCCAACATCTCCAAATCTTTGGTGATTCTCAACTTGTAATAAATCAAGTACTTGGAATTTACAAGGTTGGCAAAGTTGAATTGGCCCACTATCACAGACGAGCTCTCGAGCTTCTGCAGCAAGTACCAAATGTCAAAATGGCTCGAGTTCCTCGAGGACAGAATGCTAAAGCAGATTGTCTGGCCAAATTAGCCAAAGAGATGGCGAACATCAACGAGGAGAGTCCTATATTTATCGGGGTTTATACTCGTAGAGTATTGGAGCCCGCTCTATTACAATTCCCGAGGGCAGAAGGAATTCCAGATTCAAGTCAGCAGGATGAAACTCCAGTTGACCCTCAACCTCTCCATCAGATCGTCATGGAGAATTATCCAGAAGAACATCACATGACCAAGAGACGTAAAGCCAGTCAAGCTTCAGAATCGTGGTGGCATTGTTTAGATATTGAAGTCGAAAATGATTGGAGACATCCATTCATTGACTACTTCAAGGAAAACAAACTCCCGACAGAAAAATCTATGGCTGCACAAATCCGAAAAAGGGCGTTGCGCTACGCATTTGTCAATGACATGTTGTACAGACGAGCCTTTGATCAAATGTGGCTAAGGTGCCTAGGGACCAAAGGAAGCTGAAAAAGTGGTGACAGAAATCCACGAGGGGCTTTGCGGAGCACATCAGTCAGGTCCCAAAATGGCCCGCTAAAATTAAGAGAATTGGTTACTATTGGACAACTATGGTTAGAGACTGTATTGACCACGCAAAGAGGTGCCACGAATGTCAAATTCACGGTGATGTTATACATCAACCGCCAAATCCTCTACACCCAACAATAGCTTCTTGGCCATTTGAATGTTGGGGCACAGACATAATTGGGCCAATAGATCCGCCATCATCAGCGGGACACCGTTTCATTCTGGCAGCGCGACGGATTACTTCTCCAAGTGGGCAGAAGCAGCTCCATTCAGAGAGGTCACATCCGAGCATGTGATCAATTTCTTTACCCATAATGTCGTCTACAGATTCGGTGTGCCGCGCCGTATAATCTCAGACAATGGTACTGCATTCAAAAGTACAAAAATCTACAAGTTCGTTGATCGGCACAAAATCGATTGGCGATATTCTTCCATATACAATCCAAGGCCGAATGGATTGGCGGAAGCCTTCAACAAGACGCTGGTGAAATTGTTGAAGAAGATCCTCACCAAGAACAAAAGAGAATGGCATACGAAGATGGCAGAAGCTCTATGGGCCTATCGTACAACCTATAAGACTCCAACCAAAGCCACTCCTTACTCTCTAGTGTTCGGTGTTGAAGCTGTATTACCATTGGAGATTGAATTACCGTCACTCAGGGTAGCAATTCAGAATGATCTCACTCAAGAACAAAAATGCCCGTCTCAGAATGGAGGAGCTCGACGCACTTGATGAACGCAGGTTACAAGCCCAACAAAACTTTGGAAATCTACCGAGGAAGAATGGCAAAGTCCTTTGATCGTAATGGTGCGTCCTCGATCATTTCAGGAAGGGGAATTGGTCCTGGTGCTGAGAAGACCAATCATTCCACATCGAAAAATTGGTGGCAAATTCGTATCCAATTGGGAAGGTCCCTTCGTCATCGAGAAAGTGTACCAAGGAGGAGCATATCAGTTGATCGATCTAAACGGTCAGAGGCCTATGCCGTCAATCAAACGGTCGACATTTAAAGAAGTATCATGCATAAAAGTTTCATAACTAATGTATTTTGTGATGAACAAAGTTTCATATACATAGTTATCAGAACATGCATATATTTATATTTTGAAATTCTCTTGTATGGCAAGAACGCATTTCAAAATCCCCCATCAGACTGGGGGCATTTTAAATATTTATTTGGGTCGACATCGCGCTGCGTGCCGAGTTCCCCAAATAAATATTTAAAATCTCAAAGATACAAAAGCCTATCTGAAATATCCCTACGAGATAGGGGGGCATTTTAAATATTCATTTGGGTCGACATCGTGCTATACGCCGAGATCCCTAAATGAATATTTAAAATATTATATTCCAAATTTATTCCATTCTAAAATGTCCCTGCGAGACAGGGGGCATTTTAAATATTTATTCGGGTCGACATCGCGCTGCATGCCGAGATCCCCGAATAAATATTTAAAATTATCAATTCAAATATTCTTTTTGTGCTAAAGAACACAAATATTTGTTTTCGAAAGTACATGCAGGTGATCTTTTAAAGAGTTAGAGAGACACCGTCTTCTCCCACAAAAACCAAGACTCAAAAGTCAAGAAAGTGATTTTTGTGGCTACACACTCCTACAAAATTGAGCCGAAGAAGCTTGAAGTCTTTCGACAACCTGAAGCTTAAGGTTCGAATGGGTGTAAAAGATCGGATCCAACAAGCCCAAATATGGCCAGATCGCTGGCAGGTCCGTCTACTCAACAAGCCATAAGAAAGGCCGTAGTAGCGGAACCCCCACTTCGTCAACCCGTCAGTAGGGACCGTGGGAAGTACGAAGGCAAATTTAACTCGACCAGTTCGAGTGATCGTAGTCTACAAAGTTGTCCAAAATGACTGGAGAATCAAGGTTCTAGTGGGAAGATGAGTCTCAAGCAACTACCAAATGTTCGTAGGCTCCAAAATCCAAAACCACGGAGGACGACTCCAAATCTGTCAACTTCAGCAAAATCAGCATTGGGAAGCGCGATTCCCATAGCTCAAGTCTGAAGTCTGAATGGGTGTAAGAGGTCGGATCCAACAAGCCCAAATATGGCCGGATCGCTGGCAGCTCCGTCTACTCAACAAGCCATAAGAAAGGCCGTAGTAGAGGAACCCCCATCTCAGCAACCAGAGGACAAAGAGCTGTCAAATTCTAGCTCTCCCGATCTGATGAACTCAAGTGATTCAGATTAAAGTCTTTCTCACGTGGTTAAGGATCAAGATACTACCTACGTTCGGTACTATCAACTGAATCCATAACCTGCAAATCCTTCAACAAATCCGTAAAGCACAAAGTGAGGATTGAAGGAATTTTTTCTTCAACAAGTCCGTCAAAGCACAAAGCAAAGGACCGAAAAAAATTATCCCAAAGTTCACAAAAAGTCAAGGGCTGAACTAAGAGGATTTCGTCATCAACAAGTCCGCTATGCACAAAGCTCTGGACCGATGACTTTTCGCCATTGACCTAATACAAATCTAAGGGTTTAGGTCACCGGCATCTACTCCTTCAACAAGCCCGCCAAAGCTAGAAGCGTAGGGCCGAAGGTACAAAAATCATCTGACAAGTCAACAAAGACAAAATCAGGTAATTCTCCATCAATGTCCGTAGCACAAAGCATAGGACAAAAGAAATCAGTATCTCAATCATCTATTGATACATTCAAGAGATCTATGGAGAAGGAAAGTTTTAGTGTGACATCCAAGCAAAAATTTGGAGATCCACTAAAGGAAAATCGTAGTGTGACATCCAAATAAAATTTTGGAGATCCACTAAATGAAATCCCTTGTGTGACATCTAGAGTAAATATCTAGAGATCCATAGGGTCAATCAGCTTACAACAAACGTGATTCGCTCTAGACGCGTACCACATTTGTTGGGGGGCATTTGTTGACCTTCGCAGATAAACAAAAAAAAAAAGAAACGAAAAAATCAAAATACCTGTAAACCGTTGGTTCCAAGAAATCCTCCACAAATCCTGCCCGGAATCCCGCCGAATCGCTGTGCAGTCGGCGCCGTCCCGGGAATCCTGCGCGAATTATGCGATCCTCTCCTCGATCGAGCCCCATTCGCCTCTATAAAACGAAGCCGAATCCTCTGCTCACGATGGCTGCTCTCTACTCTCACGACTTCTTCCTCTCCCACACGCGCGAACTGCTCTCTCCCACGATACTCCCTCAGCTCCGATCCTCCCTCTGTTTCCACGACCAGAGCCGACTCCACTACCATTCCCGACCTCCGATCTCCCATTTCTGCCCTAGTCGACGAAGCACGTCCGACCTCCCTCCGATCTCCACACCTCACCTTCCCCTGTCCGACTCCAACAACCCGCAACTCCTGCGGGTTCGTCCGATCCAGAGGAGCCGAGAGAGAGATATATATATATATATATATATATATATAGAGAGAGAGAGAGAGAGATCAAGCTCCTACCTCATACCCGAGCTCCTCTTCCTCCTTCCCGTCGCCCCTTTACCCGATTCCTCCCTCTCTGCCTTGGCCGAATACTCCTACCCGAGAGCCCCTTAGGTATAGGATGATTTCTTATCATTATTATTATTTGAAATTAATTATAATTAATTTATAATTAATCTCAAATTAAAATTTACTTAATCTATAATTAATTTTAAAATGAAATATAATTGGTTATAAATAAATATAACTAATTATAATTATTTTATAATTAATTATAATTTAATTTAGTTAATTTATAATTAATTTTAAATTGAAAATAATTGATTATATATTAAATATAATTAATTATATATATATTTTTTTTAAAATTAATTATAAATTAAACTTCATTAATTTGTAATTAATTTTAAATTAAACATAATCAGTTGTATCTACAACTAATTATATTTAATTTGTCATTAGTTATAAATTAAATATGTTGCTCCCCCAAGCCAACGCCGACGGCCGCGCGAAGGTATAAAACTCTCTAACCCCTAAAAACTCCGAGAACTCGTTTCAAAACGCATCCGTCGAGACAAAACGACCACCTATGCACGCTTTTCTTAGCGTGGTGGGAGGGAGTGCGTCACGACGCTTGCGACGAAGCGGGTAATCACCCAAATTCCTTCTTCGAAGTTCGTATCGCCTTGGAAACCCCGCCTATGCACGCTTTTCTTAGCGTGGTGGGAAGGGATCCCGGTGCGATGCGCGCGACGAAACGGGGATACCCTTAAGTACCCGCTTGCGGGGAAATAACTGTTCTTGCAAAATATTTTCAAAAATAAAAAATACTTTTCTACAAACAAAAAAAAATACCCATGCACGCTTTTTCTTAGCGTGGTGGGGGATCGAAAAAATTATACGGCCGCGGTGTCCTCGAAAGAGGGCATCTACCATGCACGCTTTTCTTAGCGTGGTGGGAAAGGCCCAGTTTTCCGTAGTTTTTTCCCCTAAACGGGGGAGACGCCGGAAGGCTGCCGAAATTTCGGGTGAAAATATATTGCTACACTTGGACTTGATTGCACTCGAATGACATGCAAGAACAAAGAACTAGAACTTGGTTGAACTCAAAGGACGATCGAACTTGGACTCGGACTTGTGAACCTTTGAACTTGAGAAGACATTGGACTTGTGGACTGGTTTCAATTGATCTAAATGAACTTGAACCCAATTGAATTCAGTTCTAAATGAATATGAACTTGGACTCTCATTCGAACATGAACAAGGACTCATTTTGAGCTCGAACGAACTCAATGGATAACATGGGACATGCACTTGAACAAAGAGCTCACACTTGAACTTGCAAATGAACTACAACAAATACCTGAATTCTATAAGATAGCATGAGACTACTTGAACTTGAATGTGATATGAGCTACATTGACTTGAAATTTAAACTTGGATTAAAGTTTGAATTTGACGAAGAACTCAAAATTGAACTATGTGCAAGAGAACTTGAATCAACAACAACTCAAATGCCATAAGAATGTGTAATCTAAAATTACACTTTAATGAATATTGTAATTCATATGTGAGACGTTTCTCTCACAACTGATTATGTGAGATCCATGAATCAATTGATTTATAAGAGCTCATCCATTGATATGAATAGGAGAGACTTGTGTTGCACACAATGTCAAACAATTGGTGCAAAAAGTATGTTGAAAATGCCATCCATATTAAAGGTTCATGCAAAATTGTTTGGCTTGAACAAATCTACAAGAAGCATGCAGCAAGTGTGGGGTATTCATACAGTCCACTATAACAGAGGGAAGAACGAATGCTTCTACCGCCTACAAGAGGTTATGACTCACCAAAGTGGATGTAGTAATACCTTGTGGTTCAAATGTAAGTGAGAACTATGAATCTATACATTGAACTCAACAAGCAAAGAAAATCAGAGGGAATATATAGTTTGGTTGCAAATGAATTATACAAAATCCTTGGCAGTTAAATTTCCTACCAATGATGATTGTTGGTGTGAAAATTTATGTTGATCATGCAAGCAAAGGCAGGTGGAATTCAACAAATGCAAATACTTATGAATTACTGTAGGAAGTTTGTTATACACCCAATATCCCCGCCTACAAATATGGATGAAGAAGTACAACAAAATGTACACTTCTTCAAGTCATTGTAGAAGTTCCTTCATATACAAAATATATAAGAAACTGCGATAAATGTGAAGGCCCTTCTATAACATCACAAGATCTGCAACACATACGATCTCTTTACAAAGACAGATGTATGTGCCAAATGCCACTGATGGGTAGATGTAAAAAGACTTCAGTAAATGCAGTATCCTGAAGTTAATTTCTATATATGTAAATAAATACATCTACCTACCTACATGCACAAGTGGTGAATGTACTGAAAAGATCAAAGACTACCATATATATGAAGAATATGACAAGTGCAAGCTCCTACGATATAAGGCAGGAGACTCGTTAGTGCACTATGACCCGACTACGAAAATCAACAAATAGTGCACGACAGTCTACCTGTACAAAGCAACGAACAATCCTATCCAGAAGCTGCTACGCCACGCCACCGGATCTGCAACATTTGTACAAGCAGATAGAAGGCGTCCACAACTATTTCAAAATACCCCTGCACGTGCACTATAAATTGTATACACATAGGTACACTAAAAGGGGTAAAAAATAATTATAAAACCCGCATGGGCCCCGACGAGCGTGTTATTGGTACACACGTGACGTCTAGGGATGCTGCGCGGGTTAACAAGTGAATTCTAATTCGAACCCGATCCTCCTATACGGATCGATAGGAGTCGACAAGGTTCGAACTCTCGAACAAATACACGGTTGAGAGGACCAGTATATTTGTTCTAATACATTCATATCAGGCCTCCAAACCCTTTAATCAAAAGAATTCACTTACAAAGGCGAAAAGCCTACGAAACCCCGATCCTCTGTCAACAGCCCGACGGAGTTGACAAGGTTCGATCCATAAAGAGAAATGACCCCGAAACCCCCGATGACGGCCGTGTTGAATACAGATCTCAACCGGAGGGGTTCCCAAATATTTTCAATTGTCTCCTAAAAGTCCATTCCAAATATCTTCCAAGCTCCACCCAAAATCCCAGAAAAAAGCCAAAAAACCCCACAAAAATCCCAAAAATTCCAAAAATATTTAAAATGAAATAAATCCATCAACCCGCTTAAAGCAAAATCCATCCACCCTCCGCAACAGTTTGCCGAGGTGGACAAATCAAAATTTACTCCAGCTCACATAGAGCGAAATGCCTAGTCGAAAAATATCACTAGGATCCATTCTCAAACACATCTCTTGCCAGTAAGGACGTGGTACGTGTCCTCTAATCGGCAGTTTCGCCGCCAAATGGCACTGCAGGTAAACGGTTATGACCCGGGGCCCTCTGAACCGAGTGGTTTTGCCGCCAAATGGCACCACAGATAGCGGTTATGGCCAGAGCCAATACGTTCCTTAATGGCGTTAAATCTTTGAGATATGAATCAATAGGATATAATCGATAGGGCACAAAGCCCTCTGTTAGCTAAGGTGGATTTAAATTTGTCCCCTTAGGCAAATACCCACCCCGGTCTACAAGGTTCCCTTGGACGAAGCAACCCATGGCTGCCGACAAGGATCCTTCTGTCAGGTTGGGTCGACTACCTCCTCTGACTAAGTAGACCAGGGACCATGATGGCCCGGGACGACGGAACCATGGGATCTTGATCGGGTCCATCATCCATTCCCCCACCATTCGCTTTAAGTGAGAGATGGTGAAATTTCTATTTTTAAATATTTCCAAAATATCCAAACTTTCCAAATCCAACCCAATTTCCAATTTTCAATACCTAAATCCATTGCTGCTACTATATGCCAGATAACACGTATCTCTATACGTATCTGATCGATGACTAGCCTTAATCGAAAGTTCTCTCTCGTGATCGGGAGGGGTAATTAACTATAGGGGCTTGCGCCTATAGGAAACCAGAACTCAGATCATAAAGTCCTCGCAAATGAGGGCGAAATCTCTGGGTAGTGTCTTATCTACAAACTCATCTGCCTTCCAAAATTTACCTCGGAACTTAGCTCGTTAAAACTCCCTCGCCGAAAAAGAAAGAGCGAGCGGAGGCCGGGGCCGAATTTTCGGAGCCCACAGATTTCTGGCGACTCCACTGAAGAAAGGGGTCCCTAATAAAGATAAGGAAAAAGAGATAGTTATCAACGATGATATTATCCCTGAAGATCCTAAGAAAAAGAACACTTCATCCAAGGGGATAGATTATAATATCTTATCCCATTTGAGAAAAATCCCAGCACAACTCAGCATATACGATGCCCTGGTAATGTGTAAAGACCTTCGGGAGACTCTGATTCAGGCTCTCAAAGATCCCGAAAGATACGAGGCGTATTTTGCTGAACGTAGTTTGACTGAGGTTCTGCAAGCTCGAAATGAGCCATTCATTACTTTCTCCGAAGAGGATATGATGCTCGGAACTGCAGACCATAATCGTCCTCTGTATGTTACTGCAGAGAGCGATAAGTTGATTATCAGTCGAATCCTAATCGATCCTGGATCCTCAATCAATCTGATAAGCTTGAAAGCACTGAGATCCCTCTGCTTTGATGTGGAACACCTCGGGCCAGATAAGTTGATGGTGCATGGTTTTAACGAAAAAGGGCAGAAGACCCTTGGATCATTCATGCTCCCTCTTGTATTTGGAGAACTCCACACAGAAGCTAAATTCCATGTGATTGACGCAGATACTTCATTCAAGGCGCTACTAGGTCGTCCCTGGTTGCATGAATATGGCATTGTCCCGTCAACATTACACCAGTGTATGAAGTATCTCAAAGATGGAGAAGAATTCAGGATCTCTGGTGACATTCAGCCCCTTTACAGTTCATGAAGCAACAGTTTATGAAGATGCACGGTATTTCATGCCAAAGAAGCAAAAAGTCTTCGAGCTCTCTCGAAGCTAGAGCATCAAATTCAAAGGCTGTAAAGCGACCTGAAAGAGAAGGTGAGAAAAAGCAGGTGGGGAGAAAGAAGGCAGCGCCGACTCTTCCCAAGGCACCGACCATTCCCAAAGAGAAGAAATTTATACCTCATCTGGGAAGTGACACAGATGAAGATGATGATACTCCTGCTAAATCTCGGAAAGTATGCCAGTCCACGGATGAATGGAGCAGGCAGGTCGAATTTTCAAATGATGATTATGACTACGACTCAATTTACATGAACACGGTGCAGAATGTGTTCTCTAGAAGAATTGACAGTCTATCAATTTCAGATAGTGTACTCGTAGTTACGCGTGTTCCTTTACAACACTTCAAAGAAATCATTTCGCGTGAGGTGCATAAGGTTGAAGAACTCGCCACTCTCTATCTGCCTCCCCGTAAAAAATGGGACTGTGCCAAAGAATGTGTTATATTCTACGGGAGTTCGTGAAGAGGAGAATCACGACTGGGATTGTATGCTCCTCGACTCCGATGAATTATTTCCTACGAGGCTACCTAGGTTCAATACCAAAAATATCCAGAGAATGCTACGAAAACAAGTCAATATTCCTACCACCAAACGACAACTTCGTACAAGTCTGGGCCTTTGGTATGGAAGGAGTCCACGTCCGTTACGGCAGAAGGACACAGATGCATATAAAGGTATTGGATTCATCAAAAGAAAATTCCTCCGGAAAGAGATTTGTCGCGCCATCACATGCGTGGAAATTGAATCCGAAGATGGTGATGCTGAAGAGATATACGAAGCTGACGATTATGATGAACAGCCCGTAGAAGCCGAGCCTGCACCAGAAGAACTTGAAGATGGTGGACAGGCAGCCACTATGGATGAACTAAGAGAAGTCAACTTGGGAACTGAGGAGGACCCTCGCCCAACCTTCATTAGCTCTCTACTACCCGAAGAACAAATAGAAAAAATAAAAAAGCTCCTCTGTGAATTCAGGGACTGCTTTGCCTGGACATACGCTGAAATGCCTGGCTTATCCCCTGATGTAGCAGTTCACAGATTAGCCATCAAACCGGATGTAACACCCGTCAAACAAGCTCCAAGGAGGATGAGATTGGAAATTGAAGAACAGGTGATCGCAGAAACGAAGAAGCTAATAGATGCAGGCTTTATTCGAGAAGAAAAATACGCCGACTGGATTGCCAATATCGTCCCAGTGAAGAAGAAGAACGGCCAGATTCGTATCTGTATTGACTTTAGGGACCTCAACAAGACGTGCCCAAAAGATGATTTTCCACTCCCTGTATCCGAACTCCTGGTGGACAATACGTCCAACTACGACATGTTCTCCTTTATGGATGGATCGTCAGGATACAATCAAATCAAAATGGCGCTCGAAAGATGAAAAACATACATCATCATTCAGAACGCCCATCGGCATTTTCTGCTATACAGTCATGCCCTTTGGCCTGAAGAACGCTGGTGCCACCTACCAGCGGGCGATGACTCACATATTCGATGATTTGATACATCAGAAGGTCGAGTGTTATGTAGATGACCTTGTTGTCAAAAGTCTTGGCCGAAATGATCACTTAAAAGATCTCAGAATCGTATTTGAGAGAATCAGAAAGTTTGATCTGAAGATGAATCCTCTTAAATGTGCTTTTGGGGTTTCCTCCGGCAAATTCTTGGGGTATGTTGTTCGTCATCGAGGAATAGAGATCGACCCCAACAAAATTAAGGCAATCACGGAGATGCCACCGCCAAGGAACCTTCGACAGCTCCGATCATTACAAGGACAACTGGCTTTCATTCGGAGATTCATATCAAATCTATCGGGTAGGTGCCAGCCATTTTCAAAGCTAATGAAGAAAGAAGTCCGTTTCAAATGGGATGCAGAATGTCAGGAGGCGTTTGATAGCATCAAGAGATATCTGTTGAATCCGCCCATTCTAGCAGCGCCAATTCCGGGGAAGCCTCTTATACTGTATACAGCTGCACTAGAAGAGTCCCTCGGAGCACTATTGGCCCAGAATAATGAAGAAGGAAAAGAAAATGCGCTCTACTATATCAGTCGAAGGTTGATTGGAGCAGAAAGCCGTTACTCTCCTATTGAAAAACATTGCCTGGCACTGATTTTTGCAGTTCAGAAACTCCGCCATTACATGTTATCCCACAAAATCACACTGATATCAAAGATCGATCCACTGAAGTTCTTGATGACAAGACCAGCGTTGACAGGTCGTCTAGCCAGGTGGGCAGTATTGTTGTTGCAGTTTGAAATCATATACATGCCACAGAAGGCGGTGAAAGGACAGGCCTTGGCAGATTTTCTTGCTGCACACCCAATCCCAGCTGATTCTCCGCTAAATGATGATTTGCCCGATGAGCAGATTATGCAGGTCAAGGAGAATGAAAGGCTACCATTCTGGGAAATGTACTTCGACGGGGCATCGTCAATTAGACCTGTCCGACCTCCAAATATTGCAAAAGCCCGAGCCGGCATCGGTCTCATTTTCGTAGCACCGGAAGGAGGTATAATGAGATTTTCATTCAGTTTGACTGAACCTCGGACCAATAATGAAGCCGAGTACGAAGCTCTATTAGCAGGGCTGGAGATTGCGATCGATGTCAGAATCCAACATCTCCAAATCTTTGGTGATTCTCAACTTGTAATAAATCAAGTACTTGGAATTTACAAGGTTGGCAAAGTTGAATTGGCCCACTATCACAGACGAGCTCTCGAGCTTCTGCAGCAAGTACCAAATGTCAAAATGGCTCGAGTTCCTCGAGGACAGAATGCTAAAGCAGATTGTCTGGCCAAATTAGCCAAAGAGATGGCGAACATCAACGAGGAGAGTCCTATATTTATCGGGGTTTATACTCGTAGAGTATTGGAGCCCGCTCTATTACAATTCCCGAGGGCAGAAGGAATTCCAGATTCAAGTCAGCAGGATGAAACTCCAGTTGACCCTCAACCTCTCCATCAGATCGTCATGGAGAATTATCCAGAAGAACATCACATGACCAAGAGACGTAAAGCCAGTCAAGCTTCAGAATCGTGGTGGCATTGTTTAGATATTGAAGTCGAAAAATGATTGGAGACATCCATTCATTGACTACTTCAAGGAAAACAAACTCCCGACAGAAAAATCTATGGCTGCACAAATCCGAAAAAGGGCGTTGCGCTACGCATTTGTCAATGACATGTTGTACAGACGAGCCTTTGATCAAATGTGGCTAAGGTGCCTAGGGACCAAGGAAGCTGAAAAAAGTGGTGACAGAAATCCACGAGGGGCTTTGCGGAGCACATCAGTCAGGTCCCAAAATGGCCGCTAAAATTAAGAGAATTGGTTACTATTGGACAACTATGGTTAGAGACTGTATTGACCCACGCAAAGAGGTGCCACGAATGTCAAATTCACGGTGATGTTATACATCAACCGCCAAATCCCTCTACACCCAACAATAGCTTCTTGGCCATTTGAATGTTGGGGCACAGACATAATTGGGCCAATAGATCCGCCATCATCAGCGGGACACCGTTTCATTCTGGCAGCGACGGATTACTTCTCCAAGTGGGCAGAAGCAGCTCCATTCAGAGAGGTCACATCCGAGCATGTGATCAATTTCTTTACCCATAATGTCGTCTACAGATTCGGTGTGCCGCGCCGTATAATCTCAGACAATGGTACTGCATTCAAAAGTACAAAAATCTACAAGTTCGTTGATCGGCACAAAATCGATTGGCGATATTCTTCCATATACAATCCAAGGCCGAATGGATTGGCGGAAGCCTTCAACAAGACGCTGGTGAAATTGTTGAAGAAGATCCTCACCAAGAACAAAAGAGAATGGCATACGAAGATGGCAGAAGCTCTATGGGCCTATCGTACAACCTATAAGACTCCAACCAAAGCCACTCCTTACTCTCTAGTGTTCGGTGTTGAAGCTGTATTACCATTGGAGATTGAATTACCGTCACTCAGGGTAGCAATTCAGAATGATCTCACTCAAGAACAAAATGCCCGTCTCAGAATGGAGGAGCTCGACGCACTTGATGAACGCAGGTTACAAGCCCAACAAAACTTGGAAATCTACCGAGGAAGAATGGCAAAGTCCTTTGATCGTATGGTGCGTCCTCGATCATTTCAGGAAGGGGAATTGGTCCTGGTGCTGAGAAGACCAATCATTCCACATCGAAAAATTGGTGGCAAATTCGTATCCAATTGGGAAGGTCCCTTCGTCATCGAGAAAGTGTACCAAGGAGGAGCATATCAGTTGATCGATCTAAACGGTCAGAGGCCTATGCCGTCAATCAACGGTCGACATTTAAAGAAGTATCATGCATAAAAGTTTCATAACTAATGTATTTTGTGATGAACAAAGTTTCATATACATAGTTATCAGAACATGCATATATTTATATTTTGAAATTCTCTTGTATGGCAAGAACGCATTTCAAAATCCCCCATCAGACTGGGGGCATTTTAAATATTTATTTGGGTCGACATCGCGCTGCGTGCCGAGTTCCCCAAATAAATATTTAAAATCTCAAAGATACAAAGCCTATCTGAAATATCCCTACGAGATAGGGGGCATTTTAAATATTCATTTGGGTCGACATCGTGCTATACGCCGAGATCCCTAAATGAATATTTAAAATATTATATTCCAAATTTATTCCATTCTAAAATGTCCCTGCGAGACAGGGGGCATTTCAAATATTTATTCGGGTCGACATCGCGCTGCATGCCGAGATCCCCGAATAAATATTTAAAATTATCAATTCAAATATTCTTTTGTGCTAAAGAACACAAATATTTGTTTTCGAAAGTACATGCAGGTGATCTTTAAAGAGTTAGAGACACCGTCTTCTCCCACAAACCAAGACTCAAAAGTCAAGAAAGTGATTTTTGTGGCTACACACTCCTACAAAATTGAGCCGAAGAAGCTTGAAGTCTTTCGACAACCTGAAGCTTAAGGTTCGAATGGGTGTAAAAGATCGGATCCAACAAGCCCAAATATGGCCAGATCGCTGGCAGGTCCGTCTACTCAACAAGCCATAAGAAAGGCCGTAGTAGCGGAACCCCCACTTCGTCAACCCGTCAGTAGGGACCGTGGGAAGTACGAAGGCAAATTTAACTCGACCAGTTCGAGTGATCGTAGTCTACAAAGTTGTCCAAAATGACTGGAGAATCAAGGTTCTAGTGGGAAGATGAGTCTCAAGCAACTACCAAATGTTCGTAGGCTCCAAAATCCAAAACCACGGAGGACGACTCCAAATCTGTCAACTTCAGCAAAATCAGCATTGGGAAGCGCGATTCCCATAGCTCAAGTCTGAAGTCTGAATGGGTGTAAGAGGTCGGATCCAACAAGCCCAAATATGGCCGGATCGCTGGCAGCTCCGTCTACTCAACAAGCCATAAGAAAGGCCGTAGTAGAGGAACCCCCATCTCAGCAACCAGAGGACAAAGAGCTGTCAAATTCTAGCTCTCCCGATCTGATGAACTCAAGTGATTCAGATTAAAGTCTTCTCACGTGGTTAAGGATCAAGATACTACCTACGTTCGGTACTATCAACTGAATCCATAACCTGCAAATCCTTCAACAAATCCGTAAAGCACAAAGTGAGGATTGAAGGAATTTTTCTTCAACAAGTCCGTCAAAGCACAAAGCAAAGGACCGAAAAAAATTATCCCAAAGTTCACAAAAGTCAAGGGCTGAACTAAGAGGATTTCGTCATCAACAAGTCCGCTATGCACAAAGCTCTGGACCGATGACTTTTCGCCATTGACCTAATACAAATCTAAGGATTTAGGTCACCGGCATCTACTCCTTCAACAAGCCCGCCAAAGCTAGAAGCGTAGGGCCGAAGGTACAAAAATCATCTGACAAGTCAACAAAGACAAATCAGGTAATTCTCCATCAATGTCCGTAGCACAAAGCATAGGACAAAAGAAATCAGTATCTCAATCATCTATTGATACATTCAAGAGATCTATGGAGAAGGAAAGTTTTAGTGTGACATCCAAGCAAAAATTTGGAGATCCACTAAAGGAAAATCGTAGTGTGACATCCAAATAAAATTTTGGAGATCCACTAAATGAAATCCCTTGTGTGACATCTAGAGTAAATATCTAGAGATCCATAGGGTCAATCAGCTTACAACAAACGTGATTCGCTCTAGACGCGTACCACATTTGTTGGGGGGCATTTGTTGACCTTCGCAGATAAACAAAAAAAAAAAGAAACGAAAAAATCAAAATACCTGTAAACCGTTGGTTCCAAGAAATCCTCCACAAATCCTGCCCGGAATCCCGCCGAATCGCTGTGCAGTCGGCGCCGTCCCGGGAATCCTGCGCGAATTATGCGATCCTCTCCTCGATCGAGCCCCATTCGCCTCTATAAAACGAAGCCGAATCCTCTGCTCACGATGGCTGCTCTCTACTCTCACGACTTCTTCCTCTCCCACACGCGAACTGCTCTCTCCCACGATACTCCCTCAGCTCCGATCCTCCCTCTGTTTCCACGACCAGAGCCGACTCCACTACCATTCCCGACCTCCGATCTCCCATTTCTGCCCTAGTCGACGAAGCACGTCCGACCTCCCTCCGATCTCCACACCTCACCTTCCCCTGTCCGACTCCAACAACCCGCAACTCCTGCGGGTTCGTCCGATCCAGAGGAGCCGAGAGAGATATATATATATATATATATATATATATATAGAGAGAGAGAGAGAGAGATCAAGCTCCTACCTCATACCCGAGCTCCTCTTCCTCCTTCCCGTCGCCCCTTTACCCGATTCCTCCCTCTCTGCCTTGGCCGAATACTCCTACCCGAGAGCCCCTTAGGTATAGGATGATTTCTTATCATTATTATTATTTGAAATTAATTATAATTAATTTATAATTAATCTCAAATTAAAATTTACTTAATCTATAATTAATTTTAAAATGAAATATAATTGGTTATAAATAAATATAACTAATTATAATTATTTTATAATTAATTATAATTTTAATTTAGTTAATTTATAATTAATTTTAATTTGAAAATAATTGATTATATATTAAATATAATTAATTATATATATATTTTTTAAAATTAATTATAAATTAAAACACTTCATTAATTTGTAATTAATTTTAAATTAAACATAATCAGTTGTATCTACAACTAATTATATTTAATTTGTCATTAGTTATAAATTAATATGTTGCTCCCCCAAGCCAACGCCGACGGCCGCGAAGGTATAAACTCTCTAACCCTAAAAACTCCGAGAACTCGTTTCAACGCATCCGTCGAGACAAAACGACCACCTATGCACGCTTTTCTTAGCGTGGTGGGAGGGAGTGCGTCACGACGCTTGCGACGAAGCGGGTAATCACCCAAATTCCTTCTTCGAAGTTCGTATCGCCTTGGAAACCCCGCCTATGCACGCTTTTCTTAGCGTGGTGGGAAGGGATCCCGGTGCGATGCGCGCGACGAAACGGGGATACCCTTAAGTACCCGCTTGCGGGGAAATAACTGTTCTTGCAAAATATTTTCAAAAATAAAAAAAATACTTTTCTACAAACAAAAAAAATACCCATGCACGCTTTTCTTAGCGTGGTGGGGGATCGAAAAATTATACGGCCGCGGTGTCCTCGAAAGAGGGCATCTACCATGCACGCTTTTCTTAGCGTGGTGGGAAAGGCCCAGTTTTCCGTAGTTTTTCCCCTAAACGGGGGAGACGCCGGAAGGCTGCCGAAATTTCGAGTGAAAATATTGCTACACTTGGACTTGATTGCACTCGAATGACATGCAAGAACAAAGAACTAGAACTTGGTTGAACTCAAAGGATGATCGAACTTGGACTCGGACTTGTGAACCTTTGAACTTGAGAAGACATTGGACTTGTGGACTGGTTTCAATTGATCTAAATGAACTTGAACCCAATTGAATTCAGTTCTAAATGAATATGAACTTGGACTCTCATTCGAACATGAACAAGGACTTATTTTGAGCTCGAACGAACTCAATGGATAACATGGGACATGCACTTGAACAAAGAGCTCACACTTGAACTTGCAAATGAACTACAACAAATACCTGAATTCTATAAGATAGCATGAGACTACTTGAACTTGAATGTGATATGAGCTACATTGACTTGAAATTTAAACTTGGATTAAAGTTTGAATTTGACGAAGAACTCAAAATTGAACTATGTGCAAGAGAACTTGAATCAACAACAACTCAAATGCCATAAGAATGTGTAATCTAAAATTACACTTTAATGAATATTGTAATTCATATGTGAGACGTTTCTCTCACAACTGATTATGTGAGATCCATGAATCAATTGATTTATAAGAGCTCATCCATTGATATGAATAGGAGACTTGTGTTGCACACAATGTCAAACAATTGGTGCAAAAAGTATGTTGAAAATGCCATCCATATTAAAGGTTCATGCAAAATTGTTTGGCTTGAACAAATCTACAAGAAGCATGCAGCAAGTGTGGGGTATTCATACAGTCCACTATAACAGAGGGAAGAACGAATGCTTCTACCGCCTACAAGAGGTTATGACTCACCAAAGTGGATGTAGTAATACCTTGTGGTTCAAATGTAAGTGAGAACTATGAATCTATACATTGAACTCAACAAGCAAAGAAAATCAGAGGGAATATATAGTTTGGTTGCAAATGAATTATACAAAATCCTTGGCAGTTAAATTTCCTACCAATGATGATTGTTGGTGTGCAAATTTATGTTGATCATGCAAGCAAAGGCAGGTGGAATTCAACAAATGCAAATACTTATGAATTACTGTAGGAAGTTTGTTATACACCCAATATCCCGCCTACAAATATGGATGAAGAAGTACAACAAATGTAAACTTCTTCAAGTCATTGTAGAAGTTCCTTCATATACAAAATATATAAGAACTGCGATAAATGTGAAGGCCCTTCTATAACATCACAAGATCTGCAACACATACGATCTCTTTACAAAGACAGATGTATGTGCCAAATGCCACTGATGGGTAGATGTAAAAAGACTTCAGTAAATGCAGTATCCTGAAGTTAATTTCTATATGTAAATAAATACATCTACCTACCTACATGCACAAGTGGTGAATGTACTGAAAAGATCAAAGACTACCATATATATGAAGAATATGACAAGTGCAAGCTCCTACGATATAAGGCAGGAGACTCGTTAGTGCACTATGACCCGACTACGAAAATCAACAAATAGTGCACGACAGTCTACCTGTACAAAGCAACGAACAATCCTATCCAGAAGCTGCTACGCCACGCCACCGGATCTGCAACATTTGTACAAGCAGATAGAAGGCGTCCACAACTATTTCAAAATACCCCTGCACGTGCACTATAAATTGTATACACATAGGTACACTAAAAGGGGTAAAAATAATTATAAAACCCGCATGGGCCCCGACGAGCGTGTTATTGGTACACACGTGACGTCTAGGGATGCTGCGCGGGTTAACAAGTGAATTCTAATTCGAACCCGATCCTCCTATACGGATCGATAGGAGTCGACAAGGTTCGAACTCTCGAACAAATACACGGTTGAGAGGACCAGTATATTTGTTCTAATACATTCATATCAGGCCTCCAAACCCTTTAATCAAAAGAATTCACTTACAAAGGCGAAAAGCCTACGAAACCCGATCCTCTGTCAACAGCCCGACGGAGTTGACAAGGTTCGATCCATAAAGAGAAATGACCCCGAACACCCCGATGACGGCCGTGTTGAATACAGATCTCAACCGGAGGGGTTCCCAAATATTTTCAATTGTCTCCTAAAAGTCCATTCCAAATATCTTCCAAGCTCCACCCAAAATCCCAGAAAAAGCCAAAAACCCCACAAAAATCCCAAAAATTCCAAAAATATTTAAAATGAAATAAATCCATCAACCCGCTTAAAGCAAAATCCATCCACCCTCCGCAACAGTTTGCCGAGGTGGACAATCAAAATTTACTCCAGCTCACATAGAGCGAAATGCCTAGTCGAAAATATCACTAGGATCCATTCTCAAACAATCTCTTGCCAGTAAGGACGTGGTACGTGTCCTCTAATCGGCAGTTTCGCCGCCAAATGGCACTGCAGGTAAACGGTTATGACCCGGGGCCCTCTGAACCGAGTGGTTTTGCCGCCAAATGGCACCACAGATAGCGGTTATGGCCAGAGCCAATACGTTCCTTAATGGCGTTAAATCTTTGAGATATGAATCAATAGGATATAATCGATAGGGCACAAAGCCCTCTGTTAGCTAAGGTGGATTTAAATTTGTCCCCTTAGGCAAATACCCACCCCGGTCTACAAGGTTCCCTTGGACGAAGCAACCCATGGCTGCCGACAAGGATCCTTCTGTCAGGTTGGGTCGACTACCTCCTCTGACTAAGTAGACCAGGGACCATGATGGCCCGGGACGACGGAACCATGGGATCTTGATCGGGTCCATCATCCATTCCCCCACCATTCGCTTTAAGTGAGAGATGGTGAAATTTCTATTTTTTAAATATTTCCAAAATATCCAAACTTTCCAAATCCAACCCAATTTCCAATTTTCAATACCTAAATCCATTGCTGCTACTATATGCCAGATAACACGTATCTCTATACGTATCTGATCGATGACTAGCCTTAATCGAAAGTTCTCTCTCGTGATCGGGAGGGGTAATTAACTATAGGGGCTTGCGCCTATAGGAAACCAGAACTCAGATCATAAAGTCCTCGCAAATGAGGGCGAAATCTCTGGGTAGTGTCTTATCTACAAACCCATCTGCCTTCCAAAATTTACCTCGGAACTTAGCTCGTTAAAACTCCCTCGCCGAAAAAGAAAGAGCGAGCGGAGGCCGGGGCCGAATTTTCGGAGCCCACAAATCATTATGGGCACTACGAATTGTCTTCTCTCATTTATAGGTGAGTTGTAGTGTGTTGTATTTTATCTTTGGGTTGAAGAAAATAGTTTGACACTCTAACAATCTTAGATCTTGATGAATTGAGCTCATTTTTTTTCTCAAGTAACAAGCTCTATACGTTTAATTGAAGACTTGGAATTGGAAGTCACATATATAACTGAGAGGAGGACCATCCACTTGTAAAGATGTTTGTTGAACATGAGTTTTTGTTTCTTGTATTTTTTCCTTGTCAATTGTAGTTGGAGTCAAAGTCAATGCCCATACATTGAAACTCAATATACTACTTTTCCATTTCACTCATTCTTTGATCATCTATATGTGCGAATATTATATAGTTGAATGAGAATGTGTGTTTTGGAGATTAGTCCTTGGGACTCATAAAAGTGAATCTAACACAAGGAAAAGCATGCATGTGATTAAGACTTCTCACACTATCTTCCTTATTGTTGCCTTCCTTTGTGAACTACTATGAGAATCTCTTCACTTTACATATCAAGATTGTCTCCAAATGAGCTTTCATTGCAAATTCCTCTTCTCCTTCACATTACAACATTCATTATTGTCTTCACCTAGCAAGATATGGACCAAGCCCACCTTTTCCTTAACACAGCTTGGGTTCCTTTAATGCTTACTTTCAATAAGGGAATTAGACAATTCAACACATAATTATTTTTAAGAAGAGGATTGAAGGATAAAAGGGATTCTTCTATTAGTGCCCATTTGCATTTAATTTAGACCTTGTAATTTTGCAATTTATAATTTCATTTCAAACATTATATCATACTCATTGCATGTGTTCTAATTCAAGTTTTAATTTAGGTCTTTTGAGTTCAAATTGGGCCCTATTTCATTTAGTTTTAGGTTCTCTGCTTTTACTGGAAAACCCGGAAGCCTTCCGGCGTCCCCTCCCTGTGCCGAGAGGTAAGGAGTGGGGAGAAGAGGTAAGTTTTCGGAATCCCTTCTTTCTCTATGTGCATGTGGCTCCGAATGCGAGACGTTTCGCTCTTTTGTGTCGTGAGTTTGCATTTATTTTGCGATTGTGGGGAAGTGGTTGTGACGTGGGGACGATGGTTGGATCGTGGGTTTGGTCCGAACGAAGGTTTTTAGGTCAACAGTATTCTATCTCTAAGAGAAAATCCACTCATCCACCTGAGCATCCTCATCTCTACAACACTTTACTTAATATTATGCTACTTTTAAATGGCCAACATTCTGCACATAAAGCATTGCAGGTCTCACCACCATCTTATAGAATTTTCCTTAAGTTTGAGGGGGTCTTTTCTATCACACAAAAAGCCTGATGCATTCCTCCATTTCAACGATCCAACTTGAATTCTACTAAGACTATCCCCATCTATTTCACCCTCACTCTGAACAATAGACCCAAGATATTTAAAACATGTACTCTTATTAATGACTTAATTGCCCAATGCCACAATCTCTCCACTAGATCTATTACTACTAAAATTTACACTCCATGTATTCAATTTTAGAAACAAAAACCATTAGACTCTACAGTTGACCTCCATAATTCAAGTTTACCTTCCACTCCCTCTCTAGTCTTATTAACAAAAAGAATATCATCAACAAAAGCATACACCAGGGTACATCCTCTTGTAAATGTCTAGTAAGAACACCCATAACTAAACAAAAAGATATGGGCTTAACGCTGATCCTTGATCTAATCCAACTAAAATAGGACAATACTTGGTTAAAGTGTCAAACCACCTTGTGTTTGATCACAAATGATAGCTCATGCATACATATCCTTAATGACTTGAATATACGCATTACTATCCTCTTTCTTTTCTAGAACTCTCCATAGCACTTCTCTTGGAACTTTATCATATGCTTCCTCTAAATCAATAAATATCATAAGTAGAACCTCCTTATTCTCTTTATACTTCACCATCAAACCTCTCAATAAATGTATAGCTTCCATAGTAGATCTATCCGGCATGAATACAAATTGATTTTGAGAAACATTAGTATTGAATCCAAATTGATTTTGAGAAACATTAGTATTACGTCGCTCAATAACTCTCTCTCTCTCTCTCTCATAATTTTAAAGAAATTTGTACACATTGCTACTAGATAAAATTAGTACGGGTTAATAAATATAAGTACCTGAGAGAGAGCATATGGCAGAGCTGAGTACAACCCAGCAGCCTTTTCACGGTAATATACAGTTCTCTCATTTGCAATAAGGGTTTGCACGGTGGAGCAGTTCCCAAACCCAAGAAAAAGAACCGCAAGGTACATTGCTCCAATGACAGAATTAAGATCAGTTGAGCTATCCCTGAAAAAAAAAAAAATAGAAACATTTGTTCGCTCCAAGAAGATTCAATCCACCAACTTTGAACTATAACATTCTATTTATGCGTTTATAAACCTGCGAAGTCCAATCTTCCAGAAAATGGAACCAAGCAGTATAGCAGCCACAAGAGTATAGCCAAGCCTTGAGAGATTGTACTCTGGGTTCCTCCAGTATATTGACCAATACTTCCATAGACAGATCTTGAATTGATCAAAGCTAGATTGAGCGTACTGTGTTGAGAAGTGAAGATCAAAAGTGCCGGGAAATGGTTTGCACAGTTCTTTTACCAAAGCCTTATTGCGCCTAATGAAGGCAATGCAGATAAAAGAATGTCAAACATATAGATAAAGTTAGTATTGCTGCAATTTTAGATTATGAATATGAAAATTAGAGTTTAAATTGACGAGTAGTTGTGGTTCTATTTAAAACACGATTTAATATGCTCTTTCACTTACTTACTTGTGTAAAGCTGAGGATTTGTATATTTCTGCAAAATTAATTTCCAGTCTTGCTTCAGATGTTATAGAACTTTCTTCCAGCATCCATGCTGCTGGGTTGCGTCCATTCTTGATCTTGCGAACTCCGGGAACAGACTGTTGGTAACATACAAATATTTTATCTTATAAAGAGGGGCAATGCTATTCACACCTAAAAAGTCAACATATTTGCAACATAATTTCTCATGTAACATGTTATGAGAAAAGAACTAAAATGATCCATTGACTATTTATGAAAGATCAAAATTGTCCCCAACTATATTAAAGGACTATTTTGGTCCTTCAACTCTTAAAAAATGAATTAAAATAGTCCCACCATCAGATTATTTTTGAGGGATCAAAATGATCCCTTAATATAATTGGGAACCATTTTGATCATTCATAAAGAGTCAAGGGACTATTTTGATCCTTTTTCCAATGTGTTACATATAAAAACAAATTATGTATGACAAATTAGTAAGTCAACATTGCTCTTTTATATAGGAAAGAGACCTGGTTGAACGTATGTTGGCTTGATGCAGTTATTATGTAATCTTAATACTGAAGAACCCTTAAAGATGCTTTGCTAAATTAAGTTATAGCCACTCATGGTCTTATTGTGCATTTTTTTTTTATTTCAAAACTTCCATATGGGATTATTTGGTTGCTTTAAGTTAGAAAAAAACATTTTAAAAAATATTAATTTAATGGATTCCACCATTTGATTGGATATGCTAGGAAATCAATATGGATTATAAACTAGACAAACACCTTCAAATCCTTTCAAAGTGATAGATTCCTTTTCACACGTAACATGGATAAAAAATGGCATTATTAGTTTAAAAATATATTTTCTTTTTACAAACGAACAATCAGAGTGCAATGGTACTTAGTATTTTTTTTAATGACATTGACTTGTCAAATACAGTGCAGTAATTGTCTTAATATGTCAGAAAATAATCAATGGTCACGCTGTCAATTGTGAATATAGATAGAAATAATTTAGGAAACCAACCTCAAAGTAGCCAATAAGCTTCTGGGAATCTGGGCCCAAAGGTCCAGAGTATATTAATTGACCCCCTCTCTTTAGTAGAAGTAGCTGCAAGTCAAAACCTCATGAGAACATATAATTAAACTTGAAATTGCATAGAAAGGTTATTTGATTTTCCCTTAATTACCTCATCAAAGGATTCAAATATGTCAATGCTCGGTTGATGGATGGTACAAACAACAGTTCTTCCTGTGTTGACAGTGTTTCTTACTGTTCTCATGACAATAGCAGCCGACCTTGCATCAAGGCCTGATGTTGGTTCATCCATGAATACTATTGATGGGTTAGCAACAAGCTCGACAGCTATTGTCAACCTCTTCCTTTGCTCTGTGGATAAACCAGTAACTCCTGGAATCCCTACCAATGCATCCTTGAGGACTTTGAGCTCAACTAGCTCCATCACTACGCCTACGAATCTCTAAAAAATAGATGAATCTCAATTTGATCAATTCTTCTATGTATGCAAAAAATATTGAAGTTTGTGGTCTGAATTTCATGTTGGTGACAATTAAAACAGTAATATTACATATTCTTAAATCATGTTTACCGTTATGCAGTTCTGTAATTTTCCATGGATGTTTCATAAACAAGTACCATTCATCTTATTTGATGATAATGTTTGACAATAAATTTCATTTAGTTAAATAAATGCATTAGTAGTGATATATGGTGAAAAGAATGGTATATCCATTTCTCCAATCAATAATATGGTTCTTGGGGAGAATAATCACTTAATCTTCTCCATTTATACCTGTATGATTGAATGTTTAATGATGATAGAGATTTCCAACGAGGTGACATTTTGGAGTAAATAAAAGCATACCCAGTGCATTAAGCTGCCCGCCAACATAGGGCCTCAAGAGGGGTTGATGTATGTAGCCTCAACCTAATATTACAGAGATATTGTTTTCGAGACTCTAATCTATGACTTTCAATTCAAAATGCAAGCCCTCTTTTGGATCCATAAGGATAAAAGGAGGAAAGAAGAGACGAGAAAAAAAAGTTGAGAGAAACTGAAAGAAAATTGAAATGAAGTGCTTCATTAGCCAGCTACTCAGATTCCACTTGAAGCCTTTGGTGCTTGAAAATAATTACTTCAAGTCTCATGCTATGCCAAGTCTCCCTAGATTTTAAGAAAAAAAAAAAACTATTTCTAGCAGATTTCACTATAGAAAACCGTGTTTTACTGGCGGCATTTTCTGGTGGCAAATGCTCGTTTACCGGCGATTTTGTAAATTTCCAGCGGCTTTCCGACGACAAAATTTCTGCTGGTAAAACATGCGTAGGAAAAATATTTTCGGCGGTATTTTCTGGCCGCAAATATTTCCGACGGTTTTCCAGCAGAAAAAAACCGTCGAAAAATATCAAAAAATTAATTAAAAAATGAAGCTGCATGGCGGCCCAACCATCCGCCATGCCCACACTGCCCAACAAGAGGCCTGCCCGTGCTGCCCGCCCAGCCTGCCTTGCCCGCCTAGCCCGCCTTACCTGCTCGAGCTTCCGCCTTACTTGACTGAGCTCCTGCCCTGCCTGCCTATGCTACCCATCCAGCCCGAGTTGCACTGCTCGCCCGAGCTCCTGCCTTGCCCGCTGCCCACTAGGAGGCCTGCCCGCCTAGCCCGAACTATGCTGCCCGCTGCCCGCCTGAGCTCCCGCCCTGCCTTGCCTGCCAGGCTGCCCGCTGCTTGCCCGAAATTCGAACTAAGTCCAATCCTTTTTGCTTACTCCCAACCAATTTGTTGGGAGGTAAAATGTGTTATGATGCTTAAGATTATTTATTTAAACTATATTATAAAAAATTATAATTAAAAATAAAATATTAAAGTTAATAATTAATTAAATATATTATTAAATTAACAATTAATTAGACTAAATTATTAAATTAATAATTAATTAAAAATAAACTAAAAAGTATTAATTAATTAAATTATGAAAATATGAATTTTAAAAAATTAGTACAAGCCGTCGAAAAACCGTCAGAAATTCTTATGAAAAATTAGGCCACCGAAAAGCCGGAAAATAGTCCGGCGGCAAGCCACCGAAAAAACCCGCCAGTAATTGGCGATTTTTCTGTAGTGTTTTGGCATTTTCCGAACAATAGAAAAAAAAGTTCATAATTTTCCTGCCATTATGAGTGTTGGTTAACATTGAATTCAGCTAGTTTAGCATACCTTATGTTAGGACAAAAAGGTCAAAATAGTCCATGGACTATTTATATGAGGCCATTTAATCTCAAATCGTAAATTTGTTCAATTTAGTCCCTGACTTTTTAAATATGATCTAAAATAGTCCCCTGTTGATTTAATTTGGATTGGGGAGTCAATGGGCTATTTTGGATTAAATTTGAAGAATTAAATGACTAAATTTAACATATAAGATAGTCTGAATATAAACTGCCTCCCATAAATAGTGCAGTGCCTATTTTAATATTTTTCTCATGTCAGTGTAGGTTGCAAACAAGTTTAGCCTGCCTCTTGCTAGTGAAGGCTGCAAACGATACATACTTTTATCTTGACAAAAAAGTTGTCATGAGTTACAAAAATACAAAGCTATAGTGAATGACTTGAGGATATTATTTGGTGGTGTTTTCAAGTTATAAGATATAGTTACTATTATTTAACATTTTCATTTACATTGTTTGATATTATGAATTCCAAATTATTTAAGATTAACAAGATGATTAAAAATACTGTTGCTTAGAATATGGCTTCTAACAAAAGAGACTGCCATATAAATAAAACTTAATGGTTTATAGCCACATAAAATGAAATAACTTGCATATTTCTATGTACTGCCCAAATACATTTTGTTTATCTTTGAAATTGAAAATAAATAAAAACAGAACAATGCGAAATCACAATAGAAACAAAACCAAAATAAAATGATACCAAAACTGGCCTTTGAAGTTCTTTCTTGTCGCCATTTTGTGTTGGTTGAAACCCATGTGAATAAAATATTAATCTTGAATTTTTTTCATTAACTTAAGGTACTGAAACTAATGAAAAATAATATTCTAAACTATAATGATCTTCTAAATGAAATCAACACACACACCAACAGTACTGCAAAAAAGGTTGATATATTAAAGAATTTCAACTTACAAGTTTATCTTCTTCGCTGACTTCCTTGGGAAGGCGAAGAAATGCAGAGAAGATTAGTGACTCTTCAACAGTAAGCTGAGGAGAGTGAACATCAAATTGCTCGCAGTAACCTGAAATCCTTGCAAATGTTGATTGCTTCTTGGGGTAGCCAGAAATTCTAATATCTCCCTCAATATGGCCTGCAGTCTTTCTACCAGCCAATACATCCAGAAGTGTTGTCTTTCCTGCTCCACTCTCACCCATGAGAGCTGTGAGGATTCCTGGTCGAAAAACCCCTGTAACGCCCCTCAATAACTGTAATCTATCTTCAGTGACCCCCTGCTTTTTAATTTCCTAAAAAAGTAAACGGTTTCATCAATCTCATTGCTACTGCCACTGAAATAGTAAACAGTAACTTTCTCCTTTCAATTTGTTTCATAAGCAAGGAAGAGGCGCTCACAGGAGGTATGTTGACATAGTAGTTCACTTCTTTAAAAGACATGGCAAGGGGTGTAAAAGGAAGAGCCATTCCACCAACAGATCCAGATTTGCTTGCTTTGTTTTTATATGTTTCACAACTACGCCAATCTGGTGAAGCAATGCTACTGTCAGTACTCCAACTTTGTTCCTTCATCTCTACTGTAAATGAAATAATGTGAAGAGTATCACAGAGGATTCTGAGCTAATTGAAAAAATATATATATAAGATAGTGAGAGTTGACGTTTACACATATTTCCATTGTCAACAGCAACATGTTTTTGATCTTTCACCTCCACTTCTGGTTCTTCTGACAGCAGTGGATTTGGCTTGCTCAGAGCTGTCACAATGAAATTAAGCAAAGATGGTCATTCTCATATAAGCCTTGTTGGTATTTGATGCTCTCGACGACTTACGATTTAGATACTGGAGGGATAGTGTGAAGAGGATGTTGAAGAGGATGGCATAACCTAAAAGAACACCAGCTGATTTCCAATACCAGCTCTTATCCGTGAAGGCATTCATATTCTCTAGGACTGCCAACCCTAATCTCCTGCCATCCGGTGCCTGCCAGATCAGGTTGAATCTATGTAACAGATGCTATCATGAAAATCTGAAGATTTTTATTTGTGTGCTGCATCAAATATATAAATTTACAATTGTATCATTCTAATTTTAATTTTATTGGTAGATTATTCTTCAACTCTAACTAAAATGCCCACTCGATCTAGCTGATGCTAGCCTTAAAAGTTGTTAAATATTTAAAATTATCAAAAAGTTCACCATGATTATGAAAATAATTCTCTATTATTGTTTGATGGACCGCATTTTTTTTTTGACAATTTGGCATCTTTTTGAAACCCCAACGCCTGTCTTGGGTTAGCAACTTTTGCAATGTATTGGCATACTATCAGGGAAGACTACCTAGTGGTAACTGGTCCTCCAATCCTCCACAAGCCTTGTGCAAGGACTAGTTAACTAATGCTTGTTGTTAATGAATGTTTACTGGTGGCATAATAGTAAAAATATATAGATTAAGGTTTTTTATCAAGAAATTCATATATTTAGGGATGAACAATAGTGAAAATCCCAAAACATTAATTTTGTACGGAATGGATTTTTATTTTTCCTCCCTCAACACACCAAATGTGCAGAAGAAGTTAATCTCATATGATTTTGCAAATGGTGAGGACATTGTCATGGTAGCTTTGCATAAACAACAAGCTTAAATGAAGAAGAATGTAATTTTAGATTAATACTTACAAATTTGTCCATCCACCTAGGAGAAAGCATCTCATTGATTGCGATAGCATTAAATGCATAGGTTAGCGGTGAAATCCAAAAACCCAAGCGACACCATTTTGGCATCAAAGCTGCCATGAAAATCTCAAGATTGTTTATATATAGAAAATAATAGAAACATGGTAGAAAAAAAAATAAATATAACAAACATAGAGACTGGTGAGTCGACTAATTGTTTTACTGCGATCATTTTATCTTCATAAAATTTCTTAGCATTATTAGATGTAATAGTCGTATTAATACTGCGAATAGACTTTGACCAGACCTTTGGCTTAAAATGAAAATAGTTGAGTAAAAGGATGCATGGAAAGCAAAAAAGTTGTATTTATCGACTGCAAAGTGGTTTTAATGTTGAGTTGAACTAAACTCTCAAGCTTCCTCTATTAAAACAGTTTTTTCTGTAACTGAACATGTATCCTGCTATCAATTAAGTAAATATTTGGGATAAATTTTTATTCTTAAAAAAAAATAATCCTATATTTGGGGACTACCTTGTTTCAACAAAAGTATTTTTGTGGTTAGAACTACCTTCCTGGACTGAGTTCCCGACGTTTGGAAAAAAAAATTATATGAGTGAGTTCTAGCTAGTAATGAAACTCACCTTCAGAAAGATAACTAGATAAGAGTGATTTCCAATTATGAGAGCCTAAGACCTTCAATTTTAATTTTTATACATAATTATGATAAATAATATAAAGTTAATGTAGCTTCGGTGACATTATCAGTTTTACTGCAATAATAGTAGAATCAGGTAAAATAAATAAAACAATGGATAGAAAAAATATCATTACCACCAAAATAAATATAAGAACAAACTCGTTCATGCAAAACAAATTGAATTCAGTCCTTCAAAAAACTTATTTTCAAAAACTTAGCTCCGACCACTTTCAAACACCTTCCAGGAGCTTTAAACGGTGTAATTGCTTTGCTTTAAACCAAAAACAGATCCCATAAACATTAGTAAGCCATGCAATCATATCTTCAGTTTAAAGTGCAGGGAAAATGACTTCAAGCAACAAAAATGCTTCATGTTCCCCATTTAAAACATTTAACGATAAACTTCTACTGTATTAGGTTTGAGAGGGGAAAGTGAGAACCTTTAGGTATAGCAAAGCCAGCAAGAGACATCAAAAGGAGTGAAAAGATGCATCCATATGTATTGGCAGTAGTCATATGTCTGGTAATTCCTGCTACCAGTCTTAATAAGCCTGCTGCCATTTGCTGAATTATGAAGAAGATGAGGAGCTGTTTAAAGAAGCTGCAGGGGAAATATAGAATGGTTTCATTAGTAAATATATGGGAACCACTTAAACACAATAAAAAATTTATATTAAACAAATTTTATACAAGTTGAAGAGAAGTTTAGCAAGGCTTAATTTTGATCGAGAATAAATGTATCTTTTTGGCAAAACAAGGATGTAACTGTACTTAAATTGTATGCCAAGTTTCAAATAGTTTGGCAAGAATTATTTTGAAAATCTCATTAATGATAAGAAATTAATCACATCCTTGTGGCACACAACTCTTTTGAACAATAATGTGATTTACATGATAATTAAGTTTTCAAAGTACTTGTTATTGAAAAGTGTTTAGGAAAATGAAGTTTTAGGTTTAGTCCAACTTGGGATAACTGAAAACTATTTTGGAGTAGAAATACTAAGTGATTGGCCCTCTTTCATAGACTTCAACTTTTGGGTTGAATATGAGTTTGAAGACTATAGTGTATCAAGCCTAACGATGGCCTTCCTTTGATTTTCATACTCCTTGAAAAATGAAATCAAATCCTGTTTAGTTAAAAACAAGTGATTTATGTGATTTGTGGCTTATGTGGGTCTTTGGTTTAATCTAACAGTGTTCTTAAAAGTGCACTTTGATGCACGCATTTGAAGCAAAGCGATACGACGTTATGTGAGGCCGCTACGCTTCCATTTCAACGACTCGTTAGTTGCGGAGCACACATCATGTGAGAAGAACAAGTAACAGATGCTCACATGCGGTTGCAATTTGGTTCAGTAGAATCAAAGTTTATTAAATAAAAGCAAGGGAGAACATTAGAGTAAAATTGTGTAGCAGCCATCGCACACAAGTCGTAACTCGATGCAAAAACGACATTAGCCTATTCTCACACACTTGTGATTAGTTTCATCAACCTCACCTACGGAATTAACTTTATCCCCATCAAAGACGCTCGTTTTCATCATCGCTTCCATCTCCGTCTCTATCATAAGTGTCAGTGTTGTTCTCCTTCCCACACATACGCTTCCTTACCATTTCATGCAGACATCTCTTTCACACAAAGAAAATTTTAAATATATTTTTGTTTATTTTTTTATAAAACAAGAACCACACATGTTATCTAATAATGTTTTTTAAGCCTTATTTTCATTTATGAAAAATATACCATAATATTATTATTATATAATGTTTTATTATGTTTGATATATCATCAAAAAATTATCATAATTAGGCACCAATCTCGAGATAAATTTGAATTAAGAACTTCAAAATTTGATGTAACAAAAATTTATAGGAAGCTAAGGTTGCAAACAAAGATGACGTCTCCCTTTCGAAATGACATAAACATACACAAATAGAACAAAACAAATTTAATTATATCTCACAGTAGCTCAAACAAACACAAGCACTCCTTACAACTTCAAATAAAAGGACATAAAAAGCACCATATGACTAATTGATGCTTTGAGAAGAAAGATACAATGGGAGGGTTACTTGTGGAGAGAAGAAATAGATTAGAAGAAACCGAGATGAATTCATAAGAGAGAAGGAAAAGAAGTTAGCTCGCAAGCTAACACAAACCCGTAGGTTTCATGCTCCAAAAATCATCACCTATTTTGCTTCTAAATAAACACATAACAGTCCTATAAATAGAAAAGAAAAGAGGCCAAAAGCCATGCTCAACCGCCCACCACAGCCAACCAAAAGGAGAGAAAAAAGAAGCAATAAATGGACGTTTGGACCCTCACCCGAACAACCACAACAAGGGAACTGGTACAACCAGGGAGCGGGAACCAAACAATCAAGCAAAGGGAACCGGGAAAGCAGGGAATAGAAACCGAACAACCCAACAAGAGAAATCAGGAAAGCAGGGAGCAAGAGCAAAAACCGAAAAACCAAGGTCGAGAGAATCTGGAAAGCCATGAACCCAGCAGCCATATGCTTACAAAACAGCCCCCAATCAGTCACCAAACACCAAACAGCCAAAGGAAAATGGGCCAAGCCCATTTAGCCAACTTCAACCCATAATTAAATGGCCAAATATGCAAGCCTTGCTTGCATCAAATCTTCCCCGGTTGAAAAATCTCATCTCCTGATGAGATGACTTTAGAACTTTCATGACGTGTTGAAGGAGCCACATCTAACTCTTGTATTAAGGCCGCATATTTTCTCTGAATCATTTCTCTTTCTTGCTTAAACTAAGCTTGTAGAAGTTTCTTTCTCTTCTTGTATTTTTCTATACACAAGTACATTTTATGTTGAATTTTGTACAACTCGTTCTGGATGGGAATGATAGAGCTTCCTTGGGATGGGACCCATTTGTTTGTTGGTATTGAGACTTCAAGATCACTTGGTTGATTTTCACCAACTTCAAATTCAACTTCTTGATTCGGATCCACCATTTGTTGATGAGGGTCCATAATATTTTTAATTTTTTTTAAATAGAAAGGAAGACACAAAACCTAAGCGCTGATACCAATTTGATGCAACAAAAATTTATAGGAAGCTAAGGTTGCAAACAAGGATGACGTCTCCCTTTCGAAATGACATAAACATACACAAGTATAACAAAACAAATACAATTATATCCCACAATAGCTTAAACAAACACAAGCACTCCTTACAACTTCAAATAAAAGGACATAACAGCACCATACGACTAATCAACGCTTTGAGAAGAAAGATACAATGGGAGGGTTACTTGTGGAGAGAAGAAAAATATTAAAAGAAACTAAGACAAATTCATAAGAGAGAGGGAAATGAAGTTAGCTCGCAAGCTAACCAAACCCAAAGGTTTCATGCTCCAAAAATCATCACCTATATTGCTTCTAAATAACCACAAAACAGTCTTATAAATAGAAAAGAAAAAGAGGCCAAAAGCCATGCTCATCCGCGCACCACAGCCAACCAAAAGGAGAGAAAAAATAAGCAATAAATGCAAGTTTGGACCCTCACCCGAACAACCACAGCAAGGGAACCGGGACAGCCAGGGAGCGGAAACCAAAGCAAAAATAACAGCTTTTAGGGGGAAACTGAAATACCACACATCAGCCAATGCGGGGGAAACTGAAGCATCAAAATAGCATTTAATAAGCAGGGAATTCGAAGCATCACATATAAACCGAAGGAGCAGCCGCATAGGGAAGGGGGTAACCTGAAATCTTGTCTATATCAATTCTCACCTGGCGGAAGAATTTCATCTCCTGATGAAAAGATTTTGAACTTACAAGGTGCGCAGACTGAGTCAAATCCAACTTTTGTGCAAGAGCCACATGCCTTCCTTGAATAGTTTCTTTTCCCTGAATAAATTAGGCTTGAAGTTGACTCTTTCTCTTCTCATGTCTTTCAGCGCACAAAATTATTTTTTCTTGAAATTTGTAAAGCACGTTCTGGAGTGGATCAGTAGAGTTTCCTTGGGATGGGACCCATTCGCTTGTTGGAATTTGGACTTCAAGATTACTTGGTTTATCATGACTTTCCATTTTTTTTAGAAGAAAGGAAGACTAGAATAACAACCAAGGGCTCTGATACCAAATTGATGTAACAAAAATTTATAGGAAGCTAAGGTTAAAAACAAAGATGATGTCTCCCTTTTGAAATGACATAAACATACACAAATAGAACAAAACAAATACAATTATATCCAACAATAGCTTAAACAAACACAAGCACTCCTTACAACTTCAAATAAAAGAACATAACACCACCATACGACTAATCAACACTTAGAGAAGAAAGATACAATGGGAGGGTTACTTGTGGAGAGAAGAAATGGATTAGAAGAAACCGAGACAAATTCATAAGAGAGAGGGAAAAGAAGTTAGCTCGCAAGCTAACACAAACCCGCGGGTTTCATGCTCCAAAAATCATCACCTATATTACTTCTAAATAACCACAAAACAGTCCTATAAATAGAAAAGAAAAGAGGCCAAAAGCCATGCTCAGCCACCCACCACAACTAACCAAAAGGCGAGAAAAAAGAAGCAATAAATGCACGTTTGGACCCTCACCCAAACAGCCACAACAAGGGAACAAGGACAGCCAGGGAGCGGGAACCAAATAGCCAAGCAAAGGGAATCGAGAAAGTAGGGACAGAAACCAAACATCCCAATAAAAGAAACCGGGAAAGCAGGGAACAAGAGCAGAAACCGAAAAACTAAGGCCAGGGGAACCGCGAAAGCCATGAACCCAGCAACGATATGCTTACAAAACAGCCCCCAATCAGCCACCAAACACCAAACAGCCAAAGGAAAATGGGCCAAGCCCATTTAGCAAACTTCAGCCCATAATTAAATGCCCAAATATGCAAGCCTTGCTTGCATCAAAAATTAAATTCAGGCCCATCTGAACTCTGATTTCACCAAACATATAGTTGAACTGGACATCTCAAAAAGACGAACACAACGAGACTAATTCGACTCAATCCGAGCCGAAATGGATCCCAATCGAGGACCCGAAGAGTATTTGGAAGATTCAAACAAAATATTAGATGACCGAATGATCACCAAATGTGACATGCTTATAGTCTTATCGAGCGGCTCGACGAGACGAATCCAATGAGTTCAAGTTTGTTGAATTTTGACATCATTAAGATACTAAAATACATAATAAACGGTCTATGAGCAAGGGAGTTAATATCAATCGTCCATTGGAAACACCCACAACTTGCCCTTGATCTTCTCCCTATTTACTAGCTATGTTATTCCTAAAAAATTATAACCAGCCCCTCATTCTTCACATGAAGGGGGATGAAGTAAGGAGGGAGGGAGGGGAGAGGAAGAGAAGAAAGGAAGAGAAATCTGAGATCTCTCTTGCCACCAAGTTGCTCCTCGACCACTATCCGGTCACAGACTGCCGTCGGACTTCCACAGGACTTCTGCTCGGCCACCAACTTTCGTTGGACTTACGTATGGCCACCGATTGTCACCGGACCTCTACCCGGCCACTGGCCGTCATCGGATTTTCGTCCGACCACCGATCATTGAAGGACTTCTACCTGGACACCATTATCACCTGACTAAGGTCTTTTCAACCTATGTCACCCACCGACTATGGTCCTTCTGACCACCGTCACCCGACTACGACCTTTCTGACCTTCGTCACCCGTCGACTACAATCCTTCTGACCACCATCGCCTGACTACTGTCTTTCCGACCTCCGTCGCCTAACTATGGTCCTTTCAACCACCATCGCCAGACTATGATCTTTTCAACCTCCGTCACCTGACTATAGTCCTTCCAACCACCGTCACCTGACTATAGTCCTTCTAACCTGCATGGCTTGTCGACTATGGTCCTGCGGGCCAAACAAATACATCAACAATTAATTCTTTGAACTCCTACCATGTAATGCACTTTATATGATGTATATTTGCTACATCGAGCCAAGGCCTTCCCCCCAAGGAAGGGCTTCATTTGTAATCAACTGCAAACACTAGTGTATTCATTTAAATTGGGCAAGACCCCGTGGTTTTTTTCCCCTTTTCAGAGGTTTCCACGTAAAAACTTTGGCGTCCCTTATGAATGCTACACCCTTATCTTTCATATGTTTGTGTTGAATCTTCGTATAAAGCTATGATGCTAAAATTTATATTTCTTTATTGCAGTGAATATTCCAGGACACAACTGTTTGGCGCCGTATGTGGGAACGTCGTTCCTAACTAGGGGGAACTTTTGCTCCAATCTTGAAAGACTGTTCATGTCAATATCCTGACATCAATCATTGTTGCATCAATTTCATTGAATCAGATGTGGACTAGAGGCCAACCTTGACTGCAACCGTGGCCAAGAAAATTCCTCCAATGCTTTCAACATCCAAGACAATATCTAGAGAAACTATTTTTCACAAAACATCTAACAAATGCAATGATGCTTTCAATAAATTACAAGCTTTATACATGTAAGTTCTTAGCAGGTTAAATTTCACTTAAATCTTTTGAATTTTCATAAGTATTGAATTTTTAAATTTTCATGAGATTTAAGCCCATAGTGATGAACTTTAAAATTTGGTGATATTTTGAAATCATATAGTCCATTTCGATTAAGATTTTCTGTCAATGCAATCATCATCGAAGTAACATTAAAGTCACTTAAGGTGTTTATACTTGCAATTATTAAAATTTGATTTTTTTAATGGACCCTCCGATTGATATTTTATTTCAACACAGTCATCATCAGGGATTTTAAATGCTTTAACTCTAGTATTTTCGACCTTACCAACACTACTAACAAGCAAAGGATTGGGTCTAGTTTGTGCCTATTATTCTGACCCGCGCAACAATCCTAGACTTTAAGTTTAATTAGTTTGAAGTATTTAGTCGGAGCACATGCAAAAAATTTTAATTTGAAAAGAGTCTTTAATTTTACTTGTTTTTAACCCTGCACAACATTCTTATACTTAGTTTATCACATTTAGCATGTTTGTCGAAGTACATACGAGAAATTTTAACTTTTAAATTCAAATAATTTCTCCTCTCTTCATCTTACTATGCTCGATTGATTAAGAAATTGCGCTATCTGGTTTGACACTAATCAAGCCCTTAAAGAATTTTCTAGGCTTAGATATCAAATCTAGTCAATAGATTGAAAACACTAATACAAGAGATATGTGAGATTTCTAGAGGTTATAGAGATAGGAAGACTGGAGAAATATTTGGTACAAAAAAGTGAGAAATCCATGGTTTTTAAATACCCATAGGGCATAGAGTTTTAGATGTGTGGCAACCTCTATTGGTGTTTCTGGTATTGAAAATTTCATGTATGGTGTATTTTTTTCTCTTGTGGGTGGATTCATATGGATACATTTTAAATTGTTGTTTGTTGCCAGGTAAATTAAGTGAATTTCTACATGAAAGAAAATTATATCAACAAAAAATATGATTTAGGGACAAGAGCACTATGAACTATATTGCTGACAATCAATTATCAGCTAACCAAAAAAAAATCAAATATCATTCATACAAACAAGTTTCTAAATATTTCATGAAGTTAAGATATTGGCTAGTATTCTCAAGATCTACAAACTATGCAATGATAAGTTGAAGGAGGCAAAATGAACTAAACAATATCTCCTATATATAACAACTAAAACCTAACTCGCATTTACGTCATTGGATCCACAACACTTGTACAAGCGGACAAAAAACGTTTCTTAAATTTCAAATAAAATCTTGCGCACTTTCTAATGGCAATCACTTGCACAAAAAATATATTTAAATATTTTAAAATGCCCCTATTATGTATTCAAACATAATTCCTTAAACTTAAATTAAATGTATTTGAAATATTTTTAGGTGTTTGGTTTGCTATAAAGTAATTTCAAGTTATTACTTTTTAGTTTTTCGAGGCTGCCAGGTCATCTGGTTGGGTTGAGCTTGCAATTGCATGGCTAGAGGGATGAAGCATAAGACGCCATCAACAATGTACTTGCAGAACAACTTGTCGATCTCTGTGAAGGCACCAATGCCTTTTTTTAGATGGAACAAATCCACAACAACATAACATTATCAAACGAATCCTAACTACTGTACACAATAAGAACAACCAACAACTCCAAGTAGTACTTAATTCCTGAATAAAACTAAGAAAAATAGTTGAGAGTTTATTGAATAAGGAGAATGGTTTACCTACTAAACTCTGGAGCAAATCCTACCATGTAATAAGTCACAAAGACCCAAACAGCAGACTCTATAATAGATATGGGAATCTTTATGATGCAATTTGGAACGGTGAAGACCCAGGTTGGATAGAAGAGGAGATCCCTTTGCTTGTAGAACACAGGAAGCCTCATGATAGCTAGTGCTTGCTCTGCAAAACCATTGAACAAGTTAACAAGCAAACCATAAAGTATTGCTCCAATATAAACAGATCCATCAGCTTCTGTTGCTGTATGCATTTTTGTCCTCAGAAAGACAGTCGAATAAATCAATGAAAGAATGACAAGCTGCAGAAAATTTGTAACAAGTTGAGGTATTAGTGAGTTATATTATAATCAAAAGAGAACATCTGAGTTAATTTTTGCACCTGTGTTGACTTGAAGATATAAACAAAGGAGTTCCTTTTGATAAGAAGCCACTCCTTCGCAAAGGAAGCTTTGAGGAGATCCTTCAAAGGAACAGAGCACTTGGTGAACACCAAAGCTGCTCTATGGCTCTTCCTCTTGTCAAAAGGAACTGAAAGCTTGCTTTGCAGATCTCTGCCAATGTAGAATTTTTTGAAGTGTCTAACAAACTCAGCTGCAGATATGAATTTATATGTTTTGCTTTTATCAGCCCAATATTGTTCCTGATCCTTTCTTGAGGTAACCTAAAAAGAAATTTTTTTAACACAAAGATTATTATGCTTTTCTCATTTCTGATTGAGAGTTGTTCTATGCACAAAAACAAGCTAAATGACACAAAGAAATGCTAAACAAGAGATTCCTTCTTTAGTGGTTTAGATTTCATAGAATTCTAATACTAAGGCCAAGCCTAGCAATTCCAAATATCCAAGAATTCCATATGCTTTTTTGGTAGGGAGTGCCATAAGTGGGAAGTAGGAAAAAACTATTGCCATGATTCAAACTTCGAACTTGAGGTCACAAATGTAGCAATTAAACAATTGCATGTGAATTTTTTTATCCTTTTCTTGCAAGTTTTTATTTTTTTTTAATATTTTGATAAAAAATGCCAATCAAGAAAAAAGGTTAGAACTTTTGAGATTGGTCAAAAAATTTAGGATGAGCATATTGATTAACGTTGCAATCTAGAATAAGACAAGAATATTTTTTATATACAACCAATATAAGCAGATAAATAGCATATTTATGCACAAATCAAATTTGTTCCTTATCTTGGCTTAAAGTAGATGAGTTCAAACACCAGCAAACAGATAATACAAATCCCTAATATCAGAGTAATTATGATTTGAGACAAATAGTTCACCTCTTGCAAAAAATCAGCAACACTCTTCCGCTCTGGGCATTGAAAGCCACAACTCTTAAAAAAATTGAGGGCATGCTCGCGAGGGCCTTGGTAGACAATACGACCCTCAGCTAAAAGGATGATGTCATCAAAAAGATCAAAGGTCTCCGGTGCAGGTTGGAGGAGGGACATAACAATAGTTGCCTCACCTAGATGCACAATCTGTTGCAAGCACTTTATTACCTGATGTGTCGTTGAGCTGTCCAATCCTGTGGATATCTCATCCATAAAAAGTGTTTTTGTTGGCCCAACAATCATCTCACCTGGTGAAAATTTCATGCATTAAATTTGTAGTTATTGCAAGTGAAGTATGCTTAAGTTTCTAAGTAATCCTTACAATGAAAACTCCCCTTCCCAAATTCGTTGTATGTATCAAAATATAATGATCAATATAAATTACCATGAGCTTGGTAGTATTGCTAAGCCTTATGCAAGAATTACTAGAAAATTATGTTGCAACATTTAAACTATAGTTTAGTTTGTAGAGCCAGCTCAAAGTTTATAATTCTCCATTAACTTTAATAACAATTTTCGGACTACTAATCATTGAATCTTAGTGTTATATCTTAATCATTTATTCTACATAATTAAAAGACTGAAAGTTTTAGGAAAAAACAATGAATTTACCTTTGGCCCTTACCTTTGCATGCATATATGTTGGGTGGAAAAATTAAAATATGGCTTTATAGTAATTTGATCAAACACTTGCAGATCTCAAGTATTTCCTATCAATCTTCATAAAACAACGAGCTTTCTCTACCAAAATCCACACAAAACCACAAAAACAATAGATAATTTGTATTATTTGATAAAAGGGAATTAGAAAATAACAAGATACAATTGATCCTCTATTCGAGAGGAGGATCGATATCTCCCAAATCTCTAGACGCCGCTAGAGCCCAAAAGAAAACCTAATTCTAAGATATCTCAAATTTCAGCCAAATTCAACATGCCCTAACCCTAGGAAAACAAACTATTTAATGCATGCAAATCAAAAGGAAATTCCTAAACAATCCCTACATTCAAATTTCCCTCTCAAAACCCTCAAAAAATCCTTCCTAAAAAGTTCTTTTGGCTCATGCGAACCGAACGGCTTCCGAAAGTGGCGGAGATCTTCCGCCTCGGTTACGCTGGGTCGGTCCTGCGTGGACCGGCTAGACCGTTCTAACATAATTTTAAGATATTCTACCTAAAATTTAATGGATTCTTCAGCCACTGTAGCATATTATCCCCTACTGTTGATCTTTGTCATCCTTAATTTATTTTTTAATATGTTTTTTATTGAAAATGTGCAACTACAAAGAATTAAGTTGGGAATAAAATACTAATATTCATATACATGTTTGACCTAAAATCTAGGCCTATGGATAACTAAAATTTTGATGTTTCGTATTCTTTGTTTCTCTTCATTTCTTTATTAATGAAAAAATAATAATTTATCATTTATATTTCGGATCAATCATACCATGATGTTATTGAGATCCATAGTTTTGTGGTTAATCATGTAAAGCATTTAAAACTTCTTTTATTCAACAACCACTTATATAAGGCAAAATTTCATACTAATCATCTCCTACTTAAATTTTTAAAAAATAGTTCAATTTATTTGAGAATATGCTTAGAAAATACTATTTTGCGCTACATCTCTATATGACTTCATAAGAATGTGAGCTTTATTTATAGAGAAACTCATGATAATATGTGAGTGTGTTTGATATTTATCTCCTATGTCACAAGCACATCATCATCACAACTGTACCCAAAATGCTTAATAAGAATCTTTCCCAGAACAATAATTTATCAGGACAAAAAAGGGATGAACACATACAAAGTTAATGATAGAAATGGGAACCTGTTGTAAGACGCTTCTTTTCACCTCCTGATATTCCTTTTCTCATCTCATCACCCACAACAATGTCACCACATGTATCCAATCCTAGAATCTGCAGCTCAATTGGATGCATGCATAGATTAATAAATTGCTTTCATGAATTTTAATAAATGTCACAAATCATAAAGGCGTCAAATTTGGACGTTATGAAATTCAAGAAGAAAACTCAAATACGTATACATGATACATTTAAATTATGATAACAGCAACTAAAAATTTAAGAAAGTTACGTACTTAAATTTAACATTTGACAAAATCTTATTATTTAAAAAACTGAGATTAAACACAACAAGGAGTTAGCATCCCAGTGGAACAAGTAACTTACCTTCATGGTATAGTCTGTTTGGAGACCACTTTGCACGCCATTCATAGAAGTTGCCTAAGAAATTCAAAAAAATATTAAAGCAGATTTACGCACTGTTTTTCTTTTCCTTTCATTCTATGTTTTTAAAAAGGGAATTCAACAAAAGAGGTCCTAAATTTGTATTTATATTAAACATATCTAGAACTCTATCTTTAAAGCAATTTGCATACCTTCATGAAGAGATCCACCTCAGGGTCTGGTACTATGCCTTTAAACTTCTCCCTTCTAGTCAGCTCACTTAAAAGTTCTGAAATATCGACTCCATCCAATAAATATTTAAGAAAGGACACGTAATTTGGAATAATAACAAATTTCTCCATAAAAGTAAAGAATATTTTTAGTACTATGTGATTTTTAAAGGTTTACCATATCTATCTCCGATGCCTTGACATTTAACAGAAAAATCTAGTGTCTCCTTCACAGTCATCTCACCGGTATGGATATCGTTTTGGCTAATGTATGCTGCTGTCTTCTGTGGTATAAATTCGTTCAGCATGTATCCATTGTATGTCACTTCTCCTGTCATCTGCAAATACTTGTCTTTTAAAATTATCTGTGGAAGCCACCTAAAGAAGCTTCAAATATATCTTAAATTAACATCCTAAATCAAATTCCATACATTAAAAAGTTTCCTTTATTCATAAATATTTAGTTAATAGCCTCACCCTTATCAACACGAACAGCCATGTCCCAAATATTTGGATAGGCTTTGTGAATACCAAGATTCTCCATTCATTCTTTTTAAGTTATACACGAGGTTTTAAACTTCTTTTGCCAAGTTTTTTGGAAAAAAAATTATCAACAGAATCTTTGTTCTACTCTTTTCATTCCAAATCCTACGATTTTAATACTATTCAACCATTATATTGATGAATCTTCTACTTCTTATTATACATACGAAAATTGCCTAAAATTGTAGCTCCAAGTTTGAATAATGAAATGTGGAAAATTGATGTAGGTCGACATGGAAAAGTAAACCTTATGATAAACTTCTCTGAATAAATTTAAGTTTAGCTAATAGATTTTACACAGCAAATGCATAATAATGCCCTTTAACACAGTATTTTTGGCACTCTAAGTATTACATAGTTTATAAAGTTCTAACAAAATTTAATTTCCTTTTTTTTCTAGCATTTGAGTTCCCACTGCCCCTGCATTTATGGCCAGATAGCTGTGATGCATTTGCTGAAAATGTGCCTAGAACTTGTTTACAACTGAAGATAAGTCACCAATCAGAAATATTTATTTTTTATAAAAAAAAAAATCTAGGTAAATATTAAATTTTGTCTATATTCAAGTAAATCAACTACCAAATAATTCATATAATTTCAAAAATGAATACAACAGAATTTCCTGTTTCAAAGGTACGCAAATCAGTATCGCAGTAACTTAAGCAAAAACGAATTCATTAGACATCAACATAAGTTACATAATTGATCGCTGATTAATATCAACGACCAACAGTTTTAATCCGAATTTGAGGAAACATTGTCAGTTTTAAAAGAAGATAGCAATTAATAAACTAAATGCAAAATAAATAGCCAAGATAATAACCTCCAGTGATGGGTTAAGCTTTCCAGCTAGAGTTAGTAAAAGTGTAGTCTTTCCAGAAGATGGAGGTCCTAAAAGCAATGTCATCCTATAATACACCAAAAAAACAGAGGAATTACATTTAATTGCTTGCTTGAGAGCATAATTTTAGTTTAAAGTTCGAAATATTTACCATCAGCATCAGTCATTAATCTAACATAAATTCTTCTTATCTAAAACTACAGTACTTTTTCTATAATATTCTATAAATTTGTATTGAACAGTAGACTTGAACTTGCTGAGCTGATTTTGAGCTGACTCAAAAAAACTAAGCAAATTTCAAGTAGATTAAAACGTTTTATGATAATCCTTATGAAACTTTCTCTCTTTGCAACTATTTCTAGCATGCCACTTTGTGCATATCAAATAGAATATTAATAAAATACCTTGATGCCTTTATGATCCCGGAGACATCTTTGAGAATGTTGATGTTTGTCATCTTACTAAGTTTTATACCAAGAAAAGCCCACATTGACTCGGCAACATTTTTTATTTCATTAAGAAGAGTCGGCAATGCTCTAGAGCCCACGTGGCACTTAGCCTCCACATTTATGTTTTCAAATCTGACCTCAACGGTTGGAAGCTGAATGCCAGCCCTGCAAAAAGAATTAAATAAAGGTATCAGATTGTTAACAATTAACTTAATTACATTGATATATATTAGATTATGATTAGAGCATACTTCAGCATATTCAAAGGCTAACAATATATATATATATATATATATATATATATATATATATATATATATATATATATATATATATATATATATATATATATATATATATATATATATATATATATATATATATATATATATAAAAAAACAAATGCTAATGTTGACAATGTCTACACTACAAGAAATTGGAAAATATAAGTTGAAATTAAGCAAATATTCAAATAATATTTACTTTTTAGGTGTATATTATTTTTGAAAATATGCAAAATTATTTTTTAATTTTTTAGGTGTATAGCTCTGACTTTTATACAAATATAAATTATGTTCAAATATTATAATCAAAATTTTATAATGATAAATTAAAATCTTAGAATTATTTTAAAATAGATGTCATATAAGTTGAAAGAGTTTTTTCTGCATGACTATTATAAAAAATCAACTATGAAATAAAATTGTAGAACAATGGATTAATGAAACTTTAGTAACTCATACACAAAAGAAATATTTAATTATTAATAAAGAAGTAATTATTCAACTCTTTCAGAATATAAAGAAAATATGATATAAATTATATGTTTTTATCATCTTATATTTTATCTTTATAAAATAGCACAATAAAAAAAATTTAGAGCCGAGCTCAAAAAAATTAAAAGAATATTTGAAAAACCTAATTTACGCCTCCACTAGAAAAAAATTTATGACTCTGCTACCCCTGAGTCCGTTGTTAGTTCCTCTGCTCTTGCCTCTTTGATTGTCCTTTTGTTGAATTTACTTACATTCTCTATTTTTTGATGTTTTTTTGCTTCAGCTATCTTTGGGTCCTTATTGTAATCTCTTTTTCTTGTTTGGAATAAAATTGATTTTCTTTAAAAAAAATTTATGACTCCGCTACGTACTGCCATGAGTTACAACTACTATTTCCCTCCATTGATGTCAGCCATTATCGCCTTATGCAATATTCAATAAAATTTAAGACAATAATTATTTAGAATATCAATTATTTTTATTTCATATTAAATATGTAATAAAAAATAAGAATATGAAATGATCTCAATCGGCCCTTAGTTAATTTTGTAGCATGTAATTAAATTATGATGATGATTCTTTGATATCTCCGTATAGTGATCAAGGCGTGGAATTATAGAAGCCCGTCCTCATTTAACTTTTTGGAATCCAACTCCATATTTTTTTAATTGTTCAAAGCCATATAAAATTGACTAATTAAACTCATAATTTATTCTAGACTCCAAAATAATTTTTTTTTCCTTCAGCATGTCACATGTGAATAGGAATCAATGGCTTACATTTTTTTTTCATCTAAAGAAAAATTGTAGACAGTTTTGTGATCCAATTCTCAAAAGAAATCCATATATAGCTGAAGATTCAACTGATGAATGTTGTCTCTGTTGATCAAATTCTTGTTATCACAAATCAATGTTGATTTAAACTCTAAAAATCGACCCCTAAAATATAACCTAGTTAAATCACTTTCTCCTCTTTTTTTTTTTCCTTTTTTGTTTATTTTAATTACATTTGAAACAAACAAAGAAGACAAATAAAAAATAGGTTTTCCAATTCCTTTTACTTTCCTTAATTTACATCAAGCCAAATGGCCTTTATGTGGATGATACCAAAGTTTGATTTAGATGAATTTTATAGCTATTAGATTTATTTTTATATTAATGCTAAATATAATTAATCAATTAAAATATATATCATATTCATTTTAAAACAAATCTAGTGCCAAATCAATTAAAACAAAGGTGGTCAAAATAAGATTGATGCACATATAATCTTATAAATTAATAAAAAAAATTCTAAGAATTTGAACATATACATTTATCACAGGGCAAAATAGTTAAAACACTTATTCTCTCTAAGGAAAAAAATTTTCGGGGTGGGCAATTGATCTCTTCCTAGGTCATTTGGACTGTTGTTGGGGATAAAATTCAAAGAAAATGGGGATAAAATTCAAAGAAAAATTAGATGTAAGAACTGCGCAAAAACAAATGACCTTCTACCTTCTTATTGCTATATATAATATAAATTAATAGCAATAAAAGCATACAAATACTGTGAAAGGAATCGTACTTATCTATTCTGTCGCGAAGCTTCTTGAGGAAGACAGCGTTATCATCCTCCGTCTTCTGGAAGATACCATCCATTAATCTCTGGCGGTCGGCGAGCCCCATCTTCTTTACATTCACATCCTGAAAATTGAAGTGCCTCCGCAGATCCTCGCCGGCATCGTAGTATTCGAGATTATTCATTAGGGCTCCGGCACCTCCGTCACCGCCCGGTAGCTTGTCCATCACCTCCCACCGGAGAGCCAGCTCCTCATCTGCGACGGCGGAGCTCTCCCTCGACAGAGAGAATATTTCGTCGGAGCTTGCCCATACGTTTCCGACCTGCCTCCATGGACTACCCATCCGGTTTACTCTCCAGCCGCCGCTCCCGCCGAAATCTACAGTCTGCATCCCTGCTAGTCTCTCTCTCTCTCGCTCTCTCTCTCTAGGAGAACAGTACGAGAGGAAGAGAGAGGGTCGGAGTGGAGGGAATTGGCGGGGATTACATAAAGAGGTGATGTTTATAATAAAAAAATTACATTTATATCATAAAATTTTGCATTTATAAATGTAATATTTTAATATTTTAATTATAATAAAATATATTCATAAAATTTATATTTTATTTAAAAACTAAATATTAATAACATTTATATAATGATTTTATAATATTTATATAAAATCTGTAAAAAATAAAAAAAATTAAGCTACTTATTTTATTATTTATTTTTAATCATCATTATTTCTCAGAATGTAAACATAATTAATTAAAAACTAAATATTATATTATGATTATAATTATATATCTTTCATATTTTATACAAATATTTTATATAAAACTATTTTATCTTTAAATAATTATATGCATTGTTTATTATTTTTAACCAAAACTATTTAATTTGTTAGATTATTTAGATGGTTGCTCTAGATTTCTGGAGTAAAAAATTAAATTAAAATATAATAAAATTAATATTTATTAATTCTTAAATCTATTTTAATTAAATTAGAATATCTTTAAATTATTAAATATTTTTCAAATATATTTTAAAAATTGAGATGAAGAGATACTCTATTCTCTTACATATTATTATTGAAAATTCTTAAAATTTCAAAAAAGGATGTGAATATAGGAGCACTATGTTTATTTTTTTATTCTAAATTTAATTTTAAGATATCTAAGCTTTTTATTTTAATTTAGTAGCAATCAATTATTCCAATAATAGTAATTTATTTTTCCCCACAAGTGATATCCTTTTAGTTATTAATATTAAATAGACTGATGAGGTTATCCATCTATCCAAGGCATCTATGTATGCCAACATATTCATTCATATATGTGTCAACATATTCATACATATGGATATGTTATAATAATTTATAGTAAATAATAATATGGGAAAACAAATGCATGATAGTATGCTTGAAAGAGAATATATATAATGTCGTAGGATCATTGATAAAATGAGCAGGTCCTTTTGCTATACTTACTATCTAGCATGACCACTATAGGAAAAACTGGTATTTCCAACTGCCAAAATCCGTCGAAAATATTAACTTTTCGATAGATTTCTGGTGGAAAATGCATCGATGGTAAAACACGCGTCAGAAATACATTTTTGATGAAAATATAACCATCATAACTATTTATGGTGGATTCAGTAGCGATTTTTCGGCAGAAATATAGTCTAAAAATGGCGGTTCCATATTGAGCTTTCCCGGTGGGATTTTCACCAGAATTTTTGGCAGAATATAACCGCCGAAAATACGTGCGGTCAAGCCACCGGTTATTTCCGTCGAGTTAATAGGCCGGTATCACCAGCAAAATGGTCATCGGAACTTTCGGCCATAATATTCTGCCTAAAACATTGCATTAATTTGTCGTACCGTTTTTTACCGATAAATAATTTGACGAATATCTTCTAGAAACCTGCACTAGAAACAAAAAAGCAATCTCTTAAATATTGTACAACACCATAATCCTATAAAAAGTACATATATCATACGCACATTTCAACTTGGAACATAAATACTAATGATATATGTAAATGTGACATTTAATCACAGAAATATATTATGCAATTACCGATTAGTTTTAAAATAAACATCAAATTTATTACACAATAAATACGAACCATAAAATGTACAAATACATAGTAATAAAATGTCCTGTAATGAAAAAGAAAAAAGTCTAATTAGAAACTATTTTGTCATTCTCTTATGTCGACGATGGTTGCTTCCCACTGAACTGTTCCGAGCTCGTTCTATACAACTCCTCTAATATCTGACTTTTTCCACATCTGCATATGCATTTGCATGTCAGCTTATGATTTTCAAACTTAATTTAGCTCTGCTGTAAGGGCAGTCACATGTTGGTTTTATAAAGTATCTTGGATGCCTGCTAAGAAGCTAGAGCAACCAGAGCTATACCCTTTGTATAAATAGGCTTGTGAGCCTAATCCATAAACTCATCCTTTTTGTATTCCACCTATCGCTTGTGATCAAGTGTGGTAGTCTAAAAAATATATAGATCTCCTAGAGGAACTCTCTCCTACTCCAGACTGGCTCTCTTGAAATCATGTATACTCTTCTTATAAAAGTAAATACAAGATTAATCAATTTATATGACACCTAAAATATTAAATTTATATACTCACGTAAGCTCTCCTTGCTCTCTTATCAACCCATTGTTGATCATCCTACCTCATGTGGGTATCACTATGCAACTCAACAGCGAACAGTTCTCTACCCAGTAGCTCTCTACAATATACTTATAATAGTATTCATAATTAAATAAATTATTAAAATATGTTAAAATTTTTACCAAATGTCACATGTCCTTAGTGTGTGAAACTGAGCCCCTAATATGGAATGAACTATTCATGTACCCAATATCAGAAGCTTTGTTCTCTCTATTCTGGTCCCTCTTGTTTTAATTTGGACTGCCCCAAATACTGGTCAACTCGGTCCATACACTCTCACCAATCCAAAGGGGCCGCTTGCCTCACTTTCTAATGTCCGTAAATATGTCTCATAGGTGAGTTGACCCATGCTTCTCAATTTTTTTTTTCATCTTATCATTATGCTCGGGAAACTAGTATAAATATGTTTGCATATAAAATATATATAATATATAATATTTTTGTTAACTTAAATAAAAAGATATAATATATAATATTTATTTTTTATTAATAACTAACGTTAGACTCCTTGAATCATAAATTGTGCATTTCCTTTTGAATTTTCTTCTAAGAAATATAAGGAGCATCAAACTTGATACGTATAATGCCCCATATCTTATGTGTGAGCTGCTTTGATGGATAAAACGTACATGAAATATGTTAGGTAAAAAATATTTATCAAATTATATTAATGTGTAGTCTTAAGAATGTCCTTAGTATATATGTACCACCCTCATGTGCAATCAACATGTGCCCATCTGACGTCTGCTTCGTTGCAACAAGGGTGGAAGTTTCACCTATAAAGGGTTGAGGTGGTGGTAGGTGGTAGAATGGCGGGACATATATGGATATGGATAAGTCATAGGGACTTTATGAGAAGGTGGTGGGAGTAGTGAGGGTAGAATGAAATACTGTGAGTGGGGTTTAGTAAAGGAAAGCGGGGGTTTGGAGAGTAAAATTGAGGACTACTAGCTGAAGGAGCAGGTAAAAGTGGGCTTGGCTGGCTTTGAGTGGCAGTCTGAGAAGAAGATGTCTCCTCAATATGTATAGGTCTACTAGATGGCCACTAATCACCTTCTTTTGCCTGACAAAGATGTTCTTGATCAGTATCGATTGTCAAGGAGGTCATCACCAGAAGCTATCTACAAATAATATTGAAAAAAATATTAGTAACATGCATTTTATAAAAATTATAAGTATTGCTAAGCTGTTAAAATAAAGTAGAGCAACGACAAAGTAGAGCAACAAAAAAATAAAGTGAAGTAACTACTGCTATGTTGTTAAAAAAATCATACACTTCATATGAATTGTAACTACTGATATGCTATTAAAAACTAAATTAACTTATACATACATTAAATAAATTTACCTTCTATTTACTAATCATTTATTGATTCACTTCCATGCGATGACAGTTCATATACATCACTAAGAGATTCCTCAAATTTTTTTCAATGTTTAAATCTACTTCATATAACTATAACTTTTTCTCATTAGTTATAATTTGGTTGTCAACATCATTATCAAGATCTTTTAAGTTTGATATAAACTCTTCTTGGTGTGCATGTGATATTAATGTGGTTTTCTCAATGACTCCAATGGATTTGGTCTTGTGACTATGAGCCAATCTTTTTTGCTTGTAATATACCCTGATAGTTAGCAAAGTAGGCTTGGCTAGCCTAACTAGTAATGATAAATGGGTCAAATTTCGTATATCCCCTACCCCACTTTACTTCTATTATATTATATAGTGAATGTACTCTTGTACCCCTATTATATATTGGATCAAATTAATCACAATTAAAAGTATACATGGAGTTTCCATCACCTAGATATTCCAACTGTAGTATTTCATGTAAGACCCCATAATACTAAGAATCATCTTATATATGAGTATTCCCTCTTACACAAACTCTAAAAATTTTTATCTTCATACCTTTACACACATATTTGGTTTGAAATTTATATCTATTTACAAAACAAAAAAAAAGTCAATGTTTTACTAATATATTTAGTCCCTAAGTGAGAACCAATCATCCTTCACTACAGGAAAAACGCTGAAAACCGGCAGTTTTTTCCGGCGGTTAGTGTAGATTTACCGGCGGTTTTTAACGTTACCGGCGGTCTAACGGCGGTTTGTTAACCGCCGGTAAAAACGGCGTAGGAAACCATTTCCGACGGCTTTTTACCGACGGTTAATTTTGTGCGGCAGTTTTCCGGCGGCCAATACCGCCGGTGACCACCGGAATTTTAACCGTCGGTCTTCCGGCGGTTAGGCCGCCGGTATTGTAACCGCCGGAAAACCGCCGGTCAAATTATCGGCGGTTGTCCGGCGGTTAAACCTGGCGTCGTCTGGTTTATTAGACCGCCGGACGGCGCCGTTAGACCGCCGGTAAGGTACCGGCGTTGGACGGTTGTTATAGCCGTCGGTATTACCGACGGTTTAAACCGTCGGGCGTCCATCATATAACCGCCGGCGGCCGTTGGTAAGCCGTCGGTACGTACCGGCGGTTTAATAATATAACCGACGGCTTTATCTTGTCCGTCCGGTATCGTAGTTTCCGGCGGCTAAACCGCTGGTTAGCCGCCGGAAACCTGTAGCACCTGAAAAAAAAATTGACAGCATCCCCTCTATTTGAGGGAGGTTCACCCTAAAGTCTAAACCTGCAGAAAAAGCATATATATGTTGGGCAACACGCCGCTATATTCATCACAACCAGAAAATACAAACAAAATCAAAAATTCATCACAACATTACAATCACAAATTCACAAGATAGTTCATGATAATGCTACAATCACCAGTTCACAAGTTCACAAGTTCTAATTAATACATTCATCAAACATAATAAACATCTAATCATCATCGGTATCCTCACTGTCTGCAGATGGCTGCTCCTGTTGGTCCTTCTTCCTTTGTTTTCCAGCTCTGTAGGATTGCAACTCTGCTTGCATTTCATTCTGAGCCTTCCTCATTTCTTCAATCTCTCTAGCTTGAACCCTTTTCATCTCTTCAATCTCTCTAGTAAGTGCTGCAACCCTCTCACTTACAGATTCTTCAGCTCCACTTGGATCATGGAATGCAGAGGTGTATGAACTGCCCTCAATAGCAAAAGCTTGTGAACCCATGCCATATACCCTCCCCCTCTGTCTTCCACCAACAACTTCTGACCATGTCTGATACTCAGAAGTATGGGCCGATCCAGAAGATGATCCATCGCCAGTGGACTGCCTACTTTCTCTAACTCGTAAGAAATCATCCTGCAAGTTACAAATAGTTTTATTAAAATAAATTTTTATTCTAAAAATCTAAAAAATTTTACTCACATGAGCCTTCTTAGATTTCTCATCAACCCACTGCTGGTCAGCTTGATGTTGATGAGTTCTTGTATGCAGCTCTAATGGTGTTGGCTCCCGACCCAGGTGCGCTTTCTGAAAATTTGATGCTTAGTTATACTAACATAAATATATGTAATAAACCAATTCAAAACACTTACCAGTCGCCGCCTATGTTCTGTATGAGGTACAGATCCACCAGTATGAAGAGAGCTTCCTAAACCGCCGCAGTCAGAGGCTCTGTTCTGTTTATTCTGCTCTCTCATTTTTATAAACTCCGGGGTAGCCCAAGCACTACTCAAATCTGCCCAAACGCCCTCTCCAATCCAATTAGGCCTCTGCCCGGACTTTCTAATGTCCGTGAACATGTCTCTGAGACGGGTCACTCCTCTCCTCTCAAAATTTGATCTGATCCTCGTGCTGTACTCAGGCAACCACCTAAATTCTTTATGTACAAATTTAAGCAATATCAAAAAGATTAGTACAAATTAAATCATATATTTGAAATCATACCAAAAAAACATACCTGAAATTCTCCAAACCACATATCTCTAACTGGCTTTGGGATCTTCTTCCAGGATAAGTAAGGAGCATCATACTTATTCTTTATTATATCCCGGATCATATGTATAGGTGGCCTTGAAGGATTGAAGCTCTAAGTGACTTTGTTTATCAATAACATGTAATATATCAAAATAAAAACAACTGAATAACTTAAATTGAACTTACTTATCGCCGTCAGGCTCGATGTATTGACGCTTATCTGTTGCTGTTGCAGGATCGGTAGCGCCAACCTCTGGTGGTCGTGATGGTCCACCCTGTTCATGCTGCACCGGATAGGGGTAGTAATATGGGTAAGGGTAAGGAGGGTGAAGACCAGTGGATGGACCAGCGGCCTGTGATGATGGTGGGGGGTAATATGGATAGAATGGACCAGCACCCTATACATTTTGAATCAAAAATTGGAGTTTAAGAATTTGTATCATCTTATTTATTTGAATAAAAATGAAATAGAGAAATCCACTTTTCCAATCTCAAGAAATGTTAACTGATTTAAGAAGCATAAAGCAAAACAATCTATGTTCTTATTCCTTTAAGAAACCTGAACCAAATGAGATGATTATTTGAGAAGAATAAGGAGATTTGAGAAGTGATTATATGAAGAACATTGAAGAAGAGGAAGAGAGAAGAATGTGGAGAGTTCACCTTGCAAACGAATGAGGGTTGGTGGCTCTCGGTTTGTGCGAATGGAGAGGCGACGAGGCGGAATGGGGTCGGCGGCGGTCGGAATGGGGTCGGCGGCGGTCGGAATGGGGTCGGCGGTCGGAGTTCCTTCGTCGGGGGCTGATCGGACGAGCGGAGGAGACGATAGGGCGAGCGACCGAGAGAGAGAAGGAAAGAGTGAAAATGAAATGAGCGGGGCGAGGGGGCTCGTATTAGGGCTTTTACCGGCGGTTTTCCGGCGGTCTAGACCGCCGGACCAAAATCACTTATCACCGGCGGTTTGGACCGCCGGAAAGCCGCCGGTTCATGTTGATATCCGGCGGTTTATAGACCGTCGGTAATACCGACGGTGTATCGTAGCTAAGCCGCCGATTTGACCGTCGTTAGAGTTCGACGGCTTAACCGCCGGCGTAGCCGTCGGTAATACTGACGGTATATAAACCGCCGGTTTTTGCCATTTTTCCTGTAGTGCTTGAAATTATAACTCAGTACTTTGAGTGTGGACCTGATTGATTGATCAAATGTAGGTATATTAGTAGCATATTTATTATGTTAACTCATTAAGACAAATGAGAAATAGTAGTCAACGTGTTTAACATATTTTTGAACTAGTTTGGAAATTCTATTTTAAGTATCTTTTAAACTTATTTTGATATTAATGTACTCAAATCATTAATGAAACTCCTACAAATTTTAAGCAATTATGATTTATGAGTTACAAATATATGAAAAGTTAACACATATTTACTTGAGATATGGCTCGACTCATCACAGTTAAGCAAGGCATACACTGTGGCAGATCAAAAGTGCAGATGCTGGAGCATGTGGCTCACCACATCTATTGAATAAAGATATAGTTGAAGATTTACATGAATATGAATAACCCAAATTTTGAGGCATAGTACTCCTTGTTGATCGTAACACTAGGTCGAAGTAATGCAAGCAAATTAAATTATTTCGTACATCAGATATGCTTCATAAATTTATACTTCAGGATGTGCTTTATTTTTAACAGTCTTCATAAATTTATTTAAATATCTCTCAGAAGAATACATATTATACATCCATTAATACTAAATAGGTCCTCCAGCTATCGAATTATATAATAAATATAAATGTAGATACTCTATTTAGTCAAAAAATGCTAGAGAAAATATCTTCTCAAGTTTATACAAAATAAGAGGAATATTGTGCTTCAAATGAATCAAGTGCTTTACATTCAATTCTGAGGAGCATCAATTCTTAAAGAAGATACTTAACTTGATCAAGAGCTTCAAAATTAGATCTGACAAAAAATTAAAGACAAAGGGTAGTAGACATTATATGAAGATATGATAGTCATGATTTTTTAATCCAAAAAATAATCTCCAAAATCTCATGTCAACGCATCTACTAAGATTAGAATAATATCTATTAAGTACCTTTAGAGTCTGCACCTATTTACAAACTACTTGTCTCTACTCTAAAGTCAAGGTGAATGACACTTTTGGTTTTAGAAGTTTTTTATTTTTACTTTCTTTCAACTCTAAATTTTTTTCTCTACAATCTCCTTTAAATTCATCATTGCCTTTATATTATCTTTAGATTTATTCTTGACGTCTTCAATTATGTTGAGTACATTGTCAAAAACATTTTTTTTATATACATCACATCTAAGTTATATCTAATCAAGATTATTCTCTAATATGGCAAGGACAAAAAATGATTTTTGTTCAATTATGGTTGACTCCAACCCTGGCAATATGTAATTAGCTAGTGTTGGAGAATCAACTATCGTGGGCATATACATTACTCTTTCAAATTATTCCTCATTATTTAATCTCAGAGGAGGCTATAACATCACCATTTTATTTTTAATAAAAGTATCCTTATTTCATATGAAAGGATGACTTATAGGTAAGAATATACGGTGACAGTCAAACCAAGTATTCTTACCTCCATGCTTCAAAGTGAATGACTTTAGTAAATTCCATGTAATATGGATAAGCTAACTTTATGGAAGTATTCCAATCTGAAAGCATACCATATACAAGAAAGTCATCAATTGTCCAAAGTAATATTTTTCTCATTACATAGTTTTATTTGGTGGAGACATCATATGTACTTAATCCTTCTTCCCACAATAAATTTAAATTATCGATTAAAAGTTACAAGAATACATCAATCTTTGCTTTTGGATTATGTGGCCCTAGAATAATTAATATAAAAAATATGAATGGTGTAATCATACACAATTCTGGAGAAAGATTATAATGGGTGAGTATCACGGGCCAAAATGAATAAGGTGAAGCAGTTGGTTAAATTGAGTAAAACTATATGTGCATAAACTTAATCTAACATTTATTAATTCTAAGGCGAATGTAGGATATGCATGATCAAAGTATTTCTAGGCCTCTGCTTTTGACAGATGTGCTAGGACACCAACTTGTGAGATGTGTTTGTTATGGCATCTCATATGTGTAGTAGAGCTAATAGATACATATAAATGTTGCAACCTAAGAATTATGGGTAAGTAAAATATCCTACTGACTAGCACATCCTTCTACTTTCTTTTCATCCTAGACTTTGGTTTAAATCATGATGCATTGCAATGGTGACATGCAATCTCAGATAAATCATTTTTATAATATAACATATATCCATTAATATAATAATTTATTTTTAGATATGTCAAACTAAGTTTGAAAATCAACTTCTTAGTTTGATATAAATCTGTAGAAATTATATTATCTGCTTAATAGGTCTCGTTAACCATCCCAACAATCTGATTAAAATATTCATGAAGGATATTATATTTTATCTTGATGTTTAGCATCTTCGCGGCAACATATAACTTTGAGTGGATAGTGCACTTCTTCTAAATTGGTTGTTGAGCAGCATGCAATAAATTATAGATTGTGCCTCCTTATTTGGTGACTCTTCTATATATTATTCAAATTATGTCCCAGTTATATTATAAACTAAGACCTCTAGTGTTCATATATTTTCTTTCTCAATTATATTAGAACTTGTAGACGGACTGCATCAAAAATCAACATGGATCTTGTACTCACCATGAGAAGTCTAATATCAATACTTTAGAATGAATCATTTATGATATAGATCAATAATTCACTCATCTATTATTAGGTGCATTTGATTTTTATGTTTAGAACACGAATAACGAAACCTTTCATCTGAGAGAAAGCTAGGTAGTTCACTGACTGTCTTGATGAAAAAAATTCACTCCATTAATAAACTCATATGTTAATATCTTTCGTCCTTACATAAATGAATTATACATCTAACTTCTTTGATTCATAGTATTCATAATATAAAGAATGTATTCTATGCATACATAATATGAAATTATTATAGTGGTACATTTTATCCTATACATGCATATAATTTAAAATAATTTGCAAATCGACCTAGAGTAAGCATTTTTATCCATGTGTGGGGTCGACAACATGAATTTTGTTCTCCATTGTGTCATGTTAAGAGTCAAAATATCATAACTGGGTCATCATAAGGCCGATATTTTATGTGACCAAACCATCTAAGGTGACTCTTTTTAATCCTAACTATCATTTGGAGATAGTCTAAATTTTTCTTGTATATGTATTGTTCTCATTCTATCTCTAAAAGTAAAGCCACTCATCCACCTGATCATCTTCATCTTTACAACACTTAAATTAATTATATTCTTTTCTTTTAATGGCTAACATTCTACACCATAAATCATTACATGTCCCACAATCATCTTAACCCTTAAGTTTGAGGGGTACATTTCTATCACAAAATAAAATTGTGAAAAACTTACTAAAACACCATAGAATTGCATAAGAGACGGCAAACGATTGCACCCTGAAAAGGAGGCAAGCAACAGCGGACGGCTATACCACGACAAGATGGAGAAAGGTGGCAACAAACCACGGGAGACAACTTATGCAAACGGGAGTGGTGAACTGAAGGAAGGGAGAAATTACAGACAGATGAATGCAAACAGCTGCAAATTGGGCTTCCTCCTTCAGACTCGCCAGAGGAATTTCAGCTAGAATAATTTCTGGTGGCTATATTGCCGGAACAAAATCGTTAGGTTTAAGTAAGTAGACGAACATTTTGCTGACAGTTCCACCTGAACATTTTAGATACAATTTTCGTCGGCAAATTTTGTCAGCTTAAAATAATCGCCCGTCAGCCCAACAGATAGGTCGTCGGGAAATTATCGACGGTATATCCTCCAAAATATTTCTGGCGAAAATATTGTTGTTTTGTCCACTGATATTTTGGCAGACATATATATATATAACCTCTTCTCATTTAAAACCAAATAGTGGTTAAAGCTGTTGATTTTGTCAATTAAAATCTAGTTATGCCCCACATCGTTCCCTAGCTTCTAAGCCTTCCCTTTCGCCCTCCTTAACATACCCGAAACTCATGAGAAATTATTTTGTGTAGATATTGGAACATTCTGAGGCTAATCAGAACACGTCACGTCAATCAGTACACAACGATAGACATATGCAGTGCACAATAAATTAGTGATGTGGCACGTTATGATTCATTTTTGGATGACGTCCGTATTTGCTCAGAATATTTTCACCGAACTTATGTCCTAGCTCCTCAACCCTACCAACTGCCAACACACGCGCTCCCTATTATTCGAGATATGGCGTATGACTTTTGGCACATTATTGTTCAAAATTTCTTTTTTATCTAATGTGCATTATTCATTAATTTGTGAATATCTTTATACATATTTGCATTGGTCAAACAGAATTTGAAAATTTACATGAAAATAATTTATTTTCTCTCTAGTAATCATAGAACTATACATTCATCTTCATGCACCACCATATTCTTGTTGTTCTCCACAGTTATAATGTTCACGGTGGAAAGATAGGTGTTTCTCACAGTGAGCTCTCTACTAAAGTTTGCTCTCCATACAAATTCTTGTTCTCCACAGTTATAATGTTTATATAGCAATTGAACCTCTTTCTCTAACAACTATTTCAACAAAATATTACTACGGCTCTCTAAAGACTTCAGCTTCATTTGAAACATTTTTCTAAAGCGGTGTTTTAGTACAAAAATTTTCTAAATTAAAAATATCCGGTTAACAAAAATTTTGTACTATATTATAAGGAAAAGCGCTAATTTTTGACGGACTTTATGGTAGAAATAAATCCGTCAAAATGCCGGAACAAAGTCGTTAGATTTAAGTAAGCAGACGAACATTTTGCTGACAGTTCCACCTGAAAATTTTAGATACAATTTTCGTCGGCAAATTTTGTCAGCTTAAAATAATCGGCCGCTAGCCAACAAATAGGTCGTCAGGAAATTATTGACGGTATATCCTCCAAAATATTTATGGCAAAAATATTGTTGTTTTGTCCACTGATATTTTGGCAGACTTATATCATTGTATTGTATATCATTGTACTTTATATATATAAAGTTTAAACCTCTTCTCATTTAAAACCCAATAGTGGTTAAAGCTGTTGATTTTGTCAATTAAAACCTAGTTATGCCCCACATCGTTCCCTAGCTTCTAAGCCTTCCCTTTCGCCTCGTTAACATACCCGAAACTCATGAGAAATTATTCTGTGCAGATATTGGACCATTCGGAGGCTAATCAGAAAGCGTCACGTCAACTAGTACACAACGATAGACATCTGCGGTACACAACAAACGAGTGATGTGACACGTACTGATTCGTCTCTGGACGACGTCCGTATTTGCACAGAATATTTTCACCAAACTTATGTCCTAGCTCCTCAACCCCACCAACTGCCAACACACGCGCTCCCTATTATTCGAGGTATGGCGTATGACTTTTGACACATTATTGTTCAAATTTTCTTTTTTTATCTAATGTGCATTATTCATTTGTGAATATCTTTATACATATTTGCATTGTTCAAACGGAATTTAAAAATTTACATGAAAATAATTTATTTTCTCTCTAGTAATCATAGAACTATGCATTTCATCTTCATGACACCACCATATTCTACTTGTTCTCCACAGTTATAATGTTCACTGTGGAAAGATAGATGTTTCCCACAATAAGCTCTCTACTATAATTTGCTCTATATGCAAATTCTTGTTCTCCATAGTTAAAATGTTTATATAGCAATTGAACCTCTTTCTCTAACAACTATTTCTACAAAATATTACAATGGCTCTCCTAAAGACTTTAGCTTCATTTGAAACAGTTTTTTTAAGCGGTGTTTTAGTACAAAATTTTTTGAACTAAAAATTTATAGTTCAAAAACTTTTTGTACTACACTATAGGAAAAACGCTAATTTTCTACGAAATTTATGGCAGAAATAAATCCGTCAGAAATTCCTGCAGAATTATTCCGATGGATTTATGGCAGATTTTTTGATGGGAAATCCGGCGGATTTTCGATAGAATTTAAAATTTTCTGAAAAATAATTATATTAAGTATTTATAATTATTCATTTTGTTAAATAAAATTAAGTAATTTAATAACTTATTGCCAAATTAAATTGATTAAATTATAATAATTAAATAGTTTTAATAATTATTATGTTAAATTAACTAATTTAAATAAATTAATTATCTAGTATAATATATATTCTTAAATTGTTTTTAAAATAAATATTGTTAAAATAAATTAACTAATTTAATAACTTATTTTCAAATTAAATTAATTAATTAATTATAAACTAACTTAAATAAATAGTTTTCATAATTATTTTGGTTTTTCAATAATATTAATATTAATACTCTATCACTTATAATTTAAATAAAAAAGATTAGTATTATTAGTAGAACTTGGTCCGGTGGTGGGCTGGCAGATTGAGGAAAATTGTTTTTTTTTTCATCATAGTAATTTCCATTAGATATATTTTTTTTTCGTCGGTTTCTGCTTTCCGACATGTATTTTACAGGCTGAAAATTTTTTGTTGGAAATACAAATCATCGACCAATTCTAGTCATTTTCCAGCGGAAATGGCCGTCATCACAAAATAACGTTTTTCTTGTAGCGCTAAAAATTTGTCTTAAAAAATAATAATAAAATTATCCCAAACAAAGATTTCATCAACTCCACCAAACCATCAGTTCATAATTACAACAAATTTGTTGTCTATCATTAATCTCTGTCAATATTTCTCTATCAATAATGTTGTCTATCTTAACGTATCTTCTAATTTTCATCATTAATATTATCTATAAATGAACTTGTCTTTAACTTTTCTTTCTTTTTTTTTATTTTTTTTATTTTTTTATTTTTTTATCTTTTATTTTTTTATTTTTATTTTTTATTTTTATTTGTCTTTAACTTTTCTTTCATTTTCATCATTGGTTTTACTTATATGAAGTTGTTATAATGCTTTAAGAGAGAAAAAAATATCTTATTTGTAGTATTTATTTTATTTTTTATTTCTATATATGGTGTATGGCTTAACTAATGTAGACAAATAGAGAAAATCTGATCGAGATATCGTCAAATCACTTTAGGGTTCTTAATGAATCGAGTCAAGCTCGAATCATTTATGACTTGTGCGTAAGCTTGATTAATCATTCGAGTTTGAGCTTAATTCTATGAATTCGAGCAGGCTCGTGTATTATAAAAGATAGAAAATGTTTTTATTCAAAAGGTTGTTGTAATGAAAAGATTATTCTATGTGGTCACCAGACACCGTCTAGAGGTAAATCAGAATGCGCCGTCACTTTTTTGTTGTGTGCCGGTGATGTGTATCTGGTGACGTGGCGTGTTCTGATTCGAACCTGGATCGTCCGGTGACCGCACATAATAATTTATCGTTGTTATGAAATGTTAAAATTCATGAAAAAATCATACGAGCAATAATACCAGAAAATGAGAAATAATTTTAAAATATTTTTAACAATTTACACTTAAACTTTTAAATTCTAATTGATTTTAAATGAATATTATTTTAATGTTTTTTGAACAAGTTAGCTCACAACTAAAAAGTCTAGTCGATAGTCGAAGTTGGCTCAAGCTAGACTAATCAGCTCATCGAGTTCATCTTACGAGTTAGTTATCAAAAGCCATATTTTTTACCCGGGTTCAAACGGGTTGACCCTAACCCGACCCGAGTAGGTAAATGTGTCAGAAATCCGAACCCAGACCCCACCCGGCAGGTTGCCGGGTTGACCCGACCCGACACGGGTTGACTCGACTTGAATGCGGGCGTGGAAGTGCCCGAGCGGGCGGGTACGCGCATGCACGCGGGCGGCAGCGGGTTGCCAGGGGTAGCTCGGGCAGCAGCAGGGTGCGCGCGCGTGCGCAGTAGGCGGGCGTGGGGGCAGCTCGGGCAGCACGCATGGGCAACAACTGGCAAGCGGGCAGGTCGGGCAGCTGCGGGTTGGTCAAGTTAAATGAGTTGGCGGGTTGACCTGGCACCTGTCGGGTCAACCCGAACCCGACCCATTTTTCAAACGGGTTGAATCCGGAAACCCGAACCAACCCATTTTGAAATCGGGTCGGGTCCAACCCGTATTTTTAGGGTCGGGTTTTTGTGTCGTGTCAAGTATTGACACCCCTAATATAAAGCAAATATTTAGATTATTTCTTCTTTTTTGTATGCTTTTGTTTGTATTGAAGTTATTGTTGCTCCAATTGCCATTTGGGGGATATATAATTTTTTTGTAAGATATTTAGAAATTGCTCTCTAGTTCTTTTGTTTTGATTCTTAAGAAAACAATTTGCTTTGAATATTTTGATCTATTTTTTTGTTATAGGGTAAATAAAATTGTTTTAGAAACAAATTTACTAAAGCGAGGTAGCCCAATCACTTCCTAGAGGTGTCTAGATTTACCTAGAATCTAATATTGATAAGTACAAGGTGTGGAATAGCCTAAGGTTTCGTTTAAGACGGTTTTTTTACTGCTTCTTAAAGAATTCCATTAAGTTTCTAAGCTTAAATAGAGGTGAAACCCAAGGCCACTTAACTTGAATCAAGACAATTGGACCTAATGGCTCACCATGGATTTCAAGTGGAGAATTGATTATAACTATGTTTTATAATAATTTTTAAATCTTCGAATCTCTTTTGACATAAATTTTAGAGAAAATAATTTAATAAATTACTGTTATATATATTGTTGAGATGAAGATTTCAAATCTTTCATTCAAGTAAGTTATTCATCATTAAAAATGTATTGTTATTTTGTTCAAATATGTTTGTTCTTTTATATTTAATTGTATATCATTACATATATTTTTTTGTTATAGATGTGGAGAGATATTTCAAAAGAAAGGTTGATGTAATTGAGCAAGATTTAAATTGTATGAAACTATTGCGGGGCTAGAATATACGCGGCGATAAATTTAGAATTTTACATCTCATCGTTTTATGGATATTCAGCATACAAATAGAAGAAAAATAAAAAATTAGGATTTTTATGTGGAAAATGCTCGCCCAGTTGAAAGAATTTCACCAGTGTTTGTTTGAGTTACAATAAGCTCACTCGTCCTTAAAATTTAGAACGATCAGATTACAACAATCAACTCTCATGTTGAAATTCATTTGCAAATGGATATCAGAATACTGACTTCAGAAAACTGGTGTCCGTCGGTTGTCGGACAGAGTTATAGCATTACTTGGAAGTCGGACAGAACTTCGATGTCAGTTAGAGGTCAGGCGGAATTCTAGCGTCACTTGAAACTCGAACGAAACTCTGATGTCACTTGAAATTCGGACGGAACTCCTACATCACTTGAAAGTCAGGAGGAACTCTAGCGTCACTTGGACGAAACTCCGGCATCACTTGAAAGTCGTGAAGAACACCGACGGTGGTCGAGGAGGAGCTTCTTCCTTCTCTTCTCTCCTTCTCTTCCTCTCTTCTTGCTTGGGTCCCCTCTTAAGAGAAATGAGGGCCAATTTATAGTTTTTTTAGGATGGCATGGCCAGTAAATAGGAGGATCGGGAGTAAATTGAGAGTTGTTTGAATGGACATCCGATGTTGAATCCCTCAACCGTGGATCATTTATTAGGCATTTAAAGGCTTTAGTGAATTCAGAATTTGATGATCTTGGGTTCGTTGGATTTGACTCGTCGAGCCGCTCGATTCAGCTATAAGCATGCGATATTTGGAAATTGTTTGGTAATCCAAATTATGGATTGAATCTTCTGAATGTGCTTCAGATATTTGATTTGAACTATTTTGGGCTCGTATTGAGTTGAATTTGGTGTAGTTAGGTTCGTATTTCCAACAAGCTCAGTTTGACTATAAGTTTGCTAAAATCAGAGTTCAGATGGTTCCAGATTTAATTTTGGAAGTTTTCAACTTGATTTTGCCTCAAGATTCGTGCCCGATGATAATTTTTTGATGATGTAATACATAATTCAAATATCTTCTTGTAGAAAATTTTGATGAATTGCTAGTTGACCTAGGTTTATGGAAAAAAATTATGATTACCATCCAAATGATAGAGACACACTAAAAAGAACATACTTATTAAGAGGGTTTTGTCAACCTCAAGATTATGAATTCCCACAAACAAAATTTAGAAATAAATTACGTAGGTTAATCCTGCATGGTTTAATGATTACATAGCATGGTTAGAGTATAGTCTAACTAAAGATTCAACTTATTGCTTATTTTACTATCTTTATAGACCAAAAATATGAAAGCAAGCAAGTGGTGATAGCTTCGACACAAAAGGCTTTCAAAATTGGAAAAAAAAAAAGATATATTTCAAGTCCATGTTGGACAAGTTAATAGTTCTCATAACATTGCATATAAAAAAATGTGAATATCTAATGAATAAAAAACAAGACATTAGATTTGCTAGTACAATGCCTTATGATCAAAATCGAAAAGATTATAGAACTCGTTTAACTACTACTATTGATTGTGATCGATTTCTGTTGCATCACGGGCTCACTTTTCGTGGTCATGATGAATTAGAAAATTAGAAAGAAAAAAAATATATATATAACTTCTTCACTTTCTTGCAACACATGATGAAAGCATAAGAAAAATTGTTTTGAAGAATGCCCCAAAAAATAATAAACTTATTGCTCTTGAAATTTAGAATGAAATTACTAATGCTACTGTCATTGAAACTCTGAATGTCATAATAAATGAGTTAGATAATGATCTCTTTGCAATTTTATTGGATGAGTCACGACATTTATCACTAAAAGAACAAATGGCTATAGCATTACATTTTCTTGATTAAAGAGGTTGTGCAATTAAGTGCTTTATTGGACTTGTATATGTGGAAGAAATTATTGTTTTGACACTAAAAAAAGGTTATTGAAATGCTCTTAACAAAATATGGATTGAGCATAACACAGATATGTGGACAAGGCTATGATGGCGCTAGTAACATGCGTGGAGAGTTCAACTGTCTCAAAGCTTTGATTATGAAAAAAAATAGTTCAGCTTATTATATACACTGCTTTGCACATCATCTACAATTGGCATTGGTCTATATGTCTAAAAATCATATTCAAGTTATTTCATTTTTTAATAGTGCCTCTAATTTGATAAAGATAGTCTGATGTTACTTCAAAAGAGGAGATCAGCAACAAGCGATACGATATGACAAGATAGTAGAGTAACTACAAAATGATGAAATTTTAAAAGGTAGAGGGTTGAATTAGGAAATAGGCCTTCAACGAGCTAGAGAAATACGTTGGGGTTCGCACTATGGTTTCCTTAATAATATGGATCAGTTGTTAATGTTCTTGATATAATACAACAGGATGGATCATACACCGAGCAAAAAGGTGAAGCTTATGCCTTACTTGATGCTTTGCAAAATTTCAAATTAAATTTTATTTTGCATATGATGAAGTACATATTGAGAGTAAAAAATGAGCTTCTCATGCTTTACAAAAAAAAGGTCAAGATATCATAAATGCTATGTCATTAGTAAAAGTTTCAAAGCAAAGACTACAAAATATGAGAGGCGATGAAATATGAGAGGCGATGGATGGAATACTTTATTAGCAGAAGTCAGTGTTTTTATGAGAAGAATAATTTAATCGTTTCAAACATGGCTGATAATTTTGTAATGTGAGGAAGATCAACAAGGCGTCTTTCTCAAGCAAGCCCATATGAACACCATTACAAAATTTAGTTATTTTATTCAATTATGAATATGCAGCTTCAAGAACTTAATAATATATTTGATGAGATAAATACTGAGTTGCTTATATGTGTGGCATACTTGAATCCATCTTATTCATATTCAGCTTTTGACAAACAAATATTGGAATGCATGACTAAAATTTATCCATCAGATTTTTTAGATATAAATCTCATTATATTAGATATTCAATTTGAGAGCTTTATCATTGATATGAGATCTAATAATGTATTCAATAATTTAAGAGGAATTGGAAAATTTACGCAAAAAATGATGGAGACTAGAAAAATGATATATACCCTTTGGTATTCTTGCTAATAAAGCTTGCTCTAATATTACAAATTGCTACAACGATCGAACGAGCATTCTCCGCTATGAAAATAGTAAAGAATCTTGTGTGCAATCATTTGGAAGACTCTTAGATGAATGATTGCTTAGTTACTATATTGAAAAAAATATTTTTAATAATATGAATAATGAAGCGATTATACATCGATTTCAAAATATGAAGGCTCGAAAGGAGAAATTGTAATGCAAGAAAAATATGAATATTATATGCCTTTGATTGTAAGTTTTTAATTGCATAATTTATCTTTTTCATTTAACAAGTTTTAAAAATATATATATATAGCTGCCGATGCCGATCCCAAACCCGAATGAAAAAAGTTTAAGATTTTTTCACAATATATGAATTGTCCCTATAGATAAAATACCCTAGCTCCGCCCCTCTCCAACATCTTTCTTCTCAACAGATGCCATACTTGTGAAGAATACAATATATAAAAAATCTGAGTAATCTAAAAAGGCCAAAAATTTTTGATGCGTGAGATTGAATAGATAATCATTAACAATAACATCATTTTCTTTATTGGTTCCAATCACAATGTAGTGAAATAAGGATAACATTAATCAGTGATATATAATAAGAAAAAAAGCTTGTCCCTATCAAGAGAAATTATTCTGTGCAGACACCGGACAATTCGGAGGCCAATCAGAATGCGCCACGTCACCCAGACCCGGTACCGAGCTAAACATTAACATGACACGTTTTGATTGGCCCCCAAATGATGCATGGATAATCATTAACAATAACATCAGTTTCTTTATTGGTTCCAATCACAATGTAGTGAAATAAGTACAACATTAATCAGTGATACATAATAAGAAAAGGCTTGTCCCTATAAAGAGAAATTATTCTGTGCGGATACCGGACGATTCGGAGGCTAATATGAACGAGTCACGTCACCCGGACCCGGTACCCAACAAAAAAAGTGATGTGGCGTGTTCTGATTGGCCTCCGGACAATGCCTGGTATCCACACAGAATAATTAATCCCCTATCAGAGATCTTTGAGTTTGAACTACAATGTAGTGACAACTAAAACCACTCAGAAGAACACTTACATGAAGATTCTGTACAAAAAGATCCAGATACTGTGAATTCAGCGATAACTACGATACACTGGGCTGTACATGCAGCTCTCTGCATATTTCACAAGATCAGCTGGGCGTGGGAGATGACTAGCCAAGCCTGAACAAATCAATTAAAAGAACAATATAGATTAGGAAAGCAGTAGAGTTTTATTTGGAAAAAAATATGAAAAATGGATAGAAATAAATGAATGGACTTACCAAGCTCATAGGCTTTCGCAGCTACAGTAGCTGCAATCTGAGCAGATATCTTTCTTATGTTTTTGAAGGGAGGATAGATTAAACCTTCATCCAAGTTCTCCTGGGTAACCTGTTGGGCCAAAGCCTCCGCTGATCCAGCAGAAATAGAACAGTTAATTTCATATGATACATTAGGTCAGCGTTCAGTTAAACAAATTCATCCTTTGTTTCCACTGGAGTTGGTGATTTTGTTGGTGAAAAAGGTGAAAATTTTATTGATTGTGAACTGTTTGATCATTAGCTCGAGTTCAGTTAGATACATTAAGCTTATATTTTTATTTTTGTATGGATATATGCATGAAGACATGTATATTCTATAATTTATATAGGATTTTTAAGTAAATTTTATGTTCATGAACAACTCATGTTTGCTTAGATAAGTGATAGGAAGTGTGATGAGGTCATCGACAGACATTTTAGGCAGGTTTATCGGCGAAGGAATCGTAGATCGATGGCTACGATCGGGAGTTTATATTTTTGATGTTATCATGTTGTTTTATTTTGTGTATCTTTTATTTCATGTACTAGTGACGATTTCGCCCTTATGTAGGCGTAGTGTTTATTGTAGCCCAAGGGGCATATGAGTCTTTTGTTTTTCTTTTCATGTTTGAGACCTCTTATAAAAGGGTCTCTTCTTGATGTATGAGGGTAATGCTTGATTAATAAAATTCTGATATTTTCTTTGTCTTCATGCTTGAGAGCTTGAGAGAAAAGAGGAGGCCTAGGAGAGGCTCCATCCGAATTACCCAACAGCCACTTTGGTGAGCTCTTGGCTTTATTTTCTTATTTTTGCTGTTTTCTTCTTTCCCCACCACCTCCCCATTCACCCATCCCCTTCCCTTACAACTGGTCCAGCAAAATTCCCCCCTCCACCCGAACCCGCCTCTCTACCCCTTCACGTTTCCTGCAGCCGACTCAGCCAGAGCCCCTTGATCCTGCCGATCTCCCTTCCCATCCCCCCTCTTGCCGCCGGCCCCAGCACAGCCACCGCCTCCTCCTCCACAGTCCGGCCCTCCTTTCCCCTGGCTAATCCCGCCGGTTTCAGTGCATGAAGAAGTTTGAATTCTGCCATCAATTCCCTTTATTTGCTTTCCTAATTTGACTCCTCAAATTAGTGAATAATTGAATGAGGATTAATGGCCAATTCAAATTCAAATTTCCTTTCCCTTCTCATTTGAAACTTCCTAATTAATTAAAATCTGAAAATAAAGCTCATATTTTAATTAAAATCGTGGGGCCCACTATTTAATCAAATCCCTCTTTTTTCTCAATGCTTGGCCGGCCCTTTCATGCATGGTTTTCTCTCTCTACTTGCCACCTAAGCATCCACATAATACACCCTTAATTGCCCCCTAAATGCCCATTAATTCCTCCATTAATCCATTTGAAATTCGAAATTAATTTCAATTGGGATTTCCCTCCAAATCCACTTAAACCTGAAATTAATTTCAGGTTTGGACTAAATCCTCTTGCTCTTTTACTAACCTCCGCTATCTTCCAAGCGGCTCCTCTTCCCTTGCAACCGCCGGCCTTGCCCCTTTGCCTAGGGAAACTCCGCCGACCACCCCACTCGTCTATGGAATGTTGAATGGCGGATCCGGAGTTTGAGTGGGGATTAGTTTTCCACGCCGACGGGAGCATTGATATTCTACGCTCGCCTTGTTTCGACGTGGGATTTGAAGACGACGCCACAATCGAAGAGTACTTGGAGCGAGTCGTCCCGATCCTCGCAAGCATTTTCGACCGACAATTGCGCGGTTACACTTGGACGATCATTCGACGCCATCCGCCACCACCTTCTCCGGAGAATACCTTTTCCGGCAACAAAGTCTTTCGTCGCCTTCATCGTAGTGGTGCTCTTCATCCTCGCATGGTTTCTTATTCTCCACTAAAGCCCAAGAGTGAACGAGAGAGAGAGAAAGGGTACTCAAGGTGAACTTCTTTATTATTAATTGCGGGATTTTTGTTATGAGCATTTAAGTGTTTCCTTTATCTTTGAACGATAAGATTGGTTTGGTTAACTCAAAGCACATCTTCGCCTAAGCAAGTTAACTACTTTGAACGATTTAACCCTTTAATCTTGTTGGTAATTAAAATTTGTTATGACACGCTCTGAATAATCTTTATTTTAATTTCCGAACGCAATTCCTTCGCATGTGGTATCACATCAAAGTGGATGCACTTTTTCTTGAAATCAGCAAACGATGATAAGAAATTAGGAAGAAAAATACATCAAAATTATTTTTATTACAAGATATATGAAAGAAAATAGCAAGATACAGTTGGATCTTCAATTTGAGAGGAAGATCTGACTCTCCCAAATCCCTAGCTTCCGGCTATAGTCCAAATAACCTAGGAAATTCTAATTTCAGCAAATTCCTAACATCATCTGAAATCACCCCATATAGCCTTAAATAGGCTCCCATAATTCCCTCCCAAATCAGCCCCCTTTCCCTATATAAATCCCTCTCATATTTGAATTCAAATTAGCTATATTTCCATAATTAATTCCCTCCCAATTGTAATTAAAACTTTTCTAAACAATCCCACCTAATTCCTCCTTTTCCTTAAATAATTTCCTCTTAGATTTTGAATTCAAATTAGATTTCTTGCCCTATATAATTCCCTCCCAAATGTAATTAAAAATTCTCCTAAATAATTCTCCTCTGACTAAGAACCTTCCTAAATAGTTCCCTCTTAATTAGAAAACTTCATAATTCCCTCCTAATCAAATGGGCTGGTCTATCAATAAGTTGATTGAGTTTAATACAACTGAAAAATATTTTATCTCATTTGTTTAATAACCTGAGCTGAACAACCTTAGCTTGTTCAAACTTGGCGTGTTTGCACCCTAAAAAGAGAGGTAATTTATTCAAATTTAAATAGAAGCCCATCCTTCAGTATGCAATGTAAGAATCATCAATTAGTTACTAAACTTACAAGCAGCAAGCAACATTTCATCATGGACACGAATTGCTCCAGATATCACCAACCCAAGCCCAATACCTGGGAAAATATAGGCATTGTTTGCCTGGCAAAAATATGAGAACAGAGATGTGATGTCTAGAAATTACGAAAAAATTCGTGTAGGTAAAATACTACGATCATAATACTATGGCGAAGACAATTTACGATTTGAGTTATAATGAATACAGAAAAAAAATTGGCAATGTCAAAATACAGGATGTTACAAGAGATGCAATCAAATTGTGAAGTTGCAACAATCTTTTAAGACATTAGAGAAGAGAAGTTCGTTGGAACCTGGCCAGGCAAATATATCTTGCCATTATGTTCAACAGGATCAAAAGGACTACCGCTGGCAAACAAGGCGCGGCCCTGTGGATCATATAAGTATCAGAATATTTTCTCTTGAAATTTCAATTTCTCGTATATATATAGTTGAGAATAAGCATTACCTTACTCCAAGTGTAAGCCTCCTCGGCTGTACATTCAGACTGAGATGTTGGATTTGATAGAGCTAGAATGACGGGCTTCTGCAGTTTTATTCAAAGGAAGGATTTGAAATTGTTTTCCTCAAATAAAAAATCTGATTAATGAAGTATACGTTAAGAAAGTGCACTTAGAATAAAAGGTGGCTCATGGTACCTCATTGAAGGAGGCCATTGCTTCAACGACCTCCTTTGTGAATGTCTTGCCCACACCAGCTGATCCTATTAGAACTGTTGGTTTAATAGTCTAAGCAGGAAAGTAAGAAAAAAAAAAAGTGAGCACAAGCAATTTGTCTGATGGGTCAAACGAGAGGGGAAAAATTGCCAAGAACAAGCGTGAATCAGGATGCCACAAAAACTTCAAGAAGCCCGTAGGAATAGCTAAAGCTAAAAAGATTAAAAGCTTCAAAGAAATGGCACCGGAAAAAAAAAGGTAAAATGAGTTATGAAGATCTAACTTTGTTAAATATTTGCAACTAAGGGTGTAAGTTAGTCAAATCTACTACCGAGCTGAGCTGGAAAAGCTAATAAGTCAAGCTTGAATCAGCTCAACTTGACTCATTATCTCGTGAGCCGACTCATATTAAAAATATAAATATAAAATATATTTAAAATATGGTAGCATTCAAGAGTTTAACTACAAAGATATTTAAAAAATATAAAAAAGTTATATATCATTTTCTTATATCACACGATTCTTGACTAATTTCTCATTCTTTTTAATATTTTTATTATAATAATTGCTTGAATCTTAATATATTTAATTAATCTTAATCACTTAAACTCATGCTCTCGAGCTCAAGCTTGAACTCAATTAATTAATCAAGCTCAAGCTCAAGCTCAAGTCAGAGGTGACTCGAGCTCGGCTCGACTTGTTTACACCCCTATTTGCAACTAATATCAATGTTGTCTAGCATCCTGGTACATTAAAAAACAAAAAAGAATCATTTCACATTGGATATTAAAATGGATTTAGAATTGTTTTGAATGAATTTCATAGCACTGTACGAAAAGTTTAGCATAGAAAATAGCCAAAGATGCTACTTTGGCTTGGCAAGACGGAAAAAAACAACAAAGTGCATAAGGAAGAAATTATGGAAACTGCACACCTTGACAGCATCCAAGAGACTACCAACAGGCTCATGCTCATGTGCCCAAGGTTTCTTGAAGTTCGGAAGTGATTCCATGCGTGATTTCACTATCAATCCCTACATAAAGTAAGCCATGACAACAATCAGATCAATTTGAAGAGACCGCTTTGGAAGATCTATGATGAGATGTCTCAATTAGACTTGAAACCATATTTATCAACCTTCGAATCCACAAGCCAAATCTTCTTTCGAGTCTCTTCCACAGGAGCCTTAGTCTGCAAAAAATGACACCATATTTAGCTGGAAAGTAAAGGTTGGATAAAAAAAAATGAACCTTAATGCACAGAAGCAAGATCTTTCAAAGAAAGCTGACAATCAAATTTCATGAAAGGACAAGTTCAAAACTCCAAATAACAATTAGCTAGCAGGCGATGAGGAAGGTTTCCTTTGGAACGGTTTTTTTATTGCTTCTTAAAGCAGATTTATAGTATAAAAATTTTAAATTTTGTACTAGAAAACTACTTTAAAAAGCAGCAAAAAAATCGCCCCAAACGAAGCCTAAGAAATAATTTTATAGAAAGCTAACAATCAAATGGCAACTGAATGATACCTGTTTAGACATCTCCAGTGCTATAAGTTCAGCTATACCAGTACCAGCCTGAAAGCAATAAGATTAGTACTCACTTTCACTGAAAAGAAACTGCACTGGATAGACAATAACACAGCCCAAAAGATGGAGACGAAGAAAAATGTTAGATATTATTCTAGATTTTTAGGTTTGTTTTTGTATAGGTTTTTTGTATGGCATATGTAGCCATTTGTGGAGCTATTTGTATAGCCTTTAGAAGTCTTTAAATAAGTGTGTTTAGGCTTGTAATAGGCAGCCAAGGGAATAAAGATTACTGAGTTTTTTGGCTCACGGTTTCCCTCTCCCTCCTCCCCTCTCCTCTCTCTATCTCTTGCAAGAAGATCTCTCAAGATCTTCATCCTTAGTTTCAACAAAAACCAATAAGAAATAAAAAATGGAAAAAAAAATGTTTGAGGCCAAATCCAAAGACAGCCATAAAAAAACATGAAATGAAGCATATTGAAAGCTTCATAAACACAAAAAGTGAACATTCAAGTAATAAAGCAAAAAATAAAACCTCGCCAGCACCGAAAAATAAGAATGTATGTTCTGTTATTGTCCCACCAACTAACTTCAATGCCGCAACAACTCCAGCAAGTACCACAGAAGCGGTCCCCTGCAATAATCAAACAAATCTCTGTTAAATAATTAAAGATTTGCAACAGTTTAATGATGAATCATACAATCCAAAATGTGTCCATCTTACCTGAATATCATCATTAAACACAAGATGAGTGGTTCCATACTTTGCAAGCAATTCAAATGCGTTATGATTAGCGAAGTCTTCAAACTGCATGGCCATACACACATTGACTTAATAACATTAAATATCAGCATAAGAAGAACTTTATTTTGAGTAAAAACTTGAGCCAACCTGAATGAGAACTTTTTCCCCATAATTTTGCTTAACAGCGCGCATGAATTCATGGAGCAGTTCAGAATATTCCTAAACATAAGAAAAGCAAGAGTTAGGCTTTGTTTGGGACGACTTTTTTATTGTTTCTTAAAATAGCTTTTTAATATAAAAATTAAAAATTTTTACTAAAAAACTATTTTAAGAAGAGGCTTCGTTTGGGACAGCTTTTTTATTGCTTCTTAAAGCAACTTTTTGTATAAAAATTAAAATTTTTGTACTAGAAAGCAGCTTCAAGAATCAGTAAAAAAATCATCCCAACGAAGCCTTAGTCATGCATGGAAGCTTTTAACTACTTCTATAGATATGTCATACCTTCCCAGTGGCACGCCTCTGCCTCAATCCAATATAGAACTCATCATTCAGTAATTGCTCATTATTTGTCCCCACATCAATGGTGATAGGTAAGCACTGAAAAAATTGGCGCAAGAAACATTAACACATTTACTGAATTAGAAATAAGACATTAGTAATAGCATATTATAATCAGTTAGAACTTGGACAAGATCAGGTTGATTAAGAGATGCTTACTGCAGATGGACGAATTCCTCCAAGAGCAGAATAAAGAGAGAGTTTGCCAACAGGAATCCCCATTCCCTGTTAAATTTAAGAGTTTTTTCTATTTTTTAGTATACAATTTATAAGCATTTTGATAGGAAATACTTGAGTTCGCAAGCAGCCCTATGGGGAATACTTGAGTTCACAAGCAAACCTAACCACAATTGGTGAAAACAGGGAACAAAACTGCTGTTTACAGCAGAAAATCAGCAACCAACAACAGATTTCTTGGGAAAAACAGTAGAAAACTGGGAGAAAACGAAGGATTCCACTAGTAGATACAGGAAAGCATCAAAATATATATGTTTCTTTAATTCGGGAGGAATAAACAACTCTCTGATTCTCTAGCCAAGCCTAGAGCCCAAGAACACAAACTCTAGATCTCCAATTCCTTTCAAATTCAAGATGAAACCCTAATTCTATCATTAACCCCTAATTAAAGCAAAAGGAGACATACAAAATCCCTAGAAAGCCCTCTAATTCAAATTTCCCTCCTAAACACCCATTATATTAATTACTTGGGCCGACTAGGCCATCTGCCCTCCCCCTAGTTTGGTGGTAATACACCTGAACCGATCCAGGTTGGATCGGTTCAGCTGGCCTAACACATTTACTAAACTATTCTTATTATGCAAAACATGGTTAAACAAACTTGACCTGGCAACCAAGGTCTCCAAGACCCAATATACGCTCACCATCAGTGACCACAATAACCTGAATTCTCCTCTCAGGCCAGTTCTTCAAAACTTCTAAGATCTTACCCCTGCAAACCCCAAAAGATTCATTAACATAACTAAAAAATATACCATGAAAAAAGAAAGCAACCAGGCCATGTAACCTCATACTTTTCCTTCAAACTGATGTAAAGACCTTGTGGACGCCTAAAGATACCACCGTATTTCTGGCAAGCCTCCCCAACAGTTGGTGTATAAACAACAGGTAACAACTCTTCAACGTTCTCAATAAGAAGTTTGTAGAAAAGCTTCTCATTTCTCTCCTGCAAAAGTGAAGGTAAGACACAAGTACGACCAAATAAAGTATCATTAGCAAGATTAAAGGTAAGATTAAAGGTATCCTGAAACAAATATAAAAAGAACCTGAAGATCCATCATTGCCATGTATCGCTGCAGTGGAACTTGATACTGACGAAGATTGTGAATAAGTTTCTTTTCCTGCGGGATAGAAATGAACGGATTAATAAAAGATTGAAATTTAGGCTTCGTTTGGGACGACTTTCCTACTGCTTCTTAAAGCAGCTTTTTAGTACAACAAATAAAATTTTTATACTAAAAAATTGCTTTAAGAAGCAGTAAGAAAGCCACCCCAAACGAAGCCTTAGTAACAATCTCAAATAACTGCTTTTAAATTCATAGACATGTAAGAACCTGAAGCTCCTGACTGATGCATGCGGGAGGTAAGAGTCCTCTTAAGTAGTGTGCATCTCTTTCTTTCTCACTGAAGGCAAGCCCTTTATTATGATGGGGATCTCTCAACAAAGAGTAACCACTAGGTGACAAGAAAGGAAAAAATGCTCAATGCAATCAGATGGTATAAAAACCAAATACAAAGCAAAACCACACCTATAAAGCAGTGTGTTATTATTCTAAAGTACACTTTGGATTACATTGACTGGAAAAATGTGCTTAAATCACAAGTGCTGGTTTTCTAAGAAAGATAAATAATAGAGAAAAAAACCAGTCGTTTACTTGATATGAATTACAAAAAGATTCATTACTTCTAATTGTTACTCTTAACTCTATTATGCATAAGTCAATTTGTACAACATCCACCTAAAGCTTCATTTGTGACGGCTTTCTTACTGCTTCTTAAAGCAGCTTCCTAATATAAAAATTTTAATTGTTGATACGTCATCACAAAATTAGCTTAATCGGGCACGAATCTCGAGGCAAAAGCTAGTTGGAGACTTCAAAAATCAAATCCGAGAGCATCCGAACTCCGATTTCAACGAGCTTACAGTAAAACTGAGCGTCTCGGAAATACGAACCCAACGACACCAAGATCGATCCAATCCGAACCCAAATGAGTCCGAATTAAGGGTTCAAAGCGATGTCGGAGGGTTCAAACCGCAATTTGAGTTGCCAAACGGTCTCCGATTTTGACGAGCTTATACTTGAATCGAACGGCTCGACGAGACGAATCCAACGAGCCCAAGATCACTAAATTCCGACATCATTAAGGCCTCCAAATGTCCAACGAACGGTGCACGATCGTAGGATTCAATATCGGCCGTCCATTTGACCACTCCTTATTTGCCCTTGATCTCACACCTATTTACGGACCATGCCACTCCAGAAAATCTATAAATAGAGCCCTCATTCTTCACAAGAGGGCATCTAAGCAAGAGAGAGAAGAAGAGAAGAGAAGGAAGAAGGGAAGGAAGGAGTTCCTCCTCGACAGCCGCCGGACCACCGCCGGACCACCGCAGAACCTCGCCGGACCACCGCAGGAATCTCGCCGGACCACCGCCGGACCACCGCAGGAATCTTGTCGGACCACCGCAGGAACCTCGCCGGACCACCACAGGACTTCGCCGGACCACCACCTTAAGGCCCGACGTTCAGTCCCTACGTCCTTCCAAAGACCCGACGTCTCGTTTAAGGCCCCACACCCAGTCCCTACTTCCTGCCAAAGACCCGACGTCTTGTTCAAGGCCCAACATTCAGCCCCTACGTTCTACTGAAGACCCGACGTCCTACTCAGGGCCCGACATTCGGTCCCTACGTCCTACCGAGGACTCGACGTCTTACTTAAGTAATTAATTGTAATCTGTTCCCCCCTGGAGGTGATCCAGTCATTTGTAACCAATTCAAAATCTAGTGGAATCATTTTCAACTGGGCTAGGCCTCGTGGTTTTTTCCCTTTTAAGGGTTTTCCACGTAAAAAATCTTGTGTTCTCTGTGTGTGCTAGTTATACGTACAACGCTAAGACGTAGAATCAAATCTCTATCGCCGCGTAATTTCTAGCCCGCAACAATTTTTAAACTAGAATGATGTTTTAAGAATCAATAAAAAAGCCGTCCCAAACAAAGCCTAAGTTTTAATCAACCCATTTTTCTTCCTAAACATTTAATATCAATGCTATCTGCCTGCATTATTGATGTAACTTTAGCAATCAACTTCAAATGCCTAGACAAAGTCTACTTCCCACTACCTTTTTATCAATATGTGCAACTACTGCTCTCTCTTTTATATTATATCTTCTCACTTTATAATTCCTAATTTTACCACTTGCGTCTTTATCATTCTCATTTCCTTCACATTCACATTGGTTGTTAGTGGCTTGTGGCTTATCTATCATCTAACACTAATAAGAATCATACAACATAGTCCATATAATTTCAAAGGATAAAATCAATCTTGAAGCCTCCATAATAATCCCATATTATTTTGTTCAGAATATTATTACAACTCTATTTTAAAATTTTAATTTAAACTTAAGAACTCATGCCTCATCTCTATTAATATCATTGTTGGCACGCCTGATAAGTTACCATTAGAGCTAATGCACATAGGGGTGTAAGTTGGTGGGCGACGGAGGTCGAGAAGATCGTAGTCAAGTGACGAAGGTCGGAAGGACTGTAGTCGGGCAACGACTGTAGGGGAGACTGTAGTGGAGTGATAGTGGTCGGGGTAGAAAAGATCGTAGATAGGTAACGGGGGTCGAAAAGACAGTATTTTAGCGACGCCGATCGAGGAGATCATAGTTCGGAGATACCATAGATGACGTGCAATGGAGGTCAGAAAGACCACAGTCAGGTGATGATGGTTGGAAGGACAGTAGTCGGCGGGCAACAAAGGTCGAAAAGATCGTAGTTAGATGACGGTGGTCGGAAGGACCGTAGTCGACGGGCGATGGAGGTCGGAAAAACCGTAGTCGGCAAACGAGGATATTTGGGAGGAGATCTGGCGTCGATAGCATCCAGGAAGAGTTCTGGCGATAGTCAAAGAACAGACGAAAGTCTGACGACGGCTGGTGGTAGGGCAGAGATACAGCGGTAGCTAACAAACGACCGGAAGTCTAGCGACGATTGGTGGTCTGGAAAAGATCCGGCGGTGGTTAACGGCAGGGGAGCTCCCAAGTTTCCTCATTTTCTTCCTCCCCTTCAAGTGAAGAATGGGGGGGGGGGGGCATTATTTATAATTTTTTTGGAAGTGACATGACTAGTAAATAGGGAGAAGAAGAAGGGTAAGTTGGGAGTGTTCAACCGGACGACTGATAGTGATTCCCATGATCATAGAGCATTTATCAAACATTTTTGTGCCTTAATGATGTCAGAATTAAGCGATCTTAGGCTCGTTGGATTCATCTCGTCGAGCCGCTCGATTCGACTATAAGCATGCCATATTAAGATGTTATTTGGTAGTCCAATTAATGCTCTAATCTTCCAAATATACTTTAGACATTTGATTTGGGCTCATTTGAGCTCGGATTGGATTAAAATTGATGTCATTAGGATCGTCTCCTTGAGATGTTCAATTTGACTATACCCTTGCTGAAATTGGAGATTTGATGGTCCTGATTTTAATTTTTGAAGCCAATTTTATTTTTGCATTGAGATTCGTGCCCGATCAAGACTAATGTTTGGTGACATATCACTTATATGAGTTTTCGTTGAATCGATTGAACTTTGCAGCAGTTATTAACTTGATGAATGAAATCAAAATTAAAAAAAAAAAAAAAAACCTTAGTGCCGACCCAAAGACCTTAGTTCTACATTCTTCATTTTACTGATGTTTCACACATTTTAGTAATCTTGGGCCTTTGCTGAGTTGACAAACACTGACCAAGATTATCTTTAAGCTAATCGGTGCTGGGTCAAAAAGACTTAATAATCCTATATTTTGAGGGTGTAGGAAATGACTCCAGATGCATTATAATCATGGGCGGACCCACGGCTTGGTCAGGGTGGGCAAATGCCCACCCTCAAAAAAAAAAAAATATATATATATATATATATATATATATATATATATATATATATATATATATATATATATATGAGAAGGGTTAATTTCGGTATTTTGCCCCCCCCCCTCTCAAATAAGTTTGCCCTGGTGTTGCCCACGGTGCTATTCCAACAGACGCTGAGCCACACTTTTATTTCGCAAAATCCCGCAGCAGCCAGCAGGATATTCGTCTCCGCGAGCGAGCGACTCCGCTTCTCAGCCATTCTCCTCGACATTCGTCAGCCCGCTGCTCGCAGGTTTCGTCTACTCAAATCGCAAGCATTTGCCTAGACGTCTCCGCAGATTTCGTCTCCGCCGGTTTCTTCCGTTCGTCCACTTCGTCGCATCTTCTTGACTTCGTCTTCTTCGCCTCTTCGGTTCGTACTTCGCACTTCGCAGACCGCTGGCGGCTGGCGCAGCTCTTTTTGCTCACGAATTCAAGGTAACTTGTCGCATTCCCTCTTTTTTGGGTGGATTTGATTAGAATGATGAAATATTTGTTAGATTTTAACCATTCCCGCTTTTTTCAACTGAGAATGGAACACATTTTTTAAATATTTTCCTGTTGAAGAATAGATTTTATGCTAGGTTTTAAATTTTAATTCAATTATCATTATGAAGTTTTATTGAGTATTTTTCTTTAGTTGAGAGTAGAAAAATGATGAACAAGATAGTGGTTGCAGTGTGACTGTGTGAGTTATTTGCAATTTTGCAATGACAAAGAAATTAAGAAAGTTAAGTTGCATCAATTCACAGCCATAGTGCTTACTATTTGTTGGCTTTGCTTTGTGTGAGAGTTGTCTTTGCATCGATTTCATTGGGATCATCATTGTGATGGGGCATACCTATCTGATTCTCCATTTTCTCACTTTATTCTCAATAGTTTCCCCAATCCCCATTAATTCACCCCTTTCTGCTCTTACTGTTAATAATATATACTCTTTAAAATTCTTCTTCATAATAAAAATAGATTTTTTATATCATAATGAAAATAGATTATTTAGATGGAAACTGTTTCTTTTTCAACACATTTGCTTAAGGTATGTCCTTCAGATATTAGTTGATGTAAATTTTCTTTTTTGTCAAATTAAGACTCATTTTCCATTGGATGATATGAGAATATGAATAGCTTTATTTTATTCTACCCAAATCATTTTTCTATTACTTGTTTTACTAGAAATGGAAAGATTCTTGAAGCGAAAAGAGCGTGTCGAAATTGATGTTAACAATCTTCTAGCTGATCCCGACCTTTGACCATCATTTAGAGTTATGATGTGAATGAGCGTGATAAAGTTCGTAGAGCTTATATGTTGAAAGGGCCGCATAAACCAAAAAATCATTGTTCCCTCAAACAATCATAGGAAATATTGCACGTAGGTTCAACTCAAAATGGTTTAAAGAATTTCCTGCTTGGATAGAATACAGTGTACAAAAATATGCTGTATTTTGTTTATATTGCTATTTGTTTAAGCCTCAAGAGCAATCTAGTACTTCCCAAGGCGGTGGAGACGTATTTGTTGATGAGGGATTTAAGAACTAGAAGAGAAAAGAGAAGCTTTTGAGTCATGTTGGAGATCACAATAGTGCACACAACAAGGCAAGACAGAAATGTGAGGCTTTAATGAAGCTTCATGAGCATAGTATTCCCGCTATATGGTCGAGCAAAGAAGAGAAGCAAAAAAAAGAATATCGCACTATGCTAACTGCAGATGTTGATTGTGTTCGATTTCTTATTCGTCAAGGCCTATCATTTCGTGTGCATGATGAATCTTCTAGCTCCAATAATCAAGAAAATTATGTAGAACTATTTCAGTTTCTTGCAAATCATAATGAAGAAGTCGGAAAAGTTACATTTGAAAATGCAAATGCAAAGTTAAAATTGATTGCACCAAAAGTCCAAAGAGAGATTTGTGCTTCGATTGCTGCTGAGACTTTGGTTGTAATCATAAATGATATTGGTGATTCATACTTCACCATTCTAGTAGATGAATCTCATGATGTATCTACAAAAGAACAACTAGCTATTGCGGTGAGATACGTAGATAAGTTGGGCCAAGTAATTGAGAGAGCATTTTATGCAATGAAGATCATTAAGTATCGACTTCGTAGCAAAATGGGTGATGCCTGGCTTAATGATTGTTTAGTGCCATATATTGAAAAAGAAGTATTTGATTTTGTTCCGAATGAAGTCATTATGCAACATTATCAGAAAATGCAAAGTAGAATGCAAAGTCTGTAATTTTCTTTTTAACTTCAAAAATTATGATGAAATATAATGCTTTGTTTTGAATTTTGTTAGTGAAATATATCTATATTTTTGGATTTATATTTTTATATATATCGAGTTTGCCCACCCTAAAAAAAAGGGCTGGATCCGCCACTGATTATAATGCCTTATTGTCTTTCTCAATGGAATCAATGTGAACCTCATTTTGGTACCTACTGAATTTCTTCTGGAGATCTTTGCTATCTCGCAAGAATCCTTAAGGCCAACTTATACTAAGAAGCTTTGACTCTATTTGCCCAGGCCTGCACAATCCTTCTTTCGTATTTCTGGGTTAATAGTGAGGCATGATTCCTGACCCATCCATGAATCCAAAGTATTTAATACTCTCTTTATCGATTACTTTGCACCAAAGTGATTCTGCTTGGTGAAGAGCAAAGTTATGAAAAAAAGAATAACGTGCAGATCAAGCAGTAAACAAGAATGCTTTGCTTAAGGTCTCCGCTAATATAGACCCACAACTAATACCAAGTAAACAACCCTTCAAAGCTAAAAGCAACATTTCAACAACTAAGGCTTCGATTTGGGACAGCTTTTTTATTGCTTCTTAAAATAGCTTTCAAGTACAAAAATTTTAACTTTTATATTAAAAAGTTGTTTTAAGGAGCAGAATGAAAGCAGTCCCAAACTAAGCCTAAGGCTTCGTTTGGGACAGCTTTTTTATTGCTTCTTAAGTAGCTTTTAAGTACAAAATTTTAATTTTTATACTACAAAGTTGTTTCAAGAAGAAAAATGAAAGCCGTCCCAAACCAAGCCTTAAGTTTCTCAGAATTCTCCAATTCACCTCTCCTTCAAGCATATATATTTCTCCACTATAGCACAAAGCTGGTCAAAAACGCAGTTAAAGTCTGAAACTTAAAGCACTATAATCACGCTAAGAAAAGTTTTGTGTGGAAATCAGCAGCCCAACTCAATCAAATTAAATTACACAAAGAAGAATGCTAGTTAGCAAGCAGAATTATAAACATAAAATGGTCAATTTTTGGCTCTGCCCATTTAAAAAAAAAAATTTAAAAGGTGCGATCCAACTTACCTGGCGACAGAGACGGTCCATGGAGTAATGAAGTGCTCCTCCGACGCCTGATCCTCTCCATAGACGTCCTGAACGCCTCCGGCCACCCCAGATTTGGGATCTAGATCCAGCACTGAATCCCCTTTCTCTCTGCGCTCCTCCGTCGACCTCTCCATCGAAATGCCCCTTCCGTTCCCCTCTCCTACACCGCCGCAGCACCGCACCACCACCACCGCTTCCCTAGGCCGCCACCGCCACTCTCTACTTCTCCAACCGATTCTCTGCTCCCCAAATTCAAGAAGAACGAAGCTCAGAAACACCTCAGACGACTCCGCTACACCCCCAACTTATTTATGATTATCCATTACAAAAAATATTCATAAAATAAAGCTTCAGCCCTTCTCGAGCACCGTAAAATTTAGCCACGTCGTAGCGCAGATTCAAAATTCAGATTTTTCAGATAATGTTCCAAATTTATAGATAGAGAAAACTATAGTTTTACCAGAATGCAGCTTTTGTTCAGCGACAGCATGCTTCCTTGAGAGAGAGAGAGAGAGTGCTGAGCTGTGCGGGATGAGTGCGAGAGCCTTGGACAAATGGAGAAACAGAGACGCCCCGTGTTCAAATAGCACGGTTTATATAGTTGCTAGTGCGTTGGATTTACTCGCGGGGTTTTGTACTGTAAATGAGTCTAGCGATGCTAGTGAGGCTTCTTTTTTTTTGTGGTGCTTTTGTAAAAGAAAATTTTAAAAATATTAGTAATACGGCATCACAAAATTAGTTTGATCGGGCACGAATCTCGTGGCAAAAGCTAGTTGAAAACTTCAAAAATTAATATTGGGAGCACCCGAACTCCAATTTCAGCGAGCTTATAGTCAAACTGAGCGTCTCGGAAATACGAACCCAACGACACCAAGATCAACCCAATCCGAGCCCAAATGAGTCCGAATCAAGGACCCGAAGCGCTGTTGGAAGGTTCAAACCGCAATTTGAGTTACCAAACGGTCTCCGATTTTAACGAGCTTACACTCGAATCGAGCGGCTAGACGAGACGAATCCAACGAGCCCAAGATCGCCGAATTTTGACATCATTAAGGCCTCCAAATATCCAACGAACGATGCACAATCAAAGGGTTCAATATCGGCCGTCCATTCAAACCACTCCATATTCGCCCATGATCTCACATCTATTTACGAGCTATGCCACTCCATAAAAAATATAAATAGAGCCCTCATTCTTCACAAAGGGGGACTGAAGTGAAGAGAGAGAAGAATAAGAGAATAAGGAGGGGAAGGAAGAAGCTCCTCCTCGACCACCGCCGGAGCTCTTCCCGCCGCCTGAAGACGCAGGAACTCTGCCGGATTTTCGGGAAACGTCGGGAATTTGCAGAACTTTGTAAACATGCTTGAAGAAACGAATTGTAATTTGATTGCCCCGACTTGTGGGACGAATCAGCCATTTGTAATTTGAAAAACACTAGTGGAATTTTTCAACTGGGCGAGGCCCCGTGGTTTTATCACTTTTTGGGTTTTCCACGTAAAACTTTGGTGTTCATTTCTCTTTTCTGTTTGTGTGTTGAATACTCGTACAACTCTCGGACGCGAATTTACAAACTCTACCGCTGCGTATATTCTAGCACGCAACAATTAGTTTAGAAAATGAAATTTTCTAACGGAGAAGCATATATAAAAAGCTTTCTCAAAACTGCAAAAAAATGAAAAAAAAAAATGGAGTTATTGGGAACATGATTTGACGAAGCAAAAAAAAAAAAAAAATCCTTCGTTTTAAAACGAAAAAGGCAAAAAAAGTGCTCAAACAAATAAGGCCTGAGTCTAGAGACAAGGGAAAATTATTAGGTGTGGAGTGTGCACCGTCCGCACAAGTACTGGGTACCTAGCGGTAGCCAGCGGTACCCAGCAGTATCAAGTGCCGGTACCTAGCTGGGTATAGTGCTTGTGTGGACGGTTCTCCCCTTCCGCACTCCGCATCTAATAATCTCTCAGCTTAAACTCGACTCGGTAAATAATGGATGAGTCAAACTCAATGAGTCAAAATTGAGCCAGGCTGCTAATGCGGACTTGACTCGATAGCTTGCTAGTCTATTCTTTTAAAATATTAATATAAAATATATTTAAAATATATTAATATTCAATATTTTAAATACAAAGTTATTGACAATATTTAAAAATTATATTTCATTTTTATATTAAGCTATTCTTTATTTGTTTAATTTCTTATTTTTATTATTTTATTATAATAATTACTTAAATTATAAATATTGTTTTCTCTAAAAGAGCTGGCATGAACTAATGGAATAAAGCTCAAGTCATGCATAACTCAAATTTGGCTCAACTTCTTTACACCCATATGAAGTCATTCCTTTGAATCGAAAAAAGATTTAAAAAAAAAAGTATCAAATTTTTATTAGAAGCAACTTAAAATTTAATATATACAATAAATATTTTATCTTTTTATTATATATTTTATACTAATTATTTTTATTTCTTTTAAGTTTATATGAAAAATCAAAGTAACTCTATAATAATAAAAAAATTAAATTACTTTATTTAATTATTAGCCAAATATATATATTTAAATTTATTAAAATCTTAAATTCGAACGAAAAAGAAATAATTATAAGATATTTTAGATTATTAATTTAAATTTTAAAAAACTAATTTTTCTACAAAAGATATGAAAAAATAAATATCATAAAAAAAAAACAAAAAAAAAATAATTGAAGTATATCAGAAAAATAAAAAAGATCATTAAATTATTTAATTGACGGTGGATTCTTCGTCAGATACAGCGTTAACGGTGGAGATGGAGTCGGTCTGTTTTCCATAAGCGAACTTTTAAAATCGTCTCCACAAGCGAGGTTATAAAATCTTTGAATTTAAAAGTTTTTAGTACTATGATAGTAAATCATATGTTTTAATGTTTGATAGAAAAAAAAAATTAAATATTATATAAATATGTCAAAAAATATATTGCCAAATTATATATACTTGGAAGAGGATAAAAAAATATATATAACAGGACACAAAGTTGGAGTCGGTGGTGTGCATTAATCTTATAGGCAATGAGCCAATGGCCTATATCGACGTTTTTTTTGTGACAACAAACAACATAGTCAGTGGGAGGTTACAACAACCTTATACGTGATGACGAGCAATGAAGATATTGTGCATCAACGTTCATGTCAATGGCGTGCATTGGCCTTATAAGTGATGCTACGGATCGCCATTGCTTGCAATAATAGGTGATGAAGATGGTAGGCATTAATTGTGACGATTATGTGTATCAGCCTTATATGCAATAGTGTGTGTCAACATTGTTAATTGTAGCAAACAACTAAGTTAGATGGTGTTAGTGTATGTGTCGAGAAGATGCATCTGCCTTATAGGTGATGACGTATGTTAACATTTGTGAATACAATGGTTGACTAAGTTAGTGGGCATTGACATTGGTGTCGATGGCTTGCACTACCATTATAAGCAATTGCTCGCATCGATGTTATTGATGTCGACAATGTGCATCGGCCATATATCCAATGACTTGCTCCAATGTTGTTGGCAAAAGCAGGCAACAAAGTCGAGTATCAACATTTTTGAGTCGACGATGTTTATCACTCTTAAACGCAATGGCATACGTTGACATTGCTAGCACTGATGTTGTCGGGAGATGGTAGTCTGACGATGGTTGTCGGGCGATAGTGGTTGAGATCTTAGTTCGATATTGGTTAGACGATAGTGGTCAGGCGATAAAACTCATGTGAGAGTGATTGTTGGCAGTGATCATCAATATGTGAAGCTCTAGGGTTCTTGAAATTCACAAGCTCTCTTTAATTTCAGGTCAATATCCAAGCTCCAAGCCTCCTTTCATGTAAAGAAGATGGGCATATTTATAATTTTCTAAAATATTATTTTAATAATTTTAATCAAAATCTCCAAAATACTACATTAGACAACCAATCTTGATTCCCTCAATTATAAAATATTCTTCTAGTATTTAAGTACTTCAATGAACTCATAATTGAATAATCTTATACGCATTAAATTCCTCTTAGCAAGACACTCATTTTGACTGTAAACACATTTTCATTAATTAAAGAAAGCTCATAGGAGGCATAATATATTCTATAAGAAATATTTAAGAAGGTTAAAATTCATAAGACATACCATAGTTGAAATAATTTCACTAGTGTAATATTATAAAAGACATCCTTCTCAATAACTAGAGAAGGCATTAATACAATGTAATAGACATGAATTACGAAACAACGAGTCTTATTATGTGAAGATAATAATCAATCGGCTTAGTCGAAAACAGAGTGATTGGAAAGATGAGCATTAAATGTCTAATGCAAGCCTTATCAGTTTCCTCCTCCTCCGAAAAAGGAGAGATTATTCTATGCGGAATCCAAATGTATTCGGAGACGAATTTGGACGCGCCACATCACCTGATGCACTGGACCCCGGTGATGTGGCATGCCCGGATTCGCCTCAGAACACATTCGGATTCCGCATAGAATAATTTTCCCCGAAAAAGAGAATGAATGACTCAGGCCAAGCAACTATAAGATATTGCACATATACAATCACCCAACAAAAATTAAAGAGTGATCGCTAGACAAAGTAGAGGCAAGTTGCTGAGAATGTTGAGAGAATTTCTTAATAGGAAATGATGAGACATCCTCCGGAAGAGTTCCTGCAAGATATCTCAAAGGCCATTCCCAGAACTTATTCCCGAGAGGATTCTTACAGACTTGCTTTCTGAAAAAGAATTCTGATAGCATGAGATGGGCATGTAAGTGATAATTTGGATTAATCAAATCAACGTGGAATGAAGATGGCAGAGATTCTCCTATATATTCTTAACTACAATGAAGCATTCAAGGCAAGCACTCATGACACCGGACCGGAGGGGGCTCGACGACTCCTCATCGACAATCGGGTGACCATCGCCGGACACAACTCCAAGAACTACTCCTTGGAAAGAAACCACCACCTGAATATACTTCAGGACACAGTAAAGACACGAAACTCAACTCAAATATTAATTCTCCGAATCTGCCTATTACAAATATTGGCTAGGTATTTATAGACAAATGTAATAACATAATAGGCTACACTAAGTAGAAGAAAGCTATATTCTTATACAACCATATAAATTACCAAATGGAATTAATCTAGCCTGAACTTAACATGTTTTAAGCGGCTCAGCTCCGGTGTCAACTCAAGTAATGGAAAGTATAAATGAGAGATGATGCAAAGGACAATGTTACCCATGACGGCTTCAATTGGTGTTGAGGTCTCCAGAGAGGTCACCCTAGCATGGGATGAGGTACTGGGATTGGGAGCTTTGGCATGGAAGTAAGATATCCAAAGGAACAAACTACTCAATGATGGAGGAAAACACAAGTGACAGCAAGGTTCCTTGCACGGAGGGAGAGATTATTATGTGCGGACACCGGACACAGTTTATCGTCAAGAGGTGAATCAGGTGCAGCCACGTCATCCAGTGTCGAACTCGGTACCTAGCAATACCGAGCTCAGTACCGAGTAGGGGGTGACATGGCGCATTTCATTGGGCTCTGGATGGTGTTCGGTGTCTGCACAGAATAATTTGCCTCAAGGAGGAGACCGCTGAGGCTTTCATAGAGGAGACTGACTACTTCTTTTGTCAGATTAACAACCACGATGATAATGACGTTTGAGTCCATACGAACAATGAGGAAGATATTGCTCAATTGAAGGAGCACAACGAAGCAACTCCGCCTAAGGATGAGAAGGAAAATGCTTACAATGAAGCTGAGGAAGAATCTGTAGGCGAAACCAGCGCAAGGCGAATGACAAAGGTGATGAAGAAGGAAACAGGGCATGAGAGGCTGAAGTTGCGAAGCCTTTGCCAGTGAATAATATGCTGTATGGAAAATTTAGATACCAGAATTGATAGAATTACAGTGAAGACGAAGGCAAAATAATCTCTTAGTTAATTACATCAGTGATTTTGTCTCTTTAATTATGATAAGTGATTCTGAATTATAAATATTCTTGCATTTATTTTCTGGATTTATTTATATATTCGATCATCCAATTTAATCAAATGAAGAATTGATTTTTGAAAATAACGATATCATTAAGGCTTCGTTTGGAAAAACTTTCTTACTGCTTCTCAAAGCAGCTTTCTTGAAAGAAAATTAAATTTTTTTATTAAAAAGCTGCTTTAAAAAGCAGTAAGAAAGACATCCCAAACAAAGCCTAATTCTAGCATGAAACATTCAAGACCATGAAAAGCAAGAAAATTTTTGGTGGTGCATGAAGGAATCAAAAGCAATCATCTTTAGAATGGATAGCAATTAGGTCAGTTTTAATTCTGAAAATATTTTGTACGATTCCTACAACGAAATATGACATTAGGTTAGTTAAATCTCTTAAAAATCATATACTTGTAATTAAAACAGATGAAATAGAAGAAGAAAATAATGACATCCCTACAAATCAAACAAAGGATGAGCAAGAAATAAGTAAAATGGAAGAAGACTATAAGGAATAAGTGATCAATCAAGTATTGAATCCCTGACCTCATTAGCTCTTTTGGAATATAAGGTATAATTTTTTTTATATTTGATTCAAGTTTTTAGTTGTTCTTCAATTAATATTTCTCTTCTTTTATAGCCACTTACCGCACTAAGGGCTCCTAAACTAAGTAAGATTGCTTGAGGCATAATAAGAATAATAAGAAATTGAAAAAAGGTGACTGGTCCCCCATTTGCTGGAGGTGATAGAAAAAAAGAGAAAATTAATACTTTAAAGAGGGTATTCCAGGAAAGGACATTCCAATTCCCCCAAGTATCCTCATTCTCCCTAAAATACCGTTCCCAAATTCCTGAAACCCTTGACAACAAAGAAGTGAGTGAGTCACGACAGGATCTCGCTAGAAAAGACATCCATAGGACGAGCAACAAGTGTGGTAGAAGAAGAGTTCTTGAGATTGTTAATATCATCCAATGCTAGGATTTACTAAATCCTAAATTTAAGGCAAAATAAAGGAGAAAAGAGATTTAAGATTATGTAGGATTTAAACTTGTCATTAGTAGTTTGATAAAGGTTAAATCTTGCTTAAACCCAATCAAATCTTGCTATCACACAGCCCCTGAAGGTTGTTTGGCTGTAAGTAAGATTTTCTTTTGATAGAAACTCACAGAGGGGCTTACACGATTCATCAAAAATGAAATTACATGTCCTTAAAAAACCAAAAACTCTCTAAAATACAATCTTTGAAGTAAAACCTATAAGCTAATGGTCTTATATAATACAGTAGATTTAGACAATAAAAAAAGAAACACCAAAAGGATCCAAACAATGCCATCCAGGAAATCGAGACAACAGTAACCACAACAACATAAATCCACAGCAACCACTGAAGCAACCTTCATAAAAAGATTAAAACAGAGACATGCACTAAAAATTGGCTTTTCAAGCAGTCCACCAATCCAAAATGCCGACACGAAAGAGCCACCACAGGACAACTCACAGAAACAAAAGCCACAGGAGCCGCACCCCAGCAAGAACACCTACCAAAGAAACATCCAACTAATGCAGCCAACATAGAGAAAAGGAAAAAAGCTAATCTCAATATTTTTTAGATTTCGCTTGCGACGTTTACCAACACGTGAAAAATCATTAAGCATAACACGACTCACGTTCAAGTCATACACATCATGGAATGAATCATCCTGCTCATTCATATCCTCCACACCAACCTCGCAAGGTGAAGAATGTGACCCATCAAGCTAGTCAATTTGCTCCATAGAAGTTTCCCTTGTCCTGGCAATCACTTGAGCTTTCAAAGCATTAGTATAAATGATAGCAATTGGCACATCAACAAGAGGCTCAATCCCAATAGGCCCCATAGGCGAGGGCGTTAAAGCATCAGAACAATCCAAATCTGCTAAATGAGAAGAATCTTTAATGCCCTTAATATCCGACATAACAGGAATACAATTCACATGATATGGGACATCCTTATTAGAGTTCGGAAGCTCGGGCCCAACCGACAACCCCACTACACCAACGGGGGCAGTATTTTCAAATTAGCAAATCTTAAAGGATTTAATATATCACGTAAATCTAAATTAGCAAATCTTAAAGTTGTTAAAAAAAACTATTTGGCCTGTGACTACAAAATGTGGCTAAATCCTGGCAAATTATATGACAAATGTTTTTTAGAACTCATGATTTACATGGAAGAAAGATTTGACAAGAAATTTAATTGGGTGCTTTTTATGGAGGGTTGGGCTTGACGATGAGATTTCGCAATTAATATGCTCGGCTAAATCTCAAATAAAAAAATATAAACCACGACAGTATCTGATATACCCTGCAATCAGGTTTATTGAGGAGGTCTCACTAGTTACATTCCAACTTTATTAATATTTTTTAAATAATCCAGGTTAATCTTGCAACTAAACAGACCCTAGTGAGGTCAAAAAGAATGATTTATTCTGTAAAGAAAAAGGAAATTTTGAATCCTAGCAAGAACAAAAACATTCATATAATATCATATCATCCGCAGATATATATCCTTAAGCACCAAGCAATTAGATATAAGAACAATAATGCACAATACAAAAGAAAATTTACCACTGAGATCGATCATTTCGACTCAGAATTCTTCTTCAAACAAGTATTGTTCAGTCGCTCAATGGCCAGAATCAACGCCTGCGTCCCTAAATGGCCCTCCCCGTATGCCATCAAAGAAACATAAAGCTGCTGCGCCAGCGCAAGTCCCGGCAACGCTAGGCCCATGCTTTGGCATTCCTTCAAACAGATTCCAAGGTCCTTCACAAAATGATGAACATAGAACCCCGCCTCCATATCCCTCTCAAGAATCCTCTTCCCGTACAATTCCAAAGATTTCGATCCCGCCGCCCCTGTTGAGATGGCCTCCATCCATTTCCCGACGTCAAGCCCAGCCTTGTGAGCATAAACCATCCCCTCCACGAGCCCCACCATAGTCGACGCGATCGCGATCTGGTTCCCGAGCTTGGCCCTCTGCCCCGCCCCAGGTCCACCCATGTATCTAACAGTCCCCATACACTGGAAGAGAGGGGTCAAGCGGCCGACAGCGGCTACTTCACCTCCAGTGAAGATGGAAAGAGTTCCGTTACGAGCACCTCTGTCGCCGCCGGAGACGGGAGCATCGACAGAGAAGCAGGAGGCAGCACGAGCGGCTTCGTATATTTCAGCGGCAAGGGTTGGGTCGGAGGTGGTCATATCGACGAGAAAGGAGCCGGAAGAAAGTCCAGAAATCACACCTGATTCGGGATCGAGGGTGGCCCGGCGGACGTCAGAAGGGTAGCCGACAATTAGGAAGACAACGTCCGAGGAGCGGGCGACGGCGAAAGGGGAATCAGCGAGGCGAGCACCTTGATCAACGAGGGATTGGGCTTTTTCCGGGGTTCGGTTGAAGACGGTGAGGGAATAACCAGCGGCAAGAAGGTGTGAGGCCATTGAGCGGCCCATGACGCCGGTGCCGATCCACCCGATCCGAGTGGTGGAAGGGCTTATCGTTCCATTCGATGAAGTGATCGACGACATGGAGGCTGGAGATGAGAGGAGGAGATGGTGGAGGCGGATGCGATCGAAGAGAAGCGCGTCGGGCCGGCTACGGAGAGCTCGAAGGACCGGGAGCATGGAGGAAAAAAACGAGTGGGAGTTTGGAGTGGAAGCGGGGTCTGTTTGATTTCCGAATATACCCCTTAAAGGATAAGGCTGAGGCTGGGTTGCCGTCTCTTTGGCAGGATTCGTAATTATGTATTAAATTTAGGGTTTTGAATGAGTCAAATCAATTCCGGCTTGTGAGTCAAACTGGAGAAGGTAATATTTTGCCTTAATGATTTGTTTGGAACAGCTTTTTTTTATGCTTCTTAAAACAGCTTTTTAGTACAAAAATTTTTAATTTTATACTATAAAGCTGATTTAAGAAGCAAAAAGAAAGTCGTCTCAAACAAAGCCTAACTCGACTCATTAGCTCATGAATTAACTTTTTTTTAAAAAATATTATTATAAAACACACTTAAAATATATTTTAAAAATATTTAAAAATTATATTACACTTTCTTATAATAAATGATTATTTATTATTTTTCTTCTAATTTCTCATTTTTTATATTTTTTTAAAAATTTGTTTAAATCAAAATCAATCTATCTCTTTCATAAACAAATTGGCTTGTGAATCGACATGAACTCATAGATAAATTTGATATATATTTTTATTATGATTTATGTTGAAAAAATCCTTTGACCTATTTCGACTTTAAAAATTATTCTATTAAAAAAACTAGCTCAAAATATCCAAGTAGAGTTTGACTAAAATGTCAGTGGGCGCATACGGTTGGGAATACCCAACTCTTACTCGATTTCTCTCAAGCATCAACGCATCTTAAGTGGGATACATTCAAGTGCGAGCCAGGAGATTTCTAGAATAGGTGCCTCTTCTAGGTCAATCAATGATTAGTCACGTCGTCAAATACTCTTTCGAGGGTGATAAATGGTGGATACCTCGTTCTAAAAAAAGGTTGAGTAAAATAAAATTTAAAAACACTAAATATATATTTAAATTGAATATAATATATAAACAATTAATTAAAATTTATATTATATTTATGTAAAAATAAATATTATTAAAGTTAACATTTATCCTAATCATTTTTTTTTTACCATTTTTAAATGGATAGCCGTACGGGTTCGTTGCAAGAAGAGCGAGTTTCCTCATGCAAATGCGTCAGTGAGTCCACTATATAAAGCGGGAAACTGGCAAGAACTCTCGATGCTCATCGCCGTCTTCTACAGAGGCTAACTAACCCTCCAGGTTGAAGGTGACGGAAAAGTTCCAATGGAAACCCTAGCTATCTCTACCCAATTGCCATCGCCGACTCTCCATCTCCAGTTCCGATCCCCCGCCGCCGGTGCTTCCGCTGTAAAGAACCCCTTTACGGCTTCGCCGATTTCCCTCCGGCATCACCATCGCCCGCTTCTCCCCTCCCTTAGACGCGCGCTTTCTCCTCCTCCCTCCGCTCTCTTAGGTGAAGCAATCCGACGCTAGGAATGAATGTCCAATGGTTTCCCTGAAATCATATAGGAAACAGGCTTAGATTCTTGATTGTATTTCCAGATGACAAGGAGGAGGCAGAGAGATTTAAGGAAGCGTCGAAGAATGGCTGCAATATGGTGCCGCTGTACCGATGCATTTTCTCCGATCACTTGACGCCCGTGCTCGCTTACCGCTGCCTTGTAAGGGAGGACGAGAGGGATGCTCCCAGCTTCTTGTTCGAGTCAGTGGAGCAAGGTTCTTTAGGAACCAATGTGGTATTCTTTCGATTCCTTTTTGCACTTTATTTGCATTTTTTTGGTTCTTGGGATTACTGATATCCTGCAGGGGATTGAAAACATACCGCTCCCTTACCAGTTTTGAAAAAGTAATCTATTAATTCGATATGAAAGCATCATAGCATATACATTTAATTTCATATAAAAAAAGAATTACTCAGATTTCTTGATTATTTTGTTATGTTTTAATTTCAAATAGATGTAATCAAATTTCTTGATTATTTTTTTAATCCCCGTGCGGGTATTATTTTTCTTGATGACAGCATCATAGCATAGTATCATTTAATTTCATATAAAAAAAGAATTACTGATCAGATATCTTGTTTTTTTGCTATGTTTTAATTTCAAACAGATGTAATCAAATTTCTTGATTTTTTTGTGTTAATTTGAAATAAGAAAAAAAAAAGAATTACTTAGACTTTTTTTATTATTTTGTGATATTTAGGGTCGCTACAGTGTAGTGGGAGCTCAACCAGCGATGGAGATTGTGGCAAAGGAGAATAGGGTGTCTATATTGGATCATGGAGCAGGCTATAAGACTGAGAAAACAATGGAGGACCCAATGGAAGTTCCTCGAACAATCATGGCGGGTTGGAGTCCACTGCTCATTGATGATCTCCCTCACACATTTTGTGGTATGAAACTATTCATTAGAAAATGTTTTCTTACACTTCTTTGGAAATTAACGAGTGTTTATGTTTCAAGTTTTTGCACTTTGGCCTGTCAAAGCTCCACTTGTCTTTTAGTGGTAGCTAGAATGGGGTTGGGTTTGACCGCATTTGGTACTCTTATTGAATTCATTTACGTCATTATGCTGTTTTTAAATATTAAAAGTAAAATTTACTCCTATAAAATTGATTAGCTTAAATTTTTATAATTAAAGTAGCATTAAACTTAATTTATATAGCTTGATTTCTTAGATCTATGATCTATCGTCAAAACATTATTATTGTAATTATTATCTTCTTTTCTTTTTCTTTCGTTCCCTTATAATTTGGAGCCTAGATCATTTCTTCAGGAATGGAAAAAAGCATCAGCCCTTTCAAAACTAGACATATTAAATAGGAAGTCACCAAAGCAGCAAAAAAAAAAATCACCAAAGCAGCAGACCATCAGGAATTTAGATGCTTCAGTAAGAAATTTATAATTTTCCAGGTAATTTGGGTTATTTCTTGGGGATTTTTTTTCATTTTCTGTGTTTCCTTCAAAGATTTTTAGCGACAAACTTTGCAAGGACTTGCCATTCAGAACACCAGAAAAATGAAGAAGCCTTTTACTTGATTATTCCAACAAGCTTAGATACGATTGCTTTGCAGGTGGATGGGTAGGATATTTTTCCTATGACACAGTGCGATATGTGGAGAAGAAGAAACTTCCTTTCTCTCGTTCGCCAAAGGATGATAGAAATCTCCCAGATGTTCATTTAGGTCTCTACAATGAGGTGATTGTGTTCGATCATGTTGAAAAGGTACACTTTCTTTCTCTAACCACAGAGAGATTTTAGTTTCATTATTTCATCTTATTGCTGATGTGTTATAGAGGGATGCTCTTGGTATGATATAAATGACATCGCTAAATGTTGGAAGGAGTTATGGATTACTAGGGCTCCAGCTAGACACAACCATATTAGTGATTAGACAAATCATTAATTCTAAAAAGCAATAGATATGGACCACCATAAGTATATTAGATCCCTAACCACTTGTTCATTGTTGATGTGAGAGATTATTTGAGCCTCTCATGTATATCCCAACTTCAGAATGATTTTATTGGTATGACATGCAAGAAATTACTGTGTGGGTCATATTGGGCCTAAACTGACCTGGTAGATTAGCAAATTGACCTTGAGAAAAGTCCTTGACGAGAGACAAATGCCACCAATGCGAAGAGCTTAAATATACGAAGGGAATTTGAATAGATAGATGAGAGAAAAACAGGGAGAAAGGGAGGTAGAGGAAGACATTAAGGAGGTAGTTTTAGGAGAATAAATATTATAACCATAATTTTAAATTCTACCTTCCTAAGTTAAGCTAATACTTAAATTTAGAAAATCATAGAAATTGTTGATTTATAGTCATTGATAAAAGTTGGTGGTTTAAATATTGATAAACAAACAAAATGAACGAAAGGGAATAACAGAACATTTTGTGGTCTTTTAGAATCCAAACGAATGGATGATAGAGAAATAAGAGATGAAATGTTCTAATAATCATTTTAAGTTCTGCATTTCTAATTTAGTCTAATACTTAAATTTAGAAAATCAAAGAAAAGGTAGAATTAAAAACATAATAATAAAGATCTCTTATTATTAATTAGAAAATGTAGATTCCAATACATAAATTAATCCTTCAATTAATATAAAAAAATTTCTAAATTTAATTTGAGCTAATTTGGACATGAATCTTGACAATTTTAATAATATTCTTGATACGCCACTAAAAATTCTCTTTGATCATGCACGAATCTTGATGCAAATTTGAATTTGAAACCTTAAAAATTAAATTTGGGACCATTTGAAGTTTAACTTTAGCAAACTAATAATCTAATTTAACTTCTAAGTGAGATGAACCCAATGACACCAAAATCGGTCTAATCCGAACCCAAATGGGTCCAAATAAAGGGACCAAAACATATTTGGAAGATTCAAAGTATTTATTGAATGACCTAGTGATATCCAAATATGACATTCTTACAGTCAAATCAAGCTGCTTGACGAGACAAATCCAACGAGCCTAAGATCTCTCAATTCTAACATTCATATCACTTAAATGCAAATGAATGTTCTATGATTAGAAGAATCTACAGGGATTATCTGATGGAGGACTCAATATTTTTTTCTACATTTACGTGGCATGCCACTCTCAAAATATATAAATAGACCACACTCTCTACATGGGGGTGGACTTTTAGAAGCTTGGATCTTAGTTTAGAGATCAAAAGAATTATAAGGCTTGAAAATCCCAGAGCTCCACCTCAGCACCACTGTTAACGAATTTCATCGCCCGGCCATCACTGTTGAACAATCCGCCCTACCAAAATCGTCTGATCACCGTCTATCCATCACTGTCTTATGTCGACTATAGTCCCTCCGACTATCATTTCCTGACTACAATTCTTTATACCACCGTCACCCAATGACTATGGTCCCGTCGACCATCGTTGTTATATTACAGTCCTTCCGACCTCCATCGCCCGCCAACCACAATCGCTTGAATACAGTCTTTCCGTAGTCTTTCACCCGCCGACTATAGTCCATCCGACCACTGTCTCCCATGTACTACAATCCTTCTGAACTTCGTCTCCCGACTATGCTACTTCTGACCTTCATCGTCTGATTACAGTCCTTCTAACCTCAATCGCTCGACTATGACCCTTTCAACCTCCATCGCATGCTGACTAAGATGCCTCCGGCCACTATCGTATAACTACGATCCTTCTAATATCATTCGATTGTTGAGTACTTTCAACTATGTTCCTTTCAATCTATGTCACCTATTAGCTAGGTTCCCCTCGACAATCATTGTCACCTATAGTCCTTTTGATCTCCATCATCAGTAAACTATGGTCCCTCCGACCACCATCTCAAGACTACAGTCCTTCCGGCTTTCGTCACTCGCATACTATGACCCTTCTGACCACCACCACCCAACTATGATTCTTCTCAACATTGTCGTCCTACTATGGTCCCTATTACAACTGTTGCTATGGTCTTTCGACCTCCGTTGCTCGCTAACTAGATAACTCAGACCGCCGTCACCTGAATACAACTCTTCCAACCTCTCTCACCCACTGACTACTGTCCCTCCGATTATCGTCACTGGATTACAATTATTTCACCCTCTATCTCTAGGCAACTAAAGTCCCTCTAGCCACAATTGTGATGCCCCAAGATCAAACTTGGAAAGAATGTCAATCAATTACTCAAACAATTTACCAGAGTTATCTAAAACTTTCAATTAGACAGTCTATCAAGCATCTATGAAATTTAAAACATCAATATACAAGTCGATTCATATCTCAAAAGTCATGTACAATACTCAGGAACTACACTACAATCATCAGTACTGAAATCTATCCTGAGTACAAAAGAATCAAAATCAATCAAAAGACAAAAACCTGAAGATCCGGATCAATTCCTATCTTCTGCTCCCTTGCCCTGACCTGAAAATATCAACCACATATAATGAGCTTTACAAAGCCCAGCAGGTCACCTAATACCTATAACTGAAATCAAAGCACGGCTATGCTATCAATATGCATGTCAATCAATCACAGTCAATCAAATCTATATCAGTCAATGGTCAATGAATCTGTGCAATACGGAAATCCAATAGTCAATAAAACCAGTCAATGCAGCGGCAGACAAATCGATAAATCAACTGAATCACGAAGAAATCCGTACACAATAGGAAATCGATCAATTCACCAAATCAATCACAGTCGTCGAATCCGTTAAATCAATCGCTATCAATCAAATCAATACGGTCTAATCAAATATCTATTCAATGAAATCAATACGAGGAAAGCAATGAATCCATATACAAAATAAATCCATATACAGTAGTATAAGAAGAAATCAATGAATCTATATACGAAATCAATAAATCTATAGGCAACAGTATCAATGATTCTATACTATTCATGTCCATGCTATCAATGCAATATCTATATCTATCCATTTCTATATTAATGCTGTCGATGCACAGCAATCAATCAGTGAAATCAATGAAATCGTACGAACTAGTAAATCCGATCAAAGTCGATAAAGCAGAAATCTATAAAACAATGAATCCATAAAGCAATACAGTAAACATACAATTCAATACTATATACTGGACAAGTATAATCAACTGGTCATGTTGCTGTTGTAGAATCCATATTGCTGTTGTAGATCCGTACACTGGTTCTATCAATAAGAGTCGTCACTCTTTTCGCCCGTCGGCATTTCTATAAACTTCTTATGACTCCCAATCGTTATATCAATAATCAATGGTTTAAAGGAAAGCCCGTCGGCCCACCATCCTGTACAGGTCAATATCAATCTCCAACCAATGTTCAACCAGGCTATACGTGTTTCCCAGTATCAATAATCAATCAATAATCAGTTCAATAATCAATATTATGCAATCTATAACAATCATATCAATAATCAATAGCATATCAATCTAATCTATCAATTCCAGAAAATTCGGAAATCATACGAAAATCGGGCAGCATAACGGCAGTCAGTCGAATTTACACAAAAAAACCTGCAAAAAGGCACAATTTCCAAATCTTTCCAAATTACAGACGAAGATCCATAACATCAATATAAGACTATTATTCTATAGAAATCAAATCAAATCAAGTCCCGATAATTTTCTATTCGATTAAAATCACGTAGAATCAATTCCGACCGGTAAAATCTTCGTAGAATACAGTCAAATCGTGTGCAATAATCATATCTATAACATATTAAAAGTTGTGCAGTGAAAGTTGTGTCAATACGAAATCACGTCAAAAATTCGACTACGAAAACACAAAACAGATCACAACTCGGTCAAAACTCAACATCTTTGAAAACAGAAATAGGGTTCGGAGTCCTTATCACGAGATCTTCACTTTATCCAACAACAGCGTCGGACGAAAAGCGCTCCGCGGCCTCCAAAACCCATCTTTCCTTTTTTTCCTTTTTCTCTTTCTCTCTCTAAAACAGATATTTTGTTTTTAAAATTATTTTCTCTCTCATCAAAACGAGCTGATTTCTTTAAATCAGTTGTCTGATCGGCCCGGCCGATCGCCAAATCGTCCCGAGACTATCAGACCAGAAAAATCGTCCTGGACGATTCCCAGAACTATTCTTAGGCCGATATTTTCTACAGTGCAGATCGGCCTAGACGATTTCCAATCGTCCTGGACGATCCTGAGAGGAAAAAAATCCAAATCTGAGAGGAACAGTAAGGGAACGAGGTCTCACAACAATCGCTTGACTAATGTCTTTTCAACCTCTATCTCCCGTCAACTATATTTCCTCTAGCTGCCGTCACTCGATTATAGTCTTTCATTCCGACATCCACCTCTCGACTATGGTTCTTCCGGCCTCCATTACCTACCGACAATGGTCTCTCTGGCCACTGCGTCTTACTAAGGTCCTTCCGATCTCAGTCGCCCATCGACTTTGGTCCCTTCCACTACAGTCACCTAACTACGACCCTTCTGACCTACATTGCCTACCGACTACAGTCTATCTAACCTCTATCGCTGGACAATAGTCCCTCCGATTTTAATTGCCAACAATGACCCCTCCAACCTCTATCACCTGACTATGATCTTAACGACCAAACAAACAGGCTAACATCCTCTCGAGATAGTAACTCTCTTGTCATTAGATTCTTCCAACTCCAACTATGTTCTATATTTTATATTGCATATATTTGTTACATTAAAATAATACATTCCGCTAAAGAATGACATCATTTGTAATGACAAATACTAGTGGTTTCATTTCAATTGAGCAAGGCCCCATGGTTTTCCTTATTTTTGGGATTTTCTATGTAAAATTTTTGGACACCCATAAGATTATTGTACCCCTCACTTTGAACTGTATGTGTGCTGAATCTTCGTACAAAACTAGAACACTAAAACTTTTTATCTCTCTACTACTGTGAATGTTCAAGTCTCAACAATTCAGTTTGTCTTATCAAAATATTCAATGAAATTTTAACTTTGTTGAAACATGTTCGAGTAGTCTTAAAATTAATTATGTTAGTGTTCATTTAAAATGTTGCCTCGAAATACATGAATCGATATATTTTTTGGTGGAGACAGAGAGAGAGAGAGATTAACATTGTCAAATAACCAATATCAATGATCTTTAAAATAGCCAATATATAAAGAGAGATTAATTAATAGATTTTAATATTTCTAAAAAAGATATTTCTTACAAAATTATGTTATGGAGGAAAGGCTTAAAACTTATAAATTTTAGTCATCACAACAGTTGATCATTAATTTTTCTTTTAGATTAAAAATATATATTTCATAATAAAATGAAAAAAAAATGATAGTAATATATATATATATATATATATATATATATATATATATATATATATATATATATACAGAGAGAGAGAGAGAGGAAAGGCTTTGATTTATTTACATAAAATAAAATACAAAAAATGATAAAATGCATGCAAATGAGAAAAAAAAAAAACAATACGACCATATAAAAATTGTGAGACCATTAAATACTTAATGGTTGAGATTTTAGTCGGTTCAAATGATATCAAAGTTATGGACCAATCAAAAGATCGCAAACTTTTAGTTATTTATGTATTATTTTAATTATATTATTATGGTTATATAAAATATTTAATTCAAATAAATTAAGTTTAATAAATCTTAGAAGCAATAATTTCTTAATTTAATTTGTTTGATTTGGAAGGCATTAAATTTAATTAAAATTTTATAAACATTTTTAGGTATATAAAGATTAAGAGGAATGATAAAATTTATGCAAAAGGAAGATTAATTTCTTTGGACTAAAGTGTTAGTAGGGTATCAAAATGGGTAAACGGGTTGGGTCCGGTCGAACCTGGGTTGACTTGGGTCTAAACAGGTCAATTCGAACATGACTTGTTTTTGTAAATGAGTCAAGTATTTCAATTCGGACCCGACCCATGCGGATCAACGGGTTGACTTGACATGACTCGCTAATCCATTAAATTAAAAAAAAATGGGTGATTTCGATGTCAAGTGAGGTAGCATGGAGACAGGCAGTGTGGGGTCGACACTACAGGAAAACCCACTAGTACCGGCAGATATAATCCACCGGTAACATATAAAATCCGACGGAAGTTCTTGGTTTCCGGTGCATTTACGGCGGATTTTTGTGCGTCGGTTTGATTCTCGTCTGAAAATACCTTTCGATGTTTAAAAGACGCCGGAAAACTTTCCGGCGCATTATCGGGCGAAAATGCTAGCCAAGCCGGTGTTTTTCAACCTTTTATTTCGGCGATATGTGCGCCATAAGTTTACGACGTATCGATCCGACAGAAATTATCGACGGATAAATCGCCGTAGGTTCGCCGTAAATAAGCTACGGCTTGTTTCCGGCGATTAATTGGCGCTGGACAAAGCCGGCGGATACGACACCGTAAGATGCGCCGGAAAGTTCCGGCGTCCAAAAAAAACTGCTACTAAAATGTCTACTCTTACTATTGACTTGATTGCGAAAAGTCACGATCTCATCTTTAGGTCAATTGCTACTAAAATTATACTCCGTATATTTAGTTTTAGACTCTAAAGTTGACCTCCATAATTCAAGTTTACCTTAAACTCCCTCTCTAATCTTATCAACAAGAAAAATATCATTAACAAAAAGAATACATAAAGGTACATCCTCTTGCAAATGCCTATTGAGAATGTCCATGACTAAAGCAAAAAAGATTTAGCCTTGATGCCGATCCTTTATGTAATCCATACATAATAAGAAAATACTTGGTCAAACCACCTTGTGTTTGAACACAAGTAATATCTCATGCATATATATCCATAATGTTTTGAATACAAACATTATTAACTCCTTTTTTTCAAGAAGTCTCTATAGCACATCTCTTGAAACTTTATCATATGCTTTCTCTAAATCAATAAATATCAAATGCAGATCATCCTTATTCCCTTTATATTTCTCCATCAAAACCTCTCAATAAATGTATCTTCCATAATAGACCTATCCGACATGAATCTAATTTGATTTTGAAAAGTTTTGAAACAAAAAAACATTGAATTTAAGCGTTATTAACATTTTTTTTGGCAAAAACTCTCAATAGCACTCCTCTTGAAACTTTATCATATGCTTTGTTTAAATCTACAAAAAAACATATGTAGATCCTCCTTACTCTCTCTATATTTATCCATCAAACCTCTCAAAAAATGTATGACTTTCGTAATAGATAAACTCGACATGAACCCAAACAAATTACACGAAAAAAAACTTACAATCAACGGGTAATGGACGGGAGGCGGAAACTTGCGGTCGGAAATGGAGCTCTCGCCAGCAAGGAAGGCTATGACTGTCGGCAACATCTGGTGACCGTCAAGAGAGCTTGGCGACCTCGATCTACGGCGAGCGACGGAGGGCGACGAGTGAAACAACGTAGATGTGAGAGAAACGAACGAAAGGAATGAGCAGTCAGAGGGGCTCGGGTTTGGAAATAGGGCTTTCGCCGGCAGTTTTTCCGGCGTTCCAGACGCCGTAAAAAATTCTGGCGCAGAATGAGCCGGTTTTAAGTCGTTGAGTTTAAAAACGTCGTCGTATTGTCCGCCGGTAACTGCGCCCGCTATTTTCCGTCGTAAAGTGCGCCAAAACCTTTAAAATGATGGCATATTCCGACGTGTTTACCGGCACAGCAGACGTCGGAATCATCCTGGCGCAATATGCACCGGAAAAAAATGCCGTAAACTTTCCTTCGCACTATGCGCCATTACAGGCGCCGTATTTACCGACGCAAATTTTTCTGCCGAAAAATCCGACGGTAATCGCGTGTTTTCCCGTAGTCGTTGTTGAGCACAAACGGGCTGGATGGACCATAACCAAATTAGAAGCGAGTGTTTAGAGGACCGGACGACGGTATGCAAGTTGAGAGGACTGGACAGCGAACGCGAGTCGCGCGATCAGACAAACTAAACGATGAAAGTTTAGACGGATTGTGGACTAGACGCGGACGACCTGACAGATTGGACTAGACGCTCAAACACCAAATGCGCTAACACGACACTTTGACTCGGCAACTATTTTGCAAACGGGTCAAATCAGGTTGATTTCGGGTGAACCTGAACCTGACATGATTTTGCATATGGGTCGAAAACTCAAAATCGATCAGTATGTTAAACGGGTTAACCCAAACTCAGAATTTTTTTGGTCAGGTTTCGGGTAGTGTCAGATGTCGACACCCCGAAGTGTTAGGATTTGTTTAGATTAGCTATTTAATTGCTTTCACGGTAAAAAAAAAAAAAGTAAAAAAGTAATGTCCGTTTGGAAGATAGATTTTCATTGTTATTTCAAACTTTTGTCTTTAAAAAGTTATTTCTTTAAAAAGTTATTTTTGGACAAAATGTTTTTGGACTTGCAGTTAACAAAGAAAGGAGCTTCAAAAAGTAAAAATATAAGAACTTAAGCAAACCTAGACTAAGCCTTTCTTTATAATACTTGAAAATAATTTTCATTTTTTTTTACTATAAGAATGTCATATTTGGATATCACTAGGTCATTCAATAAATACTTTGAATCTTCCAAATATATTTTGGTCCTTTATTTGGACTCATTTGGGCTTGGATTAGACCGATTTTAGTATCTTTGAGTTCATCTCACTTAGAAGTTCAATTAGATTATGAGTTTGCTAAAGTTAAACTTCATATGGTCCCAAATTTAATTTTTAAGGTTTCCAATTCAAATTTGCATCAAAATTCATGCATGATCAAAGAGAATTTTTAGTGACGTATCAAGAATATTATTAAAAGTGTCAAGATTCATGTCCAAATTAGGTCAAATTAAATTTAGAAATTTTTATATATTAATTGAAGGATTAATTTATCTATTGGAATCTACATTTTCTAATTAATAATAAGAGATCTTTATTATTATGTTTTTAATTCTATCTTTTCTTTGATTTTCTAAATTTAAGTATTAGACTAAATTAGAAAGGCAGAACTTAAAATGATTATTAGAACATTTCGTCCCTTATTTCTCTATCATTCATTCGTTTGGATTCTAAAAGATCACAAAATGTTCTGTTATTCCCTTTCGTTCATTTTGTTTGGTTATCTATATTTAAACCACCAACTTTTATCAATGACTATAAATCAACATTTTCTATGATTTTCTAAATTTAAGTATTAGCTTAACTTAGGAAGGTAGAATTTAAAATGATGGTTAGAATATTTCTTCTCCTAAAACTACCTCCTTAACGTCTTCCTCTACCTCCCTTTCTCCCTTGTTTTTCTCTCATCCATCTATTCAGATTCCCTTCGTATATTTAAGCTCCTCAATGGCAAATTATTGCATCCGGTCACCGGACGGAGAAAATAAGTTCGGACATCCAACAAAATTTGCCGCGTCACCTGCGCTTTTGACTTGCGCTTTACATGTGCTTTTCTTGCGCTTTACTTGCACTTTACTTGCGCTTTTGACCTGCGCTTTAGTTGCACTTTACCTGCGCTTTACCTGCGCTTTACTTATGCTTTACCTACACTTAATTTAAAATAATATTTTATTAATATCCGCACCTATCTCCGCATCCGATGACCAGATGCAATGGCATTTGTCTCTCCTCAAGGACTGTTCTCAAGATCGGACAGTTTTTTTTTTTTTTAATGATTTGTTTTTAACGCTCAGAGAAGTGAGAATCAATTAATAGCAAAGTATTGTACCAAACTACCAATACCAATGTTCTGTTTTTTTTTTTTTTTTTTTTCTTACACAGCTCACCTTGGCTTGTTGGTTGAGAGCTTATGCTTCCAACTAAAAGGTCTTGGGTTCGAGTCTTTGTGTATGCGTTGTGTGTGTGAGTTTGCCTTAAATGGCCTAAATGTCCCCAAAAAAAAAGTTTTTTTTTTTAATGATCTGCTTTCGCACCTCGCAGCCTTCCGTATTGAATAGCAAAGTTTTGTAGGCTGTAGCAAATTTTTGTTTTTCTAAATAGCAAATTTATGTAGACATGCTTTTTTCTTGAATAGCAAAGTTTTGTAGCAATTATTATTTTTTTAATAGCAATGTTCTGTACCAATAAGCTCAGCAAACATATCTAAATCTGAGGAAGGCCGAAGGGGAAAACAAGTATAATCAATATAAGACAACTGAGGAAGGACAAATTTGTGTAGAAAATGATTTTTTTCTGAATAACAAAGTTCTGTTGGCTGTAGCAATTTTTTTTTTTCTAAATAGCAAATTTATGTAGACATGCTTTTTTCTTAAATAGCAAAGTTTTGTAGCAATGATTTTTTTTTTTAATAGCAATGTTCTGTACCAATAAGCTCAGCAAACATATCTAAATCTGAGGAAGGCCGAAGAGGAAAACAAGTATAATCAATATAAGATAACCGAGGAAGGACAATTGTTAGGAAACGATGAATCAAATACAAAGAGAAATAGTAAAGAAAATTCAAAAATATCCTTACAACCAAAATTTGTTTTCAAAATACTTGATCGGGCAAGTCGAACTCTGTCAAGGGGGCGCTGGACCACGACATATCTGTGAAGCGTACAATGATCAAAGATATGAACAAATAGGGGTCGAGCCAACTTTAAGGCAAAAAAAAATCTCTAAATATTCTTGAAGTTGAAAAATTACTTTTTGTTAAGAAAAAATAAAAAAATAAATATTAAAAAAATCATATAAAATAGAGAAGAATACGAAAATTAAAACAAGTTTTAAGTAGTTATTAAGTTATTTAAATAATATATTTTAAAATAACCAAATTCATTACAAACAGATTAGGAATGCTCCATTAGAAGCCCTTCCAAATTAGGTACCGGGCCTCTCGAAGGCGGACAATAACACCAACACCGGTTATTGCTAACAACCTCTTCGGATTCACTTCACTTCTTTTCTTTCTTAATACTTCAGAATAAGAAAAGGGGTGGGTAGGAGCGAGTTGAGTCCGTATCGCCGCGTCTCCAAGTCCTTTAAAAAAAATCCCCAGGTGAAAGAGAATAAATGATTTGACAACAAAAGTTATTTAAATAATATATTTTTAAAATAAAATAAAAGAGAGAATAAATTAGTTTTTATTTAATATACTTTTAATGCTTCAAACTTGATTGAAGTTTTTAGATCTGCTATCTTTTATCTTAACTATGCTATATATTTTCTTTTTTATTTATGGAGTACTAAGTCTATTATATAAATAATAACAATTTATAGCTTTTATTTTGCTTTCTACATTTTGCAAGACCTTAAGTTTTGTTATCATCATTTAAATCTCAATAGCATTTGCCTTTTCTCACCCTTTAAAACATATGATTTTTTTTTTTTCTTATTAGCCTTTTGTGTTTGATTTGTTTTTAAACTTCCCTAAAGCCTCTATGTCGACCATGCATCTTTGTACAGCATCAAGTTTTTCTAAATTAAAGAATTTCAATCTACCTTTTTTAATAACCTTTCTTGAAACTTTGATAATTTCTTATATTTTAAATTCCATCACATTATCCTAAGATAATTATAAGATAATTATTCATTTTAATTGTTTTTCTTATTCTACAAAAGCATGCATCAATAACTACTGCTCTATGTTATGTTATCAACGTCAATCATAGAATCAACACACAATCTTTGGAATTTTTTTCTTTTCTTTTAAATAACACGAAGTTTATATATGATTTGGCTGTGCCAATCTTAGATTTAGTTGACTCTTATTGAGTCACTTAGGGTTGCAACCTTGCCAATCCTTGCTTATAACAGCAAGTACTAATAATTAATTTGCGTAGAATTGAGTTCTTTGGAAGTAATTTACATAGGAGTTTAGTAAATGAAATAAAAGTATGATATTTTTTAGGGGTATTTAAAATGATAAAAAAGTGTTATTCCTGATTATTTTAGAGATAAGCATTAGTTTTTTTTTCCTTATTTGGGTAAGAATTTTTTATAACGGTTAATGTAGGAGTTTTTGCGACGATGATAACTGCTAAAAACAAATAATGATGCACTTCTGGGTTGTGATTCTTAAGGCTATAATAATTGTTTTCTTGCCTTAGAAAGCATTTGTCATTCATTGGGTTCACATTGATCAATATTCCTCCGTTGAGGATGCTTATAAAGATGGGAAGAACAAGTTGGAGAATTTGCTAGCACGGGTACACAATAGAGTTGTGTGAGTAACTTATACCAGTATCCTTCTCGTTCTTTTGCCAGGACTCGTGTTTTTCACTTAGATTTTATTTGAGATGACTTTTTTACTGTTTCTTAAAACAGCTTTTTAGTTTAAAAATTAATTTTTTTATACTAAAAAGCAGCTTTAAAAAGCAGAAAAAAAATTGTCCCAAACGAAGCCTTACAAAGATTTCTTCTGCTTTTCTTTTTCAGACCAAGGCTCAGTTCTGGTTCGGTTAAATTGCAAACTCGCCAATTTGGCAGTTCCTTGAAGATGTCATCCATGACCAATGAAGCATACAAGGAAGCTGTTACGAGGGCAAAAGAACACATTCTTGCAGGAGATATCTTCCAAGTGGTCCTGAGCCAGCGGTTCCAAAGGTCTACATTTGCTGATCCATTTGAAGTGTATCGTGCATTAAGAATTGTGAATCCAAGTCCCTATATGACTTATTTGCAAGTGTGTATTCCCTCTTTCAAAATTTCCATTTTTATCGATCTTATTTCCGTTTACAATATATATAGCTTTCCTTTGATTTTGATTCTAATTTCAAACTTTTTGTTTATTGATCATCTAGGCAAGGGGTGCCATCTTAGTAGCATCAAGCCCTGAAATTCTTACTCGAATGAAGAAGGTAAAGCTTATCCTTATATAATCTGTTAGTTGTATGTTATTTGTGCAGGGCACCCATAGAAAAAACTAGAAAGATGATAAAAACAAAAAGTATGATTTTTTTTTTAATAAAATTAAAGAAGAAAATTTAAAGCTTTAAGCTCATATCTTTTTGCTTTAGTCACGCACTTCCTTACTAGACATTTGCAAAGGATGTACATTGGTGTATACTTTTTGTTGATGATATTGTTCTTACCGATATGACTAGATAGGGAGTTGATGAAAAACTTGAATTATGGAGGTCAACTTTAGAGTCTAAAGATTTTATTTGAATATTGATAAATACTATGTTATAACCTCAGTATACCTTTTATGTGCAGAAGAAGATCGTGAGCCGACCACTTGCCGGGACTATTAAAAGAGGCAAGACAATCGAAGAAGACAAGAAACTTGAAAAGATACTACTAAGTGATGAGAAGCAATGTGCCGAACACATTATGCTTGTCGATTTAGGGCGTAACGATGTCGGAAAGGTTCATATTATTGCAATTATACTGGAATTTTATGTCGATTTCATTCATCATTTGTCCACTGTTAGGCTGCCTTATAAGATGCCCTTTGTCATCTTTACCTTGTCAAATTTATGCTACCGCTGATTGCTGTTAAAATCCAATTTCTTTTTTGATTAATTTATCTTTATCGAATGTGTTCCTCTAATACAATGAAACTTCTGATAAATTCTCACCTATACTTTAAGCGTCAGAATTTTTAATACAGTTTTTGCTGCAGGTCTCAAAGCCAGGTTGTGTCACAGTTGAGAAGCTTATGAATGTCGAAAGATACTCCCATGTGATGCACATTAGCTCCACGGTTAGACTCTCCCTGTTCTAAGAAAGCAACATTTCATTAATGTTTCCACCGTTTTAGCTCGTCAAAGGGTGAATGACAGCAGATTTATTGTAAAGATAGAACAAAATTTTTAAAGAGAGTACAGTTTGCATTTACTATAAGAAGATGTTTAAAGTGAGTCCACATTGTTTGTTTATGATCCATTTGTCCTCTTTTTCACATCTTTAAAATCAGTAAATGCTACGGTTATAAATTACTTTCTTTGCTGACTCAATGTAGGGGAATGCTTCATTTGGGACAGCTTTCTTACTGCTTCTTAAAGCAATTTTTAGTAAAAAAATTAAAAGTTTCTACTAAAAAGCTGAAGCTGTCTCAAATGAAACCTCATATTTGCATTTTATGCTCAACCATTTGTTGTACAACTTCATACATTTATGTTCACTTGATTCATTGGACTGAGGTTTAACTTCATTAAGCACTAAATATTCAATTTTCTTCTTGAGCTCTGCAGGTTACTGGGGAGCTGCTTGACCATCTCACATGCTGGGATGCTCTACGTGCTGCATTGCCAGTAGGAACAGTCAGTGGAGCTCCTAAGGTTTTACCCTCTTTTATGATTCTTATAACTGACCATCCAAAATAGAGAACTTCGCGGCCACGATTTTGATTTTGAGAAGTAGCATAAAGAACCGAGTGATCAGTAGCTGTTTCCTTCTGAGCTTCTTGGTTAACGTGGATTTCCTCACTGCAAAGTTGGGAATACAGTGAGTCAAGATCGGCTGGTTGAGAGGAGTTCCGGATGTACGTTTTGAAAGAATTGTATGCCGCCGGCAGTCCATTGAGGATGTAGATGGATATGTCTTCAGGGTCGACGATGGATCCTGAGGCAGCGATGTTGTCGACAATAGTCTTGACTTGAGTGAGATATTGCTGCATAGAAAGATTCTTCATCTGAATATGATGAAGCTCATTCTTTAATTGGATAACGCGAGAACGGCTGGCGAGCTGAAGACGACGTTCAAGAATCGTCCAGACGTCACGAGCAGTAGTTGCCGTGATGACATAAGGCAAGATTGTAGGGGAAATTGCCGAAAATAATGTGGAGATCAGCATACTGTCGGTGAGCTTCCAGGTCCCGTAAGCAGAGGAGGCGATATCAGGCGGCGGCTGTGACGTGCCATTGAGATGTCCGTCATATCCGGTGGCGGTGAACTGTTGGAGAATTTGAATTCTCCAAATAGCATAGTTATCGGTGGTAAGGGGATGAGGAAGAAGAGTTTTAATGTTGGAAACAAGAAATTTGAGGGGAGCAGGGATGAAGGGTTCAGCGGGAGTTGCTCCGGCAAGATTGATGGAAGAGGGAGGGAAGGAAGAAGATGATTCTTGATCCCCCATGTATGGCTCTGATACCATGAAAGAGTCGAAACCGAAGAGGAAGAGACAGAGTAGCGAGAGCGGGAAAATAAGAAAATATGAATTCAATTAATTAAAGCTTGATACATGGTTGAATATATAGAGTAGAGATGAATACAATTGTAAATAAAATAAAGATGCAGAAATGTAATATGCGCTAATAGATTGTCCTTCATTTTCAAATCATAGGCTTCCTTAGGGACGGCTTTCTTACTGCTTCTTAAACAAGTTTTTCCTACAAAAATTAAAAATTTTGTAATAGAAAGCCGCTTGAAGAAGCGATAAGAAAGCTGTCACAAACGAATCCTTAATAAATTTATAAAATTTGATAGAATTTAATCTCCAATATGACCATCCAACATAGAGAACTTCACGCTGATTATTCAAATTTTTGGTTTCCATATGATTGACCTTCATTTTAAAATCTAAGGCTTCATTTGAAACAGCTTTATTATTACTTCTTAAAGCAGCTTTCTATTATAAAAATAAAAATTTTGTACTAGAAAGCTTTTTTTTTATTTACATTTAGGTCCTTTAAGGTAAACTCACACGCACAACGCATACACAAAGACTCGAACCCAAGACTTCTTAGTTTAAAGCCTAAGATCTCAACCAATAAGCCAAAGTGAGCTGTGTAGAAAGGTTCTTTAAGAAGCGAAGCGATAAGAAAGCTGTCCCAACTGAATCATTAATCTCCAATTTGAAACAGGTAAGAGCCATGGAATTGATTGACGAGCTGGAGGTGACAAGAAGAGGGCCGTACAGTGGCGGGTTTGGAGGAATATCTTTGTCCGGTGAGATGGACATCGCACTTGCTCTCAGGACCATCGTCTTTCCCACTTGCGACCGTTACAACACTATGTACTCCTACAGTCACATTCACCGGCGGCAAGAATGGGTGGCGCATCTCCAGGCGGGTGCCGGCATAGTGGCCGATAGTGTTCCAGATGACGAGCAGCGCGAGTGCGAGAACAAGGCCGCAGGTCTTGCTCGCGCCATTGATCTTGCAGAGTCGGCTTTTGTGAACAAGGACGATTAGTTTCAGAACTCCTTGAACCATCACTGTGAGTCATTACTAGGATTCATCAAGTTGTTTGCCAATAATGAAGTCTTGCTTCTCCATTACAATCGATCTCTGTCATCTTATCATATCAGGGAAAGAGAAAAATTTATCTTGAGATTAATAAAATGAGTAAAAGCTCAAAATAGTTCATTGAATGTTGACAAATGTTCAATTTAGTCTCAGAGTGTTACATTGATCTAATTTAGGCTCCGTTTGGGACGGTTTTCTTTCTGCTTCTTAAAGCAGCTTTTTAGTATAAAAATTTTAATTTTTGCAATAAAAACCCGCTTTAAGAAGCAAGAAGAAATCCGTCCCAAATGAAGCCTTAGACTCTCAACTATCAAAAGTTGATTCGATTTTATTTCAAAGCTTAAAATAAGAGTTAAAGTTAACTCCATAGTTAAATATGAATGATATTTTAGGTACTACTAGTGAATATGAGATTATATTGATTCTATTGCTCAATTTTATCATTTAATAAATTATAATACATATTTAATCTACTACATAATAAGGATGAATAAATAATGAAAGACGAGTGACCTTGCCTTCAAGAGTTTTTGGTAGATCTTCTGTTAATTTGATTACATAGAATTTTTTTATGCTTAATTTTAATAATGATTAATTAAGATATTAATTATAATAATTAAAGTTAATTAACTTAATTAATATTGAATGTGATAAATATCGTATTGTTTAAAATTTTAAACTCTGAATAAAGTTATTAAATAATTTTTAAAAATTGATAGAATTTTATGTGCAATATGCCAAAATAATTTTCTTTACTTAATACATCTGGATTTAATAAATTGTCTTTATTAGGTTTCCTAAAACAACCTCTATTTGACTTGATTAAAAATATGCATTATATTTGAAATTGTTTAAATAAGTGAAAACAAAATTGAAATTATTTTTTATTTACTTGAACAAAAATGAATGTAATATGAAATAAAATGATTATGAGGGGTGGTGGCAGTCGCTTGCGATAACAGAATTGGCGGTAGTGACCTACAGAAGTCAGTGGCGACAATGGAAATGACAATCGCCAGGGGGGCAGCGAACGATGGCTAATGGCAACGACCATGGGTGTAAAAGAATCGAATTAAGTGAGGTCGAGTAATTGGCTTATCGAGCTGATCTTTTTTTAATTTCCACAGAGCTCGAGCTCAGTCAGTGAGATCGAATTCAACTCATTGAAAAAAATTCAAGCTCAAGCTCGGCTCGATTGGTTGGGCTCATTTAAGAAGCTCAAGCTTGACTTATTTATTGATCTCGAACTTGTCTAGAAAGCTTAAGCTTGACTCATTTAATTAATTTTAAATTATAAATTTCATTTTTTTTTATTTATTATAATGTATAAATAAAATATATTTTCAACTTGTGCATTAATTTTCACTTTACATTAAGTAATTAAATATCAAATTGAAACTTATCATGCTATATCAAATGGCCTATTTCCTTACATCTACAAATTTAAAATATTTTAAGTCTAATTTGACATTAAAATCATTCTAATACAAAATGAAATTAAGCTGATTGTAATTATCTAACAAAAAGTGGTGATGAAATAAGTAAAATGGTGCTAGGAAGAATTAAAACGACCGTTGCAAAAAATATGGAATACATAGAAGTTCTATTCAATACAACTTATCAAGAAAAAAAGAATCAACAAGCAAAATGCTAAAATAAAATAAACACCATAAATGTTGAGCTCTTTGTCACGAATATCACCAAGAAGTTTGCTGCAACCAATCTCCTGCGTTATCTAAGCAGAATCAGAAGACTGTCATGAAAGATCATATACGACACATTAAAAAAAACTCTAAAAAAACCTGACATCACTGAGACATTCAAATGTCCATCAAACTGTTCATGATCAAGGGATTCAACATCGGCCGTCTATCCAAGTCATTCCCCATATGTCCTTGATCTTCCATATTTTTACGGGTCATGCCACTCTAGGAAATCTATAAATAACATCCCACTTGAAAGGGGGCTTCAAGCAAGAGAGCAAGAGAGAGATCAGAGATCGCTCTTGCCTTCTCGCTCCTCCTCGACCACAGCCTAAGTTCCGCCGGACCATTAATTTAGGCTATGAGCTCCACCGAACCACCACTTGAGGCCCTAAGTTCCGCCATATCACCTCTTGAGGCCCTGAGTTCCGCCGGACCAACATTTAAAGCCTTAGAGTTCCGCCGTACCATCACTAGAGGCCCTGAGTTTTTTCGGACCACCACTTGACACTCGGAGTTCCGCAAGACCACCACTTGTGGCCCTGGAGTTTCGTCGGACCATCATTGGAGCCCTGAGTTCTGCCAGACACCACTTGAGGCCCAGAGTTCTGCCGAACCACCACCTGATGCCCGGAGTTCTGCCGGACTACCACCTGAGGCCTGGACTTCTGCGGTGGCCCGGACTTTTGCCGGACCACCACCTGATGCCTAGAGTTATGTCGGACCACCACCTGAGGCCCGGACTTCTATCAGACCACCACCTGAGGCCCTGACTTTTGTTGGACCACCAACTGAGGCCCGAACTTCTGTCGGACCACCACATGATGCCCTGAGTTCTATCGGACCACCACCTCAGTCTCAAACTTCTATCGGACCACTACCTGATGCCCGAAAATTTGTCGTACCACCACATGAGGCCCGGACTTCTGCTGTACCACCACCTGACGCCCGGAGTTCTACCGGACCACCACTTGAGGCCCGGAGTTCTGTCGAACCACCACCTGACGCCCGAAGTTCTGTCAGACCACTACTTGAGGCTCTGACTTCTGCCAGATCACTACCTGATGCCTGGAGTTTTGTCGGACTACCACATGATGCCTAGACTTCTACTGGACCACCACTTAACGCCCGGAGTTCTGCCAGACCACCATATGAGGCTTGGACTTCTATCGAACCACCACATGACACCCGAAGTTTTTTGGACGACCAGCTGAGGCCTAGATTTCTATCGGACCACCACCTAATGCCCCGAATTCTATCGGACCATCACTTGAGACCTAGACTTCTGCTGAACCACCACCTAACACCCGTAGTTTTGCCGGATCACCACCTGAGGCCTTGATTTCTGCCAGGCCACCACCTGATGCCAAGAGTTCTACCATAGTACCACCCTACTACTATGGTTTCTGACCCCAATCTCTTACCGACTACGATCCTTCTGACCTTCGTCACCTACTGCGGTCCTTCCGACCTCCATCTCCAAACAACGGTCTTTTTGACCCCTATCTCCTGCCGACTACGATCCTTTTGACCTCTGTCGCTGACTATGTTTTTTTTTTTTTTTACCTCTAATCTATCGAGTATAATCCTGTAGACCAAACAAACATGTCTATATTGATTATTGTAACTCCCACCATATAATAAACTCTATATGATGTACATTTGTGACATCAAGCCAAGGCCTTCTCCCAAGTAAGAGACTCATTTGTAATCGACTAAAAATACTAGTTGATTCATTCAAACTGGGCCAAGCCCGATGATTTTTCCCCCTTTTTAGGGGTTTCCACATAAAAACTCTGGTGTCTCTTATGAACGCTACTCCCTCTCTCTTATCAGCTTGTGTGCTGGATGTTAAACTTCATATTTCTCTACCGCCACAAATATTCTAGGACGCAACAATAACCAAAATCCTAGTGTTTCTTCTATAAAGCCCTTGCGATCTTAGTGTAGTGTGATTCATAAGACCTACAAAGTTTAAAATTACCTATGGAGACCGAAGTAGTTGAATCTCACTCAAAAAGCCTTTAGCCTCTAATTGTTGGCCCATCGGCGCAATCCTAAAGTTTAGCCTCTCGTCGTCGGCTCGTCACTCATAGGGCACGCAAAGGAGAGAGTTCTCCCAGTCCCAGCCGTCTCCAATCCTCTGAGTAGTCATGAACTTATATATATATATATATATATATATATATATATATATATATATATATATATATATATATATATATATATATATATATATATACTCGAGTAGCTCGACGAGTTATCGAGCCGAGTCGGGCTCAGCTCAAACTCGAACTCATATAATAAATGAGTTAGATTATAGGCTCGAGCTCGAAATTGTAGCTCGATACGCTCGACTTTGAGGCTGTTAAGGAGTTGAACTCGAGCTAGGTCTCACGATTCAGCTTAGCTCAGTTACACCTCTAACAACGACAATCAACGGTGACCGATAACAACACACCAGCTTGCGATGAAAAAATGAAAACAAAATTCAACTAAAATTGTAGGAATTTAAAATACATAAAAGATGTGCGAGTTAGAAAAAAATATTTTATTTTATGTCTTCATCAAATCAATCACTTTTTGAAATCCCCTGTCTTCTTTTTATTTATGGTGTCAAAATGAATTTTCGGGTCGGGTTTGGATCCAACTCGAAAATGACCCGCAATTATTTTACAAGAAATGAACCCATCCCGCATCTAGAAATGAGTCAGAAATCTAAACTCGGACTGGACCTGGTCTCGGATGCAAAGTAGGTGAGCGAGGGTTGGCTATGGGGTTCAGAGCAAGGGCGAGGTGGGCAACGCGCGTGAGTGCGCAAGGATGGCGATGGGGTCAAATGCGGGGGCAGGGGGTGAGGCCGGTCACATGCAAGGCCCATGAGGCAACTCGCAGGTGCACGGATGCGGGACATAGGTTTGACACGTGCGTGACACGGTGCGGCGGGAATGCAGGACTTGGGAGGAACGTAGTGTGTGTTGGGTTGGGGTTGTGGGATTCGGGTCACATTCAGGTTTTCAGATCAACTCGAATCCGACCTGATCTAAAAGTTGGTTAGGTCATTGAACACAAACCACTCATTTTTCGAACAAATTGGCCCGAATCCTAAATTTTTTAGATGATGTCCAGATTAAATTTTGAGCCCACTAACAGCCCCAAAATAAACAAGAACAACTTAACCCGGCCCAGATACCGGCTCGCTGCCTCTCTCTCTCTCTCTCTCGATTCCTCAGCGATCTCCGGCGAGGGTTTTTATATTTATTCTTTTTACAAATTTTTGCTCCGGTGGCTTTTCGCTTGCGTTCAAAAGCACAGGTCACCCCATCATCTCCGAACCAGTTTAGGTTCACTAATCTTCTGTTCGACTGAGAAATTAGCTGCTACTTCCTTCTTCCCTCGATGACATTGCATCTCTCTGCTGCGCTTTCCTTCGCCCTTCCGGTGCTACCTCCTTGCGATCGCTCGAGATAAAAGGATCATGTATGCTTTTGAAATGTTTTTCTTTTATTGTTTCTGTTTTGGCATCTCACAGTTTGTTTATTCTGTGACTTCTTTTTTTGCATTTTCTGTAATTAGTTTTCTGCTGTTTTTTTTTTCTTTCGATCTGCCATTGATTTATGGTTTTTTTTCACGACGAGATGCATTTGTACCTCTTTTAGACATGCATTTGAGCGTTCTTTCTCACGAGCTTGTTTGTGGCATTGTTACTTCGCTTTTCTCTCTCTTGTTTCTCGGTGAAATGGTGACTGATAATTTTTCTTTTTTGGGAAACCCGATTGGGAGCGTGATTTACTTCACTGATTGCCTTCTCTGAGCTACCATTGCTATGGTTACTGCAATCAAAAAGTTTATCTTTGTTGTAGCCTCGCCGTAATGATAGCTTCTTTCTCTGACATTTTTTTTGCTGTTGTTTTCCTTTATGAATGTGCTGCTGTTGTTTTCGTTGTTTACCATAAGATTTAGCTATAGTTGACCATAGTGTGGATGCTGGTTATATTCTTCTAGCTTTGCCGCGCATAAAAGCTTTTTTGGATGCTTTGGCATGTTCAACGATAACCATCACCACTACTCATTATTGTATAGTTCAACAATCTTTTATGCTGTGCTAACAATGTTGCTACCATAAAGATAGAATTTTAGAGTTTTGGAACTATTTTAGTATCTAATCTCTTATGTATTCAGTCTCGCCAAGACGCCAACTGCATAAGCAGTGAAAGCTCTGCAAGTTGATGAGGAGGAGATGTTCTCAGGAAGTTTTGGGGTACTATCATTGTGCCTTAGGCACCGCTGCATTGTCCTTCGATTCCAGGCCTTCTCAGCTGCCTCCTCTCACACTAGTAGTAGCAGGGATAGCAATAGCTCCAAGAAGGAACTATTATTGACAGAAGAGGCTGCAACAAGGTTGGACGCTTATCGAGAACTTCAGAACCTTAATTTTAAATCTGCTGCCAAGATTCTCTTCACAAAACCTCCCAAGGGGAAGAAGTTTGGGCAAGTCTCTCACTTTTGCTTCAATTGCTTTAAGCGAATACAATGGTTAATATTTTGGAATACTTGATTGGATTCACCATGAATGCAGGCTCGACTTCCACCTTGTGCAGCTTTTCTTTGCTTGCTTGCCTTCTTTAGGTATTCATTTGGCTTATATCAACTTCTTTTCATAAAGTTGGAATTACAAAATGTCAACTTAAAAATTGACATGTTTTTTTTTTTTCCTTTTTTTTAACAGCGGTTTATTTTGGTGGCTCAATATGCACGCTCTGAAATTAGAAGAATGGAGGCGGTAAAGCTGCGTTTCAATCTATGTTTTGTTCTTGTCTTATCTAAGTCATGGCAAATTGTTTGGTGCTTCTTCAAATTCTTTAACATGCTTCTAATTATATATATCTAGGTAAAAAACAAGAAGGAATTATTTTCTTAAAGCCCTATTTGCATCCAATTCATTATTGATCATATTCATGGTCAAGAGCCAGTTTTTCCTAATTTTTCCAATCAGTTTTTAAAGTTTGTGCGCTTTATTCTGTTAGCAATCTATATCTCAAATATGTTAGCGGGCATACGAATCACTTTGTGGCTAGATGAAGCAGAAAATGCTTCTCAGTTACCAAGAATAATTTCCATGGGCCTATGGTAAGCTCAACTAGCAGATGAGCTCATTGTGAGAGCATGATGTTAAGATAATTGCTATTTGCATGCTTTATATTTTTGCAACTTGTATAGTTTTGATGATTCCAAATATTATTGTTCAAATGTGTAGTTATCTCCTAACAATTTTAGAAAATTTATATTTGCTCTTGTGTGTACTAATATTTCAGGAAAATCGAACTCCAGACTACGAAGACTTCAAATAAAATTCAGCATGAGATACTTTGTAAAATTTGAAGCTTGTACTTTTCTTTAAAATAAAATTGAAAGGGAATGATTATAATTGAGTGAATAAAAACATACATAGACATATAAGGAGATCATATAAAATTTATACTGATCGTACGGGACGATATTAGTTCGTACGGGACGATCAGACAGTTATCTCCTATTGAGCACATGGAACGAATAGGGACTGACTTGAAAAATTTTTCTAAGTCCTATTCGTCCAGGACGAAATTAAATATCGTCCAGGACGATTTGTTCTCTATAAAATTATCGTCCAAACGAAATTAAATTATAGTACATGACGATTTGCTCTCTATAAAATTTTCGTCCAGACGAAATTAAATATCGTACAGGACGATCTGGTCTCTGTAAGATTTTCGTCCAGACGAAATTAAATTATCGTACATGACGATCTGTTCTCTGTAAAATTTTCGTCCAGACGAAATTAAATATCGTCCAGGACGATCGGTTCTCTGTAAAAATTTCGTCCAGACGATTAACCGACTTAGAACGTTTTTCTGCAGTTTTTGGAATCGACCTAGTAATAACCGTTCGTACCGGGCAAACTTAGTTCGTACGGGACGATCAGCTTGTACGAAAATATTTCGTACACATATACAAAGAGGTTCGTTTCAAAGCTTTTAAGTAAAATCGTCCAGGACGATCCACGATCGTACGGGACGATCTACTGCGTACAGAATTGAAAACTTGCAATTTTTGGGCGGTTTTTCTTGTCTTTTGTATAAATAGTTCAAATTAGACTGCCCCCAATCTTTTTGTCATTTGATCTTCGTGTCTCTTGAGAGAATAGCCAAGGAGAGAGTGTGAGAGTGCATTCAAAGGAGGATTCCTACCACTGGAGCGTGAAGGATTCACTTGGAGTTCAAAGATAAGAATCTCTACTTGTGAATTGTGATTATTTCACTTTTTTCTTTCTTCCTTCTAGATTCTTGTGAGAAGATCTGTCAAGGAGATTCGGTTCTTTGCCGACACTTGGAGAGTGTGAACAGACGAAGGGTTCGCTGCCTACACTTGGAGAGTGTGAATAGCCGAAGGGTTCGCTGCCTACACTTGGAGAGTGTGAACAGCCGAAGGGTTCTCTGCCCACACTAGGAGAGTGTGAAAGGACGACGGTTCTCTGCCAATACTGGGAATTGTGTAAAAGGACGACGGTTCTCTACCGCACCGGGTAGTGGTGAAAAGAGTGTTTTGTAAAGGCTTCTTCGCCTTGCTGTGGGTGCAAAAGGAGAGTCACTATTGGTATTAGTGCAATACTCAGAGGGTGTCTCTGGGGAGTGGATGTAGGTCTGGTTTAGACCGAACCACTATAAATCTGGTGTCATTTACTTTATTGTTTTTACTTTTTCGCATTTTATTTTTAGCTTTAAAAACTCTATGGTTGAAAAATGCTTTCTACAAAAACTTAAAAGAAAATTTTTATTTCGGTTTAACTCATTTTAAAAGAGGGCTTAAAATTTTAAACTACTAATTCACCCCCCTCTTGGTATCATTGGGACAGTATCCTATGTTTAACAGCCTATTTACTAGACTCAACAAGTGGTATCAGAGCATCGTTTCAAAATCATAAGTTTGAACTACTTTTTGATTAACGTAGATGGCTACATTCGGAAACCGAAACACACCTGAGGGTTACTCTATCACTAAACCTCCACTGTTTGACAATATACCTTTTGATTTTTAGAAAACACGCATGTCTACTTTCTTTCACTCTCTTAATTATTGTATGTGGATGCTAGTCCAGGAAGGTTACACAAAACCAACTAGATTAGTTGATGGAGTTAGGGTAGAAATACCTTTTGCAGATTGGACTATAGAAGAACGTGACTTAGCACAATTAAATGTCAAATGTCTAAATAGTTTCTTTTGTGCTTTAAAATCTGAAGACTACATGTGGGTTTCCACTTGCAAAAGCGGAAAGGACATATGGGATAGACTTTGTATAACTTATGAAGGGACAAATGAGGTTAAGCAATCAAGACTCAATATCTTGTTACATGACTATGAATTGTTTCGCATGAAACCTAATGAATTTATTTCTGACATGTACACAAGATTCACACAAATTGTCACTTTTTTGCATGCACTTGGTAGGGAATTAACTAATGCTGAAATGATTAATAAGATTATTCGATGTTTACATACTGCTTATGATGCTAAAATTACTGCAATTACAGAGTCTAAAGATCTTAATATTTACTCTATTGACAATCTTCTTGGTTCACTCATTGCTTATGAGCAAGGAGGAAGTCAAAGAAAGATTGATGCAGGTGAACCACGAAAGGAGAAGAATATTGCACTAAAGGTGGAAGAGTCAGAGAGTGAACACTCACAACCTGAGAATGAGGACGATATTGCATTAATGACTAGACAATTCATAAGCTTTTTAAAGAGGAAGCAGAAGAGATGCCAGTAATGAAATAGAGGTAAGTTTAACATAAATGACAAGATTTCTAATGAAGTGATTTGTTATGAATGCAGGAAACCAGGTCATATCAAAACTGATTGCCCAAAACTCAAAGTCACTCCTAGCAAGGAGAAGGTAGAGGAGAAATCAATGGTAAAGAAGGGCAAGAAGAAGTTTCAAAGAGCTTTTTGGGCGGACTCAGCTTCAGACTCATCTGAGACTAAAAAAGAAGAAGAAGTCACCAACCTTTGCTTGATGGCAGACAATGTTGAGCACTGAGATCAAGAAGAGGTATGTGACTTAACCTATGATGAATTATTTGAAGTTTCTGAACACATGCATGATGCATATAGGAAAATGAAAAAGATGCATGCTAGTTTAAGTTTAGAACTAGAAGAGCTTAAAAGGGAACATGAAATCCTTAGGAAAGATCACGCATTAATAGATAACAACCACATGAAACTACTTGACGAATATGATGACTTGAATAAGAATTTTTGAAAATTTAAAATCATCCTATGTGATCTTGAAAAAGAATTTAAGAATTTTAAGGATGAATCAGAGAGCAAAAACATATATAGAATCAATTATACAAATCGAATCTTGGAAGATATGAATTCATTCTATAAACTGACAATAAGAGCTCTCGAGGATAATAGGAAACCCTCTAAACTTGAAGATTTTACAAATCCTAAATATTATCCTAAATTCATGAAATCCCTTAGAAGACAATCAAATGGAAGAAAACTTAGGAATATTTTTCCTAATGTTAAATGTAATAATTATGGATTTTTGGGACATATAGCTCACACTTGTACTTTGAAGATGAAATCTAATTTGGTGTGGAGACCTAAGATGCATAAACCTAGACATATCATACATGCATCTGATTATAAATTGCTGAAAGGTGAACCCAAACTTGTTTGGGTTCCCAGGTCTAACATTTGAGAGTTTTGCAGGATTGCTCTCACACAAGATCTCGTGGGAGCATATGGTACCTGGACAGCGGATGTTCAAAGCATATGACTGGAGATACTGCTCAATTCATAACGCTGGAAGCCAGGAGTAGAGGCAAGGTTACACTTGGAGATAATACCACAAAGAAAGTGGTTGGATCATGTATGATTGGAAATTTGAAAAAATTTTTTATAGATAATGTGTTATTAGTTGAAGGCTTACAACATAATCTGTTAAGTATAAGTCAGCTATGTGATAAGGGGTATAATGTAAAATTTTTACCTACTAGCTGCATATTAAGCCTAAATGGGAAAGAAATTTTAAATGGAAAAAGGGTAAACAATGTTTACATGCTAGATTTGAATTTTATTCAATTTCTTACTGCTTTTTGTTTGAAAACTGTTTCTGATGAATCATGACTTTGACATAGGAGACTTTGTCATTCTAGTATGAAAAATCTTAGGAGAATTACCCAAAAGAACTTAGTGAGAGGACTAGAATTTACTAAGGACCACCTTTGTGATGCATGTCAATTAGAAAAACAAGTGAAGTTCTCTTTTAAGTCCAATAAGGATCTTAGGACTAGTAAACTTTTTGGAAATTCTTCACATAGATCTTTTTGGACCAGTAGGAACTGTAAGTCTAGGAGGGAAGGTATACGGATTTGTTATAGTAGATGATTTCTCAAGATTCACTTGAGTTAGATTTCTTTTTCATAAGAGTGAATCATTTGAGGAATTCAAAAATTTTTCAACTTGGATTCAAAGAAAACTAGGATGTGAAATAATTTCTTTACAAAGTGATCATGGAGGAGAATTTGAAAATGAAAGATTTGAAAATTTTTATAAAGAAAAAGGGATTGATCACAATTTTTCTGCACCTAGAACCCCTCAATAAAATGAGGTAGTTGAAAGGAAAAACAAAACATTAATAGAAGCCGCCCGAGCAATATTGGCAGAATACTCACTTCCTAGATATTTTTGAACTGAGACGGTTAGCACTGCATGCTATGTTCTGAATAGGGTGAATGTGAGATCAAATTTAAATAAAACACCCTATGAGTTGCTAAAAGGTAGAACACCTAATTTGTCTCATTTGCATGTTTTTGGTTGCAAGGTGTTCATTCATAACAATGAAAAATCTGCCTTAAGAAAATTTGATCCAAAATCAGATGAAGGAATTTTTGTTGGATATTCAAGTGTTGGAAAATCTTATAGGGTATTCAACAAAAGAACTTTAGTCATTGAAGAAATCACACATGTTGTATTTGATGAATCTGGAAATTTAGAAGAACCAAATGTTGTTGAAGATGAGATTGAGGAAAACTCCGAAAAGGTTGATAGATTAAATTTGGAAGAAAATGTGGAAGAAAATTTGGAAAGAGAAAACCCTTTGCCTAGAGATTTGAGATTTTCTAAAAACCACCCAAGGGAATTGATTATAGGTGAACCTATTGAGGGTGTTAGAACTAGGCGTGGATTAAACAAGGAAGTCAATCATTCAGCCTTTATTTCAATAATAGAACCCACTAATATTGATCAAGCACTTTCTGATGAATTTTGGATATTGGCCATGTAAGAAGAGTTGAATCAATTTGTAAGAAATAAAGTTTGAGAATTAACTTCAAGGCCAAAAGATCAAAGTGTTGTTGGAACCAAGTGGATGTTTAAAAATAAAATGAATGACTCAGGAGTAGTCATTAGAAATAAGGCTAGATTAGTTGCTAAGGGGTATAATCAAATTGAAGGAATTGATTTTGAGGAGACTTTTGCCCCTGTAGCTAGACTTGAAGCAATTAGGGTTTTACTTGCCTTTGCCTGTTTTAAAGGTTTTAAATTATTTCAAATGGACGTCAAAAGTGCCTTTTTAAATGAGGTAATTGAAGAAGATGTTTTTGTAGAATAACCTCCAGGCTTTGAAAATTCAAAATACAAAAATCTTATTTTCAAGTTAAAAAAGGCATTATATGGATTGAAACAGGCACCTAGGGCTTGGTATGAGAGGTTGAGTACCTTCCTATTTGAAAGATCTTTTGAAAAAGGAAGTGTGGATACAACTCTCTTTCTAAAGAAATTTGGAAAGGATATACTCATTGTTCAAATTTATGTGGATAATATCATTTTTGAATCTTCAAATAAAAATCTTTGTGATGATTTTTCTAAAACAATGAGTAGTGAATTTGAAATGAGTCTAATGGGAGATCTAAATTACTTTCTAGGTTTTAGCATTAAGCAACTTGAGGAGGGTACTTTTCTTAGTCAAACTAAATATATTAAGGATATCATCAAAAAAATATGAAATGGACAATGCTAAACCTGTTAGTACACCAATGAGTTCCTCAGTTCAGTTGGATAAGGACCTTAAGGGAAAATCTGTTGATCAAAAGAAATATAGAGGGATTATTGGATCTTTACTTGACTGCTAGCCGACCAGATATTATATTCAGTGTTTGCTTATGTGCTAGATTTCAATCAGATCCAAAAGAATCACATTTGACAGCAGTGAAAATAATTTTAAGATATTTACTAGGAACTCAGAACTTAGGTATTTTGTATCCTAAGTTTAGCTCTTCATTTGAAATTGTTGGTTATTCAAATTCTGACTTTGCAGGTTGTAGAGTGGATAGGAAAAGCACTTTTGGAACATGTCAATTCATTGGAAATTCATTAGTTTCTTGGTCCAGTAGAAAACAAAATTTAGTGGCCATATCTACTGCAGAAGCAGAATACATTGCATTAGGAAGTTGTGTGGCACAAATACTTTGGTTAAAACAACAGTTGATTGATTTATGATTAACTATAGGCACTATTCCAATTTATTGTGACAATATTAGTGCTATTTGTATTTCCAAAAATCTTATTCAACATTCTAGAACCAAACACATTGACATAAGACATCATTTCATAAGGGATCATGTATCAAAGGGAGAAATTGAACTTACACATGTTTCAACTGAAAATCAACTTGCAAACATTTTTACAAAATCTTTAGTATTTGATACTTTCAATACATTAAGAACAAGGCTTGGTGTAATTTATTTGAATGCTTAAATAAAAATATTTTTGCAACATTGATATTTATATTTTCGTAGTTTATTTTGTTTTGTTTTATTTTGTTTTTGTTATTTTTGAGTGATTTCATTTTAGAGTCCGTGGATTTGTCATTGTATTCTGTGATTTGTATGTTTAGTTTGTTTTTGTTTGATAAAAATTTAAAAAATCCAAAAATGTGGAAATCGTCTGGGACGAAATTTTTCGTACTGGACGATGTGTGTAAAATTCAATTTGTGTGATATGAAACGTCTTGAGAGCAGTTTTTTAATGTAGTTCGTCTGTACGATCTGATGATCGTTCAGGACGAAATATTTTTTTCTCAAACGTCGGGACGATTGAATGCAGCAGTTGAGTGGATAAGGCAATTTTAATTGTGAAGTTCGTCCAGACGAACAGACGTGCTCAACTTCTGCAACAACAACAGGACATTGGTAGTATCAAAAATGAAGTTCATGAAATCAATACCAATGTTATGTTGATGACCTTTTACTTCAACCTATTTGGTGGCATTCCTCATCCAGAAGAATAGAGATATGAGTGATGATTTTCTTTATGTTTGTTGTATTTGTGTTTGTATTAGTGTTTGTTCTAGTGTTTGTTTTAGTTGTGTTTGTTTCTGTTAAATTTTAAAAGTTCAGTGTATTTTTCTTTTAGTATTTTTGTATTGATATTATGAACTGATCTTGTAATCTTTTTCATCAATATCAATATTTGTTGTAGTTGATCTAAATTTGGTTTATTTTTGAAATGTGCTTAATTTTTATGAATTTTATTTTTTTTAATCTTAATTGTGCTTAAATTAGATTGTAATTTGAGATTAATTTTATTAGAAAATCTAGTCTTTCTAAATTTAAAATTTGTTTATAACTTATCATAATTAGAATTTTTAATCTCATGTCTATTCATTTAGACTATATAAAAGCTAATATTATTATTGCAATTTAGATGTTTTCTTATTTTGTATTTCTTTGCTCAAGTGATATTTATACACTTAGAAAAATTTAAAATTTTAGATTATTGATCTTGGAAAGAATTGGTTTCAATTACTCTTGAAAATTGTACAAATAGTACAAAAATCAAAAGGAATGCGCAAAGGTTCGCAAATGTGAAAAAGAGGCACAAAATAAGCCCAATGTAAAAAGATGCACAAAAATGTGCCAAAAAAATTTGAAAAAGATGCGCAAAGTGCCACATGTGGTAATTCTCTTCTTTCCAAATTCTTTCAATCTCTTAATTCAAATTGATCTTATGTTCATTTATATTTTTATTGAACTTTGAAATATATAATTTTTATTCATCTCTCTTGTAATGATTTTCTATATTCAAATGTCTAAATTGAATCATGTCTTTGATAAATTCTTCTTACTTATAATGTTATATCACTTCTTAAATTCTATGAATTTCTATGATTTACCTAATGTTATTAGTTTTAGATTGCATACCTTATGTCAATCACTCTTTAGATTAAATTTTCAAATGAATTTCATATAATTACTTATATTTATTATCTATTTCTTCTTCACTTTTTGTTGTTGTCAAAAAGGGGGAGAAATTATTGTGTTTGTATGTGTATTTTGTGTATACTTGTATTTTGATTTTATGTCTTTTGACTTGTGATATTGTATTTTGGTATTTTTTTAATTTTTTGTTAAAAATTTTTGAAAAATAAAAAATTGTGTTCTTTTGTTCAAAATGCCTCCTTATTTTCATGTATTCATCAATTCAGGGGGAGTTTAGGAGATTTGTTTAAATTGAAATCATACAAATAATAATTGTTTTGACATCATTAAAAGGGGAGATTGTTAAGATAGTTGCTATTTGCATGCTTTACATTTTTGCAACTTGTATAGTTTTGATGATTCTAAACATTATTGTTCAAATGTGTAGTTATCTCCTAACAATTTTAGAAGATTTGTATTTGCTTTTGTGTGTGTTAATATTTCAGGAAAATCGAACTCCAGACTACGAAGACTTCAAATAAAATTCAGCATGAGATACTTTGTGAAATTTGAAGCTTGTACTTTTCTTTAAAATAAAATTGAAAGGGAGTGATTGTAATTGAGTGAATAAAAACATACACACACACATAAGGAGATCATATAAAATTTATACTGATCGTACGTGACGATATTAGTTCGTACGGGACGATCAGACAGTTATCTCCTATTAAGCACATGAAACGAATAGGAACTGGCTTGAAAAATTTTTCTAAGTCCTATTCGTCCAGGACGAAATTAAATATCGTCCAGGATGATTTGTTCTCTGTAAATTTATCGTCTAGACGAAATTAAATTATCGTACATGACGATTTGCTCTCTGTAAAATTTTCGTCCAGACGAAATTAAATATTGTACAGGACGATCTGGTCTCTGTAAGATTTTCGTCCAGACGAAATTAAATTATCGTACATGACGATCTGTTCTCTATAAAATTTTCGTCCAGACGAAATTAAATATCGTCCAGGACGATCGGTTCTCTGTAAAAATTTTATCCAGACGAATAAGATTTTCGTCCAGACGATTAACCGACTTAGAACGGTTTTCTGCAGTTTTTGGAACCGACCTAGTATTAACTGTTCGTACCGGGCGAACTTAGTTTGTACGGGACGATCAGCTTGTACGAAAATATTTTGTACACATATACAAAGAGGTTCGTTTAAAAGCTTTAAAGTAAAATCGTCCAGGACGATACACGATCGTACAGGACGATCCACTACGTACAGAATTGAAAACTTGCAGTTTTTGGGCGGTTTTTCTTGTTTTTTGTATAAATAGTCCAAATTAGACTGCCATCCAATCTTTTTGTCATTTGATCTTCATGACTCTTTAGAGAATAGCCAAGGAGAGAGTGTGAGAGTGCATTCAAAGGAGGATTCCTACCACTGGAGCGTGAAGGATTCACTTGGAGTTCAAAGGTAAGAATCTCTACTTGTGAATTGTGATTACTTAACTTTTTTCTTTCTTCCTTCTAGATTATTGTGAGAAGATCTGTCAAGGAGATCCGGTTCTCTGCCGATACTTGGAGAGTGTGAACAGATGAAGGGTTCGCTGCCTACACTTGGAGAGTGTGAATAGCCGAAGGGATCGCTGCCTACACTTGGAGAGTGTGAACAGCCGAAGGGTTCTCTGCCCACACTAGGAGAGCGTGAAAGGACGACGGTTCTCTGCCAACACTGGGGATTGTGTAAAAGGACGACGGTTCTCTGCCGCACCGGGTAGTGGTGAAAAGAGTGTTTTGTAAAGGCTTCTCTGCCTTGCTGTGGGTGCAAAAGGAGAGTCACTATTGGTATTAGCGCAATACTCAAAGGGTGCCTCTGGGGAGTGGATGTAGGTCTGGTTTAGACCGAACCACTATAAATCTGGTGTCATTTACTTTATTGTTTTTACTTTTCCGCATTTTATTTTTAGCTTTAAAAACTCTATGGTTGAAAAACGCTTTCTACAAAAAACTTAAAAGAAAATTTTTATTTCGGTTTAACTCATTTTAAAAGAGGGCTTAAAATTTTAAACTACCAATTCACCCCCCCTCCCCCTCTTGGTAGCCTTGGGACACTAACTTAGGTTTAACAACCTATTTACTAGACTCAACACATGAATGTTGTAAAAATAAGTAAAAGAGAATGAATCTTGAATGGGAAGATTAATAGTGTTGGGATGCATTGGTTGCAACCGCAACAATTCATGAGGGGATTAGGAGGAGAGGTGAAAACCTCTTGCAAGAGTAGTGGTAGAGGATAGAGGAGTGCAAGATCATAGAATAGATTAGGAAGAAAAAAAAAAGCCAGAGGGTGATGGGAAATATGAGAACATTATGGGTGAGAGGAAGTGTAGAAGAATGATGTTGGAAAAGAGTATGGGGAAAAGTAGGAGAGAAGAGGGGCGTTTGTTGTTGTTGACTTGTGAGTGGCGTTGGGAGAGTAAGAGATAAATATTTGTACATTTTGTTCATTAAATGATGAATATATTTATGTCTCAAACATACATATCAATAGCTCACGATATTGCCCATAATGTGGCGACTGGCGAGATGCACCTTAGCGTTATTCTTGTTGCAAGGTGTGGACTGTGGAGTGTTAAAAAATGCATGTTATTTGCACTATTGATGAGCTATAGCATAATGCACATTGATCTTGTGATGTGTGCTACTTTATTTCTCTATTTTATTGCTAATATTATTTAATTTCTATTCTTAATTAATATTAGTTTTTTATTGGAATTTTAATCTCTTGCTTATGATAACCCTCACGCACGCTGAAGATGACAACTCTTTTCACCCTCTTTGCAAACATTGTCTTTACCTCCACTTTGTAGTCTCGTGGGATGGATTCACCTCATATTCACTCGTTTACTCTCGGAATGGTGACTTCTCTTCGCTCGCACTCTCTGCCATTTGGAGTAGAGACAACTTCTTATAAGGGCGAGGATTCTTCCTTGCTCTTAAACTCTCAGGACAACAATTGAAGAATGATGTGAATTCTTTCTCTTTGCGAATTTCAAAACTATCATACGTTCTTAATTAAGTCTAGCATAAACTACTCGTCTTCCTCTTTGCTTGGCACTAACTTTCCTCTTTGCTTAGAGAGATTATTACGTGTGGAGTCCGGACATAGAGAATCGTTCAATTTTGTGATTGTGAACAGTAAAATTGCAGCTACTATTCACCACAGTGCTTTTACTATTCACCATAGTGCTTTTACTGTTCACAGTCATAAAATCGAACGGTTCTCTATGTCCGGACTCTGCACGTAATAGTCTCTCCTTTGCTTAACATTCATGATTTGTCCTTCTTTGTGATGTGATACAAACATGAATTGCAAGGAATTAGGAAAATTGCAAGGAATTAGGAAAATTGTTGTAGAGCTTGCCACTTTAAGGTTAATGTATCAAAAGATTTTATTTTTGGAATTCTCAATTGTAATTTGCTTTGACATGCGATTACAAGCTAGGGTAACAATACAATTAAAATAGTAATCAAGAGTAAAGTAAAACTAGCTATGCCGTAACAAGAATTCACAAATTAATATCTAGAACATTCACTTTGAGTTTCCTTCACTCATTTTCTTTATGGCTTAGCGGAAGAAGAAGCTTAGCACTATTGACGATGCCACAAAAAGAAAGAGGGAGCTTACGATACCATCCAGAGGAAATCTAGCCGGAGTTGGAGGAGTAGGTGGACGATGTAGAAGTTGCCACTGGAATTGAAGATTGTTGTCGTCGATGGCGTCCGTCAAGGAGAAAAGTATTCTATCGATGTATTCTTCCATGGTAGAATCAATGCCCAAATTGATGTCAAAGAAAGGCGAGTTCAATACATCAATTCATTCTTGAGAGTCGAATACGAATCCGTGATCTACATCCAGATCAGCCGTGCATGGTAAGAAATGAACCAAATGGTGATGAATCTTCTTCCTTGGTTAGTATGTGAAGCAAGAGAGGAGGGAGGCAATGGGGGAATAGGGGTTCGGGAATTTCGGCTAGGGCTAGTAGTTTAGGGGGAGGGGGCCGGCAGTTTAGAAGTTTTAATGGGTGAATTTATTGAGGTGGGGGAATTAATTGGGGAGAGGAAAAGGCAAGGGAGGGGCCGACCAAGAGAGAGACAAAGAGGGGTCCAAGTGGATTGTATGTGGACCCAAGCAATAAATTAGATTGGAGATTTAAATCTGAAATTAATTTCATATTTGTACTGATTTAGGGGAGTTTCCTAATTTAGGGATTGTTGAGTTGGAAATAATTTAAAATTCAAATCTTCTTGAATTTGAATTAAAAAAAAAGGAAAGATCTTCGCAAATTAGAATTACCTAAATTAGGAAAGCATTCATTGCCAATTGAAGGAGGGGTCTTGGGTTGGGTGGCAAGGTCGGCGGCTATGCTGGGTGGAGGGCCGACGGTTTAAGGTGGAAGGGATGGTTGGCCGGTGGGATTGAGGTGGTGGTTGGGATAGGGTGAGGGAGGTCGACAGTGTGTGGTGGAGGTGGAGGGAAGGGAAGTCGGCGGTTGGGTTTGGATGATGGACTGGCGGCTTGATGGGATGAGGGCGGAATCCGGCGGGTATGAAGTGGGGAAGATGATGAAACATGCGGCTTGGTGAGGAGAATTAGGAGGGAATAAGAAAATGGAAGAAAATCGAGAGCCCGGACTCCTCTGGCGGCTGTTGGGTAATGCTTGGCCCTCTCTTAGAGTTCTTTCTTCTCTCGAAAGCTCTCAAGAAAACAAAAGACAGAAATATAAATTTTTTAATTAATCATCATCTAATACAATAGAGAGTGCCCTTATATATAGGCCTTAACATAACAAAAGAAAGGACTAAGGTGCCCTCCGAGCTACAACATTGAGCTAACTACTCATAGGGGTAAAATAGGAAATACTGAAATATAAAATAAAACAATACATAGAATGCATAAAAAATAAAGGCTCATAATCGTAGCTGTCGATCTATGATGCCTCCTCTGATAAATGCGTCAGAACCTTCTGCTGATGTCCCCATCACTTTGCATGTGTGTTTACTATGTCTTTCTTTCTGCTTGACTCATTTTTATTATGTGTATATATTTTTTGGTTTGATCTAATTTGATTTAAAACTTCAGCCTAGTTGTTGTGGTATAATTATAAATGAAGAAATTACTCGTCATAAATAACATTTGATTGGGGGTTATAAAAATGCTAGAGATAGTGATAACTACCCTCCATATGTAAAATATGAAATTCGTTAAGTGTATGAACAAAGAGTTGAAAGATCAAATCAATGAAATGCCATATGATATGGATGAAGGAAGTGATTTTGACATGATGGGTGAGGACATTACAGGTTTTAGGCCATTAAAGTTGTACCATAAATCAAAACCAAGTAGTCCTGGTCAAAATTTAACATGTTTTCCACGGTTAAAGAATTGAAGGCTGACGGACTGTTGGATATATTTTAACTTAAATCCATGAAGCGGTGAAGTAACGAAATGGTAAAATGCAAAAGAAAAGAAATGAATACTATCGGGAAGGAGATGAGGGAATGATTAGTTTAAGTGTTTTGCTAATAGTCGCATAATATGGGTATTGGTATTCCCATCAATACATTTAAATATGATAACTCTTTGATATTGGTGGAGGCATTTGGACAAATTGGTCATAGAATGAAAACCCTAAGCTATCATGAGGTGTGGGTTCCGTACTTGAACAATGAGCTACAACACATTTAACAATTATTGCAACTTCACAAATAATGTTATTTTAAATATGATTGTTCTCTTTTGGTTGATGGTTGGACACCTCATAATGAAAAAACATTAGTGAACTTTTTGAGTAATTGTCTAACAACATTTATAAAGGTGGTTGATGCTAGCTTGAATTCAAACAATGCCATATAAATGTTTGAATTGTTGAGTAAGTATATTGAAGAGATTGAATCACATTGCATTGTTCAAGTTGTTACTGGTAATACCGTAGGCAATATTGTAGCAGTTAAGTGGCTCACTACATGGTCACACTGCATTGTAGTTATTATGGTTACCCTTTATATATTTATTTCAAATGGTTTAGTGCGATAAAGGCTTGTTGTTGTTGTTGTTATACATGGTTTAGTTATTTTTGTTGATTGGTTTGTAATATTATTGTGGGAAAATTATTGATGGAGAAGTATTTTTTTTTCATAATAGCCTCGTATGTAATAATTATATTATCGTCAAATTCCAACTCTTTATCATCTTCTAAATATTCTTCAATTATAACGTTTATTTTAACTCCCATATAAATTAACATTAGATTCAATGTAATATAAATTTTCATTCATTTCATCATCAAATGCATGCCTTTATTTTCAATTTTAAATATTTTACTATTTTTTGTTATTATCCATTCATCATTAGAAAATATATTATTAAAAACCAAATGATTTATTTCATCATTAGTTATTCGTCTCTATAATTTGAAGTGTTTCTCTTTTAATTTTTTATTAAATATAACACAAACATTCAACCTTGTTCATTCGTCTATAGCTAATTTGTTTATTTTCTTTGCATAATAGAATAAAGTATATATATTATTAATAATAATATATAATAATAAATTATAAAACATAACTATAATGAGGCGTTGCCTCGAAACATCTTGAGGAGTTAAGCTTCAAGGCGTGCGCCTCATTCAAAAAAAATGTAAGCCGCAATGGCACCAATGCGGCTTAAGCCTTGAGGCGCTCGTTGTGCGCCTCAGTTTGACTTAAGCCTCAAGGCATGAGTCTCGAACAATTTTTTTAAAACATGCTTGTCACTTTATGTCTTGTGCAGTTTTTGGTTTCATATGTATGCCAATTTGTTACTTTATAATTCAATAGAAAGTTAATTTGTTATTTTTAATATATTATTTGGGTATTATATAAAAAATCAGTTGTAACCTTTATTTTGGGTTTGAGACTTATGCCTCAAAACATATTGAGGCCTCAATATACCCAATTGCACAATTTTAAACATTGTTTCTGATTAAGCTGGCTTGCTGAGTTGAGTGATGGCCTACTGAAACTCAAGCTTTGATTACCATCTTAATACCACTTGCTTGTGAGCAAGTTGCCAAACCAAGTTTTGACTAGGCACACTTGCATCTCTAGGTACAGGTGACGGTACACTCAAAGGTTAGCAGCTCAAATTCAATTGAAGGGTTTATTAGAAAACGATTTTGGTAGAAATTTTTAAACAAGTGTCTGTATTCAAATTTTTCTTTGAATCTATTATGGTTCTGCTTAAAATTGTGTCATAAAATAAGATTCTAAGGAAACTACCCAAAATTTTTATCTAAAGTGACAAGCTATAACTTGTGAATACTTAATTTCAAGTTTTCCACAAAAAATTAATTGCACATCGAAAAGTTTATTGTATGATGTTTATGCAATATTTTCCCAATTTTGTGCCTCTTGATCCAGTAAAATTGAAGGAGATGTTGAATAATTAACATGCCTTACAACAGGAGCTTTGTGAAAGTTTGCGGGAGCAGTAATGAACTGTGTGGTTGTCCAGGAATTGAAGTGGCATGGAAAAGAATGCAAGAAATGGTTTTGTTACACAATTTTTAGTATCTTTAAATCCAGAAGTCTTGGCTTAGAAATACAATCGTAGCTTGAATTTTTTATAGCATGGAAAGGATTATATATTCCGAGTAACAATGCTGGTTCATTGGATTAATTAGAGTTTTCACATGCTCGCTTGATTAAGAGTTCACTGTCTTGGGTATTATTTCCAAGGAATTTGGCCCCAGAATGCGAATCAAGTCTTCTTTTCCTAACATCTCATCCTATACTCCCCATTCACAATGCTCAATCCCACACCAAGCCTGATCCTGGATAAACTTCTAATAAACTCATTCAACCTGTAAAGTTTTCAAGTAAATTGGAGCATTTGGCAAATGGCAGTGTAGTTGTAGCTCTAGTATCATTCTCCAGAATGGTCAAACTATTGATGGAGCCATTGTATTTTTTTTGGATTTTTGGGTCAATTAAAGGCAAAATCACATAGATATTACATACTGATTGGAAACACTTGTAGATCTCAAGTATTTCCCATCAATCATCGAAAAACAATGAGAATTCTCCACAAAAATCCCACACAAAACCACGAAACAGTAGATAATTTGTATTATTTGATGAAAGGGAAATGGAAAATACCAAGATACAATTGATCCTCTTTTCAAGATGAGGATCTTGCTCTCCCAAATCTCTAGACGCCGCTAGAGCCCAAATAAACTAAGAGATCTCAAATTTCAGCCAAATTCAAGATGCCCTAACCATAGGAAAACAAATTATTTAATACATAGAAATCAAAAGGAAATCCCTAAACAGTCCCTACATTCAAATTTCCCTCCTAACTCCCCTCAAAAATCCTTCCTAAATAGCTCACGCACGCTCGGGTGTGCGTTCGGCGCGTACAGGAGGCGGACATTTCCGCCTCTTATCGCGTAAGCTGGTCCGATCGGACCGGTCTAACACATACATTAGCATCAAACACAAGAACTCTTGTTTAATAGCCTAAACTCCTAACCAACATATCAAGATGAGCTGCGTGAGCTATTGTACATTCTTTTTTACATTGTATGAATCCCTGAAGTCCAAAATTGTCACATTTAAAGCAAGGTCTGGCTCTACGTGTTAACGTGCATGAAATGGTGAGTGTAACAATTATATGTCTTGATGACCTTTAATCATTATTGTCTTTTTGGTCTCCTCAAGAAAGGAAAGCCCATTCAGTGATTGTTTCAGTTAGCTTTCATCGAGTTTTTTATGTTAGCTAGAAAGAAAATGCATCATTGTTCAATATTTATTAGCATCAACGTAAGTGGCATATTTCTATCAAACAAATCTGACTTTGAATTGGAATTTGCGGTACCATACCTTAGAAAATTGGTTTTGTTGGTTAAGCAGGGCTAATAAGATCTCAGTGAATGACTAAGTCTTTGTCCCAGACAGATTTCTTATTGCTTCTTAAAGTGACTTTCTAATTGCTTCTTGAAATGATTTTCTTGTATAAAAAAATTATTTTTTATAATAAAAAACTGCTTTACGAAGCAGGAAGAAAGCCATCCTAAACGAAACCTAAATCTAATCAACCTTGATAGTCTGATCAACTGTAGCAGGTTTCTTGAGATACTGTACTCGTTCATTATATCAGCCAAAGTGCTTGCTAAAAACGTTCCCATTCACTATGCAATCTTTATCTGAAAGCCTTTCTTAGCTGAAATCATATTATACTTTTTATTCATTGTATTTTGGTAACATTTATATTTTGTCTTCAAATAAAAAAAAGCTAATCTGCTCTTCCTGCAGTGTAGTTCTATTTTCAGGTTCATCCTTCTTCACTTCTCAGATTTGATAATTAACTAATGTTCTACTTACTGGTTTAAGAATGGATATTATCTTAGATTATTCTTCTTATCTGATCTGTCGTGAGATTCTTTACTCGCTGATGCATGACATGTTCATTTTGCCCTTCTAAGTTGCGGAGAGTAAGGTTTCATTTGGGATGGCTTTTTTATTGCTTTTTAAAGTAGTTTTTAGTAAAATTTTAATTTTTATACTGGAAAGCTGCTTAAAGAAGTAGCAAGAAAGTCATCCCAAACAAAGCCTAATATTTCAAACATGCTGTTTCAGGAAGTAGAAAAGAAAAAGAAGGAAACGGAGGAGAAAGAAAGAGTAAAAGATGCTGAAGTGACCCCTACAAAAGAAGAACCAAACAAAGAGCTATCAGAGGTGAAGACTAGGCTTGATGCATTGGAGGAAGCTGTGAAAGAGATAGTTGATGAGAAAAGAAAAATCATTGATACTGAGCCAAACAGTACTAAAAATGCTAGAAATGTAAAGCTAGAATCCGCTGTCAAGAACTCTGAAAATCAAAATGAAGCCGAAGGTGTCGGCGGCTCGAGTTCGAACATTCAAAATGGCAAATTTCAACATAAAGATGCAGAGATTAGTCGGACCTCGACTACAGGAGCTAATAAATGAAAGGAACATTTACACACATACCACTTTATTTCATGCTATTTATATATTTAAAACTCAAAACATTAATATTACATGACTATCATCCATATACAACTTTAATATCAAATATATCACTCATACAATTCATTTTTATCATTCACACCATGCTATAAACTTTAATATTTTATTCCATGCACTCAAATTTGTTCTATGGATGGTAGTCTTGTAATATTAATATTTTGAGTATTAGATACGTAAATAGCATGAAATAAATTGCAGAAGGTTTTGGTGACCTGACTACAGGTACTAATAAATGAAATTGCAGAGGGGTTCATCTCCATCTATGCGTTCATGCATTGACTTGATAATCACCTTAAGCAAATGGTCATCTAAAGGTATAGCCAGCCCTGAAAGTCCTTCATTTCTTTCCATTATGGCTTTTGTTTAAGCATATACTAAATGCTTAATGCCACAAATTTGCCTGTTAAGTATTTAGCTGGTTCATGTAGGCCATTTTTTACTTGTTTCATGATTGTAGGATGAACAAAATGAGAATTTGAATGATAAAGCTCACTATGATTTTGTTGCAGATTTTATTTCTTCTCATCTGTTATATGTTGAATGAATGATTTGGATCATGTCACTACCTCTAGTTTTCTTATCTTGATGCATACTACAACAATAAGTTTTTCTCTCACTTTGTGCGGTCAGTTATATGAATCATTTTGCTTCATTGTGTCATGTTAAAAGTCAAATTCTTATCTAAATTTAATAAATAAAAATTATTTCTAATATTTTCCAAGTTTTTTTAGATCTACCTCTATGATTTATAATATAAGTAAAATCTTGATGCATACCAGAGTAGCTTAAAAACTTCTCAAAATGGGCAATGTCAAATGTTTTTTCTTAGGCCATCTCCAATCAAATGCTAAACTAGCATTTGTCGTCGGCAAACTGCTTCACCCAAACACGAAAACTTGCTCTATTCTTATGATGTGAACATTGACTCAATATTGGCTTCACTGTTCACAAACTTTATATTTTTTTTCAGTTGAAAAAAGAATATACACAGCATATTTTTTTCGATGTTATGAAATGGAGTTTGGTTGTAGATGAGTTATTGTATTTTGAAATAAAAGATGAATTTTTTGGTTGGAGATGCCCTTACAACCTAACACATCCTCTCTTCATCTACTACGCTACGCTCAAATTCCCTCTCTTGAAGTTGCTCTAGCATAAATAACACTTAAAAATCTCAAGGAGCAATATTTATAAATAAAAGAATACATAATTATAAAAATTATCCTAATAAATAAAAATTATCTCAAATGTCTTGCAAAACAAATATAAATTCTCTCTCATATTATTCTCTCCCAAACCACCTAAACCAAATCTCAATCAGAGTTCACAATACTTGTTTGAATAGACCTATTTAGAGATTTAAATTTCATATATCATCTAACACTCATGAATGGACATATTATTATTATTCTTATTATAAACATAAATATGCAATATTGATTATATTATGTAACATAAATAGTGATATGATGCCAAAAAAATGTTCCTAAAAATAGTCAACCCAAATAAGTAGCCTATTGTATCATGAAAGAGCTTTATGATCTCTCATTTCCATGAAATTATTATGTGCGGATACAAACACTGTCCGGAGGCAAATAAGAACGTGCCACATCATTCGTTTGCTGTATACCAAGTGACGTGGCAAGTCTGATTCACCTCCGAACGATCCGATGTCCGCACAGAATAATTTCTCCTCATTTCCTTACCAACCTACTCTTTCAAACATAAAAGTTCCTATTCTTAGGGCATTGAATGTTATAGCCTATAATGGTTGATGAAGACCTAGTAGAGTAAAAGCCTCATTCAAGAGTTCAACCAAGCCTGAAAATTTCAATTTCAAGCCATATCACTATCACCTAAATTCATCAACTAATAATTATTTTTACCAATCCAAAAATATTAAAACCAGTAATTCCAAGCTTCATAAACTATCAAAAAAAACATAATGAAACTAAACAATATCATTTTCCTTCAAACTGCTTAAAACTACACTTGACTCTCATCATTCTATAAATGTTCAAGTACCATACCAAGCACATAAAAACACACACACCTAAAGCAAAAGAACACATCATAGATCACCTTTTCTTGAATCCATATTTCTTCCTCTCATAGAAGAGATCAGTCTTGGCACTGCCAAGGTTGACAATCTTCGGGCAGCCGTCGCGATCTTTCTCCTGTTGCGTGCATTCCTTACAGTAATATGCATCCGAGATGCCGACGCCGCCGCAGATGACACAACGGCCTTGGAAAGAACCGTAGTTGCACTCGTCGCAGATTCGTACAAGCGTACAAGGACGAACATAGGAGTCGCAGACGACACACTTGCCATCGTCCTTCTCACATAGCCGACCAATTGCGATTCCGGGCTGCTTTCGGCACATAATCAAATCAGGATGATGCTTTGCCATGACCAGCTAATTCCTAAAAGGGGTAAGAAAAAACACAAAGGGTTAGGATATCCTAACATAAAATTTTGATCATATTGGTCAGAAAAAAATTGTATTATATTTAAACAACACATGAAATTCATGATTTTGATTTGTACATAAAATTGAAAATAATGAAGAAATTTGTTGTAAAATAAATGACAAAATAATAAAATATTAATATATTTATTACAATAAGCAGAACAAATATCAATAGACAAATTAACATTGTATCAAATTTATAACAAAGCAACTGAGAGTCCAGAATAGAAACAAAATTTGGAGTATCAAATTTAGATATGCTCCCCAAATCGAAAGTGTTTTTTTCTCACAATGAGCATATAAATTGCTGAATCTGATTGTGGGTGGAGTATATGAAGCTACTCTTGAATTAGGAACTCACATGCTGCACAGTGATACTTGAGGATGTTCATACTTTACACTTTGAATAAATAAAGATGGATCTTAAACAATATAAATAGACTAAGGCTTCGTTTAGGACAATTTTTTTCCTGCTTCTAAAAATAGCTTTCTAGTACATAAATTAAAATTTTTGTACTAAAAAGCTACTTTAAGAAATAATAAAAAAGCCGTCCCAAACGAAGCGTAAGTTTTCATAACAAGAGCTATAACTTCAATAGCTATAAATTCACAGGAATCAATAGTTGTAGGCCATTCTATATCAATCATAACACATGTCATTCCATGTTTGAACTGAATAAGTTTTTCTTTCCTTAATCTGTACCTGAAATTTCTGACAAATCTTACCGTGGCAAAGAAATAAAAATGAAAGGATAACTAATCTTATGGAGCATTGTTCAAGTTGAAATACAGTAATAATTTGCAATGCCAAAACCCTTGTTTAAAAATCCTGCAATGGCATTTTCTTGATCAATTTTAATGAAATGCTAACAAAGTTTTTTTTTTTTTTTTTTTTTTGCAAATTAACGTACATATTTTGTACTTACCATGATCACAGATTAGTTCAGCCTACCAAGAACTTCAGGTTCATAAGGAAAATCATTACAATATGGACAACAAAACAGTCTATATATATAATTTTTTCTCACATTATGAAGTGTGAACTAAACTTAAAGTACAAAATATGTAGGAATGTAGAAGTAGACCTAAAAAGACTTGGTTATAAAATATTAAAAATAATATTTCTTTATTAGATTTAAATGAGAATTTAACTTTTAACAAGGCACAATGGAGAAAAAGGATTCATGTAGCCAACCCCATATAGTCGGATAAAGGCTTGATGTTGTTGTTATTGTTGTAGTTGTACATAAAATTAAAAAACATTAAGGTATATATTTGTCTCTAATGATTGGAATAAGTCTAGATTTAATATTGACTATAAGGAAAAAAATTTAAAGAGATTATTCTAATACTATATTTTGAAATAGTATGACCTGTGTTTCGAAGGTTAAATTGCTCATTAGTGAATATATTGAGATTAGTAGACTGTTAAAAAAGATCCGCCACGACTTACAGATGATGTAATATATACAATAAATGATGCAATTAATAGTGAGTTTAGAAGAGATGAAAAAGTACGGTGAAATCTTTTGTATCATTAACAAGAAATGGATGTGCCAACTCCAACAACCATTACATTAGAATTTTTTATAGGAATAGGTTTACCCTATAATAATGTAAACAAATAATGAAAGGCTCATATGTAATTATTGATAAGTTAGTGGAAGACTCAAATGAGAGAATAGCCCTAAATTTAAGAAATCTCTATTATAGTGATGCCTAAAATTGAGTCTGTCATGTACCATAAAGATAAGAAATCTCCAACAACAACAACAACAACATCAAGCCTTTGTCCCACATGGGGTCGGCTACATGAATCTTTTTTCTCTATTGTGTCATGTTAAAAGTCAAAGATAAGAAATCTACAACAACAACAACAACATCGAGCCTTTGTCCCACATGGGGTCGGCTACATGAATCTTTTTTCTCCATTGTGTCCTGTTAAAAGTCAAAGATAAGAAATTTCCATGTATAATTAATTGAAGCTTCTATAGTTATAAAATTGTTTAATTTACTAAAGTTTTTTCTTAAATATAATATTATAATTTTAATACAACTGCGTGGTAGAAAATGCATGATGCATCAACCCTAATTGTATAAAAATTGGCTATTAAGATTTTATGATTGATTTGTAGTGCTGCTGGGCATGAGAGGAACTGTCGTGTCATTGAGTAGATGGATAATTTATTAACTTTGAATGTACTAAATTATTCAAATGTTTTATACATTTCATTATGAATTTTTTTTACAAATTCACAAAAAAAAAAAAAAATTGAATCAAAGGTGTCTAAATGATTTATTTTTCAAGTACAATAAAATTTGAAAAGATAATGAAATTTGGGGGATGTTATTGATCCAATTAGTTTGGATTGTATTGATATAAGTTGTAAGTAATTAATTAGAGAAATGAAGGATGCTGGTAAGTAATATTTTAGCGTTGAAGATCTAATTTGGAGACATATATTAAAGAGACAATAGGAGAAGTTGATTGAAAGTAGTTTGTTAGATCTAGTAGGTCAAGAATAAGAGGACGTTTATGGACATCAAGGGCTAGTTTATCTCAACCTGTATTATTTGTAGAAGAAATATGTGATGAAGAAGAAGAAAAAAATGATGATGAAGAAATTCTACCTAAAGGAGAAAAAGTTATTATCAAAAAGAAAGAAATGTGAATGAAAGAGAATGATAAGTAATAAATTACTTTTAGATTACTTTATGAAAGTTGAGACTTTATGCATTTAATTTAAGCTTTTGCTAGGAACCAAATGTCTTTTTAAGATATTTTGAAGTTATTAATTTTTACATCAAACTACTTACACTAAGTTTAAACTTATAAACGTTTATTAATTCTTATGTATAAAACAAATTATTAGAAATTTCAATAAGGAAGTTTACTTTAAAATTTATTTTCAAATTAGGTATTTGCATCATTTTTTCAATATCATATCAATATTTAAGTCATTTATTAAATATTCCAGATCTTACAATTACTAATGAATGCAGCATCATATTTCTATAAGTTATAAGAACACTAGTTAATAAAAGTGTCGCTTCACTGTGCATTAAAGTAAAAAAAGAACCAATGTATATAGCATTAATGTGCTATGTGATGCGCAAGAGAGTTTTGATGTGAGGATATCTCATCCCAGCAGGTGAAAACTTACAACAAAGATAAATCAAGGCATTCCACTAACCTTTTTCAATCACTTGAGCTTAAAAAAGCCTATACTTACTTGTCAAGAGTTGCGTATAGAACCAGGTGTTGTGCCAATATTTGAGATGTCAGCACCAGAGGATTCAACATATATCATTTAACATCATCAAGCGTTATGCATTGTACATTTGTACTAAATATACTAAATGATAATGTGATGCGCAAGAGTTTCTTTTTGCTTCAACGAGGGAAGAATAAAAACAAAGTGGCAATTTTATTAACCAGAACGCTCATAATTTATAAAAAATATAATAACAAGTTTACTAATAAATTATAAATATAGAGTATTTAATAAATGGTTAAAATTGCACATAAAATTGAAAAGAAATGTGATGAACATACTTAATTTGAAAACAAACTTCGAAAGTTAACCTACAAGTTAAAATTTCTAGCATTTTTAGTATAAGCTAACAAATGATTACAAATTTAAAACTACTGGATTAGTTTGATATAAAAATTAGAAACTTTAAGATTGCGTAAGAACATATTTAATTTATAGCAGTAGCTAAATTTAAATGCATAAAATCTCAAGTTTCATAAAGCAAACAAAGAAATCATCATTCATCTTCTTTTTCAGTCAAAAAATCTTTTTCAATTTCAAAGAAAATTTCTTATTCTTCAAAATTTTCTTTTTTTTTTTCTTGTGAGTCAATCTTATATTTTCTTACTAGAATAATAAAAGTGGATGCTAGTCAAGATGAGGATAAATCTACTCTTGCTTTTTACCGACTAAGTGTTAAAGACCGCCTTTGATTTATTTATCCCGATGCCTAAAGTTAAATCTTCATAACCAAAATGTTGCTCACTAACAACATTCATTTCCCAGATTAACCATTCAAAAATTTCATCTATACAATTCAAACAAATTAGATCAATAAAATCTCTCAAATTGAATTTTCTTTTCAAAATTTGATGGTATTTGATGAAGACTAAAGTTTCGTTTGGGACAACTTTCTTATTGCTTTCTGAAACAGTTTTTTAGCACAAAATTTTTTTAAACTAGAAATTCTTGTACTAAAAAACTGCTTTAAGAAATAGTAAAAAAGCTGTCCCAAACAAAGTCTAAATCATCAAAATGCTTTTGAACAAAATCAAATTCTTTCTCTAATAAATCTATAGAAAAAAATCTATAATGAAAATATGAAATACATAAAATATTTTAATTATTTAGCATATTTAGGATTAATAAATCATTTATCTGCTCCAAGGCACTCTAATTGCTCTCACACCTAGCAATATTGGAAGTCAGTCCTGAAATCTTAATAATTTATTTTTATAAAGTTGAGACTGATATTCCATATATTTCCCACGACTTTGTTGTTTTAAGATTATAATATCTCATTCAAAAGAATACTTTAATCAATAAAAAAATCTTTAAATTATATAGAAGCTTCAATTAATTATATCTAATGATTTTTTATCTTTATTATGGATGGTGCACTAACACATCATTAATTACATATAAGAATCTCATTCATTAATTAGTCATCTAATTATATTGAAAAAAAATATTTTTTATTATTAAAAAACTCTAAAATAAGATAATAATCAGCTTGATACAAAGGTTGTGATAGGAATCTAATCTCTACACAGCAAGAAAGTAATAACGAAGAGAGAACACAACATAAATTAACAAGAAATATTTTATATCGACACAAAAAACCAAGATACAAGTTGGTCTACTATTCGAGCGGTAGATCAGCTCTCCACAGATCCTAGGCGCCGCTAGGAACAACTCCAAAGAAAACTACAGCAAACACAATTCACATAATGAAAAATAAAACAACACAAGTAACTCTAAATATAAACCTTCCTACTTCCCTCCAAAATTTGAATTCAAATCAACCCTCTTTTCCTAAATAAAACTTTCTTGATTCCCTCCCAAATCTAAATTCAAATCAACCCATTTTTCCTAAATAAACATTTATTAATTCCCTCTCAAATCTAAATTCAAATCAACCATCTTTCCCTAAATAAATATGTTCTAATTCACTCCCAAATCTGAAATCAACTCAGCTATCTTTTCCTAAATAAACTTTCCTAATTCCCTCCAAATTTTAATTTTCTATGATGAGTAATTAAAGTGGAATTAATCCACTTTGCTCTTCTTGCTTGCCGCCCACCCTAGTGGGGCCCATAGGCTTAGCTGATACATTAATACTCACATCCCAAAGAGTCACCTTGTCCTCAAGGTGGAACGAAATAAATTGCTGCTAAAGCAAATGACAAATAGTACTGGATTGAAAAATGGACTAACACTAGGTCGAATGATCCTTACCTCCAGCATCTCTCTGATCAATCCTCGATTTCATATTCTCATCCTTCTAGATTTGGGGATAACAATATGGACAAACACTAATACGTGAGAATCTTTCCTTCAAGATGATAGCATGCTCGTATTCCCACAGAGGAGGGAACCCCTAAACTGGTTGGAACACCTCTTGATACTACTGTAGGAGTGACTGAACTGTGTCTAGTCCTTCTATCTTCTCATCTTCTTCTCCTTCCAAACTCTGCAGCTCCACCAAAAATCTCACTCCTTCACCAAAGATGGCATCTCCGCTTAGAAGTGGCTCCAAAGATGGCATCTCCGCTTAGAAGTGGCTCCAAAGATGGCATCTCCTCTTCTTCCCCAAAAATTTCCACCTCTCAATCCTCCCACATCATCCCTATATTAGAGTTTCCCCCACTTTCTTGTCAGGTCAATGATGCTCTTGCCTCCGATGATGTAGTCTTGACTTGAAACTATAGCATCCTTTCATCATCTCTTATAGATTTGAAAGTCTGTCCTCAATTGTTGAATGTTGCTCTCCAAATTTAAATTTCTAATTTCTAATTTCCCCATCAAGCCTCTCCTCCAACACATCAACCTTCTTAGCCGCCATAGGTGCCAAAAAAGGTGATCTTATACAAATTTGATAGAAATCCGATCTCCACGCAACAAAAACAACAATAAAAAAGAGAGAACGTAGCAGGAATTAGCAAGAAAGATTATTATATCATCACAACAAACCAAGATATAAGTTGATCTACTATTTGAGAGAAAGATTGATTCTCCACAAACCCTAGGCGCCGTTAGGAACAACTCCAAAGAAAACTATAACAAAACACAATTCACATAATGAAAAATAAAACAACTTACCTAATATAAACCTTCCTACTTCCATCCCAATCTGAATTCAAATAAGTCATCTTTTCCTAAATAAATCATTCATAATTTTCTCCCAAATCTAAATTCAAATTAGCCTTCTTTCCCTAAATAAACCTTTCATAATTACCTCACAAATCTGAATTCAAATCAACAGTTTTTTCCTAAATAAACATTTTCTAATTCCCTCACAAATTTGAATTCAAATCAGACCTCTTTCCCTAAATAAACTTTCCTAATTCTCTCACAATTTTAGTTTTCTATGGTAAAATACCCTTTGCTCTTCTTGCCCGCAGCCCACCCTAGTGTGGCCCACAGGCTCAGCTGGTTCATCAAATTGTCGACGTTAACCACTTTATCTATATCAATAATATGATAGATTTGCTCATCTACTCCAAATACACCACTAATTGCATCATTCACTATATTCATTGCATTATACATGTAGCCCATAGTCAACCTGTTATTACCCTCGATTAAATTCAACATTTTCACTAATAGGCTTTCAACCTTGAAAGTGTAAGTCACACTATTCCAATATATAGTCTTAAGAATAATCTTCCCTTTCTTATAGACAACAATAAATCGAAACTTATTTAATACTTCAAAGACAAACATACACCCTTTTTTTTTTTTTGCTTATGCATGCTTGCAAGAGAAAATAAATAGTAAAACACGTGATGTCCAATCTCACTATTTCCAAACCACTTGTATATTTTGCCATCATATTAAGAATAATTTTATAAATAAATATATCTGCTTAACTCTAAAGCTTTCTTAATAGTATTTTTTACTCGAGTTGTATCTTCAATATCCTTTAACATCATATCGATGCAATAGGTTGCACATAGTGTAGTATAAGTGCATCCTTTATTTTTTCATAAGCATTTGATTTATAAGAACTTCAAATATGTTCACACTCCATGATATAAAAAATAAATTAAATGCTTATACATTAAATGCTAAAAATCGTCAACCTACAAAATCATAGAGTAGTTATCTATAACTGCTTATGAGCACATTCTTTCTCCTATATTGTTTTCTATTTATGCATCAAGAACTTCAATGCAGCGTTTGAATATTTAGATGCATTTATGGTCTCAAAGAATATTGTATCTAATGATGAATGAATTAATAAACAATTTATTTTAGATCACTCTATACAATCTGCCCATTCATTTGACATAAGAGTGCATCCCTTCTCTTGCATTTTTTTTTTTCTTTTTGTAATCCTCCACATTTCAGATTTTTAGCTGCCTGCATGCATCTTTTAAATAGAGTGACTCTCAACTCATGATAACACGATGGCCTAAGACCTGGTTTATAGCCTCTCCGATATGATCAAACTCTTATTAAAAAATATATTTCTTGATAGAAACATATAGCCATGTATTGGACAATTCTATCACTTATTCTTTTATCTAAATTTTCTTTTATGCTCAATTATCTCATATGTTTCTTCTTGCAACAAATTTTTTAGGATCTTGACAGAACAAATAATCCATAAGACTTTATTTAGATTTATTAACGCTTTTCATTTCAGAACTTGATTTATTGATCTCTTACCACAATGCATGAATATCTGATTCTTCAATAATCCCCATTACTATCTCATTACATATATCTCATTATATATATATATATATATATATATATATATATATATATATTTTTTTTTTTTTTTGAGTTCATATATATATATATAGAGTTCATTCTAGACAAGAAATTAGCTCCTCTCTTACATTCAAAGGCACCTTTTCATCTTTAGTCAAATTACAACTTTACAAGCTCCATAAGGATCATTAAGTTGTTCTTTGGGTCGAGATACCCATCTATTTGTCTCCTATCCACAATAAATCCATATATGGCAAATAGTATTTAAATTTTAATTTTGTACACTCCCAAATTCGATCTTTCCTCCATGCATTGAGATCGACCATTAAATTTCTGTGTATGTGACTAAATAAATTACTTTATATGTAATCATCTCATAAAGTAACTCATATATCATCTTACTCTATAAACTATTCTTAGTATTTAAAATCACAAATTTTAATTTTTTTTAAAACATCAAAAACCATAAATGACATTCAATGAATATTACAAGTTGTTCCTAAAACAAATCACAAAAGACATTCAATGAATATTATATTTTTTGAAATTTTAAATCTTCTTCGTAAATATAAATGTTATTCAAAAAATTAAAAGATTCTCAAGACTTAAAAAAACTATACTCACTCATTAGGGCTAGGTCAATCGTTCAGGTAGAATTGAGTAATTTATGTGTTCCACGAACATGGGTCCTAGGAAGAGCATCGAAGTACTGCATTAGGGCAGCCGGAGGTTGGAATCAAATGGCTCACATCCATGAGCAATGGGGAAACTACGATGGTCGTGATTGTCAAGAGGAGGTCAAGAGAGCGATTATTGTAATTTGGTTTCGGACGAAGGTTAGAATGTGGTCGAGGGAGAGTACAATTGGACAACATATTACTTAATGAATTAATAACACCATTTTAAGTTGAATAGGATTGAAGCGAGAAAAGCCGGAACATGTGAGTGCTTTAGCATTGGACCAGCGAAGCAAGAACTATTGCAGCTCACCACCCATGAGGACACAAGAAAACATCCCTCGCATTGCACCCAATCCCTTTAGTAGCACACTTTTTAACAAACTTACAAAACAATAATGTTTTAAAAGTTAGTTTGGAACCCACCTCGAAGAGAGAGATGAAAAATTTGCCATGCATGCTGGGTGTGAGGGATGGATGCCACACAGGCCAAGGCATCACCTCAAACTAGCCTTTTGCTCCCCATTAACGAGGTGATAATCCCATTATATAAATTAAATCATTAAATCTCTAAACTTAAATATATTCTACTAAAACTTTCTAGCGCTTAAATAAAACAAATAAATGAAAATATAGTTTTCCTTTTAAATCTCTTAATAGTTAAATCCCATCAAGCAACTCCTCTCATACAAGCATGCAAAAACGTCGAAGCCCCGGATCAATAGACTTTCATGTCTCTCACATCACATTGATCTTTGAACCTTCACTCGCTTCGCCAAAGACTCCATCTCCATGCTTGATTTCCCTCATTGAATTGTTCGTCTTTATCAAAACATTGTGCCACCTCGTCACTCATCTTAATTTATTGTGACATCTCTTTTTTATTTAATTTTATATGTTTGTGTCCATTATACTTTAGAGTTAGAATATGAATCATATGGCTATGGGCTTTTGATTTTAAAATGCATATTAAGCTTCTTTCTTATATTCGATTTTTTAAACATATTTTTATTTATATAATATTAAACTCATGGGGCTTACATCCCTTCACATGATAGGTGAAATGTAGATATAAGAAAGCTCTCCTAGTTCAGCATGGTAGAATGAAGATCTCCAAAATCCAAGGTCATAAGTTCAAATCCAAGAGTGTATTTTATAAGGAATGGTAGGATTGCATGCACAATGTGATAGGTTCAAATCCGAAAGTGTATTTTATAAGGAATGGTATGCTTGCATGCACTATGTTTATATCAAATAATTCCTAACATAGTTGTAGGTGGGAAATTAGTGATTGCAAACGTACAAATGGCTGGCCCTTTTGAGAAGGTTATGCAAATTTATAAGCATATTGCACATCAGTTAAAATTTTTTTTAGCCGTTGCAGTTTTTATATTTGCAAGGAGAAAGAGTGCAAGAATTTTCAAGTACAAAAGTAAGGCGATTCCACCTACCACTAGAGCTATTTGTAGAGAGGGTCTGATTAAAAAATGCCCATTAATTTTGGTGATCCTGGCACGCAATCTACGCATATTTAAAGGATGGCAAGACCTACAATTCACATGACCAGTAGGTTGCTTGCTTTCCATGTTTGTTTGTTTGTTTGTTGTTTATTTGTATTATTGCTTAGTGATCTATGTGTTACTGGGTCCGAGAATGAGTTTGTACTAAATCTGATTTTACAATAAAATTATGTAAATGTCCCAAATTTCTGAGGAAAAAAAAATCTTATAAAATTATAGCAAAGGCTGTCAAATATAAGTAAAACATGTATGATCTTATAAAATATAGATGAAATTCATAATATCTAAGAGAATATTAATGGCTACCACAGATTACAGGTTGATTGCACAAATTCCTTTAAACAAGGTGGAGAGAAGGGGTTACAGGAGGTAACTTCAAGAATAAAAAAAAGGAAGGCGACAGTGATGGTGGCCTCCGATGTAGTGGTAGGGTAGAGCCAATATAGGTCATTTGTTTATCAATAGGGCCATTTACTCTGTAAGACACCATAGCTAGAACTGTATCACCCACATATAAACAGTGTAAGCACCAAAAGTTTGTGATATTTATGCACCTTAATAATTTTGTCATCAGAAATTTTTATAATTCTTATTTAGGAAGTACAATAATTTACTTTAAGTATATTTCTATACCTTTCCAAAGAGGCTCAAACATCAATTATAGGATCCATTTGTCGATATAAAAAACTCTAAATTAAGTAAACTTAGTAAACATTAGTTTTTCCAAAGTCTGTTTTTCCTCCTTCAAAATCTGTTCTCTTTTGACCTCTACAAGTTTGGGGATTGAGGAGAGGGCATGAAAAAATAAGAAAAAGGGAGAGGGCGGGTCCAGCTAGTTAGGTTAGAGGAAGGGCAAAAGCGAAAAGATGGAAAAAGGGGTTGAATAGATTGGGATTGGTTGTTCATTGGTAGACAAGGGAGTGCAAGAAGATGAAGGGGAAGAAAGGATGGGAGAAACACAGAGAGAGAGAGAGAGACCATACTTAATTCGGTTTTAACAATTCTATTAACACACGGAGGGCTTAATAAAGATGTCCAAAACTTGCAAAACCTAAATTCTCTTATCTGAAGCAAGGGAATAAATTGAAGGGAGGGCAAAGCATGAGGAATCTTGAAGTAACCATCCATTTAAATTCAGTGACTTCATTATGGGATAATCCAATAGCATGATGAAAACCTAAGCATAAGATATTTGGCAACCAGACAAATGAAATGAAATAACAAATGTTTCAATCTTATAATATGCCTAATAATTTACTATATACACAAAACTTTAGCACCCGCATGATACCAACAAAAACCATAGCACTCAAAAGAAGCGTTGAAACCTGCCTTCTGGAAAGCTTAATAAGGAAGCCTATCCATATCCCACCAGGAACTTTGAAGCTTAAGTAAAGACACTCACATAGACGATCGTCCAGGCATCATGGAAGCAAGCATTAAACAATCGAGAGAAGAAAATCCGGTGCTTCTAAAGCCATTGCAGTAATTCTACGGCTTTGTTGGATATTGGTCCAGATTTTAGGTTGTTTATTTGTACTTTCTTTTAGTTTCTTTAGTTTGTGTTGCCTTTGATATAGCCTATTATGTCTATAAATAATTGTAGTAGGTTGTAATAGTTTCATGCCATTTTCAAGAGAATTTTTGTTCACTTTCTTCCATCTATTTCTCCCTCTCTTCATGAAGCAGAGCTTCTCTCCCTCTCTAAGATCCTACAATTTGGTATCAGAGCTAGGGAGGTGGAGGAAATTCTTGCATTCAAGAAAAAGGAGGGAAGCTCGGCAGGATTTGTGTAGGAAGGAGACCGAATCGTTTTACACCGTGGGCGTAGCTTGTACACGGAGGTGAACCGCACGGAAGGCAGAGACGCTCAATAGACTCGCGTGGCGAGACGCAGGCTAGTCGGGCGAAGGCCTGCTGGCATGGCATGTGCTGGGTGGTCGCACAGGTGAAGGCGCACAATAGTGCGCAGGTTTCGCAAGCGACAGCCGAGAAGGTCGTCCGCGAGTGTGAGGGTTGCATGTCGAGCGTGGGCTAAGCGAGCAAGGTGTGACTGCGCAGGGAGGAAGTCGGGCGCAGGGCTTGCAGAGCTTGACGCGAAGGTGAGCAGGAAGAAAGCCAAGTGGGACACGCGATCTTGGCGGGGTTCGTCGGACTCAACGGAGGCGGGTGTACCCTAGTCGCGGAAAGGAGTGGAAGCCAAGGCAAGATCGGCTTGCATATTAGGGTTGGAAGGCATGAAAGCTTTGTAGGACGAGCAGGCCTAGTCCGATGTGCGGGTGCTCGCGCAAGGAAGCTCGGAGTCAGAGCTTGTGTGGGATGTTTGGTGCCGAAGATCTGTTGTTGCCGAAATCACGAAGAAGTACATTCTTGATCAAGAAATTGAAGCATATCACACAAAGAGAAGGGCGCAGTTCTGCGTATATGCTCGGGTTGCTCTAGTCAGACACAAAGCAATAAGCAGAATATTTTGATTATTTTCGATGAAATCTTGTGAATAGGAGCAGATTGGTGGCATTGGGGCACAAATCAAGTTTTGGTGTCTTGATTATGTCAATGCAAATATTTGAAATATATACGTTAGGGAGAGAATAATTTCAGCCTTTGGCGGATTAAGATAAAAGCTCTATTGGTTCATCAAGGCCTTGCCAATACAATTTTTGAAGAGATCTTGCTGCAATCAATGACAGGGCCAGGTGATGTAGACAAATGGGGGGTCAACTCAGGTCCAAAATAAATCAATTTTGGCCTCTCTCGAGTTTACAAGCTCAATCATTTTGAGCTGAAATTTTAGCTCATTTATGAGCTGGTCTTTAGTTCATTTATTGAACTAAGGGTTAGCTCATTATTAGCTATGATTTTAGTTCATATTTATCATATATTAAATGTATTTTTTATGCTTTTTATGTTTTTAATTATGTAGGTCTCTTGGAATTCCAAACCGTCTTTTGGAATTCCAAGAAATGTCTTTTCCCATGCGGTAGCTCCTTGGCTTCCTCCCTTGGGCTGCTATTTTCCGTGCCTTGCCTCTTGTATTTATGGCCGACCGTTGGTTTTCCGCGCCTGGGCTCTTTCCCGTGGCTGTGGCGGCGCCTTGGTTCCGGGCGGTCTCCTTGGCTCTCGTGGTTGCCTCTTCGGTTCCTTGGCTTGGGCTGTTTGTTTTTTATAAAAAGCAATTGGGTTTAATGTTAAGTCTTTTAATTCTTATGGGAATTTATTAGGAGTCTCTTTGTATTCCCCTTTCATACCTATATATATGGGGGGGTATTGTATAGTTTTAAAAAGCTGAATGATATATTATTTTTTGGAAAAGCTATAACCTGCGGGTTTGCTTGGATAAGCTTGCGAGCTTTGTACGTCTTCTTTCTCATCCCCTCCGGAAATCCTACGGGCTCTTTCCACCATTCTTCTTGGCTTCTAATCTCTTTGTCTCTCCGCAAGTGCCACTCCACCTGTATCTTTCTTCCAAGTGCAGCAACTTTAGAGTGTCCTAGATTTATGAGTCAAGGTTTGTAAGTCCTTGAAATTTTGTGTTTTGTAATTTCTTCTTTTTAGTTTTATTGTAAGAGTTTGTTCTTCCCCTTCTTCTTCTTCGTTGTTTCGTGGTTTAGTGGGTCGTCGATTCGGTGATTATCTCCCATGCGGGCGAAGGGTATAGGCATCCTTATATTTCTTGCCCCCACCAATTTAGTATCAGAGCAAGTTAGGAAGTCCTAGGGTTTGGTTGTCAAATCGAGTTATCAAGTTTTGTTTTAGTTTGTCAAGTTTTGATTTTGTTTGTCAAATTGTGAGTCTTGTCGTGAGTCTTAAGTTTTTAGCTTGTTGAGTCTAAGTTTAGGTTAAGTTTTTTGAGCCTTTTTTGAGTCAATTTAAAAAAATGGAAAACAACAAAAATATGGTTTCATACAACGAGGAAATCAATTCAAATAATCCTGATGTCCCACTCCCGTTGGATAGATGGATTCCTACAGAATGTGATTCAACGGATCCGCTTCAAGATCGTCTGTACAAGCTTCAGTATCACATGTTCCTATGTGATCAAAAATTCGAGAAGTGGAAGAGATTTCTGCAACAGCAATTCGAGAAGTGGAAGAGATTTCTGCAACAGCAATTCGAGAAGGAACAGGAAGAAATTTTGAAGAAGTTTGGTGAGAAACTCAAAGAGCTGGATGATCAGTATGCACTGCACCTCCTCAAGAAAACCCAAAGCGAACTCATCGGGAGATGAGTTCTTCAAGAAGAGGAGAATCTGATGTAGACAAAGGGGGGGGGGGGGTCAACTCAGGTCCAAAATAAATCAATTTTGGCCTCCATCGAGTTTACAAGCTCAATCATTTTGAGTTGAAATTTTAGCTCATTTATGAGCTGGTATTTAGTTCATTTATTGCTGGTCTTTAGTTCATTTATTGAACTAAGGGTTAGCTCATTATATTAAATGTACTTTTTATGCTTTTTATGTTTTTAATTATGTAGGTCTCTTGGAATTCCAAAAGCCGATGTATTTTCCCATGCGATGGCTCCTTGGCTTCCTCCCTTGGGCTGCTGTTTTCCGTGCCTTGCCTCTTGGGTTTCCGGCCGGCCGCTGGTTTTCTGTGCCTGGGCTCTTTCCCGTGGCTGTGGCGCCTTGGTTCTGGGCGGTCTCCCTTGGCTCTCGTGGTTGCCTCTTCGGTTCCTTGGCTTGGGCTGTTTTTTTTTTATAAAAAGCATTTGGAATTAATGCTAAGTCTTTTAGAATTCCTATGGGAATTTATTAGGAGTCTCTTTGTATTTCCCTTTCATACCTATATATATGGGGGGTATTGTATTGTTTTAAAAAGTTGAATGATATGTTATTTTTGGAAAAGCTATAACATGCGGGTTTGCTTGGATAAGCTTGCGAGCTTTGTCCGTCTTCTTTCTCATCCCCTCCGAAAATCCTACGGGCTCTTTCCACCCTTCTTCTTTGCTTCTAATCTCTTCGTCTCTCCGCAAGTGTCACTCCACCTGTATCTTTCTTCCAAGTGCAGCAACTTTAGGATGTCCTAGGTTTATGAGTCAAGGTTTATAAGTCCTTGAAATTTTGTGTTTTGTAATTTCTTCTTTATAGTTTTATTGTAAGAGTTTGTTCTTCCCCTTCTTCTTCTTCGTCGTTTCGTGGTTTAGTGGGTCGTCGATTCGGTGATTATCTCCCGTGAGGGCGAGGGGTATAGGAATCCCTATATTTGTTGCCCTCACCACCAGGGCTAGGGAAACAAACTGAAGGCGCACAATATCATCCTTCTCTCTCTTGATGACGAAGTGTTGAGGGAGGTTGCTGAAGAAGGCTCGACATTAGAGGTATGGAGGAAGCTTGAATCAATTTATATGAAAAGATCGCTTACTAATCGACTACTTTTGAAGAAGCAATTATACACGCTCCAAATGGAAGAAACCAAGGAACTTAGAAAGCATTTGGATGATTTTAAAAAATGTCGATGTAACAATAGACAATGAAGATCGAGGTATCATACTCCTCAGCTCTCTGCCGAAGACATACGAGAACATAATTGGCACTATGTTGTATGAGAAGCAAATATTGACATTGACAGAGGTAAAATACGTCTTAATGTCAAAGGACGTTCAGAGAAAATCTGAACATAAAGAAGGTAATATCGCAACATTCTGATCGCAGGAGGAATATCAGAATTCCAGAGAAAAAAAGTCCAACAAGAAGGGCTTTCTTTGTCACAAGGAAGGGCACTTTAAGAAATATTGTCCTAATTTGTCGAAAGTACAAGGAGTTGGACTCAATTAAGACGCCAGCTTAGCAATAGTTGCAGACTTGGGAGACGGTTGGAATGATTCAGATGTTTTGTAAATCTAGACTAAGGGGGGTGATTGTTGGATATTGGTCCAGATTTTAGGTTGTTTCTTTGTACTTTCTTTTAGTTTCTTTAGTTTGTGTTGCCTTTGATATAGCATATTGTGTCTATAAATAATTGTAGTAGGTTGTAATAGTTTCATGCCATTTTTTTGTTCACTTTCTTCCATCTATTTATCCCTCTCTTCAAGAAGTAGAGCTTCTCTCCTTCTCTAAGATCCTACAGGCTCTTTTCAGTCATTGAAATTATACCAAGGATATACTAACTAGTACAAGGGAGTCAACTACAAAAATTTGCAATTTTGCTACTTTCCCTGCGGAAGCTACACAAGCCCACATTAAGTCCCACCCTCTCTCCCTTTCTCCGTCCTACAACAACTAATTTAAGCATTGGCCCTCTCTTCCCTCTTACAGCAACTAACTTACAAGAAAAGGATTACGAAAATAAGGTAGCCAAGAAAATCATGCCAGTAACCGATCCAAAGAGAAAGAACGAAGTTTTGAACCGCATTAATTTTAAAAAAATAATAATAAAGGTTTTGAACATCACGATGAATCTGAAATCCCTGTAAACCTAATAGAGAACTGAGAAGGATCCATTTCGTCTAACTCACCTCCTAATGTCCGCACAAGAGATGTAGCTCCTACGCTGCCGCTCCCGTTTCTTCTCGCTTTCCCCTTGTGCGCTGCCCTTCTCGTTCTCGCCGCCTCGCTTTTCGCTCTCTCGAGAATCGGCAATCGCGGCTGTATAGTGTATGGTATTGCCAAGGCTTTTAAAACTGAAGGAGGATTATAGGTTTGATGGTTGGACCGGGATCGAATCGGGGTCGAACCGGATGATGTAATAAATATTTATTATATTTAAATTTTATAATAATGACACAATTATTTATAAATATATAATAAAAATTGAAAAAAATTATAATACTTTTACTTATATAATAGTGAAATGTTAGTCAAATAAATTCAAACATTTAAATCTAAAGGAAAATCATATTGGATCAATTAGAGTTTTAAAAATAAATACAATTAAATCGACTAATTTAGTAATTTTTTTTACTAATTTAATATTTTTAATTTTAAAAGTATACATTAGACATATCTCTAACTTTTATTTTTAGTAATATAACTAATTAATTAGAATTATTAACTTAGAAGAAAAAAAAAAGTGACAGCCTGAAAAAAAAAAAGCAATGTCCCGCCGCCTATGTAAACCGTTCCCTCATAAGAAAAAAAAAACTTTTTGTCCCACACCGTGAAAGACAAATTTTTTGCTTTATATAATAAGATATTTTGACAGTGTTGGCAAATGTGTTGTATGCTCAGCCGGTTGTTGTGAGTATATGGCTTGTACTTAGATTAAATTATTTTAGAGCTCATAACTGTTCATGAACAGGCCTCGTTATACTATTTGGGACGAAAGAAGATATGTAAATATATAATAAAACTATTTTGATTTAATAGATAATTAATGACTCATAAATATACTTAATTAAAAATTATTAATAAAGTCAGTGGGGGCATGTGCCCCCATGCTGCATCCCGCCCTACCTCCGGCGAAGATGCTGCACAGCCGCCGTCGACGCGTAAACGGTTATGAGAAATCGGAGCCAGTTTCGCGGTTCAACGGTCGAACCGGCGGTTCGAACGGTTCTCAGGCGAACCGTAACCGGCCAGCCAGCCGGTTCGCGGATCAACCGGTTGAACCGGCCGGTCCGGTCCAGTTTTAAAAGCCTTGGGTATTCCAATATTTTTTTTTTATAAATATTCTTTAACCCTCTCGAGAAATCTAATATTTATTTATCTTAGAAAAAAAAAAAAGAGATTTACAAACATGCCAATTTATTATATCTATATTACATATTTAACATTCAAAACTTAAATATTACATTCATATCACCCAAATATTAATTTAACAAAAAAAAAGTCACTTTGTCAACATGGAAGTCTCATTCCGTCTTTACCTTCCCACGTGAGCTATTCTTTTCGTGCGTGCTTTCTCTCGTGCATTCTACCTTAATTTTTTTCCTCCGTGCTTCTCTCTTCAGCCGCTCTCTCCCCATATGCTCTGCTTTCTCTCGCGCAATAGGTATGTATTTTTGTATTTCTTGCAGTGTCTGATTTTGCTCTATTCTTTATCTCGTCATTCTGTATGTATTTTCTTTGTCTTCAGAATGCAAAATCATACATTTAATTAGTGTTTTGTAATTAATTAGGTGTAAATGGGTGCATTATGTAGAAGCAGATTTAATTTGTCTTATGTAATATATATATATATATATATATATATATATATATATATATATATATATATATATATATATATATATATATATATATATATATATATATATATATATATATATATATATATATATATATATATATATATATATATATATATATATATATATATATTATATATTATTGGGCATTTAAATGTCAATATTTATGTTTGTTATCTTCTAATGATTTGGTGTTTGATCTGTCTTCTTATTTCTGCTTGATGTTAAGGAAAAATGACAAGCACGTTGCATAATTTAGTAATGCATGATTATAATGACGAAGTAGTAGATGATTTATATGGAGATAAAAAGAGCATATATTTATTGCATTTAAATTTGGAGGATTTTGGGTTGACACAAAAGCCCAATCTAGAACGAGGTATACTGGCGGCAAACAATAGACTGTCAAACTTGAGAGAGGACATATTAATATTTTCAAGATTAGAGCAGAGATTGTTAGAATATGTCACCGACTTAAAAGACATCAATATAACATGCATTATCACATATATAAAACATCACCCAAGGAGTACAAAGTAATCAATTCTAATGTTGATGTGAGCCAGTTGGTAATCGAATGCAAATTTATGTGCCAAGATAGTTATCTCAGTACATGAGGTAGATGAAGATCAATCACATTCACATCTTATGAGGGTTGAGAGTATTGAACAAATTATAGAATGTTCTATTACTTAGAATGACGGTTCTTCAAGAGTTCAGACTTCAAGTGTTGCAAATATCACTATTGGTGCATTTTTTAATTCTCTATGATAAGAAACATGTTATTGCAGCATGTTCATATTAAGATTGTCAATGAAGAATTTCGGCATCCCTATATGAAGACACTCAATCATTTCAAGTTAGGAGAGCGGATGAAGTACACACATGCCTTGGGATAAATCATGCTGGGAATCAGCTAGTCATATATGCATGGATTGCCAATGAGATTCAGGAGATGGTCAAGAAGTATCCAGATATTCCACCAAAATAAATAAATAGCGGTTTAGAGAAAGAATTTGATTTATTATTACCTTATATGAAGCTTTGGATGGCAAGAGAGCAAGCCTGTTATGCCATATTTGGCTTAGTTGATGACAACTATAAATGGGTTTCAACATTGACAACAAAACTACTTGATAAAAACTCGGGATAACGCATCACATATACATTTAATAGTTTTTACAATTCTTTCCAGAGGGTTTATGTAAGTTTCAAGGTGTGCACTAATGGATTTCTTGTTGGGTGCAGACCACTTGTAAGTTTGGATGCATATCATCTTAAATCTAAGTATTTAGGTGTGCTTTTATTGGCCAACTCACTTGATGAAAATAATGTCTTATTCACATTAGCATACGTTGTTTTTGAGACTGAATCCAAACATACATGGTCATGATTCCTTCAAAACTTAGGAGAGACAATTGATACTACTTCAGAACCTCTTTGTTTCATATCAGATATGGAAAAGGGCTTGGATGAGGCAATTAGAGAAGTATATCCTGAAGCTAAGCATAGAGTTTGTATTCGACATTTGTGGAAGAATAAAAAAAAACATTGTAAAGATGGGAACAAAGTGCAAGGACTGGTTTGGGTGTCAGGTAATGTCTATACTAATATAGAGTATCAAGGAAAAGAATATTGTTAAATTTCTTGGACCAAGATAAGAGATCACATAGATGTGGCAGGTGTGGTCAATGAGGGCATCATCAAAGTACTTGCAAGAACCCTTTGCAAAATAAGAATAATGAGGAGACAACAAACACAAAAGTAGGACAACAGAGACGAGCGAAGTTGCCAAGTAGATGTATTGCAGATGACCTTGAGGTGCAGGAGTTCAAGTATTCATATATGGAGGCCTTATAACATTTAGATCATTCTCTAATGATGTCAAAGCATATCCATTTTTTGAATATAGCTGTTTTAATTTTTGGTACAACTTTGTAAGATTTTTTGGTATAGCTTTGTAAGAGCTGCAACTGTACATAAGTTGTAACTTGGATTGCCAAATTGGAAGTTCAATATAAGTTCAATGTATTAAACCATTTTCATTCTCAAGAATCTTGGATTTCCATATTGGAACTTGGATTGCTATATTGAAGCAATTTCATTCTCTAAATAACAACTTTGTTGAATGTGATTATCTTCTCATATATCCTTCTATTTTTTTTTTTTCCAAATGTAAATGCATGTGCATTTTTCCATGTTGTATCAGATCATTCACTCTGTAAAATCCCATCAATTTCATAATACAAATAATTAAACAAAAAAATATGGTTAGCCATGAACAACATGTTCTAGAATTTTTTTACAACAGCTTTAGCTATTTTGTTTCTTCAAACAAGCTAAAAACTTCAATAAGTTAATAGTTTGGTTGTTCTAAGTAAGGTGATGTAAATCGGTAAACTTGCTCTATTAATCAACAACTCATATTTCAGTCTGGTTATCAGAGTCGCCATATGTCGATGATCTTCATGGACTCATTGCATGTATATGATTGTGCTACACATTTTGGGCTATATGCTTTATATATCAAGATACATATTTATTCTTGTATTGCCTTGCTTGTAATTTTTAAAACCCTATAAACACATGATCAAATGACCATTTTGTCAACCTTTGGTGGGAAAGAAAAAGTAGTTCTCTTATGCATTAACTCTAGCAATAAAATTATAGAGCTTCTCTCTCTTAGCTTGCAATTCCTTTAGCTTCTTTCTTTCTCTTTCCTTAAATTTTATCATATTTTTATCTAATAAAATCTCGTAGCTTAATTAAGAGTATAAATGTGAAATCATTCATGTAAATTCAATAAAGTAGAAATGCATAAAAGCCCCCCAAATGAAGCATAAATTTAAAGCTTAATCAGTGATCCTGCTATAATACCAATAACTTACAACAATTCCTCCAATCTTATATATATCATCTGAATAACAACTTGTGTTTTTGCACTTTGCTTTGAATCCACTAATCAATGAGAGAATAACATGTCTTTAAAAATATGAGTGCTCAATTAAAGTTTACTAGCAACATAACAACTTAACACTTACATATTTTTATAATTTTTTTTATATTTACAAATAATCAAGTGTTCCTTACAAAATTACAAATTGATCCTAAAATTTTGGGATTTTGTGTAAATTTGATTAAGATGAAACAGGATCATAATTCATAAAGAAGAACTATCTAAGTACACATCAATTTTGTTATTTTTAAGCATTGTATATCAAATTCTTTTTCATATTTTTTTACCATATAAATCCTTCTTATATATAAAAATTACATATTTGGTTGAGTTTTCTTTCAAGATAATCAAATAAGGGTTGTTTGTTCTGAAGTATTTTGGATATAAAATAAAAATATTTGGAAGGATTTAAAGTTCCTATGTGATAGGCTTGGATTTAAACAAATATAATGTAAATTTTTAGGGAATTTATAATACATGTTAAGATTATTTTATAACAGCCCAAACTCTTAATTATCGAGAAATTGTCTGGTTTATCCTAAGGGACTCATGATTGTGTAACTTCTTAGGAGGTCAACCATCTCAAGATTTTTCTGGGATGAGCACACTTAACTGCGGAGTTTTATAATAAACTTTTAACCATTAGACCAAAAGACGCCTCAATATTTAAGAGTTCAAATTTTTACTAAGGGCTTTCACAATCTCCCTCACTTAAGTAACTGATATTTCTATTAGTATCTTTATTACAAAATCATCCACTCGATATATAGGATTCTAAAGGTGGCCCCTACAAGTTCAAGTTGTGACTCATTCCATATAGCACTTTATCTATAGGGTTCAAGATCATGACATAACACTTTGTCTTGTATGACACTTAGTTCCCATCTTCTGGTAAGTATATTGCTCTAATACCATTAGTAATAGCCTAAAATTTTAACTATCAAGATATTATTCGCTTTGGCTTAATTGCATCACAATTTTATCCTTTTGGTGTAACTTTCCAAGAGATCACCCATCCAAGAATTTCTCTAGGATGAGCACATTTAACTGCGAAGTTTCTTGATGAAATTTCAATTATTAGACCAAAAGACACCTTGATGTTTAAGAGTTTAACTTTTTTTTTTTTTTTTTGAAGGTTTCACATGCAACATTAGGGTGGACCTTATGGTAAACCTCAATGCTTAACTCTATTCATTGCATCGCACCTTACCTAATTGTCTTGACCTCTTATTATTGCATTGAGTCAAGTACCCTTCTTCCACACTGTATCCACGTTCATGATCCCTCATTGTATTATAGTACATTGAATTGCTCCTGCATCACATCAACTTTTCCATGCTTTTGCACACCATTGACCCTACACTTTGACACAACTCTCTAACACTGTGATCGCCTCCTCAACATCATAATTGACACTCAACTTCAGCATCGTGGTTGCCTCTGTCATCTCCATTGATCACTAATCATAGTCACTAAATTCAATTTTTTAGTAATTTCAATCATACACCAAAAAATCTCCAAATTTTATATACATTAGGACTAGCTTTTCTTTATTTTAAATACTTGGAATCGAATATAATTTTTAAAGGGGGCATATGCTTCAATTTATTCCCTCATTTTCCTCTTGTTACATATCAAATTTGTTTTAAAGAATAGGGAAAAAGTAACACAATCCTATTAGATTAGTTTACAAGTAAATATATGTCACCTCATAAACTAATAAACCTTAAAGCTTCATTTTTCTAAAAAAGATACTCCTCCATTTTTGTCTCAATCAAACCTTATATAACAACCTCTATTACTGATGGATCTTCCTTTATCTTTATGTGAGATCTTAGTTATATCACATACTATATCTCAAATCTTATTCACAATAACATGTCAACTTCAAAGTTTATATATATATATATATATATATATATATATATATATATATTTCTTCTTACCAATTTATATATATTATATCTCTAATTTAATAGTTTAGCTTATTTACTTAAGAGATTTCACAATCTCTCCACTTAAGTAATTGGCATTCCCGTTAGTATTTTTATCTCAGAATCGTCTATCAGGTATATATGATTTAAGAAGTGTCCCCTACAAGTTCAAGTACGATAACTCCTGCCATGTATCAATTTATCCCATACAGGGTTCAAGAGATTGCTCCCATGGCGTATCACTTTATCATGTATGACATTTAGTTCCCATCTTCCGGCAAGTGTATTGCTCGAATACCATTTGTAACAATCCAAACTCTTAAATATTGATATATTGTTCGCTTTGACCTAATGAACTACTATTTTGTCCTTTCGGTGTAACTTCCCAGGAGGTCACCCACCCTAGGATTTCTTCAATATGAGCACACTTAACAGTGAAGTTTCTTAATAAAATTTGTATCATTAGACCAAAAGGTGTCTCAATGTTTAAGAGTTTAGCTTTCTTTTACTTAAAAGGTTTTACATATTTTATGTGCATTCAAAATTAGTTGACCTTACGGTATACCTCAATGATTAACTATATTCATTACATCACACCTTGCCTAATTGTGTTTACCTCTTATTATTGCATTGTGTCAACCCTTCTTCCACATTGCGTCAACCACACTCATGATCCCTTCCCGTATTGCATTACATTGAATTGCTCCCGCATCACATCAACCTTACCCTTCTCTTGCACTTCATCGACCCTACACTTGGACACTATTCTAACACTGTGACCACCTAATCCTACATCACAAATGTCACTCGCCTTCAACATCGCAATTACCTCTCTTACCTCCATTGATCACTAATCATAGTCAATAAATTCATTTTTGATAATTTTAACCATACACCAAAAAATCTCCTAATTTTATATGCATTATGACTAACTTTTTTTAAAAAAAAAAATACTTGCAACCAAATATAATTTTAAAAGGGTTCCCTTCAATCTATTCCCTCTATTTCCTCTTGTTTCATATTGAATTTGATTTAAAGAATATAGAAAAGTAACACCATCATATCATATTAGTTTATTAGTAAGTATATGCCTCCTTGGAATACAAAAACCTCAAAGCTTCATTTTTCTTAAAAAGGCACTCCTCCATTAGTGTCTCAATCAAACCTTATATAACAACCTCCATTAGTGATGGATCTTCCTTTCTCCTTCTGTGATATTTGAGCTAGATCACCTACTATATCTATAATCTTAATCTTAATAGATGAGAGAGAAAGAATGACTAGCCAATTATTCTAAGGCTTTCTTTGGACAATTTTTTTACTGCTTTCTAAAGCTGTTACAAAGAAAGTAATTTTTTAAAACTGTTGTAGAAAGCAATTTTTCAGCAAAAAATCTTTGAGAAGTATTAAAAAAATAGTGATACAAAATTATCATTACAGTCTTTTCGGGCGTGAAATTATTCTGTGCGGTCACCGGAAGCCGTTCGGAGACGAATCATGATACGCCATGTTATTTTTTTGCTATGTACCGCTGTGTACCGGGTGAATTGGTGAATTCTTATTCGCTTTCGAATGATCCGATGGTCGCATGGAGAAACGGTCCCAAACAAAACCTCAAATTTTTTTTTAAAAAAATGAAAGTCAATTGTCTTCTTCTTATTTTCTCCACCATGAATGACAAGTCAAACAAACCCGTGACTTTCTATACTCCAAGCATGACAGCTCAGCTTTGTATATTTTATTCCAGCTGTCATTTCTAAGCATTATTCAATATTTTAAATTAATGAAAAATAATAATTAGAATTAAAATATATTTGTTATAAAATATAAAATATCAAATAACTCTTTTGTATTAAAGTTTTAACCGAATGTTCATATTCATTTAACATTTAAACTATTTTTTTATTAAAAAATTATTCAATTTCTTTTAATGCTAACTTATCATCTGATTTAATAAAAATTGGATGAAAAAATACTATAAAAGCATCTTTTTTTTTAAATATTTTATCAAAACTGAAATATTTATTTATAAATCTGTATTAATATTTTCTGATAAAATTAATTCGGATAAATATCAGTATTTTATTTTGCTTTAAAATTATTGAATGAATAATATATATTATATTTATCGTAAAACATATTTAAATTTATAAATTTTTATTCTTATAAAAAAATCAAAGATCTCAAAAAGAATTCATATATATATATATATATATATATATATATATATATATATATATATATATATATATATATATATTCTATCATATTTACTTATTCAACATTTAAATTGGGCTATTTAAGTACTATAATCCTTCACTAACCTCATTAGACCATACCAAATTTCTCCACTACCAAAAGGCGAAAGTAGTGAGGAGATTATGACGAATATATCAAACTGACATTCACACAACTAATGAAAAAGAGGTAGAGAAGTCGCAGATATAGAACACACTGGCTAAGGAGAAATTATTATGTGCAGACACTGGACTGTCTGGAGGCAAATCAGAACGCATCACGTCACTCGGTACACATCCATAGTACGCAACAAACGGGTGTCATGACACGTTGTAATTCGCTTTTGGATGACATCCTATCTGCACAAAATAATTTCACCTGGCTAAGGGCATCGACGAGACCGACGACTTGTAAAAGAGCGACATGAAGTTAATACAGGGTCATCAAATTTTTATTTTATTTTTATATTATTGGATGAATTAAGTATTGTTGAGTTAATAATAAATTTGAAGTATTAAATATAGAAAAAAAGATAATTGTAAATATTATCTATGTAAAATTTCTAATTTTTCAAGAAAAAAATAGAGTCAATATATATTTTTTATCAAAATAAACTTTGAAATTATTAAATACACCTTAAAATGAATATAATATAATTTTTATAAAGTACACTCATTTTAAACATATGAAAAATAAAAAATTCACATTATTTTTTTTTTTTTTTCATTTTTAAATATGCCAAAAGCATTGCTCCTTTCTCCATGAAAAAAGTTCAGCCAATAGACTAACAATCTGCAGTACTCTGTATCTCCGAATCTCTCAATGAAAAGCTCATCTTCTTCCCCCCATTTCTCCACCCCTCTCCTTCTCCTCCTCCACCTCCTCCTCCTCCTCCACAGAACCGAATCCCAATCCCCCATCAAAACCGTCGTCATCCTCGTTCTCGAAAACCGCTCCTTCGACCACATGCTCGGCTACCTCAAGCAATCCCTCAACCCTTCCATCAACGGCCTCACCGGCGCCGAATGCAATCCCCTCTCCGCCTCCTCCTCCTCCATCTGCGTCTCCCATGACGCCGGCTTCGTGGAATCCGACCCCGGCCACTCCTTCCAGGCCGTCGTCCAACAGGTCTTCGGCTCCTCCGCCATTCCTTCCATGTCAGGCTTCGCTCAACAAGCGTCAACGGTCTCCTCCTCCCTCCCTCTCACCGTCATGCAGTGCTTCGATCCCCAAACCCTCCCCGTCTTCTCCACTCTCGTCGACGATTTCGCCGTCTTCGACCGTTGGTAAGGGGGTTGTTTGATTTGCTATTTGAGTTGATACAGGTTATTAGGTTTATTGTACTTTTAGGTACCGCTTTAACCACAAAAAATTATTAGGTGCGGAGTGCATATTGTTCGCACAAGTATTGGGTACCTAGCGGTATCCAACGGTACTCAGAAGTATCGAGTGCGAGTACCTAGTACCCAATACTTTTACGGATAGTTCTCTCCATTCGCACTCCGCACCTAATAATTTCTCTGTAACTATAGATACAGTAGAAGTAGATCCAATTTGAAAAACTCAGGTTCAGGTTGATTGGTTTAACATATGGGTATGAGTCGGATTAAAATTTAGAATTTTGTCCCGTTTAATTAATAGGTTTACCTGCAAACACGATTGGATTTTTAATTATTTATTTATTTTTAAGTTTTGTTTGCTTGTTGGTATGTTATTTGATTTTTGATTGATTGATTAAACTCGATAATTGATAAGTTACAAAATAATAATAATAATAATAATCGATATAGACTACTGGGTTGTTTTTGGTTGGATTTGAATTGACTTTATTCAGAACGGGTCAATATTGAGTCCTAACGCGACCCATTAAATTATTTTGACAACTCTAAAATAAAGATTGTATTATGATGAGTTTGAAAATTATTAAGATTTATTTTGAGATTAGTGCAATACAATCTTTTCATATATAATACTTTTTGGGTGCCGGAACATTCATGGCTGTAGAGAGATATAGAATTTAGCATTATAGCTTTCTAAGAAGATTCAACACACGGCACATATAAGATATAATGGTGCAAGAGTTATGAAAGACAATAATTTTTTATGTGGAAAAGCTTGACAACGGAAAAAATTTGGGCTCTGGCTCAGTTAAAAAATGATTTTACTAGTGTTTGCAGTTGTTTACAAATGATATATTTCATTGGAAGAAAGCCTTAGCTCAATGTATAAAATGTGTATCATATAAAGCACATTACTAGGTGGGAGTTGGAAGAATCCAGTGATATGAGAGTTATTCTCAAAAGAATGTTTGCTTATTTGTTTGATCAGTAGGACCATAGTGGGTGATAGAGATCATAGGGGCTATAGTAGGGCGACTGAGGTAGAGAGGATCATTATGGGGAGATAAAGGTCGGAGAGACTGTAGTCGATTGACAACGTTGGTCGAAAGAATGGTAGTAGGTGAGCGACAGAGGTAGAAGCAATCGTAGTTGGGATGTGACGGTGGTTGGAGGAATTTTAGTTAGTCGAAGACTGTGGTAGGATGGATTGTAGTCGATGAGCGACTATGGTTAGAGAGACCGTAATTATAGAGCGACTGTGGTCGTAGGGATCGTTGTCGGAGTGCGATGGTGGTTGAAGGGACTGTAGTCACGGAGCGATGGAGGTTGGACGAAGGCCCAGTGATGGTTGTCAGACAGAGGTCTAACGTGGATGTTCGGGCAAAGGTCATGTAGCGGTGGTCTGATGACGAGGATTCATTAACAGTGGTGCCGAGATGAAGCTCTAGGATGTTTCAAGTTTAGAGCTCTCTTAAGTCTCTAGCTCTAGGTCTAAGCATCCAAAAGTTCAAGCCCCCTTCATGTGGGAAGTGAGAGTGACATGCTCCATAAATATGAAGAATATTATGAGCAAATTCAGACTTATCCTTGGATAACCCATAATAATCACTTGATTCGACTACAAGCATGTCATATTTGAATATTACTTGATCACCCAATCAATGTGAGCTTCCAAATATGCTCTAAAGTCCTTGATTTGAGCTCATTTGAGCTCCAATTTGATCGATTTTGAAGTTGTTGGATTCATCCCATCAAGACGTTCGGTTTGACTATTAAGTTTGTTAAAACAGGAGTTTGGAGGGTCTCGTATTAAACATAAAAAAAAATTCAATTCAAATATGACATTAAGATTTGTGCCAGATCAAGATAATTATTTTGTCGTATCAATACTAATCTCAAAACAAATCCAATATGATTACACTTTAAGTGACCTAATGATAATTATAGTCATTAAATTATCTCCTTTGGTATTTCAAATGTTAGATTATTTTTCAAAATATTATAAAATATCTGTAAAAAACCTAAACTGAGTGTTAAGTGTAAAAATCTTTTATTTTATTAAAGTTTTTTTTTTTCAAAACTATGGATATATTTTATTCATTATAAAATATTCAAATCATATTGAGGTCAAGGGGATTAAATCATATGAAGGACTTTGAGATTAGTGATTATGAAAAAATTTTATATTGTTACACTAATTTTAAACTAAATCACCAGCTTTCATTGTTACACTAATTTGTATGAATTTTTTTTTTAATATTAGTCTTTTATTTATTTTTTGCATCGAAGATTTGAGAATCACTAATCTTAAAGCAAATCCAACGATTTTTAAATGTACCGTAACATAATTTATAGTTATTTTCTATGATTTTAACAATTTTCTGTGTTTTATTCGTAACGGGTTCTCGTCCATACCCGGCCCGACCCAACCCAACCGCCTGTTCCTCTACTCCGCCACATCCCACGGCGCCACCACCCACGACCCGCTGGAGCTCCTCACCGGCTACCCCCAGAAGACGATCTTCGATTCCCTCCACGAAAACCTCCATGACTTCGCTGTGTACTTCTCCACTCTCCCGACCACGCTGTTCTACGCAAGAATGAGAAAGCTCGAATACGCGAGCAAGTTCCACTGGTTCTCCGCGTTCGGAGCGCACGCGAAGGCGGGGAAATTGGCTAAGCTGAGCGTGATAGAGCCGCGGTATTTCGACTTGGTGGGCGCGGAGGCGAACGATGATCATCCGGCTCATGATGTGGGGAACGGGCAGAGGTTGGTGAAGGAAGTGTATGAGATGTTGAGGGGGAGTCCGCAGTGGAACGAGAGTTTGTTGATCGTCAGCTATGATGAGCACGGGGGGTTTTATGATCATGTGGAGACGCCATATGTGGGGGTGCCGAATCCGGATGGGATGAGAGGGCCGGCGCCGTTTCTCTTTGATTTTGATCGGTTGGGAGTTAGGGTTCCGACCATAATGGTTTCGCCGTGGATCAAGAAAGGAACAGGTAATTTGATTTCGATCATTTGTTTTGTTTTTTAGCTTGTTTTGAATTGATTATTGATCGGATTGATTTGGGCTGAATGTTTAAGGCATAATGTAGGCATTTCTTGCGGATTAATCATGGCGGATTTGAATTGCAGTGGTCAGCAGACCAAATGGGCCGACCGCTAATTCTGAATACGAACACTCATCGATACCGGCGACATTGAAGAAGATATTCGGCTTGAAATCGGAATTCCTGACGAAGAGAGATGCTTGGGCAGGGACATTCGAGCACATTTTTGAGGAGCTCAGCTCGCCAAGAACCGATTGCCCAGGTTTCCTATATTCTATTGATTACTGTTCAGCTAACCATATATAAACTTTGCAAAAAAAAAAAATCACATTGCACAAATTGCACCGAGATATGCAACATATAAAAGAAAATTTCACTTTTTTTTTAATAATTCCTTAAGAAAAAAGATTGTGTAAAGATATTTTCATTCAAAATTCTTAGATTTATGTTAAGATTAGTGTAATTCTTGGATATCATATGGAACATTATTCTCAAAGCAAATATAAGACTTGGAAGTTCATCCCGAAGCAAAACTAATGAGGATATCCTTATACAATTTTTCTTCCATTCCTTTATGTACAAGTGCTATATGTATAAGATGCTAAATTTCTTGCTAAGATTTTTTTTTGAGACAACTTTCTTACTGTTTTCTAAAGCAGTTTTTTAGTACAAATTTTTTTAGAACATATTAATTTTTGTACTAGAATGTTATTTTAAAAAATAGTTAGAAAGTTGTCCCCAACAAAGCCTAAAATAGAGGTATTATGTGCATAACATGTTAATTTAGTAAGACTTTCAAAATAACTTTGGTATGTTTTCATGTTTTTAAAATGACAACCACTCCAACTAGACTCTCACCGCTTGCCGCTGTCCTTGTCACCATCACCACTAGTTATCATCACCATCATGGTTGATCACTGTCACCACCACAACTGATCGCTACCACCACCATAGCTGCCCACATCAGATTGTTGCATAAAATAACTTAATGATATTTAATCAAATAAAAATAAATTTTACTAAAGATATCAAACATATTTTTTATTTCAAATCAATTTGCTAAACACATCCATCAAAAAAGTTCATGGAAATAACTTTAAAATACCGGTACCATTCATGTGATTCATGCTATCCTCTACTTTTGGAGAAATTATTAGGTACCTAGCAAATTAAAGATGGAAAATATAACAAGAGTGATATTACATGTCCACCTATAACTTAAATAAGAACCTATTAGCACCTAATAACTTCTCCAACCTTCACCTTGTCCATTTATTAGGTATCTAAAATTATAAGAACTTAATTCCTTTTGCAAGAATTATAGGAACAAAGCTATGATAAAAGAGAAAGACAAGAACTTAAGAACTAAATACTTCTAAACTTTTAGTTCGTGTATTCACAACAACAACAACAACAATATCAAGTCTTTATCCCGTTACTTGGAGTCGGCTACATGAATACTTTTTCTCGATCGTGTCCGGTTAAGAGTCAAATTCTCATTTAGATATAATAAAGAAAGGTCATTTCTAATGTTTTCTAACTAAGTATTTTTAGGTCTACGTCTACCTTTCTAGACATAGGTTAAATCTAATACATCTACTCTCCTAACGGGATCATCGGAGAACCGCCATTTTATGAGAGCAAAATTGTATTAATATATGGGAGCACACAGTTTTCTTTGAATAATTCTTACAGCAATATCTGGCCTCAGCATTTGGGGAAATATTGCAAACGAATATGCCCATAACAGCTAGATTTCACTGGCAAAAAATTGATTAGGAGCTCTTCATTAACAAAATAGATCACCAGTACAAGACAATTATTTATAAAACTATATACAAATATACTAATTTCGTTGTTGTTATGTAGTACAGAAACACTTGTTTTTTTTTAGTTTTCAGCAATCAATTTACTGTTTATATGGAGCTATCTTTGTCGTTTATATAGAATAAAGAAAACCATTTTATAATTCAAATGAGAAATTATTACGTGCAGTCACCGGACTGTCCGGAGGTCAATCAGGACACGCCATGTCACCCTATACATAGCGGTGCACAGTGACAATACACAGGGAACAGGTAACGTGGCATGTCTTGATTGGCCTCCGAATAACGTCCAGGTGACCGCACATAATAATTTCGCAATTCAGACAGACTGTTCTGTCATTTATAAATGGCCACCTCACACTCTTCTCAATTTCTTTAAGAGTTTTCCAGCTTTTACTGCTACCAGAAAAAAAAAATATTTGAAACTGTTGATTATCTACAATGGTTTCCAAGAAAAACAGGCAAAAATTGAAGAAAATCTTATCAGAAACAGGAAAGAAAAGTTTTTTCACTATCTTCTTTGTTGTACAGTCCCAACTCCCAACTGTTTAACTCAGTTCATTCTCTCCACAGAAATCCTTCCCAGTCCATTTCCTACAAGAAGCAGTACTGAAATCAAAGAAGATAGCTTTCTATCAGAGTTTCAGGCCGAGTTAGTCGACTTAGCTTCGGTCCTCAATGGTGACTCCATTTTTAATCTGCACAGAGAAACAGACAAGAAGATGACAGTAAAAGAAGCAGATGCTTATGTGAAATCTGCAATAAAAAACTACTTGAAAGCAAGTAAAGAGGCTATCCATTGAAGGTACAGTGGTGAAAATTCTATTATAGATCTGCGTTTCTGCTTCCTTCACCACCAACACAAAGAAAACACCATAAATCCCTTATGTTTTATTGGATAATTAGGGGCGTAAATGAGTCAGAGTCGAGTTGAGTCGAGTCGACTCGAGTATCAGTCTAATCAAGCTAAGCTTGTTTAGTTCTTACTTCTTACTAAGCTTGTGCTCCTTTACTAAGCTAGAGCTTAGCGCCTTAGCTCGTTAAAAAACTTATAGGCTCGAACACGGCTCGATTGGAAAACACAAGCTTGACTCGATTTTTAGCTCGATTTGTTAGATTTAAATTAAAATTTTCAAAAAATTTAGAATTTTTATTTTTAATATAGAATTAATTTACAAAGTATATTATATAATGATAATTTAAATTAATTTTTAAGTATATTTTAAGTTAACCGAACAGTTTAATGAGTTTGAGAGTTGAGCCAGACTGAGCTTGAGCTAATTCATTTAATATATCAGCTCGAGTATTGGCTCTAGCTCGAATTTGTTGCTCGACTCCTGAGCTCGGTCAAGCTCGAACCGACTCGGCTCACTTACACTCCAAATGCTACAAATATATTTCTATTATGAAGAAGAACAACTGCTAATTAGAGTTCTAATATAAGAACAAGCATACAGACGGCACAAATAATAATAAACACAATTAATCAAATTAGGATATGATTAATAGTTACTTTTTTTCAAATTTAATTGACTTATTTATTTATTTTCAAAAGATTTACATTCATACCCTTATTTTTATATATATTTAGATATTTAACACTAAATTTTTTACATTTTGCTTAATCTTTAAATCACATAAAAAATATCAATAATATTAATCTATATAAATAAATATAAAAAGTAAAATACGCATCATAAAATTTATATATTTGCATAAAATTTAAGTATTAGTTATGTAAATACATAAAATTCTATAAAATGTATGTAAAACCTATTTTATTTTTTAAAATATTTTTTCCATTAATTTTTTTTTTAGAGCCATTCAATGAGATTAGCTTTAGAAAAGCAAAAGGCTCATGTAGTGCCAAAATATTTTTTCATTCTTTTTTTTTTTTTAGCAAGACATTAAAGGCCACACATGCATAGTACTATATATAAATTAATATTTTTTCTTCCTATTATTTAACATAAAACTATACAAACTATAACCACATGTGACAACAAAAGGTCATAGGGGATTGTACCTTATTTTGCATGGTGATAGAGCAATTAGTGGTTAGCATATTAAATTATTAAAAAAAAATTATGACTAAAAAAAATAACTCTTTGATTTCTTTTTTGTAAATTTGGTACTTTTTATTGGGAAAGTAGATTTAGTACTTTGTGGGATGTTTGAATTGTATAAGGTACTTTCATTTGTGGGTCAATAATGAATATGATATTGAATGATAATTATTGTGTGGGAGCATGTCAATATGTCTTTGGATGTTGCACTTTAAGAATGTCTTCTTAAAGGTGTAGTAGATACATTTGCTTTTATATGGAGGTGAAAATAAGGGTGTCAAAATCGGGTGTCGGGTCGGGTCGAACTGACCCGAGGTTCAAACGGGTCAACCCTAACCCGACCCGGATATGTAAACGGGTCGAAAGTTTGACCCGGACCTGACCCGTATTTGGCTTCTGCCAGCGTCGGAACAACGACGGGCGAGGGGACGGACACGGGGCTGCGGGCGCAGGGTAGCGCGCACTGGGCAGCGTGCGCGCGGGGTAGTGGGCGTGGGGCAGCAGCGCGGGGCTCGGGCAGCACGGGCGGGGGCGGGCAGGCAGCGGGCGGGAATCCAAAATTTTTAAATTAAACGGGTTTCCGGTACTCGCCGGGTCAACCCGAACCCGACCTGTTTTGAAATTGGGTCGAGTCCAACCCGGATTTTTCGGGTCGGGTTTTCGTGTCGTGACAAATATTGACACCCCTAGGTGAAATATAACCATTGAAGTTATTATAATATTTTGTAAAATATTTTTGCAAGGCCTTCAAATCCTTTTTTAGAAATATTTTACTCAAAAGTCAAAACATCTATGTGTTGCCTTTTGGTCAAGATTGAAAGCCCTAGTCATGTGGCCATACTTTACACCCAACCCCACTTTACTCATTTAATACTCAAGATACTTCATTGGAGGTAACTCATTGACAAATGGAAAACTAGGGCCAAAGATCTACCGAGATGATATAATTATATAATTTTTATTAGTTTGACCATCATTCTCCAACTACAATCCAAAGATAAAATTAAATTTAACTAGGGACACTAATTTAGAGTGTTATAATATCCTTAATTAGGGGTGTCACAGATACTACACATAGAATATAATTAACTATAGAGGTTCAGACTCATACGAAATGTCATGCCCAAGATTTAAAGTGAAAGAATTTTATTTTTTTCTTTAACTATCATATCATTGAAAATCAGAGCTAACTAATTATGCTAAAAAAAAATATAAACATTGACAAACATAATTACATTTTCACGATCAATATTTATATTTTTATTTCAAAGTCCAAAATAATATATATACAATAGTCATTCTAGGCTACAAAATAATATATATATATATATAACATAAAAGAATAGAAAGTAGAACTAAATTATAGTCACTACCTAGTTTTAGGCTGCAAACTACTTATTTTTACCTGAAATCATATGAAACTTTGTAACGAATATAAAGCCCAATAAGTAATTAAAATTTACCATGCATTTAATGCAATACAAAGGAATCAATATTTGTTCTCTAGCTTTATCTCTCTTCTTCTCACTCCCTTATATACTTCCCTTCCTTTGCTCCTTCTCTAGCAAGAAACTGATTAGTGGGGAGGGGAGGGCTAAGAAGAGGGATATATATATATATATATATATATAATTTTTTTGGTGCCTAACGTCATGGTGTTCCAACCTGGAACCGCATGCTCATAAGATAGTTGTTGTAGTTAAGAGAGCATTAGAGCTGCGAGCCAAACTCTGGAGCCCCAATGCTACACCTCTTAGAGCCGCTGCAACTGCAAGCACAACTTTACACCGTCTAACAAAAAATTTTCATATTTTTCAAATAAGCCTATGTTTAACTTTTAGGTTGTTATAATCTCTATTATTTTGAAATTCAAGCCGGACCAGCTGGTTCGACCGTGAACCGATCATATGGCTGGTTTGGTTCTCCTAAAAAATCGATCTAGCATCAAACTAGTGAGAATCGTTGAACTAGTCTTGATTCTTAAGAACCAATCAGTTCAATTTATAATATATTTAAATAATTTAATTTAATATAAAATATTTTATTAAATATTAAATTAAGTTAAATATTATATTATATTTAATAATATAATTCTGATTTTTTTTACATTATGTATTAAACACTAGTTAATCATACACATATGTTTCCATCACGCCAAGTGGGCTGTTAACCTATGGATGCAAGAAAAGTATATAAACAACACAACATGCATAAAGCTCTTAAGTAATGTGAGACTAAACAACTTTTAGTTTTTACAATGTGTGCATGATGGATGCTTCTATGAGAATTTGTTGGGAAACTTTTGTACAGAATTTTCAAATAAAAATGATTATAATAATTTTAAAAGTTCTTAAGTTTATAATTATTTGCATATTTATAATTATTAAATAAAAATAATTATTTATAATTTTTAAAGTTTTAAAACTTCTCTCGAAATATAAAATTAAATGATAATAAGAAAAATAAAAAATAAAAAATAAAAAATAAATAATATTGTACGACTTTATAAATATAATTTTATAATGTAAAATTTATGTATAATTTATAGATGTAAATTATACCTCAATATATAACATAAATTAGAAATTATTTATATTAAAATTTTATATTTATATATATAAACTAAATTCCTATTAAATATGAATTAAAATAAATGATTGGAGATATTTATACCTAAATTTAAATTTAGTAATTATTTATATTTACCTTTATAATATAAATATAATAATTATTTATATTTAATTTTAAAATTATGTAATAAATCATATATGTATAATTTTTTAGTCTCAAAATTTTTAGAATTATGAAAATTTTAAGATTAGATTGTCATCATTATTATATTACTTTTATTAATTTTTAATAATATTATTATTTATTATGTCATCAGGATGAATATCTCCTTCTTCTAGTTCCTTGTCTGATTCAGTTTTCACAACCATGATAATCTCTCCACCTTCGAAAAATTTTATCCTCGATATTTCTATATTAGTCCAAGAGAAAGAATATGCTGAAATAAAAACCACCAAATCAAATTAATTAATCAATATTAAAAAATAAATAAAAAATTATGTCAAAATCAATTCTAAAATTATATAGAAAAGCTTAACTTAAAAAAATAAATAAATATATAAAATAAAATCATACCGATCACATCATCTGACAAATCAAAAGCTTTTGCACTAACTCTAACAAAGCATGTCCAATATACATTTTTCAATTCAGCATCCATAAATCATATAAAATCACATGATAAGCACATAGCCTAGCAAATAACAAAAACTTATCACTATGCCTATTCTAATTTATACCAACAATCAATAGCCTATTAGTATAAGGAATGAGCAACCTACAAAATTCGAAATAATTAGTTAAAAAGCTAATATGACTAGTAAAGTCAAAAGAGATATGTCAAACTATAAGAATAATAATAAAAAGATTATCGTTCTAAGTGTTTTGCCTGTATGCTAAGTCAATATACTTATCATTGTATTGAATCCATAAACCTATAAATGTATATCAATGTCCCTGTCATATGCTATGCCATATCAATTTAGGTTATGTGAGTTCTATTTATCAATCAAATCATATGTTATCATGTGAATGCAATCATGAATGAAATCATGAATAACAAGGAAGGACATCCATCTTTAATGTGGTGTTTTCATCATTCCATCTATCATCCATCCATCTTATTAATCTGTCATCATCGATTAATTATATCTTTTAATTATTTATATTAATCATTTATTTTAAATAGGTAGCTTTTAATAAATCAATGAAAAGTTATCACTCTCCATCCGTCAACATAATTTAGTCAATCAGTTATAGACTACAATCAATATCACACCATAAACTTTTTTATTTTAAGAAAAGCTCATCGACAAACTTTCCTGTGTATGGTATTATATTTTAAGAGCTAACACATATTAAGTATAGTGTAAACAACAAGCTTTTTTACTAACATATAAATGTCATATTTATCTTATATTAATTATGTCATATTTCTAGGCAATATAAGTCAATATCATTAATCCATAAAATATAGAAAAAATTATTAAATTTAAGTACTACGCATTAACTTTAAGAATTCATAACTTTCAATTTATTCTATAAAATTTAATAATATTATAGTCAAAATACTTGTGAAGATCATATGTATCATATACAAAAAGTTATAGATGAATGCTCGATAAATTAGAAAAAAAAATATAATTTTTATCAATTTTTGGAAAGTTAAAGTTGTGAAAATCAAAAACATAAAAAAATAGGAGTAAGAATATAGTTACAAATATCATAACACTTTTTTTATAACAAAAGCGTGCAACATACCGAAAAGCCTTGGAGAGCTTTCTCTCTCCCTTCCTGTCCTCAACGACTTCTTCGGAAAGATATGAAATAGTAGGGACGGGAGAACTGAGTGGTATATATATAGTTACTGTAGTCCGGTGTCACAGCGCTGCATGCTCATTCCATAGTTACTGTAGAACAGAGAACTTTATTGAATTATGGCACCCCAGTGCTTCTCTCTTCTTCTCTCTCCCTTCTTTTCATATGCTCATGTGGCAAGAAATGAAATAATGGGGAGGGGATGATAGAGCTAAGTGGTAGAAAAAATATATATAAAAAACATTTTTCATTATCTAGTGCCACGACCCTCCAACCTGGTTCTTCAGCACCGCATGCTTATTCCATAATTATTGTAGAACATAGAGCATCGAAGCCGCCGTGTTGAATTCTGGCACCCTAATGCTACACCCCAGAGCCGCGAAGTCCGTAATCACAACACCGCAGCACCCAACCTAGACTTTTCATGTTCTTCAAATAAGTTTATTTTAAACTTTTGAGTAGTTACACGAAATCTAGATCCCCCACATCTAACCTAATTAAGCTTTAAATAAGTTATTTTGAAAGAACACATTTTGCTTGGCATCCGATCTTTACAACTAAAAAAGGTCTAAATGAAGGGTATTGCCTCTCTTGTAATCATGAGAACACATCTTAAAGTAGCAATGCAAATTACTATAAGAAAATAATTTACTATCATTGACATTATCAATGGATATTATCCACTAATATTACCACTATTTTTTTTGCTAAAATTTTAACTAAATAATAATAGGAAATATTTTAACATATCAATTTCTTGAACATATTAAAGTGCCCTATAACTTTCTCTCCTTCTTTTTTTGCCAAGTGTCACTCCCATCCATATCTCATCTCTCTCACTAATTTTGAGTTTATTATCTCACTGTTTTTCATATTTTGAAAAACATATTAAATAATCTTGTAATATGATTTAAAAAAAATAGATTTATTTGTTTAAAATGGTAGATTTTTTTTTAATTAAATTCAAAATATCTATATGTTAATATGTTATATAACAATTTAAAAATAATACATAACTTGCATTTGGAATAATGAAGCTTCACATATTTTCTTATTTAAATATAATTATATAACTTCTTAATCATGTTATTATATATTATATGTACTTTTAAATGATCAATAAAAAATATATTTTTATTTTTCATATTTTTTGACACTTACATTATCACAAATGATGATGAGATTTTTTTTACTTTAATTTTTTGTAAAGGTCTTTGTTCTTTATAAACATCTTAGGTGAGTGAATATATATGTCATCCCAACCTCAAGATAAAATTATTATAATTGTATATAAATCAAATGATTTATTTGCTCCTAAAATTATTAAAAATGCAAATAAAAGTAGATTATTTCTAAACATATAATTAATTAATTAATTTTTAATTAGGAAGGAGAATAATGAGACAATGAAAATTATTGATGCCAGCTAATAGGTTACACATTAGGTTTGGATTTGACCTGAAATTGACCCGATATTAATTTAGTCGAACTCTATAATAAACGAGTCAAAAAAGATTGATTCACATTAGTCACAATAACAACCTGAATGACTCAAACTCAACCCAGTAACTCATTTTGATTAAAAAAATCAGAACTTACTGATCATACGTAATATAATTGATAAAAATATGAAGAGCATTTTAACAAGCAAAATATTAATTTAAGTGAAACAAAGTTAGACAGGTTATAACCAGGTTAAAATCATATTTGTGGGTCAACTCGAATATGACCCGTCAATTAAACTATTTAAAACTTTGGACCTAGCTTTTCTCATTTATTAAATGGGCCAATTCATAGATTTTTCAAATCAATTTGTCCCATTGGATCATTTATTGACATCTCTAAATAAAGATCATATTATGTACATTTTAAATTTACATTATATTTTATCTATATCGAATTTAGAATAATATATTTAATATTGAATAATAAAAATAATAGTAACAATAATGAAATTTTATTTTGTCTTTACTTTATAATAACGTAAGCCATATGTGCTTTCATGCATGCGATGTACTTTCTTGCATTAAATGCAGGTTTCAACTGTGGCTGGATTTAAATGTGCTTTTTGTACAGATGACTTTCTTGCTTTTTGGTTCATAAGATTTTATTTGGTACCATTTTTTTATTATTTTTAAAATAAGTTTTAGTATAATAAATTCTTTAAAAAAATTTTAATTTAAAAAAATTACTAAAAAATTTGTTTTAAAAGTTGTAAGAAACGGATCCAAACGGAGACTAAGGATTCGTTTGGGACGGCTTTTTTTCTTTTTAAAACGGAGTTTTAGTACAAAAATAAAAAAATTTGTACTAAAACTCCATTTTAGAAAGCAATAAAAAAACCGTCCCAAACAAAACCTAAGGCTTCATTTGGGACAGCTTTTTTATTGCTTTCTAAAACAGAGTTTTAGTACAAATTTTTTTATTTTTGTACTAAAATTTTAATTTAGAAAACAATAAAAAAGACGTCCCAAATGAAGCCTAAGTCATTTACAAAGCCCTTTTTTTGTTTGTTAACATGCATTCTAATTAATAAAGATTATTAGCATTTAATTTATGGTGATATAATTAATTTCTTCAAATCTTAAAGATAATTCATCCATAAATTTATATTCTATAATCTAAGCTGATATTTATTCAAATTATAATTTTGTTTGTGATAGCTTTCTTACTACTTTTTAAAACAGATTTTTATACAAAAAATTAAAAATTTTATGCTAAAAAGCTGCTTTAAGAAGCAGTAAGAAAGCCGTCCCAAACGAAATCTAAGAGAATGATCTTATAATTTTTCCAACTGAAAAAAGCGCCAAATGTACTGAAGGGCTGTTTATAGAATTTTGTAAGATTATTTTATTTTTTATTCAAAAAATAATTATTATTTATGATCGATGATAGATATCATATACTTTTATAGTCAAATTAATTAAATGAATTTAATAAGGCTTTTTTTGGGAAGGCTTTCTTACTACTTAAAGCGACTTTTTAGTACAAAAAAAATTTAATTTTTGTATTACAAAGCAGCTTCAAGAAACAGTTAAAAAGCCGTCCCAAACGAAGCCTAAGAGTCAAAGCAGTCAACCCTACTATACATAAGTAGTCGATGGTCATAACTGGTAGTGATCATCTTTGATTTTATCTCTTATATTAAATGCCTGAATATAACATGTTAGAGGCAATGATACAACAAGCATTTGAGTGTTAGCAATTCAGGCTTCGTTGGGGATAGCTTTTTGTTGCTTCTTAAAATAGCTTTTTATTACATGTATTAAAAAGCTGCTTTAAGAAGCAGTAAGAATGCCATCCCAAACAATGCCCTAATGTTTCGATACATAAATTTGAAGGAATAATTTTTGAGAAGATTTGTCATATATATATATATATATATATAAAAGAGCTCACTAACATAATTATTAGAGTTAGTGTTCCAAATTTAAGAAATAAGCACCATCTACTTACAATTATTATTGTAAAGAAGGAGAAGGGCGACCCATCTTATTAGAACACAAATGCATAATTTAAAATCATAAAAAATTTATTTGATTACAAAGATGTAGTTATAATAATATACAACAACCATGATGCTTAACTAATTGATTAATGATAGCTTAATCATGCTTAAATAAAAGGTTTTATAGAGTTAAACTTTATATTAATGCAATCATATTCTATAATAAATAAATGATTTAATATTGATAAATTAATAGTTAGTCATTCTTATGATAGCTAAGAAAAAAGAAGAGGTGTCATGATTATATAATTTAAATATAAGGTGTTAACACCACATGAAGTTTGGATTCAAGAAGGTGAATAAGACAAAGAATAATAATTAAGAAATAAGAGAAAGATGCTTCATTGTAGAATATTTTTTAGGAGAAAATTTGAATAGATGAAAGAGCTAGAAAGATATGCTTTGTATGGAAATAAGGTGATAAATTCTAAAAATTTTGATTTTTGTTTGGAACAATTTTTTTTTCTGTTTTCTATAACAGCTTTCTGGTGCAAAAAATTTTTAGAAGTAGGGAAAATGTAGCGGTCAGAAGCTGTTCGTAACGAAGCCTTTTTAATGAAGGTGAAAGCTATAAATTGGCTTCTTGATAATAAATTTAGGTATTTCTGTTGTGTTTAGAAGTTGAAAGGTTTTAGTTTGTTTAGGAATAAGTTTTGTAAATAATATAATTTGATATGGTAGGTGAGAAGAATATATTGTCTGAACCAAACAAGACCTTATTACTAGTTTAACAAATTCCAATTTTTAAGATTTTAATTAAATTGAAAAAGAATCATATGTATCATTAATTTTATGATTAAAAAAAAATAAAAAAAAAAAAAAATATATATATATATATATATATATATATATATATATATATATATATATATATATATATATATATATATATATATATATATATATATTATTAAACATGCTTAGATATTAAAGAATTAGCAAGATTAATAATGATTTGAGTTTAAATCTATCTTTAAAAGCTATTTTATACATGTTAAATCTTCGTTTGGAACGGCTTTCTTACCACTTCTTAAAGTAACTTTTAAGTACAAAAAATTCTTACCACTTCTTAAAATAACTTTTAAGTACAAAAATTTCTTACTACTTCTTAAAATAACTTTTAAGTACAAAAATTAAAATTTTTGTACTAAAAAACTGTTTTAAGAAGCAGTAAGAAAGTCGTCGCAAACGAAGCCTAAGTATATATTGTTATTTAAATTTAGGAGTTTTTAATTAAGCTTGGGTTGTAGGGACATATGAAAGCCTTTTATAAAGAGAAATGACCTTAAAATTTTTCATGAATATAATATAGTAAGCATGAAGTTATGTATGCCTTGAATTTCATGAATATAATATATGATAAATATTAAATGAACATTTTCATGGCTTATACAATGAATATTGGAAAAAGTGATTACATAATGATTATATGGATTGAATATTTCTCTATCTTATTGAAGTTCATGTGATTTGGATAATGCAAGTTAGGTTGTGATGTAAAGATAGTAATTTGTGTGGCTTAGACTATGAAATTATGGCTATGACATGGACAAGTTGGTTTGGTTTGGTTCGGATCGAGCTATTACAAATAACACAACTAGTGTGCGGTCATTTGGCCCGAACCGAGTAGCTCATATTTTAATGAACTCGATCGATGTGATACGTCAGATCTTATGTAGAGGTTGGTTCTGGATTTTGAGCTTTATTGATCTTTAGTTCAGCTAAACATGGTCAAATTGGCACCAATTCACTTTTTTCAAGATCCGAATCAAATCCCGATTCAGCCCAATTTAGCTTAATCGATTCCCAATAGAAGATTAAAATGGCCAGGACAATCTCTAGACCCACACCATTTCCATTAATACTTCGACTTCTCAAGCCAGGGTTCGAATAGCGCTAAACCTGCCAAACCAAGCAAAATAAAAAAGGAGACAATTGGACATGATAGTCGATAAAAAAAAGAATTACAATTTAATGAGATTTTTTTTCATCAAAATAAAATTGAATAATCAAATTATTATTTTTAAATTAATATGAATCAAGCCCAACCCGATCCTATCAAAACCCGACCTGATTTTTGAGACTAATGTGTTGTAGAATATTGAAAGCCATTTATAAGAGTATATCCCTCAGCATAAAGGATAAAAGAAAGAGGACAGGCTCTGATCACTGCATGATTAAGACCCCAATTGTTTCATACCATTCAATCTCTCTCTCTCTCTCTCTCTCTCCTTAATGCTTATTTTTGTTCTTTTCCTTCATAATTAAAATAATAATTTTTATTAAATTATTTTTAATTATCTTAATCCATTTTTAATTACCATATTACACGCTGATATTATTTTATTGCACTTTGATTAAAGAATTATATCTCTTTAATCCGTTGATCCAATCAATTATTATTTTAAAGCCTTCTAAATTTATTAATTTAAAATTAATTAATCTCATATTTTATTAATGATCAGTCCATCATAATTTTTAATTAACTAATTAATCAACTAAATATTGATTATTATAATTTTAAATATAAGCAATCAATTCATATTTACAAAATCCTTTTCATTTTATTTATATCATATAGTATGGTTATTTGCATAAATCCCCTTGTAGTTTAATTTTTTTTTTTGTAAAAAATGATAATAATTTAAAATTTTTATAAATAAAATTATGAGATTTACATACATAACATGAAATTCTTATATATTTATATGTTATATTAGTGTCTGAATTGCATCAAAATATATTCATGAAAATATGTATTTTATTTTAAAAACAAATTAATATTAACAATATATTTTATATGAGTTCGAAAATTGAGTGTTATATAAGTAAATAAAAATATTTATATAGAAGATATATAAATAGATAAGAATATTGTGACATTTATGCAAATCTCCTATAATAATAATAATAATAATAATAGTAATAATAATAATAATAATTAAATGTTAATATATTTTATAAATAAGAATAATTAAATTTCTCTTATGTTAGAAATTAACCCTAATAATTCTAAAAAAATACTAATAATTTTTCTTTAAATTGAATAAAAACATATAATTTAAGCAACATTCAATTCAAGAAAATTAAAAATTCTCAAAATTTGTATTAATACACTTAAATATTAAATTTATAGCATTCATACAATTAGTTTTGATATTGTGAAATGATTTTATACTTAAATTTTTAGGGAGGAATTTACATGTATATCATAAAATTTTTATATTTACATGCATACACTAAAATTTCTAAATCAAATTAAAAATATCATTAATATTAACTTATTTAAAGAAAAATATATATTTTTTTTTTTTTTTTGGGAAAAAAAATATATATTTCATATATATGCTTTGATAAGTTTTAAATTTTTTTTTTTTGAAATATATATATATATGCAAAATAGGCAAACTAATATTCTCTTTTATAAAATTTAAAAACTATTACCAATTTTCATGAGAGGATGGAACTATAAACTGAGTTTTATACAAATGTCCCTATATAATAGCCATAGATTCATGTCTAACCCTCTCAGATTGGCTCCACAAGAGTAAAAGAAGTGGCTTCAGAGCGCCCTTTGTCTCTTCTCCCTCCCTGTCTCTCTCTCTTTCTCTTTCTTTATCTGTCTCTCTGTGTTTTGACCACAGCTGTTTTTCCCCCTCTTCATTCTCAACCATAGGAATCGGATCTCATCGTAGAAGAAGCGAAAAAGGAAAAAAGAAGGTAAAAACATTATAACTCTCAACTCTTTCCTGAAAGGACGGACTTTTCTTCTTCCTCTGCGTAAAGTTGCAGACTTGGAATTTTTGGTGCGATTAATCCATCAATATATCTTTTATATGATCAGCTTTAATTCGTTTTGGTCAGCTTTTCATTGGAAGTTGGGCGAGTATTTTGTTCGTTGTTATTCCATTTGTACAAGAACTGATTTTTTCTTCAGCGAGTAATGAAAAGTTGGTATTTTGTGAATGACGAG